>WOXC01007010.1:0-600000 GCA_011680675.1 Gymnobelideus leadbeateri | reverse complement strand
TTCTGTACTGGAATTATAGCTCAAACAAAGCAAAGGGGTTAATGGCTAGCCTCATAGGCTGATGGTTTTATGTCCTTGTTTCACAAACTTGTTTATTCTTCCCTAATTACACTCAGTTTGGCAGAATGAGATACTTCAGGAATTTAAATCTTTGACATATATGTTTAAATACAAATGTTAACTCTTGCTTAGGCCATGGAATGACTACAAATTCAGCTTAAAACAGCAAGATATCTTCTGCTTTACAGCTCATTATATTACTAATAAATTATTTTGAAATTTTAGTAGGGCTTCAAAAAAATATCACACAACATTTTTCAAAATATTTCTTCTAAAAATATTTCCCTTTTTAAAAAATGGTTTAGGGGCGGAGCCAAGATGGCAGAGTAGAAACAGCTCATCCAAGCCACTCTGCCCCCAGATTCCCCCCAAACTATGTAAAAGGGGACTCTGAACAACTTCTGGAGCCCCAGCACCCACAGAACGACACAGAGAAGCTAACCTCCCGCTGAGGACAGCCCAGCAGCCCTGCAGGAAGGACCAGCACAGCGGTCTGGGAGCTGGCAGTGCGCAGCACGCAGAGCACGGGAAGCCGAGCCGAGCCGAGCCGGAGCTGAGGTCCCCGTGAGCCGAGGTTTTAGCCCCAGGGCACCAGGGCCAACAGCTGGCTGGAGGAACCCCAGACCACCAGTAGCTGTGGCGACTCCAGAATTATCAACATAGACATGCCTAGGACAAAGTAAGAGGTTAGTGTCCTATGGACTTTGGGACCGGTATTTGGGGAATGTGTCAGCTTCCTCCCCTGGGGGCTAGAAGCCACTGAGGAGACACGCCATTTTGTAGTTTTCAGAGGCAGCTCCAGCTCCTGGCCTGAGAACTGTAGGGAGATCCAGCAATCAGTCTTGGGGGGTAATCACTCTTGCTTTAACCTCCCTGGATCTGGATTGTGATCTGGGGTGGAGGTCATGGTTGGGTTTCCAGCTTGCCAGAAACGGAAGTTGCCCCCCACACATTTGGGATGAAAATTCCTCTATCTGGCCTTAAAGCCATAGTGTGGCAAGAAGCCCAAAAGTCAAGTAATTAAGTGGCAACATGCCAAGGCAAAGGAAACAGAAAAATGCAACCCTAGACTCCTATTTTGGGGGCATAGAGCGGGAAAAGGACTGTGAGGTCAGAAGTCCTGCTCCAAAAGCCCCAGGGGGAAAACATGAGCGGGTTGCAGGCCATAGAGGACCTTAAGAAGGACTTTAAAAATCAAATAAGAGAAGTGGAGGAAAAATTGGAAAGAGAAATGAGAAGGATGCAGGAAAAGTATGAAATGAGGGTCAACAGCCTGACTGAGGAAAACAAAACCTTAAAAAATAGACTAACTCAAATGGCAAAGGAGACCCAAAAGGGCAATGAGGAGAAGAATGCCTTAAAAAGTCGAATTTGCCAGATGGAAAAAGAATCTCAAAAGTTCACTGAGGAGATTCATTCTTTCAGAGTTAGACTGGAGCAAATGGAAGCTAATGACTTTATGAGAAATCAAGATGCTGTTAAGCAGACCCAAACAAATGAAAGAGTAGAAGGCAATGTGAAATATCTCATGGGAAAAACCACTGACCTGGAAAATAGATCCAGGAGAGACAACTTAAAAATTATTGGACTACCTGAAAGCCATGATCTACCTGAAAGCCATGATCAAAGAAAGAACCTAGAAATCACCCTTCAAGAAATTCTCAAGGAAAATTGCCCTGATGTTTTAGATCCAGAGGGCAAAATAGAGGTTGAAAGAATCCACTGATCACCTCCTGAAAAAGATCCCAAAAAGAAAACTCCCAGGAATATTATAGCCAGGTCCCAGAATTCCCAGATCAAGGAGAAAATACTACAAGCAGCCAGGAAGAAACAATTTCAATATTGTGGAAACACAATCAGAATAGCCCAGGGGACCTGGCAGCTTCTACACTGAGGGATCGAAGGGCATGGAATATGATATTCCAGAGGGCAAAAGAATTGGGAATGAACCCAAGGGTCACCTACCCAGCAAAACTGAGTATTTTGTTTCAGGGGAAAATATGGTCATTCAGTGGAATAGAGGACTTTCAAGCATTCCTGAGGAAAAAACCAGAATTGAATAGAAAATTTGACATCCAGACACAAGAAGGAAGAGATGCCTGAGAAGGTAATCAGTGAAAAGAAATCAAAAGGAAATTATCAAAGTTGAACTATTTACATTCCTATATGGAAAAGCAATAACTGTGACTGATGGTATCTTTCTCACTATGAAAACAATGGAAGAAGGGTGTGTGGTCATATGAATACATATGTGAATGTGTGTGTATATGGTTACAGTTATATATGGATAGAGGGCGTAGGTTGAATTTGTTGGGAAGGGAGAATACTCAAGGGATGAAATTATGAGGTGAGAGAGGAAAGTGGCAAGAGGAGATGGGGAGAGACAGGGTAGGGTATAGGATAAACTATCTTATGTAGAAGAAGCAAGGGGAAGTGGTTGTAAGGGGGGGACGAATAGGAAGGCAAAAAGGCAAAACCACATTCTCATTGAATTTGGTTCAGGGAGAGAATGACATACATGCTAAATGGGATATCTCAACCTACAGCAGAAAAGGGGGAAGGGAGATGAGAGGAGGGAAGATGGATGGGAGGGCATCCTTGGGGGGAGGGGTGGTTGGAAGTACCCACTATAGAAGAGGGACAGGATCATGTGGGGAATGGACCAGGTGGGGGGTGGGATGAGTGGGAGGGAATTGTAAGCAGCCTTGTACAATACATCTACTATGATAATGTTTTGCATAGCTAGACATGTACAACATATACTGAATTACTTATCTCCCCAGAGGCAATGGGTGACAAGGGAGGAAGGAAATGGATCTGAAAGTCGAGGTCTTAACATTAAATGTTTCAAATATATATAAATACTATTATTAATAAAAAATGGTTTAAATTTATACTGATGTTAAGAGGAATAATCACTAAACTTTTATGAAGAAAATTAATTAGAAATTTTAAAATAATATTTCTTTATTCCTCCTTAAAGCAAAAATAAACCTCTAAAATTGGAATTTGTTAAACTAAGTTAGTGTAAAATGTCCTTAAGTAACATAAATTCCTACAGAATTCCTAGATCACAAAGTTTCTTAGTCAAAAAGCTATTTGTAGGGGGTGGCTAGGTGGCACAGTGAGTAGAGCACCAGCCCTGGAGTCAGGAGAGCTGAGTTCAAATCCGGACTCAGACACTTAACACACACAAAAAAACTAGCCAGATGACCTCGGGGAAAAGTCACTTAACCCCACCTGCCTTGCCTTCCCCCTCCAAAAAGCAAAAAAACACAAAAGTGTTTGTAATGAAGAGATTGTTTTTCATAAGCCAAGAACATATCCCATTAAATTAGCCTTATCACCATAGCAAGATTTACCAGGCCTTTAAAATTTACTCAATATCTTTTCTTTCCTTTGTCTTTTTTTATACCATCTTAAACTAATATCTAGATTATAAGACAACTTGATTTTTTCAACAACATAGCTGAACAATGCCCTAAACATTATTATGTATTTAACACTTGAAACAATCCATTATCAATTTAGGTGAATATGTTTCTAAATCATCTTGCACAGAGATTCATCTCATCATTAATAATGTGGAAATTATAACTTTAAACCACCATATATATATTCATAATAACCAAGATTTTAAATGGACAATCTGCTATCATAGTATATATCAGCAGTATTATTACTACTTGTTTGTAACCAAACATAACAGTTTTAAAAAATCAAATTATCATCACACTCTAAAAAAAAAAATTCACATGCAACACAATCCAGATTAAGAAAATTGCTATAACACCATTGTTACTTCATAATAACCCCCAAATTTCACAAGCTAAGCAAACTTTTAGAAATACAATACAATTTTAGAAATACAGTAATAACAAAAATAATGAATCCCAATCGTTATTATTTTTCCCTTTACAAATCAGGAAATACATTTTTGCAACTGGAACAGAGAAGAGTTTACCTGGAGCAGAGGCTGTCTTCCCAGTGGTGATAATTCTTAGAGGCAGGGCTTAGGCTCACCAAAGGCCCTCTCTGTCCACCTCTCCCTTCCCCCACAACTGCAGAATGTATTGAAGCTGAGGCAGTTTGAAGCTTCTGTAGCAGGGTGAGCAAAATGTATAGGAGCTAGGTAGCATTTCCGGGCTCCAAGGTGCCCAGGGGCACAGGGTAGTTAAGGCTACTGCCAGTCTTCAAGTGTCATCCCTCCTCTCCTTTTGTCAGGTGGAGAAGGGTGATTTAAGTTTTACCGACAATTCTCCTGCATTCCCTTAATCTGATCTGGGAAGAGAAGGGTTAACAAGAACTTCTGGCTGTTAAAAATCCCCAAACTGAAATACCCTCTTTACTCCAGGGAGGGAATGGGGAATGTTAAGTAATCTCACTTGGGAGAAGGTGTTTTAGCACAGGTGAACTCCTGGAGTTACCTACCGTCTTAGGAGTTTTCTCCAGCAGTCCCAATTTAATAAATTTCCAACTTCTTAATGATTTATCCCAGAATCTGCTAAGATGTTTTTTAGCTATATCTAATGTTTCATTTTAGTTCCAGGTTGGCCAGACCAAAAACTACAAGGAAAAGAGTCTTACAGATTTGTTTGTTTGTTTCCCTAGCTGTGGCCCTTAGAAATCTTTGGTTGGGGGCGGCTAGGTGGCGCAGCGAATAGAGCGCCGGCCCTGGAATCAGAAGGACCTGAGTTCGGAGCCGGCCTCCGACACTTAATCCACACAAACAAAAACCTAGCCATGTAACCTTGGGCAAGTTACTTAACCCCAATGGCCCTAAAGGGGCGGCTAGGTGGCGCAGTAAGAGCGCTGGCCTCGGAGTTGGGATGACCCGAGATCAAATCCGGCCTCAGAAAATGAGCACCCACACACAAATAATGACTAGCTGTGTAACCTTGAGCAAGTTACTAACCCCAATTGCTTTAAACAAATGCTTTATTAACTTCTGTTTTACATCATTCATTTCCGCCAGATTTTGAGTTACAATCATTTTCCCCCCATTATTCCCCTACCCAACCTCCCTGAATAGCAGTCCCACAAGATATCGTTTCCTCCAATCTGCTCTCTCCCATACCTTCTCCCATACTCCCATCGACTTTTCCATTAGAGGAAGATGAATCTTTGTGTCCCAATGCCTGCACATCTTATCTCCCAATTATAGGAAAAAGAGTATTAATAATAGTATTTATATATATATTTGAAACATTTAATGTTACGACCTTGAATTTCAGATCCATTTCCTTCCTCCCTTGTCACCCATTCCTTCTTGGGATATAAGTAATTCAGTATATGTTGTACATGTCTAGCTATGCAAAACATTATCATGGTAGATATATTGTACAAGGCTGCTTATAATTCCCTCCCACTCATCCCACCCCCCACCTGGTCCATTCCCTACATGATCCTGTCTCTCTTCTATAGTGGGTACTTCCAACCTCCCCTCACCCCAAGGATGCCCTCCCATCCATCATCCCTCCTCTCATCCCCCTTCCCCCTATCCTGCTGCAGGTTGAGATATCCCATTTAGTATGTATGTCATTTTCTCCCTGAACCAAATTCAATGTGAATGTGGTTTTGCCTTTTTAGCCTTCCTTATTCTCCCCCTCCTTTGCAACCACTTCCCCTTGCTTCTTCTACATGGGATAGTTTACCCTACCCTGTCTCTCCCCATCTCCTCTTGCCACTTTCCTCTCTCACCTCATAATTTCATCCCTTGAGTATTCTCCCTTCCCAACAAATTCAACCTATGCCCTCTATCCATATATAACTGTAACCATATACACACACATTCACATATGTATTCATATGACCACACCCCCTTCTTCCATTATTTTCATAGTGAGAAAGATATCATCAGTCACAGTTATTGCTTTTCCATATAGGAATGTAAATAGTTCAACTTTGATAAGTTCCTTTTGATTTCTTTTCCCTGATTACCTTCTCAGGCATCTCTTACTTCTTGCGTCTGGATGTCAAATTTTCTATTCAACTCTGGTTTTTTCCTCAAGAATGCTTGAAAGTCCTCTATTCCACTGAATGACCATATTTTCCCCTGAAACAAAATACTCAGTTTTGCTGGGTAGGTGACCCTTGGGTTCATTCCCAGTTCTTTTGCCCTCTGGAATATCATATTCCATGCCCTTCAATCCCTCAGTGTAGAAGCTGCCAGGTCCTGGGCTATTCTGATTGTGTTTCCACAATATTGAAATTGTTTCTTCCTGGCTGCTTGTAGTATTTTCTCCTTGATCTGGGGATTCTGGAACCTGGCTATAATATTTCTGGGAGTTTTCTTTTTGGGATCTTTTTCAGGAGGTGATCGGTGGATTCTTTCAACCTCTATTTTGCCCTCTGGATCTAAAACATCAGGGCAGTTTTCCTTGAGAATTTCTTGAAGGGTGATTTTTAGGTTCTTTCCTTGATCATGGCTTTCAGGTAGTCCAATAATTTTTAAATTGTCTCTCCTGGATCTATTTTCCAGGTCAGTGGTTTTTCCCATGAGATATTTCACATTGCCTTCTAATCTTTCGTTTGTTTGGATCTGCTTAACAGCATCTTGATTTCTCATAAAGTCACTAGCTTCCATTTGCTCCAGTCTAACTCTGAAGGAATGAATCTCCTCAGTGAACTTTTGAGATTCTTTTTCCATCTGGCAAATTCGACTTTTTAAGGCATTCTTCTCCTCATTGCCCTTTTGGGCCTCCTTTGCCATTTGAGTTAGTCTATTTTTTAAGGTGTTGTTTTCCTCAGTCAGGCTGTTGACCCTCATTTCATACTTTTCCTGCATCCTTCTCATTTCTCTTTCCAATTTTTCCTCCACTTCTCTTATTTGATTTTTAAAGTCCTTCTTAAGGTCCTCTATGGCCTGCAACCCGCTCATGTTTTCCCCTGGGGCTTTTGGAGCAGGACTTCTGACCTCACAGTCCTTTTCCCGCTCTATGCCCCCAAAATAGGAGTCTAGGGTTGCATTTTTCTGTTTCCTTTGCCTTGGCATGTTGCCACTTAATTGCTTGACTTTTGGGCTTGTTGCCACACTATGGCTTTAAGGCCAGCTAGAGGAATTTTCGTCCCGAACGTGTGGGGGGCAACTTCTGTTTCTGGTAAGCTGTAAACCCACCCACAACTTCCACCCTAGATCACAATCCAGATCCAGGGAGGTTAAA
This sequence comes from Gymnobelideus leadbeateri, assembly GCA_011680675.1. Lineage (NCBI taxonomy): Eukaryota > Metazoa > Chordata > Mammalia > Diprotodontia > Petauridae > Gymnobelideus > Gymnobelideus leadbeateri. Next base: position 592,777 of record WOXC01007010.1, on the reverse strand, counting down.
GCAAGAGCGATTACCCCCCAAGACTGATCGCTGGATCTCCCCATGATTTGTAGGCTGGGAGCCGGAAATGCCTATGAAAACTACAAAATGTCGTGTCTCCTCAGGGGCTTCTAGCCCCCAGGGGAGGGAGCTGACGCATTCCCCAAATACAGGTCCCAAAGTCCATAGGACACTAACCTCTTACTTTGTCCTAGGCATGTCTATGTTGATAATTCTGGAGTTGCCACAGCTCCTGGTGTTCTGGGGTTCCTCCAGCTGGCTGCTGGCCCTGCCGCCCTGGGGCTAAAACCTCGGCTCACACGGACCTGGGCTCGGCTCAGCTGGGCTCCTGTGCTCTGCGCTCTGCGCGTTGCCGGCTCCCAGACTGCTGCGCTGGTCCTTCCTGTAGGGCTGCTGGGCTGTCCTCAGCAGGAGGTTAGCTTCTCTGTGTCGTTCTGTGGGTGCTGGGGCTCCAGAAGTTGTTCAGAGTCCTTTTTTACATAGTTTGTGGGGAATCTGGGGGCAGAGAGGCTTGGACGAGCTGTTTCTACTCCGCCATCTTGGCTCCGCCCCCCCAACCCCAATTGCTTTAAAAAAAAAAAAGAAATCTTTGGTTGCCTGTATTTTATTTTGTTTCTTAAATTTTTTAAATGAAATTTTAAGTTTACTTTTAGATCACATCATTCATTTCCACAAGATTTGAGTTACAAATTTTCTCCCCATCTTTCCCCTACCCACCTCCCCAAAACAGCGATGCCACTGTATACTCCTTGCCCCAATCTGCTCTCTCCTATATCCTCCTCCATCCGCCCCGACTTTCTGGTAGGGCAAGATGGATCTCCATACCCCAATGCCTACATATTTTATTTCCCAGTTGCATGTAAAAAAATAAAACTATTAAAATATTTTTTAAATATTTGATTTTAAAACTTTGAATTCCAGATTCTTTCCCTTCCTCCCTCATCTTCCTATCTTCCCCCTATCTTCCCAGATAAGCAATTCAATGTAGGTATACATGTGTAGCTATGCAAAACACTTCCATAGTGGATATATTGTGAAAGACAAACTATATTTCCCTCCATCCTACCCCACCCCCCACTTGTTCTAGTCTCTACTTTGACCCTGTCCCTTTTCAAAAGTGTGTGATTCTAACTAACCTACCATACAACCTGCCCTCCCCTCCATCATCCCCCCTCTAATGCCCTTCCCCACTACTCTCCTATAGAGCCAGATACCCTATTTAGTGTGTATGTCATTCCCTCCCTAAGCCAAATTCAATGAGAGTAAGGTTGACCCATTCCCTTTTGCTTCCTGTTGTTCCCTCCATTGTAACAGTTTTCCCTTGCCTCTTCTATGTGAAATAATTTACCCCATTCTGTCTCTTCCCTTCTCCTCTCATTATATTCCTCTCTCGCCTCTTAATTTCACCTTTTAAGTATCATCCCTTCCTATTAAAATAGTCCCCCTTCTTTCCCCTGACACTGCCATCACTCTGGGTAATGCCTTCATCACCTCATGCCTGGACTATGGCAATAGCTATTGGTGGGTCTGCCTGCCTCAAGAGGTCTCTCCCAACTCCAGTCTATCCTCCATTCATCCATTAAAGTGTTTTTTCCTAAAATACAGTTTCAGTCACATCACCCTTCTACTCAATCAACTCTAGTGGCTCCCTATCACTTCTAGGATCAAATACAAATTTCTTTGGCATTCAAAGCCCTTCATAACCTATCCAGCTCCTACTTTTCCAGTCTTCTTTCACATTATTCCCTGCCATGTCCCCTGTGATCCAGTGACACTGGGCTCCTGGCTATTCCATGAAAAAGATACTCCATCCCCCAGCTCTGAGGATTTTCTTTGGCTGTTTTCTATGCCTGAAATGTTTTCCCTCCACATTTTTTCGCCTGCTGATTTCAATAGTTTTCTTTAAATTCCAACTAAAATCCTGTCTTCTAGAGAAAGCCTTTTTCAACCTCTTTTAATTTGTGTTTTTCCCTCTCTTAGTTGTTTTCTATTTATACTGTATGTAACCTGGTTGTATGTATTTGTTTGCTTGTTGTCTCCTCAATTAAATGATGAGTTCCTTGAGGGAAAGGGCTTTTACCTCTTTTTGTTTGGCTAGGGCTTAGCAAAGTGCCTGGTCACAAAGTAGGTGCTTAATCAGTGTTTACTGACTGATTACATCTGTGAGCAGTGCTGACAATGTGTCTGGTCACTCTGAGACCCAAACAGCCTTGCTTTTGCTCATGTGAACTGATGAGTTTACTTGTTAGGCGGAAAAGGGAATTCCTATCAGGTGAGTGTGGCATTGTGTCTATGCCAGTGAACCCATTCCAATCTGCAGGGGTCCAAAAAGAAGACTTAATTCCCCCTTATCCAGGCCTTATTTTAGAGGAAAATGGGGGATATGCACCAGAGAGTACAGGTATAAAGGTTACTTTGAGGAAAAATTATTCTCTCCAGTTCTAGTCATATCCACCTCCTGTATCATTGGATGAAATATCCTATTCACTTTGCATTTCAAAAAATGGAAAACAAATAAAAACCACTCTTTAGCCTTATATTTCATATCCACTCGCTCTACTTCCCCCTTCTTCAAGACCTACCAAGTTCTTGAACTCCTTTCACCCAAAAGGGGGACCAGATGGCTGATGGGCTGGGATTCTTGGCTTTTAGTGCCATCCTAGGCCCACCTGTGCCTTCTGTATGGACTGGAACAAGCACGAGATCCCATCACATGGATCCAAAAAGAAGTAAAAGCTTCACATGTGGAGATGTGCTAAATCAACTGGTTTTAGTGGTAGTGACTTAATGTCAATACCCTTGTAACCTGAAAGAAGCACCTCAGTTACTTCACCTAAACATAAAAAGAAGAATTAATTCTCTTAGTACAATCTGGTCCAAAGAGTTAATGTTTGTTAAGCAGTGGATTTATTGGATCAAAGTTTAATAGGTGAGGCCAGCAATAAATAGGCTTTATGTTTATGCAATATATTTCTTCTAAGGGGTTCAAAGCACAAACTATTAAGTTCAGCTAAATATAAATTTTGTACTCAATACCTCTCCTAACATAGAATACTTGGAAAAATGAACTTTCCTTATTATGCTCAATGACTTACACTTATCTGTAATTATATTTAATTATCCTGCTATTTATCCAGATAGGCATTCCCAAAATATCAGAAAAAACTTCTCTTATAAATTGTAAATTTATAAGCAAATGATTTATATAAAATTTATAAAATTATATAAAAATTTATATAAATGATTTATATAAAATATAAATATAATATATTTTATAAGCACAATGAATGTAACATACAGGAACTTTTGAAAGCAATATATTTAAGGATGTGACTTGATTCAAACCAGGATCTCTCTACACCACAACCTCTGTATTTATATTCAAACTTAGGACAATTACAGGACACCTAGGAATATGATTCACTACTCTCCATGAAACACTTTTATTGAATCCTAAAGGTTGGAAGGGATCTTGGAGATCAAGTATTTCAATTTTCATTTAACAAACAAGGAAAGAAAGATGAAATGACTTGTTTAAAGATTACAAGGCTGGCTGATTAAGGGTATAGCTAGAATAGTTTGTTGTTCTTTTCACAAAATGCAATAGGAAATTTTCCAAAAGATCACTTTCCCTGGTATCCCATGATAATTTCTACTAATATTAGGCAAAAATAATGCTGAAATTGGAAAACAGGTTATAGGAGTTGGTTACTTCTGTACTTTTTAGAAGGCATTTTAATATTAGAAGTGTCTTTCACAAGGAATATGCTAATTTAGTATGCTGCAAAATGTACAAAGAAATATTGGATTTAGATCATTAGTGTTTAAACCTATGCTACATATGCATCCTGGCACATTATTAATACTTCATGTTTACTTTAATGATTATGACAAGACTTGATATTAAAAAATGATATTGCACTTTGGATATTAAATATAGTAACAAAGACTGTAGTATAATTCCAGTTGAGGATGCCAAGTAAGGTCATAAATATAATTACATGTTTTGTAAGGATTTAGAGGTGTGGACATTTAGAACACGTGCAGTAATTTCTTTCATTTCTTAAATCCTTTTGTAAAACTTTTTCAGCTCTGAAGAGAATTTAGATTTGTATAAGGTGTTCTTTGAACTTGTGACTTGATTCAGTTTACAATTTATATCTACAAAAAGTTTAGCACAAATTGCTAGACTGTTAGTTTCAAGTGACAATCTTTACATGTAGTGAGATGCTAGCTATCAAACATGTTAATGATGCTTGTATTTCAAAGACCTAAGTGTCAACATAGAGTGTTAAAAAGCATTTGTAGCCAACAGAAATAAGCCAATTGTCTTTGCCAAGTCTAAGTATGACTCAGGAAAAGGATCAAAGAGTGGCATCTGCTTCTGTGTTGATCCTGCCGCCTTGTGGCACCTGCCACCCAAGCTCTTACTGGGCAAACTCTTTCTCAGTGTTCTCAGATACATTGCAAAAAAATGGGAAACAAGAAAGAAATATGAGAAACTGTGGGAGTAACCTAAGGACACCCTGGGCAAGGGTCTTAGCCTTCTGTTTCTATAACATGTGTATATTTTCTTACTCCTACAACCTATGACCTTTAAAACAAAAATCATGTAAACTTAGTACACCATAGTGAATACAACTCTTTCAGCCATCAAAGCTGCTTTACAGACTGTTTCCTTGGGGAAAAAAAAAACAGCTACATTTCTGCCTCACTTACCTTAATGCATGGCATTCTCCCAGAATACTTAGCAGATATATAACCAAATGTGACATTTGCTATAAGTTTGAATCTGAGTTGACATGCATTGAGCATTTATGAAAGAGCTCTGTCCTGCTTGTATACTTTCATAGATTGCTTCACGATGAACCTAGTCTTTAAAATATCTTCCAGCATTCTTGGCAGTACCCCTTTCCTGACTGAAGGCTATTATAAAAAAAAAATTAAATACCCTACACTGCACTGGTTTAAACAATTAAATAGAAAACACAAAGTGTAACAAGTAGCCAATGTTTTTGAATTGGAAATATGGATCACAGTACAGTGGCTGCAGGACTAGTAGTGTTCAATATAAAATCATTACATTATACTTCTTTTTGAAGAGGGCTTTGCCCGTAAAGGAATCTACAAATATACATAAAATATACTTAATAGTATTATGAACAATGAAGAGCCTCCGAGGGGTTGGAAGGTGGCTTCAAGTGTGCAATAGTATATATATATATTTTAACAAAGGCAAGGGATAGTTTTATTCAATAATTCTGGGAAAACCCCCACTCTTTCATAAAGCAACATGGGATTGTAGCAGCAAGCACCCCAATATTCCCCAGGGTGGCTGCCAACACAGGTTCTTAGATCTGCTTTTCTAAAGGAAAGCAACTCAAAATGGTTTAACAAGCTTACTTTAATCAATCAAACATATATCATTTACCTCATTCAGGGGAAAAAGGTCAGCACCCTGAACTTCAGTGTATATAGACAGAACTTACAAGACAGAGAAACAAACAGATCAAGCAGACAGGCTTCCAAACTGCCCAACCATTACATCAATACCAAATCACAGTTACCAGAGAGGGAAGCATCAATATCTGGGTTTTCAAAGCTGGGGGGCTCTCAACGGCTTCCCAGAGTCTCATCTGCTCAAATCACACAACTCTTCTCAAAGTGAGCCCCAAAGCAAAGCCTCCCATCAGGGTTTATATAGCCTTCTCCTGGCTCAGAGAATGTCACAACCCTCTTGACCCACTGCCCAATCACACAGCATCAAGGTATAGGCATTCCTGAAAACCAAGCCTCCTGCCACAGGCTCCATGTGACTACATTCAGCCTATTAGGGGGCAGAGTATATTTTCAAATCAAGGAAGGTTCTCAGAGTCACTTAAGCCCATCAAAGGGCCTAGGGCCTGGGAAGATCTTTAAATTTGCATTTCCATTACAGGGATCTATACCGCTTGTGCCAAACCTATGTTTTTAAGGTCTCAGTCTAATGATCCCACACAGTGGTCTGCATGGAATGCCATTTATCTACCTTGGAAGAGTGAAGAGCTGGGTTGACTCTGCTGACATTCAAACCTGCAGTTCCAGGGACTCTTAGGTATTTCAAATCCAATACTTAGATCAACCCTCCAGCTTATATTTATTAGCAATCTGGAAGAGGGGATGAATAACGAAGTGACAGAATTTGCTGATGTCAAAAAGTCATTTGAATTAGTCAAGACTAGGGAGAATTTATGAAAAATCCAGAAGGAACAAAAAACACAAAACAATATAAATGGCAAAGATGAGATTTAAGAGATACGTGCAAAGTAATGCATGTTACTTTTAACCATTCAAACTAAAGGCACAGGAAAATGGTTTCAGAATTATAAAACTGATCATTTTTCACTTTTTATAAAAAGTCTGCATTGGGTCAAATTACAGGTGCAAATTTTTAAGAATATTGGTAGAAAGAGGCAATATGTGATATTCTTAGAAAGGCTGCACAGAACAAACTCTAGTAGGAGAGATTTTTAAGGAATCCACTTCTTTGCTGATAAGTAGATCACATTTAAACCAATTCTGGCAATTCTCTCCTTGAAAGTCCCTAAGAAAGAATACACCACAAACTCTTTTGGTAACTTGCAGTACTAAAAAATGTCAGTAAGGGATTTCTTAATACATAAGAATTCCTTATGCTTAACCTACATCACTGAGTTTAGGATGCTCTCACTTCACTGTTTTGTTAAATGAAGCTCCCTTCTGATCCTGGTTTACCCCTAAGAACTCACATGGCCTTGGAAGCTGACTTGGCCTCTTGAGGCCTCACTTTCCTCAATTATTCCTGTGAATTGCACAAAGTTGGCACTTGATATTTTTTAATTGAATTGAATAGAGCTGGTCTAGTTGGTATCTAAGCCTCTAGCCCAGTTTTAAAACCAACAACTGTGTGATTCAACGAGTGGGGAACAAAGCTTGGAGTTAAGTAGAATAAATTCTAGGGCTAGTGGTACCTATATCTAATCATTTGCTTTGCTGTACCAGGGAAACAGAACTGAAGAGGCATGCAAATGAGATTCAGAGTCTCATCAACAAGTACCATTTCTCAAATCTCTCTCATTCTATGTACTATATATCTAACTATCTATCTCTATGTGAGGAAAGATATTTATTCTAAGCATGATTTGTACTTTAAGCCTATAACAAATTAAAAGCCAAATAATTCCAAGATAATTTTTAAATGATATATATATCATATATATATTTATAAAATTATATGTATATATATATATATATAAAAGATGAGCATCTTTTATAACTTATCAAGTATCACTCTGTATGAGTATAAATACACTGGATTCCAGTAAAGGGCAATGATCCATAAACTTAGAGTTGAATCCATAAATGATTACTTTCCACTGGAAGTAACAAATTTATCTTTCAAAATATCTATTTGCTACACATGTGGGATTTAGTGCTGAAGTTCTGACTTGCCCTGACCCTTGCTGAGACATAATACTCAGGTCAAGTCTAATGTTTCTGTTTTTCGTGTAATTCAGCATATCTGTACATTAGCTATACATCAATTTAGTTATGGCAAAGAAATTTTATTTACATGCCAAAATTACCTCCATTTGGTGACATTGTAATAACATGCCTAATTTGATAAAGTAAATGTGAAAGATTTACTTTAGAGATGTACAGCCAAACTTAAATTCATCAAACCTGGAAAAAAATCAAAACATAAAACAAGTGGACTCATATCACAATTACAGTTGAGAACTTAAAGCTTCTATTATTAAATCTACTGGAAATATTTTTCAATCATAATGTAAAAGTGGGGTGGCTAGGTGGCGCAGTGAATAGAGCACTGGCCCTGGAGTCAGGAGGACCTGAGTTCAAATCCAGCCTCAGACACTTGCCACAAAAACTATCTGTGTGACTTTGGGCAAGTCACTTAACCCCAATTGCCCTCCAAAAAAGCAAAAAAAAAAAAATCTCATATTGAAATACTAATGCATTTTACCAGTAAGTATATATGAAAAATCTTCTAATAACAAGTGCTTCTAATATTTAAACTTTATTAATTGAAACATTACTCATGACTTACATCTAAGATTAATGGGCAAAAATCTACACTGAAGTTCATACATTTAATATGTTCAACTTCAACTCAATATAAGATTGTATTTGCTTCATAAATTTTTTTTTAATTTTTGCTTTTTTGGAGGGCAATTGGGGTTAAGTGACTTGCCCAAGGTCACATGGCTAGTTTTTTGTGTTAAGTGTCTGAGGCCAGATTTGATTTCAGGTCCACCTGACTCCAGCGCCAGTGTTCTATTCACTGCACCACCTAGCCGCCCCTATCAATTGTTATTTTTAACACTCATTTCATATAGAGAATCTGAAATGTACATTATACTTTTCCATATTAAATACTAAAAAAATTATACACAATTTCTTAAATGCCTTATTTTAGGGTTTTCAAATAAACTGGATAAAATGTTGTTAATACTTCCACAGATGCTTTTTTTTTTTTAAGGATGAAGATCATTACCTAACAAAGCAATAACTCTCAAATTCATAGTAACTGTGCTATTGAAAGAGACTATTGCTGGACAAATGAAGAAAATATTTATGGATATGCTAAATGGTGTAATTTCTTCAGATTACAAATTTTGTTTTAGATGAATTAAAAGAGCTAACATATTGTAGTTAAATTTTTCTAAGTCTTGGAAAATATTTGATTAAAATAAAATCTAAGATTATGTTTAAGGCCAATAAGGTCAAAGTTCTCAAAGTGTTCTGTGGTAGTTTGATTTAGTCTTACAAAGAAAAGAAATCATAATTTTCAAAAAGGCAGTCTATACATGGAAGGTGAAACTTTCAGTTTACCTTCCTGAGAGATACCAGTCCCTGTAGTTGAAATGACCATGTAGTAGTGATTCATATCAACTGTTGGACATTTTTATTTTAGTGTAAGCTGTAACTTCTCAATTGGAGAATTCCTGGTGTGGAAATTTCCTCTACTGAGGCAGACTGATTAATCATCTTTAACTTAAAGTCCTTGAAATGTTAAGTGACTTGTTCTTGGTCATACAGCCAGTATGTGTCAAAGGCAAGACCTGAACTGAAATCTTCATTTGATAAGACAGATAAAACAAATGGATTAGATTTCTTACAATCTACTAATTTTGTTCATAAAGAACAGTCAAAGTGGGGCAGCTAGGTGGCATTGGCCCTGGAATCAGGAGGACTTAAGTTCAAATCCAAGCTCAGACACTTAATACTTACTAGCTATGTGACCTTGCGCAAGTCACTTAACCCTAATTGCCCTGCCTCCCACCTCAAAAAAGCAAAAACAAACCCCAAACAGTCAAAGCATCAAATATGAGAAATGTTCAAGGGGAAATATATCAATTTTAGATACATAGAAAAATAATAAACTTACTTTCCTAAGTTTTCAACATGTCCAAGACAGGTGGAAAAACAATAGGTATATGTAATTACAGTGGAAGGATATAAGGACTGGAAATACAGTACAAGAATGGAGTTGCTGTAGAAAGGAGAGTCAAGCTCCATTATTAGGGGAACACACTGTAGAGCTCTCATTTGTGTTCTCTACAGAACACTGGGAGTTACAGGGATATAGTTCATTGGTTTAGCAATACGTAGCATCATTGATTCCACATAGTACTGTGGGAGGAAGAAAGCATTTAGACACATTTTGTCACTCTGATTTAATAAACATTTGTCATATTCCATTCTTTAAGTAAACAACATTTGCTAAACACCTACTATTTAAATCAGTCAATTAACAAATAATTATTAAGTACCTAATTTTTAATAGGCCCTGTGCTGGGTTCTGGGGACAAAAGTACAAAGAATGAAACAATTCCTATACACAAGAAACTTACCTCCTAATGGAGACAGTAAGTACATAAAGGAATATACATAGCATAAATATAAAATGAATAAATGCAAACATCTATAAAAATAACTAAATATAAGGCTGTTTGGGAGGGAGGGCACCAAAAGTTGAGGAAAATCAGCAAAGGCTTTATGTGAAAGGCCCCTGAACTGTGTCTTAAAGAAGAGAGGGACTTGGAGGTGAAATTAAAGAGGGGATGCATTATAGGTACAGGAAGATGGGAGATGGAGTGTTGTGAGTGAGGAGTAAGAGAAAGCCAGTTTGGCTGGATTGCAGAGTATAGCAGTAATGTTCAATGACAGATAATTTGGGGGCAAGGTAGTATAGGACTTTAAAAGCTAAACAGAAGAGCTAATGTTTTATTCAAGAGGCAATAGGAATACTTTAGACTAGGCAGAGATTACATGATTTTTGTTTATGACAATTGCTTACCTTAATATTCACAAATTTCTCAATTTAAATCCTATAGATAAGGAGATCTTCAAAACCTATCAATGCAAATTTACAAGTTGGAAAGCATGACTTCAGGTTTATAAGAATGTTTCAGGAGCTGCTATTTTTTTTTTTAATACAGCAGGATCTAATCTGACTATAGTTGTGTCATAAGTGGGTGGATGTAGAAAATACTTTGATAGGTTTCTATGTTCAGTATAGAACTGGTTAGGGAACTATTGCAGTAATCTTTGAGAAATTAAGGAAACTGGCAGGGGTTCCAAAAGCCTAGAGATGCCCAAATGGTCACTTGTTTTTCAAAGAAGGTGAAAAAAAGGTGGATTTTGGAAACTGTGAGCTGGTAAGATTAATGCTGATCCCTAGCAGGATTATTAAACAGATTGCTTAATAATAGAAAATAAAGAATTGATCACTTGAAGCAAGCACGATTTTTAAAAAATAATTAATTTAATTTTTAGTTTTCAACATTCACTTCTACAAGATGTTTTGAATTTTCTCTCTCCCACTCCTTCCCCCTCCACAAGATGGCATGCAATCTGATATATGCTCTACTTATACATTTATATTAAATATATTTTCACATTAGTCATGAAGTAAAGAAGAACTAGAACTAATGGGAGGAACCACAAGAAAGAAGAAACAGAACAACAAAAGAAAAGGAGAGTACATAATCTGCTTCCATCTGCATTCAGACTCCCAAGGTCTTTCTCTGCATGTGGAGAGCATTTTCCATTGTGAGTTTTTTGGAGTTGTCTTAGATCCTTGTGTTGCTGAGAAGGGCTAAGGTCTATCAAAGTCAGTCACTGCACAATGTGGCTGTTACTATGTACAGCGTTCTGGTTCTGCTCATTTCTCTCAGCATCAGTTCATCTAAGTCTTTTCAGGTTTTTCTGAAGTCTGCCTGCTCATCATTTCTTATAGCACAATAGTATTTCATTATATTCAGATACCACAACTTGTTCAGTCATTCCCCAAATTGATGGACATTCCTTCAATTTCCAATTCTTTGCCTCCACAAAAAAGAGATGCTATAAATATTCTTGCCCATGTGAGTCCTTTTCCCATTTTTATGATTTCTTTTGGATACAGACCTAGATGTGGTGTTGCTTGATCAAAGGGAATGCACAGTTTTATCACCCTTTGGGCATAACTCCAAACTGTTCTCCAGAAAAGTTGGATCAGTTTTCAATTCTACCAACCAAGCATTAGTGTTTGGCTGTTTCATTTTTAGTTAAAAAGAAAAAAAAAGCAAACATTTGTAATTCCCTATTTGCGATATTCAATTTCCTGTGCACAAGGGGTTGTGTTGCGCATGCTTAGAATATGCTCCCTCTTTGGCTTTTTTTTTCTAGAAGTTCCTAGCTTCCCCCTCTTCAAGTCTCAGTACCAGTTCTTATAAGAGTAATTTCCTGATTTGCATAGTTGTTGTATTTTTCCACCTCTTCACTCAAAATTATGTTGTATTTATTTCAAAATGCAAATTCTGTGCAGGGCACATAGCTTGATGGATTGAATTAAAACACCAGATTGGCTGTACTGTGAAATTTTTTGTCCTAAAAATTTTTTTGGCCATAGCAACTATTGATGACAATTTTGGCATTTACTTAGTAATAGATGGATGAATGGAGTACCCAAACTGACAAAAATTAAGGATTCATAAAGTGTGTATGTTGCTCAAGCTCATTCCACAGTCTCCTTGCTCAGAGGAACAGGTATACTTTAATTGAAGAGAGCTCAATAAAGACCACCCTTGAATTTACAAATGACTATTATAGTCCTTGCCAGTTCTCCTTCATTTCCTCTCTGATGACACCTTCAGGCAATTTACTACCATAAAAATGGGAACTTTGGTTTAAAAAAAATTGCACATTTTGGAGAACCTTTGGGTTCAGAAATGGTGAAAGAGCAGAAATCAAGGAAAAATAACCTAGGGACAGTCTGCCTATGAAGTTGCCATGGGATCTAAAAGTCTTTGCTCTCATGGCCTAGAACTCAGGCCAGCTGCAATAATTCTACAAATTCAGCCACATTACAAGTTTTGTTAGCTAGTCAAGGAACATTTGTCTCAATAATTTTATGTAAAAATCATCCTGAATTTAAAACAATTTGACTTATTAAAAAATTAGAATACAAACCTATTTGGAAGTTGAGAACTACTGGTACATGTAAATTCACAAAAAGACAACCGGAGCAATTTATCTGCTTTACAAAAGATACAATTCCTTTGAATAGCAAGTTCCTTTGCATAATTTACAGAACATATTTTTCTACAAAACTTATGAGGTTCATAACTGTTGTATAAAGCAAAGAGCTTCTGCATTCTAGGAAAACACAAAAGAAGAAAGAACAGGGAAGGGTCAGAACTAGTCATGGAGTGTATGTGATCTCCCTGTTCAATGTATTCCAGCATCATACAATCCTTACTGTCAAAATGGTCTTCTACTTCCCTGCTAAATTTTAATTTAAGCCCATTTTTTCCTGATGTTACCATTTTGTACAAATGGAGAAGATACACATCATCACCTTCTGTTCAGAGATACCAAGAACTGACATTTAATTCTGGATCATATTAATTATAATAACTGTCTATCATAATTTTTATATTAATTAACTTCAGCTTGAACTTCAGTTTTTTCATTATTGTCATTTGGGTTTTCCCCATGTTTGTATTTCTATAATGATTTCATGTAAAGACTTAGTATTTTCCTATATATGGTTACCTCAGAGATGATGATACCATCAAAGAAAGCAGATGACAAATAAGCAGCTTTCTGAGGATATTCGCCTCCCCACCCTGAGGGCTCTTGAAATGTAAACAACATATTTCATTCACCTCAAAATTGGACCCCATAATCTTATCAACCTTTTCTCTGCAGCTAACAAACATAGCAAACATTTCCTTAAACAATTTAACATAAATGATAGAAATGAAACATTACCTGTACAGATCTGTCTTGTTATCAAACCAATCAGACAACACCCAAATTGTGAAGAGAGGAAAATGTTAGTAAGAACATGAATATCTTAATTTTCTTTTCCTTGCTGGAAGTGCAGTGGCTATTCACAGCCCTATTCCATTAATAATTATCATGAGAACTTTGATCTGTTCACATTCTAACCTGGACCATTTTGTCCCTTGTTAGGCTACGTGGTGATCCTAGGGGTCCACCATATTGATTCTGAATTTAGTGCAGATAGCTGCTTGGTGCTGATCAGTACAGGTCAGAAACTCCTGGGTTCAAGAAATTCCACCATCTCAGCCTCCTTGGTAGCAGGAATTCTAGGCATGGGAAACCATGCCCAGTCTCTCTGGGGGCTTTTAAGCAAAAGCTGGGTGACCATTTGTTAGATATAATATAGGAGAGCTTCTTATTCCAGGATATACTAGACTGGGGTATCCACTAAGGTCCTTTCCAGTTCTGTTGTTCTGTGAGGCTGAGAGTGACTTATATCTCCTCTGAGTCAGTTTGCAAGGGAATTCATGAGTCTTGCTGCCTCTTCCTTCAGCTTCTGTTATCATATAGGTCATCTTTCACGTGTATGTTTGTGGATAAAAGCCTACAGAATAATAGTAGTTAACATTATAATAGTTAACATTTATATAGCACTTACTATGTGCCAGGCACTGTACTAAGCAGCCTACAATTATTATCTCATTTGATACTCACAACAACCCTGAGAGGGTTCTATAATTACCCCCCCCATTTTACATATGGGGAAACTGAGGCAAAGAGAGGTTAAATGACTTGCCCAAGGTCACACAACCAGGAAGTGCCTGAGGTCACATTTGGACTCACCTCTTCCCACCTCCAAGCCCTGCCTTCTCTCTACAGTGCCACTGTGGAAATAATTGAATTTGAGGGAAATTTTTTGAAACATCCAGAAAATACTACGTGAACAAAACATGTACAATGCCATACCCATGGAGGATTTCTTGAATATACTAACTGCTGTTTCTTTTCTTTTTTTAACCTAAAGATGAACCATATAAAAAGAGAGATTTGCAGAAGAATCAAGTAGAGAAGTAGTCCTAACATGGGGTCACTTCAGGAGTTGGACGACTGCTCTTTGGCAAAATTGCAGACTTTGGTGCTAAAAAAAGTTTACTTACAGCTACCTTTTTTTTCTGTTACTCATAATAGCAAAATTATCTTCTTTGGCTAATATTTAAAGAAATGCCTTTTTATCTTTACATCACAGTTAAAATGTTATTTTGGAGACCTTAAAGTTCTATAAAATTGGAGATAGCTTACAGAAACAGTTTTTTTATGTATAATTTGTTAATTTTTTACAGACAAATTAGCTTAGAAGTTGGAGATCAAACAATATTCTCCTTTTCTCCTAGGTAAGAACACTTAAGGCACAAAATGATTTCTTTGATGATTTTTCAAGGAAGGGTAGTTTATTTGATGTAATTCTTGTTACCATGTGTGGATCTTGTGCTTTTTGTCCTGTGGGATTCCCATGTAGCCTTGTGAGCTGCCTCCAGTGGTGTTACTGGTCAGTTGAGAATTCTTGGGGAGGAAATGGTCAGTTCTTGCCTCACAGTCTGTTCCATACAAATTCACCTGAATTAATTCAGCTTGGTGAATATTCCCTTGAAAGCACAGGGCCTACACATAGTAATTACTTAGCATGTGTTTGTTTAACTGAATTTCAATTTGATTCTCGAATCACAAAAATCCCTGTTACCCCACTATGAAGCAGCTTCACAGAGCCAGAAAGCCTGGGCTTGAGTCCCAGCCTCTCTGCCCTCCCTGCTTATTACTTGTGAAATAATGGACAACTTATTTAGGCTCCATAGTTCTCAGTTTTCCTTGATTAACCTTTATAATAGCTAATAACATATGTTATACAAATAATAAAATATAATAGTTAATAAAAAGAAAAATTTTAAAAATTAATAAGATTAATATGGAGGTTTAAGGTTTTTGATAAGTGTTTTACAGATACTATTTCATTTGATCCTCATAACAACTCTGGGATGGAGGTGCTGTTATTTTCTCCACTTTTCATATGATGAAACTGAGGTTAAAAGAGATTGCATGATTGATCCAGGTGTCTGAAGCAGAATTTGAATTCAGGTTTTCCCTGACTTCCTGATTATGAAATTCAAAAGATATAATATCCATTTGTAAACATTAAAGTGCTATTATTATCCATTTGAAGTAAGTGTTCTCTCCACACATCGTTGCTGTTTATTAGGAGCAGGTTTTCATATATTATCCACAGTAACCAAAGATGACAGAAAGTTCCAAAACGACTAACATCTCTGAATACCAAGGGAGCCCTCTGATGGCCATTTGTAGCAGTACATACATTCTATACTTGGGGATGGTTACCTGCTTTTTTTCCTTCCCAGTGAAAGAAATGTAGAATTGAAAACATTCTAAGGAGTTAGAATGTCTTTTTAATTAACTTATGATATACTGTAGATTTGTAAAAATTAAATTTTATTTCAATTAATAAAATTACTGGCTTTCTTACGATGTATTTTATACAGTGCTGATTATATAATATTTTTTTTAAAAATTATTTTTAAAATCTTTTGTCTTTATATCATCTTAATTTTTGAATATGTGTTTCACCTCTACCATCCCAAGGGAGCTATCCCTGGTAAGAAAGAATAAAAAAAGAGAGGAAATGATTTGGCAAAACCAAACAATACTGCACCTGTGTCTGATAGTATTTGCATGTTTCCATAAACATAGCTCTCCGCTTTTGCAAAGAAGGGAGGGAGGTATATTTCCTTAATTCTTCTGGAGCCAAGATTGCCCTTTGTAATTATGCCATACTCAATTTGATTGTTTTGATCTGTTTTAATTTGCTTCTATTTAATCATATTTATTGTTTCTTACTGTAATACATTCATTACATTCATGTAGTCAAGGCAATAAGCCTTGTACCACAATTTGTTTAGCCATTCCTCTCTCAGTGGACATCTATTTGCTTCCAGGTCTTGGCTACAAGAAAGGTGCTGCCATAAATATTTTAGATATGTATATCAATATACCCAGGACCTTTTTTTTCTGCCTTTGACCTCCATGTTGCTGGGCAGTATGATCCTTTGGTCATGAAGATTCTTGTGAATCTAGGGGCAGCTAGGTGGCATGATAGAGGACTGGGCCTAGAGCCAAGGACACCTGAGTTCAGATCTGGCTTCAGATACTTACTAGTTCTGTGACCCTGGGCAAGTCAGTTAATCTCCATTTGCCTCCATTTCTGCATCTATAAAATGGGAATAATAATAGCACCTATCTCACAGGGTTGTTGGAAGATCAAATAAAATAATACTTGCAAATTGCTTACCCTAGTGCCTGGCACATAGTAAGTACTTATATTATTAGTAATTGTGTTTTATTAGTCTCAAATATTTTCTCTAGTCCTTCCCACACTTGATCAGTGTTTTGACAGTGGTAGTAGTAAATAAAGTACTATACAGGTTGCATGTTTAACTTTAGCTAACATTGTTACCCTCAACCTTATTTAATTTCTTTCACCAATATAGAGCGAACTATTCACACAATTTTTATACTAGGTACTGAGCCATGAACAGATTTCACATAAGCTGGTACATTTTTTAAAGGCCTTCTTAAACATGCCTAGACTTAAAACAGATATGTGTGTGTGTGTGTGTGTGTGTGTGTGTGTGTATATATATATATATATATATATATGTATATATATATATATATATATATCTTACATTTATTAGTGGAAAATTTTCTTTTGGTGAAAATATTTGCAAAGCAAGCTATTTCACAAAGTACATATACTTGTCTTACAACCCTGAACGTAGTACCTGGCACACAGACCTGGCACATTTGACTAATACTGCATCCTCCTTTCTTTCTCTGTGTCCTTTTTTCCTTTTCAGCTTTTCTTTCTTCCACTCCCTCCAATTTCCCAAGTATTCCCTTTTCTTCTTATTTGTAACCTGTTTTGGATCTTTCCTGTATTCTATTCATTATAATTCGGCAGCTGGGGTGGCACAGTGTATAGAGTGCTGGGCCTGGAGTCAGGAAGACCCAGCTTCCAGAGTTTAAATTTGACCTCAGACACTTATTAGCTTTGTGACCCTGGGCAAGTCACTTAACTCTGTTTGTCTCAGTTTCTTCATCTGTAAAATAAACTGGAGAAGGAAATGGCAAACTGCTTTAGTACCTCTGCCAAGAAAACCCCAAAATGGTGTCACAAAGAATCAGACACGACTAAATATGATGGAATACCTTTTATTATTATTATCATTATCATAGGCTTGACATTCACAAACCAATACCAATAGAGATAGTGTGGCTCACAGGAGAAAATGATGGATTTGAAGTCAGCTATACTCTCAGCTATGCAATATATTACTTGTATGAATCTGAACTCATCTGAACAATGAGGGGGTGTTGGGAGTCAAAGAGGCCTGAGCCAGGACTTATATCTGATTCTGCACAAAGGTATCTTTGGGTGGCCAGCTCTAAACGGGATGTCTTTTGAGGATTGCGCTTCAGCTTTGAAGTCTGCTCTCAATTATGTCGATTTATGACTGTGGCTGCATTAAGAGGTACCTGAGGCCTAGATCTAAGGCTCTGCCCCAAAACTTTAGTTGTTCAAAACCTAAATATTTGAATTCTTAGGTGGTCAGTTCCTATGCAGATGTACTTGATGACGCAGCTTTGGCATCAGGCCTTGAAGCCAGCTCTCAAGAGCATCCTTTGTGATGTGACTGCATATGAAAGGAGGTAACCGACTTTTCCTAAGACTCTCTGGCACCTAGAGAACAAAAGGCCTTACTGCCATGCTACTTCCAGGATATGACAGACTAAGATAATGATATGAATACTTGAGTTCCCTTCCTTCCCTTCCTTTGTCTGCTTGCTCTATAAAAACCTTGTCCTAAGAATCAATAAATGAAGTTCATTGTTCTTCCTTGAACTACCCACATGGACTGGTCATTTCTCATTCATGTCTCCAGATCATGCTAAGTGCTGGACACTGAGCAGCCCACAATAAGGGGGTCAGACTAGATGGTTTCTGAGATTTCTTCCATTAAAATTTGATCTTGTTAAAAGGAGAAAGGATGGCAAGGGAATAAACATTTAATTAGCACCTACTATGTACATAGTTCTACTATGTACTAAAGCACTGTGCTAAGTGCTTTTTTACAAAAAAGGAAATAATAAAATCAAATATAAGCTAAAATGCCCCCTAACGGGTTTCAACACTTATTGAGAATGATATAGAGAGAATTCTTGTTTATATGGGTTGGACTAGATGTGACCTCTGAGGACTCTTCCAGTTCTGAGATTACTGAATTTTTTTATTCTTTTGTGAACTCTTCAACTAAAACTTCAACATTGACATTTTTATTAAATAGACACTTGCACAGATCGGTTGTATTATCTTGGGCAAGTCACTAATGAAATGTCAGGTCTGGATCAGGGAAAACGGGGGAAAGGAACATTAATGTGCATTTAACAAAATTAAAATAAAGCAAAAATACTTTGCTTTGTGTTACTTTCCAAACTCATGTGTGTGAACTTGTTTCATTATTTTTGTCATTATTTCTTTGTGTTTATACACATACAACTATCAGTTTTTGTGCTGTTTTTTTCTACTGATAACATTTATATAAATTTATAGTCTTCCATATTGTTTTTTCCCATACTTAATAATAATAATAGCTAACATTTATATAGCACCGCCTATGTGCCAAGCACTGTGCTGAGCTATTTATAATTACTATCTCATTTGATCCTCAGAACAATTCTGGAAGATAGGTAGTATTATTATGTACATCTTACAGATAAGGAAATTGAGGCAAACAGAGGGTATATGACTGGTCCAGGGTCACAGAGCTAGTGTCTGAGGCAAGATTTGTACTCAGCTCATTCTGACTCTAGGCTTAGAACTCTATCCACTGTGCTGCCTACCTGCCTATATATTAAATTGTATTAATAACATTAATATTTAATTGGAGTCTTTTTGTTGTTGTTGTTTTAAATCCATGGCACATATAGGCTTAAACAGACTATATCCAATCTTTTCTATCACATATTCTCTCCTTGGTTCATTTTTCCCATACCAAGAACTCTTGGGAACCCCAGAATATCCTCATGTCTAATCATTAAAAAATAAAAGGGGTCCACTTCTGTGTAAATATGCAAGGTAACAATATCTGTCTGTTACCAAAGCCTATTTTACCTTTGTAATATCTCTGCATATATATGCTCCCTTCTTTCCTGACACTGTTGTTGAGTTGTTTCAGTCATGTCCAAATCTGGTGGTTTTCTTGGCAAAAATATTGGACTGGTTTGCCATGTCCTTCTCCACTCTCCTGACTGCCACCATCCTACTGAAGGCTCTCATTACCTCATGCCTGGACTGTGGCCATAGCCTGCTACTCAGTCTCACCTCCACAAGTCTCTGCCTGCTCCAGGTCATCCTCCATTCAACTATCAAAGTGATCTTCCTGAAGTGCTAGTCCGACCATAGCACCATCCCACTCAATGAACTCCAGGGGCTCCCTAGAACCTCCAGAATCAAATACGCTATCCT
Organism: Gymnobelideus leadbeateri; assembly: GCA_011680675.1. Taxonomy (NCBI): domain Eukaryota; kingdom Metazoa; phylum Chordata; class Mammalia; order Diprotodontia; family Petauridae; genus Gymnobelideus; species Gymnobelideus leadbeateri. Next base: position 572,871 of record WOXC01007010.1, on the reverse strand, counting down.
CTGGCATTCAGAGCCCTTCATAATTTACCTCTACCCATCCACCTTTCCAATTTTCTCAAACCTCTTTGCTCTTCCTCACCCAAGATAGTCCAACTTGTGATAGGCATTTTCAGTGGCTGTCCCCCATGCCTAGAAGGCTCTCTCTCTTCATCTGTGCCTCCTGGCTTCCAGCTCAAAACTTACCTTTGAAAGGATGCCTTTCCTAATACCTCATAATTCCAGTATCTTGCATCTTTGATCATTTCTAATTTATCCTGTATATAGATTATCTGTACAAAGTTATTTGGATTTTGTCTCCCTTATTAGATTGTAAACTCCTAGAGTGCAGGGACTATCTTTTACATTTCTATGTATCCCTAGCACTTAGCACAGTGACTGACATGTAGCAGGTGTTTAATAAATGTTAATCAACTGATTGATAGTGGACAAACTTTATTTCACCCCACAGAAAAACAACATAAAGGTCTGAAATGCAGTGTGATGTGGTGGATAGAAAGCCAGTCACTCAGGGTGGCTAGGTGGCTCAGTGAATAGAGCACGGCCCTGGAGTCAGATCCAGCCTCAGACACTTACCACAAAGAATAGCTGTGTGACCTTGGGCAAGTCACTTAACCCCAATTGCCCTCCAAATAGAAAAAAGAAAAAAAGAAAGCCAGTCACCAAGTCTCTTCAAGACCTGGGTTTGGGTCCTGCCTCTGATACATACAAACTGTATGACCCATGGCAATTCTTTTAACCTCCCTGTATCGCAGGTGACTCTCTTAACGTATAAATTGCATATACGTTCAGATCTGATTTTTGTTGTTGTTGTTGTTGTTTTTGTGAGGATTGGGTCTCCCTAAGTTGCATAGGCTGGAAATGCAGCAACCGTTCATTTCCAAAATTGATTGGGAAACATTAATTTGTTCCATTTTTCTGACCTGAGCTTTTCTGCCATTCCTTAGGTAGTGATATTGGTGCCAGAATGAATGTGGATACCCAGTCAAGGGCATTAGCCCTACTAATCTGAGAACTTCCAGATTCAGACAACCCACCTGCCTCAGTCTCTCCAGCACCAGGGGCTACAGGTGTAGGCCTTTAGCTTATAACCAATAATAAAAACAGTTCTATTTTCCATGGCAAGGAATTATATAAGCCCAGAACTTTATAGTACTACCCTGAAGGTTTGGTTCCCCTATCCTTCTTCCCCCTCCCAACCTCCATAAGGTTAACTTTCTAGGAAGGGAACTCTCTGACATTCTTTACCATAGGAAGCTATACAAACCTTCTGTTCTTATAGTATTACTCTAAGGGTTTGGGAGAGAAAGATGGAAAGGAAATGAACTTGGGGTTGCTAGAAAGTTAACCTCCTTTCCCAGCAGATCTGTATCGTATGAATAATTCATAATAAGTCTAAAGAACAAAATCCAGGATTTTATTCTTTCATATAGTGTCTCCATCTTTTCCTGCTCCAAGAAGCCTGTACCACCTTACTACTCTCCCTTCTTCTATCTAGGAGTTACATTCTGGAACTCTCCAGCAACTGGGGGGTATTGCTCAGGAAATCCACTTTCTCGCTAGGAGACTATGCCATATGGCTACATCCTTTCCTGAGGCTACATGGTTGAGAGCCTCTTTCTGCCCCTTCGCCAGGATCATGGGCAAGAGCATAGATGACCTATTGTGCTTCAGTTTAAGAAGCTATTCTCGGGGCGGCTAGGTGGCACAGTGAATACAGCACCAGCCCTGGACTCAGGAGGACCTGAATTCAAATCTGGCCTCAGACACTTAACACAAAACTAGCCATGTGACCTTGTGCAAGTCACATGACCCCAACTGCCCTACCCTCTCCCCTCCAAAAAGCTAAAAAAAAAAAGAAAGAAGAAGCTATTCTCACCCCCTCACCTCCAAAAGACTGCTTCCCCTGTAACCAACCTGGCACCTGATGGGTGAAGTTTTCTAACTGCCTATTCCCAACCTGAAACTCCTCCATCCCCATTAACTATCATCCTATATCTTTTTTGCTCCTTGAAGCTAAACTCCTTGAAAAGACCACCTACAATATATGCCTCCACTTTCTCTCCTCTCAGTCTCTTTTTATTCCCTTAAGATCTGTTTTACATCATTCTACTGAAACTGTTTTCTTCAAGGTTACCAGTGATCTCTTAGTCGCCAGATCCATCTCAGTCCTAACATTCTCCTTGACCTCTCTGAAGCCTCTGACACTTCCGATTATTCTCTTAAGTTTTGGGGACACTACTCTCTCCTGGTTCTCTTCCTACCTGTCTGACTGCTCCTTCTGTTCCCCTTGCTGGATCTTCCTCCAGAACATACTCTCTAATTGTAGATGTTCCTCAGGGTTCTGTCCTGAGCTCTATTTTCTTCTCCCTTTAGACTACTTCATTTGGTGATCTTATTAACTCCCATGGATTTAATTACCATCTCTGTGTTGATGATTCTCCCCTAGCTATCCTGTTTCAATCTCTCTGCTGACCTCCAATCTCCATCTCCAACTGCCTTTCAGACTTCTTGAACTGGATATCCAGTAGACATTTTACACTCAACGTGTCCAAAACAGACATTTCCCCTAAACTGACCTCCCCTTCTACCTTTTCTGTTGCTGTAGAAGGTAACAACATCCTTCCAGTTTCTCAGGCTCACAGACTAGGGGTTATCTTGAAGTCCTTACCATTTCTTGCCATCAATGAACTCCCTAAGAAAAAACCTCCAGGCCAGATGGAATTGCAAGTGAATTCCATCAAACATTTAAAGAACAATTAATTCCAATACTATGCAAACTATGTGGGAAAATGGGTGAAGAAGGAGTCCTACCAAATTCTTTTTATGATACCCATATGGTGCTGATGCCTAAGCTGGGAAGAGAAAGAAAATTTAGATCAATTTCCTTAAATTAGCAAAGAGATTACAGCAATTTATGAGCTAGAAGAATCTCCAGTAAGATCAGGGGTGAAACAAGGATATCCATTATCACCACTGTTATTCAATATTGTACTAGAAATGTTACCTTTAGCAATAAGAGGAGAGAAAGATATTGAAGGAATTAGAGTAGATAAAGAAGAAACAAAGCTATCATTCTGTGCAGATGATATGATGGTATACTTAATCCCAGAGAAGCAAGTAAACAACTACTTGAAATAATAAACAACTTTAGCAAAGTTGCAGGATAGAAAATAAACTTACATAAATCATTGGCAAAACATTGGCTGCTCACGAGTAGCCTGAGTTAGTATAATAAAAATGACGATTCTACCTAAATTAGTTTACTTATTCAGTGCCATACCAAACTACCAAAATTATTTTATAGAGCTAGAAAAAATAATAACAAAATTCATCTGGAAGAACAAAAGGTCCAGAATATCAAGAGAATAAATGAAAAAAAAAGGCTAGGGAAAGTGGCCTACCTGTTATAGATCTTAAATTTTATTATAAAGCAGTAATAGTCAATGACTATAGTAATGTATGGTTTGATAAACCCAAAGACTCCAGCTTCTGGGATAAGAGCTCACAATTTAACAAAAATGTTGGTAAAATTGGAAAAGAGTATGGCAGAAACTAGACATAGACCAACATCTTATACCCCATGCCAAGAGAAAGTCAAAATGGGTACACGATTTAAGTAAATTAGGTGAGCAAGGAATAGTTTATCTGTCACATTTATGGAGAATGGAAGAAGAGATAAAGAACATTATGAAATGCCAAAGAGATACTTTTGATTACATTACATTGAAAAGTTTTGCATAAACAAAACCAGTGCAACTGAGATTAGGAGGGAAGTAGAAAGCTAGGAAGCAATTTTTGTTAACCTTTGTCTCTGATAAAGAGACAATGAAAAGAATGAAAGCACTGGAATTAAGAGGGGTTGAGAAGAGCTTCCTATAGAAGCTTGTTTTTGAACTTTTGTTTCTTGTTTATGTTTTTTAACTTTTTCCCCCCTTTTTGGAGGGGGCAGGGCAGGGCAATTGGAGTTAAGTGACTTGCCCAAGGTCACATAGCAAGTAAGTGTTAAGTGTCTGAGGCCAGATTTGAACTCAGGTCCTCCTGTCTCCAGGGCCAGTGCTCTATTCACTGTGCCACCTAGCCACCCCTAAAGCCTCATTTCTAAAATATATAGAGAATTGAGTCAAATTTTATAAGAATACAAATCATTTCCCAATTGATAAGTGGTTCAAGGATTTGAATAGGAAGTTTTCAGATGAAGAAATTAAAGCTATCTATAGTCACATGAAAAAATGCTCTAAATTATTATTGATTAGAGAAATGCAAATCAAACCTCTGAAGTACCACATCACACCTATCAGATTGGCTTATATGACAAAACAGGAAAATGATAAATTTTATAGAAGATATGGGAAAATTGGAACACTAATGCATTGTTTGTGGAGTTGTGAACTGATTCAACCATTCTGCAGAGCAATTTGGAACTATGCCCAAAGGGCAATAAAACTGTGATCCAGTAATACCACTTATAGGTCTGTATCCCAAATAGAACATTAAAAAAGGGAAAAGGACCCAAATGTACAAAAATATTTATAGCAGCTCTTATTGTGTTGCCCAAGAATTGGAAATTGTAGGGATGACAATCAATTGGGGAATGGACAAGCAAGTTGTGGTATATAAATGTAATGGAATATTGTTCCATAAGAAATGATGAGCAGGCAGACTTCAGAAAAATGTGGAAAGACTTACATGAACTGATGCTGAGTAAAGTGAGAAGAACCAGGAGAACATTGTACATAGCAACAGCAACATTGTGTGATGACTAACTTTGATAGACTTACCTGTTCTTAGCAAAACAAGGATCTAAGAAAACCCCAAAAGACTCATGACAGAAAATGCTAGCCACATCCAGAAAAAGAACTATGGAGTCTGAATGCAAATTAAAACATACTGTTTGCTCCTTTTTTTGTTTGTTTCTTCTTTCTTGTGGTTCCTCCCATTGGTTCTAATTCTTCTTTAAAACATGACTAATTTGGGGCGGCTAGGTGGTGCAGTGAGTAAGAGCGCTGGCCTCGGAGTTGGGATGACCCGAGATCGAATCCAGCCTCAGAAAATGAGTACCCACACATAAATAATGACTAGCCGTGTAACCTTGAGCAAGTTACTTAACCCCAATTGCTTAAAAAAAAATAACATGACTTATTTGAAAATATGTTTAATGTGAATGTATATGTAGAGCCTATGTCAGATTGCATGCTTTCTTGGGGTGGGGGAAGGGGAGGAAGGGGAAGAAAATTTGGACCTCAAAGTCTTAGGGAAGTGAATGTCTAAAAATAAATAAATATTTAAAAATTAAAAAAAGATAAGAAGAAAAAATAAACTCCAATGGTTTGCTATTACCTCCAGGATTAAATAAAAATGCTCTATTTGTCACTCACAGCCCTTTATAACCTAACCCCCTTCTACTTTACCAGTCTTCTTACACTTTACTCCCCGTCATGCTCTCTTTAATCTAATTACATTGGTCTGCTGGCTGTTTCACCAACAAGACACTCCCTTTCTTGGCTCCTGGTATTCTCTCTAGCTTTCCTCCATGCCTGGAATGTTCTCCCTTCTCCATTCTGACTACTGACCTCTTTGACTTCCTTCAAGTCCCAAGTAGACTCCCTGCTTTCTATAGGAAGCTCTTCCCAACCCCTCTTAATTCCAGTGCTTTCATTCTTTTAATTATTTCCTATTTGTCATCTTTATAGTTTGCTTTTGTATATATTTGTTTGCATGATGTCTCCCCCATTAGATTGTAGGCTCCTCAAGGGCAGAGACTCTCATCTCTTTTTGTATTCTCAGCAGATTGCCTGATGTATTGCAGGTACCTTATATATGTATGTATTTTTTTTTGAGGGAGGAAGGCAGGGCAATTGAGGTTAAGTGACTTGCCCAAGGTCACATAGCTAGTATGTGTTAAGTGTCTGAGGCCAGATTTGAACTCAGGTCCTTCTGACTCCAAGGCCAGTGCTCCATTCACTGTGCCACCCAACCTCGCTAATAGGTATGTATTGACCGATTGATCCCAATGGAAATGAGGCCTCCATTTCACTTCCTGGACATCTCCAAACCATGTTACCACATATGTCCTGTCTTCCAGCTCCCTTTTATGTATTTCTTCCTTCCTTAGAATGTAAGTTCTTTGAGGTTAAGAAATGTCTTGCATGTGTGTGTATAAATATATATGCATATATATAATATGATATATGTTATGCTACACATATAATATATATGATATACTATATACCAACATAATATATATTATATTGGGAATATATATATTCCCAATATAATGTCCTCATTCTTCTCAATGAAATGTTAACAGACATGTCCATATTTTCCAAAGAGAGATTTTATCAAAAGTCCAGATAATGTCCCCATCCTTAACTTTATACATTTGAACAGGTTTCCTTGATCAACCTTTTAGGTGTAGTGCTGAAATATCTAAAAACTTTCCCTTTCAGGGTGGCTAGGTGGCGCAGTCAATAGAGCACCAGCCCTGTAGTCAGGATGACCTGAGTTCAAATCTAATCTCAGACACTTAACACAAAAACTCGCCGGTGTGACCTTGGGCACTTAATGCCAATTGCCCTCCAAAAAACAAAAATGAAAACAAAAAAACACCTTTCCCTTTCTAAAACCTGAAAAGACTTACATGATTGATGCAAAGTGAAGTGAACAGAGCCAGAACATTATATATGGTAACAGCAATACTGTACAATGATAAACTATGAATGACTTTACTAGTCTCAGCAATACAATAATCTGAGACAATTCCAAAGGACTCAAGATAAGAAATGTTATTCACCCCCAGAGAAAGAACTGATGGAGTCTGAATGCAGACCAAGATATAATATTTCTCACCTTATTTTTTTTTTGTGGGTTGGTTTTGGTTTTTTTTTGGTCTGTGTTTTCTTTCACAACATGATTAATAATAATTAATAATAACATCCTGTATGATTGTATATATAAGATATATAATATATGTGTGTAAAATATATAATATATATTACATATACATTATATATATACACACATTATATATATACACACATTATATATATATATATATATATATATATATATATACACATTTTATATATATGCATCCAGTATCAAATTGCTTACTGCCTCAGGAAGGAGAGAGGAAAGAGAGGAAGAGAATTTGAATGAATGTTAAAAATTGCTTTTACATGCAATTAGGAAAAAATAATATAAAAAAAACAACAAAGATCAGGGAGGCCAAGACTATTTGTGGAGAGAGCAGGAATATCCTATAGACAGAGAAGAAGAGGAGGGAAAAGAGCAGGAATAATACAGGCAGGGGAGAAGAAAGGAGACTGAATGAATATGTATATATACACAAATACAGATAGACAGATTATTAGTACACTGATATAGAAGAATATATTTGACTTCAGGGAAGAAAGCAGAAAGGGAGAAGTCAGATTTGTAAATAGCATTTATTGATTGGTATTAAAATATTGTCTGAATTTTCAGAAACTTGGGAAATTTTTGGCCAATCAACAAATGAGTTTAAAACAATTTTCCCTTTCTGAAGAGAATTATAAAAAACAAACAAACCCTAAATTTCTTTTTTTAAACCAGAATTATACTTCACATTTATTTAGTATTTCATTTTTCCCCAAACTACATGTAAAAATAATAATTTAATGTTCATTTTTAAAATTTTTGAGTCCCAAATCTTTTTCTCCCTCCTTCCCCTCCTCTTTCCCTGAAATAGTAAGCAATTTGATAGAGGTTATATATATGCAGTCATGCAAAATATATTTCCATATTAATCATGTTGTGAAAGAAAATAAACCGAAAAATAAAGTTTTAAAAAAAGGATGCTTCAATCTACTTTCAGATTCCATTAGTTTTTTCTCTGGAGGCAGATATTATTTTTCATCATAAGTCTTTCAGAATTGTCTTGAATCATTGTATTACTGTGAAAAGCTAAGTCATTCACAATTGATCATCATACATACGCTGTTACTGTGTACAATGTTCTCCTGGTTTTGTTCCCTTCACTTTGTATCAATTTATGCAAGGCCAGGTTTTCCTGAAAGCATTACATTCATCATTTCTATAGGAGCAATTAATGCTACAATAGAAGCAAATTAATGTCTCACATGTCTTGCATGTAGATGAAGGCAACAAAATGGTGAAGGGCCTTGAGTACATATCAAAGAAAAATTGGTTAAAAGAACAGGGAATGTTTTTGCCTGGAGAAGAGAAGCTCAGGGGTGCCATGATAGCAGTCTTTTTTTTTCCTTGTACATAGATTTCTTTTTTTTATCAAATGCTTTATTAACTTCTGGTTTACATCATTCATTTCTGCAAGATTTTGAGTTACAAATTTTCTCCCCGTTTTTCCCCTACCCACCATCCCAAAATAGTGATCCCCCTGGATATCCCCTCCTCCAATCTGCTCTCTCCCATATCTTCTCCCAAACCCCCTTCAACTTTCCAGTAGGGCACGGTGGATATGCCCCAGTATATCATATTTCCCAGCTACATGTAAAATAATATTAATTATACATATGTATATATTTAACATTTGATTTTAATACTTTGAATTCCAGATTCATTCCCTTCCTCCCTTGTCACCCACCTTTAATGGGAAGATAAGCAATTCAATATAGCTTGTACATGTGTAGCTATGCAAAACATTTCCATAGTGGATATATTGTAAAAGATGAACTATATTTCCCTCCCTGCTATCCCACCTCCCACTTGTTCTATTATCTACTTTTATCCTGTCCCTTTTCCAAAGTGGATGCTTCCAACTTCCCTTCCACCCAGTCTGCCCTACCTTCCATCATCCCCCCCTCTCATCCTCTTCCCCCCTACTCTCCTGTAGGGTGACTTACCCTATTTAGTGTGTATGTCATTCCCCTAAGCCAAATTCAATGAGAATAAGGTTGACCTTATTTTGCCTTCCTATTCTTCCCCTCCATTGTAAACATTTTCCCTTGCCTCTCCCATATGAGATAGTTTACCCCATTCTGTCTCTCCCCATTTCCTCTCATTATATTCCCCTCTCACCTCTTAATTTCACCTTTTAAGTATCATCCCTTCCTATTAAATTGGTCCTGATCCATCTATCTATGTATACCTGTACACATATATACATACATTCACATATGTATTCATACACCCATAATATCTTCCTATATAGACATATATATGTATGTATATATATACATACATACACACACATATATATGTACATTTCTATTCCCTTCAACTATTCTCATACTGAGAAAAGTTTTATAAATTACAATTATCATTTTTCTATGTAGGGATGTAAATAGTTCAACTTTGATAAGTTCCTTATGATTTCTTTTCCCTGTTTACCTTCTCATGATTCTCTTGCTTTTTGTATCTGAATGTCAAATTTTCTATTCAACTCTGGCTTTTTCATCAAGAATGCTTGAAAGTAACACAAAAACTATCCTTGTGACCTTGGGCAAGTCACTTAACCCCAATTGCCCTCCAAAAAGCAAAAAAAAAAAAGAAAAAAAGAGAATGCTTGAAAGTCCTTAATTCCACTGAATGACCATATTTTCCCCTGAAACATGATACTCAGTTTTGTTGGGTAGGTGATTCTTGGTTTTAATCCCAGCTCCTTTAACCTCCATAATATCATATTTCAAGCCCTTCAATCCCTCAGTGTAGAAGCTGGCCCTGCGACTCCTCAGTGTTGGAGCTGCCAGATCCTGCGTTATCCTGATTGTGTTTCCACAATGTTCAAATTGTTTCTTCCTGGATGCTTGTAATATTTTCTCCTTGATCTGGGAATTCCAGAACCTGGCTATAATATTCCTAGGAGTTTTCTTTTTGGGATCTTTTTAAAGGAGGTGATTGGTGGATTCTTTCAACCTCTATTTTACCCTTTAGTTCTAAAACATGAGGGCAATTTTCCTTGAGAATTTCTTGAAGGATGATTTCTAGGTTCTTTTTTTGATCATGAGTTTCATGTAGTCCAATAATTTTTAAATTATCTCTCCTGGATCTATTTTCCAGGTCAGTGGTTTTTTCCAATGAGATATTTCACATTGCCTTCTATTCTTTCATTTGTTTGTATCTGTTTAATAGCATCGTGATTTCTCATAAAGTCACTAGCTTCCATTTGCTCCAATCTAATTCTGAAGGAATGATTCTCCTCAGTGAGCTTTTGAGATTCTTTTTCCATCTGGAAAATTTGTCTTTTTAAGGCATTCTTCTCCTCATTGACTTTTTGAGCCTCGTTTGCCATTTGAGTTAGTCTATTTTTAAGGTATTATTTTCTTCAGTCAGGTTGTTGACTCTCTTTTCATAATTTTCTTGCATCGTTCTCATTTCTCTTCCCAATTTTTCCTTCACTTCTTTTATTTGGTTTTCAAAATCCTTCTTAATCTCCTCTATGGCCTGTAAACAGCTCATATTTTTCTTGGAAGCTTTTGGTGCAGGAGTTCTGACTTTGTTGTCTTACTCCTGTTCCATGATTTGATTCTTTATGTCCCCAAAATAGGAGTGTGAAGTTGGGTTGCTCTGCTAGCTTTGCTTCCCTCGTTAGCTCATGTTGCCACTCAATTACTTGACTTTTGGGATTTTTGCCACAATAGGACTCTGCTACCAGACAGGGGAGCTTCGCCCCAATTGCTGGAGTTTTCTCAGCTGCCAAAGGTATTAGTTGGCTTCCTTCTCTGAAGCCTCCACATGCTCTGGCAATCTGGTCACACACCCCAGGACCTCCACCCTAGACTGAAATCCAGATCCAAGCAGGTTAAAGCAAGAGCGATTACCCCTCAGACTGGTTGCTTGGTCCCCCTACAGTCTGCAGGCCAGGAACTGAAGCTGCCACATCTCAGTGGCTGCACAGCTGCAGCAACTCAGAGGCTTCTCCCTTTAGGGGATAAAGGCCAGCTGCACTCCCAAACTACCAAATCCCTTATTGCACTAATCTTTTACTTTGTCCTTAGCATATGTGGCTTGATAATTCTGGAAATTGCCACAGCTGCTGGTGATCTGAAGTCCCTCCAGCCAGTGGCTGGCTGTGGCCACCCTGAGGTTAAGACCTCTGGCTCAAGCAGGGCTAGGGTTAGCTCCCAGAGTGCTGTGCTGGCCCACTTCCTGCCAGCCTGCCAGGCTGTCCTCAGTGGGAGGTTAGCTTCTCTGTGTCATTTTGTGGGTTCTGTAGCTTCAAAGTTTGTCCAGAGTCACCTTTTACTCAAATGGGAGGAGGGAGAAGCAGGAGCCCTGAGGAAGTCCTGTTTCTACTCTGCCATCTTGACTCTGCCCCATCCTAAATTTCTAAAATTCTAAAATTTTCTTGACTTTCTTTAATTTCTAAAAAAAATTATCCTTTTGCCTGTCCTTTTTGGTGCCTCTGTGTGCCTCACTATCTATTTTATCTTCTTTTCATTTTTTTTGGGAGGGCAGTTAGGGTTAAGTGACTTGCCCAAGGTCACACAGCTAGTTTTTGTGTTAAGTGTCTGAGGCTAGATTTGAACTCAGGTCGACCTGACCCCAGGGCCAGTGCTCTATTCACTATACCACCTAGCTGCCCCTTCTCTTCATTTTCTCTTTTGGTAGTAGAGCAAGGGAAAGGTGAAGGGGTCTAGCAGTGAGGTTGCATGTGAGCATATGTAGAGGATAACAGTAATTGCTGCTGCTTCATCAAAACCAGTCAGATTCTCCCTGCTATGGTGTTTTCTCCCAGTCTCTCTAGTTGGCTTGATGAGCAGGCATCCTCTCTTTTAACTTATCTTTTAAGTATATCGCTTGTGGTACCATCACCCCCAACCCTACTCCCTACCTTACCATACTGGCACTTAATATATCAAATCAATAAACCTCTCTTCCTCCCCAAGATTTTAGTTCTCTTGAAGCCAGTTCCTGAGCCAGTAGCAGTGGAAAAACTGGCTTAAAAAACCCTTACTAGAGTCTAACATCCCATATCTCTGTCCACATTTTGAGAAAGCTGCCTACTCTCAGTGCTTCCACTTTCATCATTTGATTAAAATTCTACTTTCCAAAGTTACCAGTCACCTAATGGTCATTTCTCAAGCCTCATTGTCCTTGACTTCTCTGTAGCATTTGGCACTACCCAGCACCTTCTTCTCTGGGTTTTTTCAACACTGCTCTCTGCTGGTTCTCCTCCTATATGTCAGACTACTTTTTCTTGGCATCCTTTGCTGGATCATCATAACCACTGTGTCCTGAAAGACTTTTTCCAGGGTCTTTTTTTTCCTCTGTACTTTATGCATTTAAAAACATGACATGTCCATTGGCTTCAACAGACTTCTAAAGGGGGCCAGGACACACAGAAAGATTAAGAACCCTAGTTCTAGAGAAGCTGAGTTACACTGAGAGCTCTCAAGCAGCCAGGAGCCTGACAAGTTATTTGTGATGACCCTTTTGCTTAGGTTAGGAAGGCCCAGCTTTATTATCCTTTGTCTTCTAGTGCTGGGCCATGGGCTCAGAGACTCTGGCAATCCTGTCAAAGTGAAGAAGCTCATAAGAAGATTAGCATCTAATGGGCACCAGTTTTCTGGAGCTGTTCACCTCATGAAATGTGTGTTTGTTGCTTGCTCTTAGCCAAGTGAAACATCTGCAATTCATTTTCTTCTTGAATCATAGTCAAGCCTCCAGGCAAGGTTTAAGTCTGACTTCCTTCCAAGAAGTGTCTGTTGCCTGTGATACAAGTGGAAAAGGCAATAATAGGTAATGCTTGTATTCTTGGCTCTAGAAAGTGACTCCAAGGAGATCATTTTCCCAGAACCTGAAACATATTATGACTGGAGGTCTTGCCATTCATGGCTGTAAGAAACTAGAAACTAAGACAGTCTTATTCATCCTCCCAAGCTATTCTATCTTCCCTACAATGTACCCCTGAAAAAATCTAATTATAGAATCTTCTAGTACCTTTCTCTGGAATATAACAAATCAACATTGAAGTGATTAGTATTTTGTCTTATTGCTTGTTTTAAAAAAGACTTCTCAATATAGAAATAGCTTACAAAATCTTTGCATAAGACAACCTGTGCCAAAGTAGGCAGTTTTGTTTACTGCATGCAGGAATAACTGTGCTTCAAGGAACTTGAATCTACCTCTTGGCTTGGCTAGTTTTTAGGCAGTGGTGTCAATGAGGAAAGACAAACAAATATTTCAACAAAGTAGCTAAGGATAAGATAGTTTGAAGCCATCACCCTTCCTTAGAAGTGATAACTAAAGAAGTGAAAGTGTAAATATTTCCATGGCATTCAGATTTTATCAGTTCATTATGGCATTCAACAGAAGGAGAAACAGTTTTTCTTTCTCTTCTTTTTTTTCCAAAGGAAAGATTATGCTATGTATGAGAAATAAAATATGTCTTTATTGTGGTAACATGTTGAAATCCCAGTGGTGTGATTGGAAATAACCTAAAAGTATTTGACTTTTTATAGGAAATTATCTAAATCATTTGTATTTGTGTTTGACTTTTGGTCATATCATATGAGCAACCCCTCACAAGATTTCCAGAACAGAGCCAAATTTTCTGATCTTGTGGACTAAAGTAGTTTTAACAGACAAAATCTTGAGTATCTTATTATATATATAAGTATATAAGTATCTTATTATATATATATATATATATATATATATATATATATATATATATATATATATATATAATAATCTGCCTGAAGTTGAGAACCTTAGGGCTTATTATGGCCATGTGGGTTATGAAAATAATAACCCCTTATAACTTTTCACAAACCTCAAAGCCAAGCACGAGCAGCTTTCCAGAGGACTACTGCTGTGAACAGCTTTTCAAGGTTCTGATTACACAGTATAGTGAACACTCTATTTATTTGATAACAAATCAGATAGAAACATTCACAGAATTCAAGGTACAACATTCACAATGTTACAGCTTAACACAGAAAATAACTCAATCATTCAATCATCCTTAAGGAGGCTTGCCTTCTTAAGGGACACAAAGTACAATAGTCAAAGTTCTCCACTCCTGGGGCACACCAAGTTACAAATCAGTCACTTATCATTCACTATTCAATCATCAGAAAATACACAAGCCCTCCACTCCTAGGTCACTAGTAAATTACAATTTCTCAGTCAGCACACAGTATCCAAGTCTTTTTTTTTTCTTTTTGGAGGGCAGTTAGGGTTAAGTGATTTGCCCAAGGTCACATGGCTAGCAAGTGTGTCAAGTGTCTGAGGCTAAATTTGAACTCAATTCCTCCTGATTTCAGGACCGGTGCTCTATTCACTGCACCACCTAGCTATCCTGAAAGTAAGGTCTTCTTTCAGCTCAACTCGGGGTGGTCACATAGATTCCCTGGATCCCCTTCCATGGTCTCATCTCCTACCTAGATTCACCAAACTGTCACCTGGGTTCAAAGGTAGACAGCTCCCAGTTCCTTCTCTCTGTGCAGTTCCTGTTCCATGCTGAAGCTCACAGAGTTCAGTTCGCCTTAAATCCTCTACAGTTTCTGTTCCCAAGAAATTAAAGCTTAACAAAGCCACAAACAGGTTCACACAAAGTACCAGCATCACAGTTATGCTTCCTCAGTCTGTGGCAGCTCCAGCTGGCCCTTGTATGTCTTTGGCAGCTCCCAGAAGCTCCAGCTGGCCCTTGGACTCAGTAGGTCCTCAGCAGAAGTTCCAGCTGGTTCCCAGAATCAAAATCACTTCACCTAGGTTCTCAAAATCAAAATCATTCTCTCCAGTCTGGTGGGCCTTTCCTTGTCAGGCTCCCCAGTGGCAGCAGCTTCTGCCTCCAGGAAGCTTGCTCCAAGAAGATCTGTCTGACCCAGCAGGTACTTCTCCTTATATATACACATGGCATTAGCTCCTTCCTGTTTCAGCCAACCCCATCCTGTTATGTCAGCAACAGGGGTTCATACCTTCTGTTTCTTTAACAGAGGCTTTATTAATTACCAAATGCTAAGTACCTCTCAGTTTAGCAATACAAAAGAAACTTCAAATTTCATTACTATTATACACACACATAAGTTTTTATATTCACATGTTCACATAAGTTCTTTATCTAATTTTATTCTAATGTCCCATTTTACAGATGAGAGGACCAAGAATAAATATCTTCCTCAAACTCACATAATGAATTATTTCTAAACTAAAGGCTAGAAACCAGGATTCCTGACGTGCAGCTTGTTTTTTTTTTTTTTTTTCATTACATCAATACTACCATCCCAGATGGGAATAAGTAACTGGAGGGAACTTTGACTAAGAAATAGTGAATGTATTTCTTTTCTTTAAAAAAAGTTATGGGGGCGGCTAGGTGGCACAGTGAATAGAGCGCCGGCCCTGGAGTCAGAAGGACCTGAGTTCGGAGCCAGCCTCAGACACTTAATCCACACAAACAAAACCTAGCCGTGTAACCTTGGGCAAGTTACTTAACCCCAATTGCCCTCTGAAAAAGCAAAAAAAAAAGTTATGAATTTATATAAGTTTACTTCAAGCATCAGCTGCAAAACTATTTGCAATAAAAAGTGGGTGAAACACAAGCCATTTCCTTTAAATCCCCTTTTGATCATTGGCTCAACATCTACATATAAGTCACAATATTGTTCAATATTGGGGTAGCTAGATCCTCCCCAAAAAACTCCTAGGAATATTATAGCCAAATTTCAGAGTTCCCAGGTCAAGGAGAAAACACTGCAAGTAGTCAGGAAGAAATAATTTTAGCGTTGTGGAAACACAATCAAGATAACACAAGACCTAGCAGATTCTATACTAAGGGATCAAAGGGCTTAGAATATGATATTCCAGAGGTCAAAGGAGCTAGGATTAAAACCAAGAATCACCTACCCAGAAAAACTGAGTATAATGTTTCAGGGGGAAATATGGTCATTCAATGAAATAGAGGATTTTCAAGCATTCTTGATGAAAAAAACAGAGCTGAACAGAAAATTTGACTTTCAAATACAAGAAGAAGAGACGCATGAGAAGGTAAACAGGAAAAAGAAATCATAAGGAACTTATTAAAGTTGAACTATTTACATTCCTACATGGAAAAATGATAATTGTAACTCATGAGACTTTTCTCAGTATGAGGACAGTTGAAGGGAATATATATGTGTATGTATATATATATATATGTATGTATAAATACATATATGTGTATGTATATATATGTATGTATAAATACATATATGTGTATGTATATATGTATGTATAAATACATATATATGTATGTATAGGAGGGTGTAGGTGTGTATAATTATATATGTGAGGGTATGTATATGTATGTACATGTACACATAGAGGGTACAGGATGAGTTGAATATGAAGGGATGATATCTAAAAATAAAATTAAGAGGTGAGAGAGGAATATATTGGGAAAAGGAGAAAGGGAGAGATAGATTAGGGTAAATTACCTTATATAATAGAGACAAGAGAAAACTGTTATAATGGAGGGGAAGAGCAGGAAGGGAATGGGACAACTTTACTCTCATTGAATTTAGCTTAAGGAGGGCATAACATACACACTCAATTGGGTATCTTACCCTACAGGAAAATAGGGGGGAAGGGAGTAATAGGGGGGATGATAGAAGGGATGGTAGATCAGAGGAGAAGGTAGAAGCAAACACTTTTGAAAAGGGACAGGGTCAAAGAAGAAAATAGAATAAGTGAGGGGCAGGATAGGATCTTTCACAATCTACCTACTATGGAAATGTTTTGCATGACTATATATGTACAACCTATATTGAATTGCTTATCTTCCCAGTGGGGGTGAGTGAGGAGGGAAGAAGGGAAAAAAATCTGGAACTCAAAGTTTTAAAGTCTAAAAGACAAAAAATACTCCTATTCTGTTTCTTTTTTTTTTTTAAATGCTCCAAGCTTCTGCCAGACTGGACTTGCTTCCCAAAGTTACAGCAAGTTTTCTTTTTTATGAATTGGAAGGTTAAAAAAAATAAATAAATAGCATTGGGGAGGCTAGGTGGTACAGTGAATAGAGCACTGGCTCTGGAGTCAGGAGGACCTGAGCTCAAACCTGGACTCAGACACTTGACACTTAATAGCCAGGTGACCTAGGGTATATCACTTAATCCCAATTGCCCTGACTTCCCCCCTTCAAAAAGAAATAAGTAAATAAATAAATAGTGATGCCTGTATCAAAATGGGCGCTGGCCGAACCCAAGACTGTGGAATGATGAGACAGGAGCCAGGCAGGTCCTGTCATAGCAGTTCCAATTTATTGATCAGAGAACAGGGTTTATATAATCAATGTAAAGCAATTATCTCTTAGGTTCCCATGAAAGAATGTTTAATGTCCTTGTTCATTTACGTACATCTTTATTTTTTAATTTCCTTATTCCCTTGCATGTATGTATGACTGGGTCACTGCTCAGTTATCACATCCTAAACTCCTGCAAGTCAGGTGAGTCAATCTTAAGACATAATATAGCTTTCACAGGGAGCTGGCTTGGGAGAAATCCTGGACCAGACTCTTCCCATGTATGGACCAGTTTGGAAACTGGCCCTTGACAAAATAGCATTATAGGAATAACATTATTATGGTAAAATGAAATCACTATTGAGCAAGAACCCTTGCTTATCATGCAATAGCTTTCTGACATTTCTGAGAGCAAGGGCAGGGACTCTGGTACCAGAAAAACATTACTTGAAATCAAATCACTCTTGTCTATTAAAGAAAAATTTAGGCATTTCACAGGAAAATCAAATCCTTGAAAGTGAAAGCTATTTAGCATGTATAAAGATTATAAAATACCTGAAGCTACACTGGAAGAGTTACAGTCTGATTAGGACTGGAAATCTTGCTTGGTTTCTAAACTATCATATGAATGAGTTCTAGTATCTTTGTTTTTAACTTCTTTTGCTATGTTAACTAATTAAAAAAAATAAGCATAGATCTTACTTCCTCAGAGGACTGACACTTATATCCTGTGCTATGTTGCTGATAAGTTATGAAATGTGTTCACATAATATCCTGAACTTTTTCCATTGTTAATTCTGTTTTTGAGCCAAATGAGGCCTTTTCTGGGGCAGGAGCTGAAAGGTATGCACATTAAATATGTGAGACACAAACATCTCTAGTGCTCCTAGGAGCAGTGGTACAGAATTCAGCCATGTCTTTGTAGCAGCAAGCACACCAGCATCCCCAGGGTGGCTGCCAACACAGGTTCTTAGATCTGCTTTTCTAAAGGAAAGCAACTCAAAATGGGTTACAAGCTTATTTTAATCAATCAAACATATCAAACATATATCATTTACCTTGTTCAGGGGAAAAAGGCCAGCACCCCGAACTTCAAAGTATACAGACAAATTTACAAGACAGAGAAACAAACAGATCAAGCAGGCAGGCTTCCAAACTACCCAACCATTACATCAATACCAAATCACAGTTACCAGAGAGGGAAGCATCAACATCTGGGTTTTCAAAGCGGGCCAGTGGGGGTGGGGAGCTCTCAACAGCTGCCCAGAGTCTCATCTGGTCAAATCACACAACATTTCTCAAAGTGAGCCCCAAAGCAAAGCCTCACATCAGGGATTATATAGCCTTCTCTTGGCTCAGAGAATGTCACAGCCCTCTTGATCCACTGTCCAATCACAAAGCAACAAGGTGTAGGCATTCCTGAAAATCAAGCCTCCTGCCACAGGCTCCATGTGACCACATTCAGCCTATTAGGGGGCAGAGCACATTTTCAAATCAAGCAAGGTTCTCAGAGTCTCTTAAGCCTATCAAAGGGCCTAGGGACAGGGGAGATCTTTAAATTTTCATTTCCATTACAATCTTCCATTTTATATTCCCCACTGTGGGCCTACATTGTGTTTTAACACTTGAGTATCCCATAATTTGCAGAGCCTAAAAAACACAAGCAACCCCCAACCCAAATTAACTAAAGAATTTGAATCCCAACCCTAAAGTACACTAGGATGAGCTAGAGAGAACTTGCTAACTTATATTTTAAATTCTTTTACTTTTCTGCGTCTGTTAGATCCCAAAAGGTTGACTTTTTTTAGATGCATGTTAGGCATGCACCAAGCTGCAGTTATATGCACAAATAGACAAAAATCTTGTATTCATGTAGACAGTCTCCATTTCTAATAGAGCTAGTTGCTTAAACTCTTCTCTATGAATGCAGTGGTCTGCTGTGACTCCAAATTATTTGTAAAACAATCTTACATACCCATAACTTTCTGGAAAAATATGATCATAATTATTTGTCTGTCTTGGTCCCTTTTAAAATCCTAAGCAATTCATCACTTACTCATATTAAAAACAAAAACTTTCTCCTCTACTTTAGGATTGCATCTATATTTTTGTTCTTGTTCAGGCCATTGCAAGTTAATGTTCAAGATGTACTTGAATTGTAACTGTATGCAAATAATTTTGGATATACCTTAGGATCTTTCTTAGAGATAGCTTTTGCACATTTGAGGAGATTGCCTGTATTTGTCAGATGCCTTTCTTCCTTTTTTCAATATCACTGGGCTCTTTTTTCTAAATGCTTCTCAAATCTTTTACCAGTCCTGGGGGAGAGGGAGAAATTAGGAAGGGGAAAGTAAGATAAAGTAGAGGGAGTGGGAACAGTAAAAATGGATCCAATTCTCCTTTTCCCTTCTCAGCTTAGGAATTGTAATGTTAATGGAAGTTGAAGATCTTCCTGGCCTCATTAATAGGTCTCACATGGAGCCCAACAAGATAAGCTTGATTAGGGGAGAATTGTTTTTCCAGGAAGACCCACAGCTTTTGTTACTTTGTAATTAGGTGGGTTAAGATGCCCTCTGAATCTGAAGAGATATATATATATATATACATATAGTCTGAGGTTAGCAGTTTGCTTTGGGGCTTGCTCATTGGAAGTGTGTTTGTGTTATCTGGTCAGATGAGACTCTGAGTAGCCATTAAGAACCCCACTGTGAGGGATAACTTGCAGTGAAGTTTCCCCATTCTGAACATCCTATGTACATTCTTATTATTTCCTTATACTTTGTAACTAAGTTCAGTATCATTTCCCTGTTGTGTAGGTTGTTGTGTATTTCAAGGTAATGTGAGAGCTATTGAGTATTAATACAATTGATTGGATTAACTATTGAGACCAAATTAGATGTGTTTTTAGTTTGGGGAAATGAATGGTAGTATGAGAGGTAGCAAAGGGTTAAGTTTCTACAGAACTGCAAGAATTGCTATAACAAGACTACTGATAAAAAGTACCATGCAGCAGCCTTGGGAAGAGTTGAGGCAGTAGCCTTGGGAAGAAGTTGGGTTCCCAGTTCCCAGAGAACTCCTAGATTATACTAAAAAATGAAATAATATAGAATAAAAGGAGCTGGCAGCAGCAGGTAGATTTGACCAATCAGAAAGCAGACAGCGATCTTGGGACACTCAGACACATCTAGGTTGGACTGAAGGGGGTTCAGTATTCTGGGGTTGTTACTGTGCTTGCGTAGTAGACCTCATGTATCATGTATGTTATCTAACAAAATTAGAGCCTCGTTAGTAGTAATTATGGTAATGGGTAGAGAAAGCTTTGTGCTGATTGGTTGGCATTAATAAGAAGATTGTGAGCTTGCCTTACCAACCAATGGTAAGGTGGGAGAGGGGAGAAGGTGTGGAAACCCCACGTTAGGGCTTTATAATCTTGCTTTTGTCTTTTGTAGTGCTCTTCTCCCTTCTGATTTTTTGTTGGATTTGGGGACACCCTTGCTTCTACCTTGAAAAGTCTCTCAGTCATTTTGGGTGAGTGGTCTTCTGACCCATATGTTCCCTACCCCCCACACTCCCTGCCCCCGCCTTTGAAAACTGAAATGTTGGAGATATTGGTGGTTCTCTTTCTGGTAACTACGTATATACATAACAGCCACACAGTTGGATCTGTTGATCTGTGATGTATGTATTATTTGGTCAGAGGGTTAGAAGCCCTGTCTGTTGGTCTTTATGTCATTTTTTCTGCTTGTAATTTCTGTTTATAATTTCTGTTTGCGTTTTCTTTGAAGTTCAGGATACTGACCTTTTCCACTGAACTAAATAAATTATATTTGTTTGATTAAAGTAAGTTTGTTGATCCCTTTTGAGTTGCTTTCCTTTAGGAAAGCAGATCAAAGAATCTGTGCTAGCAGACCTCCTGTGTGCTGATGTTATTGGTCTTATCCCCGCCCCCACCCCTCCTCCCACCCCCAGCAGCTACAAGTAGCATTGCTGTTACAGGAACTAAGAAGATATTTTGGTACTAGAAAAACATGGCTTGAAATAAAATCAAACATATCTGAGAGAAGGAATATTACTTCCACACCTTGCTTCAGGCTAGGAGAACTATCTGAAAGAATGATAAATTATTTGAGTGATTCCTTATCTTTTAGGGGAGGGAGGTGTGGTTGTAAGTTGAAGTTTTGTGGAAAATCCAGTAGCTTTCTTCTATTATTATTATTTTTTTTGCAGTAGTTTACTTGCTATCAGGCAACTTGAAAATTCAAAGTGCATTTTATTAAATATGATATTTAGTTTTATTAGGATTTTAAATAATTTACAGCATGATGACATTTTCTTAGTTAAGTTGAAACTTTCATTACTATTATATAATTATTCAGTTATTCATATAATTTGTCTATGCAAAATTCTGTTAAATGTCTTGTTTTATTTCTCTTTTTTCTCTAGGTCTTCATATTTCAGTTAAAAACTGCCAACCATACATGCTTTGATCATCCTGCCTTCTGATATGTATAGGTAGAACTATTTAATAATTATGCATAATTGCATATAAATTAATAAACTATTCATGTCCTGCTAGGTTTCTTTGGCAATGTGAAGTGGTACCTTCCCATTAAAAAAAAATGTTTTTGAGTGGTCTGCAAGAACATCCATGATCAAGATCAACCATAAAGGTGGCCAATATAAAGCTTATTTCCCAATTACCATAATATTTGAGCACAATCAAAAGTTTTATCCTAAGCAAGAGTTCACTGGTCAGTTTTTACAAAGTAATTAGATATTTGCAAAACAGAAAATTCACTCCATAAGAACTTTAAAACCTTTTATTATTTTACAATTTGGCTGGTTTTAGAGAAAGTAGTTGACTAAAACCTGAAAAAATGGTCTTTTTTTTCCCACCATTTTCCATATTATAAAATGGGTAAATTACTTAAAGGTAATAAAAAGAATAAGTTTTCAGCAGTGTTATATGTTTGTGTGTATATTACATTTATGTAGGTTTTATATCATGACATTAACTGGAATGGAAGTACACCATTGATAAAAGTTTTTAAAAAATTTATTGCTATCAGTGTATAATAAAAGTTATTGCTTACTAAAGAACAAAAGCCACTTTTATATCATAAGAGCTGCTAAATTCTACAAGTAACAACTTATTTAATGAAAGTATAGAAAGTAGCCCCAAGGTATACATGGCCTACGATATAAAGACAAAGAAAGTTAAAGCCTAGGACAAATGGAGATACATTCTTTTTTGTTTTGTTTTGTTTCTTTTCTTTTCTTTTTTTGGAGGGCAATTGGGATTAAGTAACTTGCCCAAGGTCACACGGCTAGGTTTTTGTTTGTGTGTGCATTAAGTGTCTGAGGTTGGATCCGAACTCAGGTCCTTCTGACTCCAGGGCCAATGCTCTACTCACTGCGCCACCTAGCCACCCCTGGAGATACATTCTTTATGAAAGTTTCAAACTAAGATATTATTTTAGGATTTCCCTCAAAATTAATGCTTTATAATTTCTAAAGTAGGACAAAATAATACACTGAATCAAGATGGCCTACTGTGCCCTGGTTTGGTTTTGTTGGAATTTTCATTCAGTAAAAGGTCCAACACAGGAATTCTTTGGTGTTCTGTTCTTGCCTTCAAATTCTGATAGGGCACCTCAAACGTTATCATATTGGGACATGGGAAGAAAAAGTTCTTTGATTTTATACAACAGCTCTATGTCCAGTTTTGGGATGGTAGATGCCAAAGGAATATCAAAATTCTTTTACTGGATTAGGATTTTGTTTTCATGAATGTCACTTGGGAGGAAAATGGGCCATCCCTTCATAATGTACTACTTGGATCCAGAGAATGTTGTATAAGATTTTGTGACCTCTAGATTACAGTTGCAGCATTCTTTGAACAGCATT
This sequence comes from Gymnobelideus leadbeateri, assembly GCA_011680675.1. NCBI lineage: Eukaryota > Metazoa > Chordata > Mammalia > Diprotodontia > Petauridae > Gymnobelideus > Gymnobelideus leadbeateri. The sequence continues at coordinate 549,791 of WOXC01007010.1, read as the reverse complement.
ATTTTAAGATTTATAATCCTGCATATATATTTTTGTTGCATACATAATAAAGGTAAGAAATGGAGACTTTTTCCATTCTCAAAAACACGATTTTTGAGGTGGAGCCAAGATGGCAGAGTAGAAACAGCGCATCCAAGCCACTCTGCCCCCAGATTTCCTCCAAACTATGTAAAAGGGGACTCTGAACAACTTCTGGAGCCCCAGCACCCACAGAACGACACAGAGAAGCTAACCTCCCTCTGAGGACAGCCCAGCAGCCCTGCAGGAAGGACCAGCACAGTGGTCTGGGAGCCAGCACAGTGCACAGAGCTCAGGGAGCCGAGCACAGGTCCGGTTCGCTTTAGTCGCGGTTTTAGCCCCAGGGCGGCAGGGCCAGCAACCGGCTGGAGAGACCCCAGAACACCAGCAGCTGTGGCGATTCCAGAATTATCAACATAGACATGCCTAGGACAAAGTGAGAGGTTAGTGCCCTATGGACTTTGGGACCAGTATTTGGGGAATGTGTTGGCTTCCTCCCCTGGGGGCTAGAAGCTGCTGAGGAGACACGCCATTTTGTAGTTTTCAGAGGCAGCTCCAGCTCCTGGCCTGAGAACTGTAGGGAGATCCAGCAATCAGTCTTGGGGGGTAATCGCTCTTGCTTTAACCTCCCTGGATCTGGATTGTGATCTAGGGTGGAAGTCGTGGGTGGGTTTACAGCTTGCCAGAAATGGAAGTTGCCCCCCACACGTTCGGGACAAAAATTCCTCTATCTGGCCTTAAAGCCATAGTGTGGCAACAAGCCCAAAAAGTCAAGTAATTAAGTGGCAACATGCCAAGGCAAAGGAAACAGAAAAATGCAACCCTAGACTCCTATTTTGGGGGCATAGAGCGGAAAAGGACTGTGAGGTCAGAAGTCCTGCTCCAAAAGCCCCAGGGGAAAACATGAGTGGGTTGCAGGCCATAGAGGACCTTAAGAAGGACTTTAAAAATCAAATAAGAAGTGGAGGAAAAATTGGAAAGAGAAATGAGAAGGATGCAGGAAAAGTATGAAATGAGGGTCAACAGCCTGACTGAGGAAAACAACACCTTAAAAAAATAGACTAACTCAAATGGCAAAGGAGGCCCAAAGGGCAATGAGGAGAAGAATGCCTTAAAAAGTCGAATTTGCCAGATGGAAAAAGAATCTCCAAAGTTCACTGAGGAGATTCATTCCTTCAGAGTTAGACTGGAGCAAATGGAAGCTAATGACTTTATGAGAAATCAAGATGCTGTTAAGCAGACCCAAACAAATGAAAGATTAGAAGGCAATGTGAAATATCTCATGGGAAAAACCACTGACCAGGAAAATAGATCCAGGAGAGACAATTTAAAATTATTGGACTACCTGAAAGCCATGATCAAAGAAAGAACCTAGAAATCACCCTTCAAGAAATTCTCAAGGAAAACTGCCCTGATGTTTTAGATCCAGAGGGCAAAATAGAGGTTGAAAGAATCCACCGATCACCTCCTGAAAAAGATCCCAAAAGAAAACTCCCAGGAATATTATAGCCAGGTTCCAGAATCCCCAGATCCAGGAGAAAATACTACAAGCAGCCAGGAAGAAACAATTTCAATATTGTGGAAACACAATCAGAATAGCCCAGGACCTGGCAGCTTCTACACTGAGGGATCAAAGGGCATGGAATATGATATTCCAGAGGGCAAAAGAACTGGGAATGAACCCAAGGGTCACCTACCCAGCAAAACTGAGTATTTTGTTTCAGGGAAAATATGGTCATTCAGTGGAATAGAGGACTTTCAAGCATTCTTGAGGAAAAAACCAGAATTGAATAGAAAATTTGACATCCAGATGCAAGAAGCAAGAGATGCCTGAGAAGGTAATTAGGGAAAAGAAATCAAAAGGAACTTATCAAAGTTGAACTATTTACATTCCTATATGGAAAAACAATAACTGTGACTGAGGAAATATTTCTCACCATGAAAATAATGGAAGAAGGGTGTATGGTCATGTGAATACATATGTGAACGTGTGGGTATATGGTTACAGTTATATATGGATAGAGGGCATAGGTTGAATTTGTTGGGAAGGGAGGATACTCAAGGGGTGAAGTTGTGAGGTGAGAAAGGAAAGTGGCAGGAGGAGATGGGGAGAGACAGGGTGGGGTAAACTATCTCATGTAGAGGAAGCAGGGGGAAGTGGTTGCAGGGGAGGGGAAAAATAGGAAGGCAAAAAGGTGAAACCACCCTCTCATTGCATTTGGTTCAGGGAGAGAATGACATACATACTAGGTGGGACATCTCAACCTACAGCAGAATAGGAGGAAGGGGGATGAGAGGAGGGATGATGGATAGGAGGGCATCCTTGGAAGGAGGGGAGGTTGGAGGCACCCACTATGGAAGAGGGACAGGATCAAGTGGGGAATGGACCAGGAGGGGGGTGGGATGAGGGGGAGGGAATTATAAGAAGCCTTGTACAATATATCTATTATGATAATGTTTTACATAGCTAGACATGTACAACATATACTGAATTACTTATCTTCCCAGAGGGAATTGGTGACAAGGGAGGAAGGAAATGGATCTGAAATTCAAGGTCTTAAGATTAAATGTTTCAAATATATATAAATACTATTATTAATACTCTTTTGCTTGTAATTGGGGGATAAGATGTGCAGGCATTGGGACACAAAGATTCACCTTCCTCTAATGGAGAGGTTGAAGGGGGTATGGGAGAGGATAGGGGAGAGAGCAGATTGGAGGAAGCGATGTCTTGCGGGACTGCTGTTCTGGGAGGGTGGGTAGGGGAAAAACAGGGGGGAAAATGATTGTAACTCAAAATCTGGCGGAAATGAATGATGTAAAACAGAAGTTAATAAAGCATTTGTTTAAAAATAAATAAATAAATAAAAAAGAAAAGAAAAAGAAAAAAACAATTTTTATCCAACCTTTTAATTTCCATTCATCACAAAATAAAAGTGAATCACATGCATTATGTTCTCTTACAAATAGATAAACTTATCTACAAATAATTAGATGGACTCTACCCCAACATGAAGAAATCTTTTATAACTACTGACAACCATTAAGGTTTGAATATTAGCTTTAACTTCAGCTAAGTATGGTTGGGGGTTAAAATGTCTTTTTCAGTTATTTATTAAAATATGCCCCTTTTGGGGAGGCTAGGTGGCGCAGTGAGTAAGAGCGCCGGCCTCGGAGTTGGGATGACCCAAGATCGAAACCGGCCTCAGAAAATGAGCACCCACACATGAATAATGAATGGCTGTGTAACCTTGAGCAAGTTACTTAACCCCAATTGCTTTAAAAAAAAAATATGCCCCTTTTAAGCCTAAAAAATTAGTGTTATGAAATATCAGTAATGAGTCCATTGTTCTAGGGTATGTGCTTTTTTTTCCTACTCTACTCTCAGAAGTGTAAGGCAGTGTGACATATTGGATCACAAACTGGCCTCAAAGCCAGGAAGATGTGGGTTTGAGGCCTGCCTCTGACACATGCTAGATATGTAACTCTGGGCAATTTAACTTAACCTTTCAGTACTCTAGGCAACTCTCTCTTTAAAAAAAAAAATTATTTCTCCCCCAATTACATGTAAACAATTTTTAACATTGATTTGTTAAATTTTTGTGTTCTAAATTCTCAACCTCCTGCCCTCCCTCCTCTTTTCCTCCCCACCCCTCTCCCTCCAATTGAGAAAACAAGCAATTTGATATAGTTTATACATGTTAGGCAACTCTCATAACAGCAAAAATTACAGTAAAGGGGTTGACTCACATAGGTAGAAGTTGTCCCCTAACCTGGGAGCTGCTTAGGATAGTGAAATCACAGGTCCAGTCCCTAAACTCAGAAGTAACTTCATATTAATATTACTAGCGGACCCCTGACAGAATATTTTCATATTACATCTACTTTTAAATGAATCCAAGTTAAAAAATAATTTATACAAAGTCCATTTTTTTTTCTGAAGCAGTCTCCCCATTAAGCCTGTGAATGAGGTAGGATGTTATAATAGGAAAAATGACTGGATCTGGGTTTGAATCTTGGCTTGTCTTCTTTACTACTATTGTGTGTGTAACCTTGTTCAATTATTTGACCTCTCTAGTCCCTCACTTTGTTGATCCATAAACTTGTTTTTTTAAATGTTATGACCTTCAATATAATTGATTTCTTTTGTATTCCTATGTATTTTCTTTTATTCACTTAATGACATTATTCTGAAAAGGTATTCAGAGGTTTTAGCAGACTGCCAGAAGGGGTCATGATACACCAAAGATTTAGAATTTCTACACCAAATGTTCTCCAAGGTTTCTCCCCTCTCTAAATCCTTTGGTGAGGCTCTGAATCCATACATATTGTCCCTTTTTGTCAATTTTTCATTTCCTATATCTGAGTGGCCTTTAATATTGCTAGCTCATTAGAAAGCTGAGTTGTTTTTGTTTTTATTTTAATCAGTAGATCTGATTTAGGTGGCCTACGTGTTGAGTAGCAGTGAAGCAGCTGGTGATACACATTTTACCTAGACACCTCTTTCCTCCTTTCCTTTATCGATAATCTTTTTTTTTGCTTCCCTCTCCAAAAAGCAAATGTTTCAAAGTAATATAATTTTGATGATATATGATATATTTCATGATATATCTAGTGAGAGAAAAGACTGGAAGACAAGGTCTTATTGTAAATATTTTCCTATAGAGCTTTTTGCTTTAATTTTTATATCCCATTGTAGCCTCATTATGAGAGGCAGCCTAGAATAGCAGCAAACTAGGTGGCATGGTATATGTAACATGAGTTTGAGTCAGGAAGACCTGAGTTCCAATCCTGCCTCTTACATTTATTAGCCACGTGACCCTGGGCAAGTCACTTAATCTGTCTTCCTCAGGTTCCTCTTCTGCAAAATGCACCTACCTAGGAATTTTGAGGATAAAATGAGATAATGTCTGTAAAGTGCTTTGCAAACCTTTTAAGTCTCATATCTATGCTAGCTATTATTATATCCCATTGCAACCTCACTATGAGAGATTGCCTAGTGTAAAAGAAAGATCTGAAATCAGAGGTGGGTAGGGCCTTGGCTAAATCTGAGCTCTACTACTTATTACAACTATGTGACCTTGGGCAATGCATCACTTAAATCTTTTGTCCCTTCATTTTCTAATCTGTAAGATGAGGGAAGTGGTTCTAAATCTATGATTCATAACCTTGTCCACTTAGTATATGACATGGGAAAACCTTAGAAAGAAGGACTTTGATTATATCAGTAACTAAATTCTCTGGAATGGGATCCCAGATGGGTGGAGCTTAGGTAGACTCCAATCCACATAGAATAGCTGTCCTAGCATCTGTGGGGAACCTCTGGCCTTCTAGGTCTTTGGGTGCCATCTTTGGACTGAGTCCAAGTTTTATAGAAGAAATACTTTTTTAAGGGGATTTATTCTGTGAAGTTTGGATTCAGTCAAAGGGCTGCACTTGAGGACTTAGAGGGTCACAAGTGGCCTTGAGGCTACAGGTTTCCCACCCATCTAGTGTATTATTAACATCAACTCATTTTTCAAAAGAACAAATTGTGAATGTAGAAGCTGGCATAAGTCTTTAGCAACTCTTTCATAATAGAAAAATAATTTTAAAAGAAGCTTCAAGTTATCTTGAATTTTAAAAAGAACTATCGTCATTTGTAATACTTGAACCTTCAGTGTTACTGGTATACACACTGGGAGTGCAGTTGTATTCTGTTAGATGTTAATTTTCAAGGAGAAGGGCAAGGGATTTTGGTTTTATTATGTTCTCAACTAGTGTTAGGGTGGGAGGTTGAAAAGGTGGATCTTGACTGACTAAAACAAAATGTTTTTTTTTTTTAAAAGAGGAGTTTTAATTATAATTTGAAAGAGTTGTGGTGTCTGTTAGAATTACCAACCAATTAAGACAGCTTCCCCTGCAGTAGTACCAACAAAAAGCATCCTCTGCATTTATTTAAAATTCAAATAGTAATATAGTAATCACTTGATCCTTGGGGGAAAATTTCACTACATTAGTAGTTTGGTAAGTCTTTACACACTTTGCTTTTTGGGTCAACAGCTGTATTGGTAAAGAGGATTTTAAAGCAGTGATGTTGATAGTGGGAATTGGTACTAGTTGATTTGCAATTTGTAGTTTTGTACTCAGCTTTGAGAGAAATAGTGCACATTCCTTGGCATTTTATGTATATTAGAGGCTAATGCTTTGTGGGAAACTAAGTCGGAGAAGATGTTGCTTTGCTTTATACTTTTCAGCAACAAAAGGGAATGCATAGCTATTTTCATTGCTGGCATCTGAATTGCAGTATGAATAGGATAGGAAAGATGTTTCTTTAAAGTACTTGACTAAAAGTAAGAATGCATATTATTGGAAATGACTACAAAATCTCTTTAAAATCAAATTAGTTCTGTGCAAATATCTCAGAGTATGTAATTAGTGATTTTAGGTGAGATGATATAAAGGATTTCTGTCACGCACTTGTAAAAATGTTAGTGTTTAAGCAAGAGTCTTTTATTTTATTTCATTTTTTTTGCTTTAAAAACATTCCTCTGGTATATGCAATAACATGTCATTGATGGATCAAAATAACTAGCTTTCCAATACAGTTAGCATTCATTTATTTGAGGGAACAAAGGTTTATTATTATTATATTTTGGCTAAAGTATTTCTCTGTAAAAACAGAACAAAAAATAATCCTACAGGTCATGTTCTTGCTGTGCACTTGGCTTATGAATGATCAACTTTTTTCACCAAAGAAAGATTAGTTTGGTGCTGAACTTAATGTTCCTTTTAAAATGTTTTACTTTTTATAATAGCATAGAATTAAGCATGAGTTGCAAAATACCATTCTAATCAAATATATCTTTGTCTTGTATTGTATATTGTCACCTGTTAGACTTAAGGGAAGCTTCAGCCACAAACTATTATCTGTTTCTAAATATGTATAGATTACTATGTAATTTTCATTGGCTTTAAACTTCTGACACAGAATCACTATATGAACATTTTAAAAAGTGATGCATGATGTTTCTTTGTAGTCAAATTGTGCTCAAATGAATAACTGCCAAGAAAAAAGCCCTGGGCCAGTATATCAACTAATGTTGGTACAATGCTTGTGCAAATTTGGTACTTAGCTGAAGAAAGGTATTCTGTAACTATGGGCTTGTGAAATTATTTCCTTAATTTTCTATATCCCTTTAAAATATATATTATCAAGGAATTTAAAAATACTTTAGTACTCATTCCCAAAACTTGAACAAATGTCCCACACCCCTGTATATTTGTATTATTAGATTCAAGTTCCCATTGATAGTGTCATTTGCCACCTGTCCTTTGACCCTTTGATTAGTTGTAATTGTAGCAAGTTGAGAATAATAGTCAGCAGCTTTCAAGTTAGTGATTGCTAAGAGTTATTTCTGGCTGTTTTACCTGCTTTGACAATTGTTGCAATCGGTCTAATCCCTTGGGTTGTCTCACAAACTTTTGAGGTCAGTTAATAAGCATTTATTAAGCACCTACCATGTGCTAGGTACTGTGCTAGGCTCTGGGGAAACAAAGAAAAGCAAAAGACATTCCCAGCCCTCAAGAAGCTCACATTCCCTTGCCCAGTGCAAACAATGACTAAATGAAGAGTTGTGTGTACATTCTATATACTATACCCCTCTGTGAGCACAGGCAGTGAAGGCTCCCCAAATCTGTGCCCTCATGTTTTAACAGAGAAAACCTAGTGATGCTAATGACACCAAACATTGTAACCTATGATGTATAACTTTGGCATATTAGATGCTTGGATAAAAGTGTATAATTTTTTGATCATTTATTGATTCTTCTTTTCTTGAAATAACTTTTTTTTTCAGCAATTTAATTTTTTATTTTTTTTAAACAAATGCTTTATTAACTTCTGTTTTACATCATTCATTTCTGCCAGATTTTGAGTTACAATCATTTTCCCCCCGTTATTCCCCTACCCAACCTCCCAGAACAGTAATCCCACAAGATATCGCTTCCTCCAATCTGCTCTCTCCCATACCTTCTCCCATACCCCCTTCGACTTTTCCATTAGAGGAAGGTGAATCTTTGTGTCCCAATGCCTGCACATCTTATCTCCCAATTACAAGCAAAAGAGTATTAATAATAGTATTTATATATATTTGAAACATTTAATGTTAAGACCTCGAATTTCAGATCCATTTCCTTCCTCCTTTGTCACCCATTCCCTCTGGGGAGATAAGTAATTCAGTATATGTTGTACATGTCTAGCTATGTAAAACATTATCATAGTAGATATATTGTACAAGGCTGCTTATAATTCCCTCCCACTCATCCCACCCCCACCTGGTCCATTCCTTACATGATCCTGTCCCTCTTCTATAGTGGGTACTTCCAAACTCCCCTCCCCCCAAGGATGCCCTCCCATCCATCATCCCTCCTCTCATCCCCCTTCCCCTTATCCTGCTGCAGGTTGAGATATCCCATTTAGTATGTATGTCATTTTCTCCCTGAACCAAATTCAATGTGAATGTGGTTTTGCCTTTTTAGCCTTCCTTATTCTCCCCCTCTTTTGCAACCACTTCCCCTTGCTTCTTCTGCATGGGATAGTTTACACTACCCTGTCTCTCCCCATCTCCTCTTGCCATTTTCCTCTCTCACCTCATAATTTCATCCCTTGAGTGTTCTCCCTTCCCAATAAATTCAACTTATGCCCTCTATCCATATATAACTGTAACCATATACACACACATTCACATATGTATTCATATGACCACACCCCCTTCTTCCATTATTTTCATAGTGAGAAAGATATCATCAGTCACAGTTATTGCTTTTCCATATAGGAATGTAAATAGTTCAACTTTGATAAGTCCCTTTTGATTTCTTTTCCCTGGTTACCTTCTCAGGCATCTCTTGCTTCTTGTGTCTGGATGTCAAATTTTCTATTCAATTCTGGTTTTTTCCTCAAGAATGCTTGAAAGTCCTCTATTCCACTGAATGACCATATTTTCCCCTGAAAGAATACTCAGTTTTGCTGGGTAGGTGACCCTTGGGTTCATTCCCAGTTCTTTTGCCCTCTGGAATGTCATATTCCATGCCCTTCGATTCCTCAGTGTAGAAGCTGCCAGGTCCTGGGCTATTCTGATTGTGTTTTCACAATATTGAAATTGTTTCTTCCTGGCTGCTTGTAGTATTTTCTCCTTGATCTGGGGATTCTGGAACCTGGCTATAATATTCCTGGGAGTTTTCTTTTTGGGATCTTTTTCAGGAGGTGATCTGTGGATTCTTTCAACCTCTATTTTGCCCTTTGGATCTAAAACATCAGGGCAGTTTTCCTTGAGAATTTCTTGAAGGGTGATTTCTAGGTTCTTTCTTTGATCATGGCTTTCAGGTAGTCCAATAATTTTTAAATTGTCTCTCCTGGATCTATTTTCCAGGTCAGTGGTTTTTCCCATGAGATATTTCACATTGCCTTCTAATCTTTCATTTGTTTGTATCTGCTTAACAGCATCTTGATTTCTCATAAAGTCATTAGCTTCCATTTGCTCCAGTCTAACTCTGAAGGAATGAATCTCCTCAGTGAATTTTTGAGATTCTTTTTCCATCTGGCAAATTCGACTTTTTAAGGCATTTTTCTTCTCATTGCCCTTTTGGGCCTCCTTTGCCATTTGAGTTAGTCTATTTTTTAAGGTGTTGTTTTCCTCAGTCAGGCTGTTGACCCTCATTTCATACTTTTCCTGCATCCTTCTCATTTCTCTTTCCAATTTTTCCTCCACTTCTCTTATTTGATTTTTAAAGTCCTTCTTAAGGTCCTCTATGGCCTGCAACCCGCTCATGTTTTCCCCTGGGGCTTTTGGAGCAGGACTTCTGACCTCACAGTCCTTTTCCCGCTCTATGCCCCCAAAATAGGAGTCTAGGGTTGCATTTTTCTGTTTCCTTTGCCTTGGCATGTTGCCACTTAATTACTTGACTTTTGGGCTTGTTGCCACACTATGGCTTTAAGGCCAGATAGAGGAATTTTCGTCCCGAACGTGTGGGGGGCAACTTCCGTTTCTGGCAAGCTGTAAACCCACCCACAACTTCCACCCTAGATCACAATCCAGATCCAGGGAGGTTAAAGCAAGAGGGATTACCCCCCAAGACTGATCGCTGGATCTCCCTACGATTTGTAGGCTGGGAGCGGGAGCTGCCTCTGAAAACTACAAAATGGCGTTTGTCCTCAGCGGCTTCTAGCCCCCAGGGGAGGGAGCTGACGCATTCCCTAAATACAGGTCCCAAAGTCCATAGGACACTAACCTCTTACTTTGTCCTAGGCAAGTCTATGTTGATAATTCTGGAGTCGCCACAGCTCCTGGTGTTCTGGGGTTCCTCCAGCTGGCTGCTGGCCCTGCCGCCCTGGGGCTAAAACCTTGGCTCATGCAGACCTGGGCTCGGCTCGGCTCGGCTCCTGCGCTCTGCGCGCTGCACGCTGCCAGGTCCCAGACCACTGCGCTGGTCCTTCCTGCAGGGCTGCTGGGCTGTCCTCAGTGGGAGGTTAGCTTCTCTTTGTTGTTCTGTGGGTGCTGGGGCTCCAGAAGTTGTTCAGAGTCCCCTTTTACATCGTTTGGGGGGAATGTGGGGGCAGAGTGGCTTGGATGAGCTGTTTCTACTCCGCCATCTTGGCTCCGCCCCCTTGAAATAACTTTTAATACATGGCTTTGAAACCTTAGCATTATCTTCCATTTTTTTTCCTCTCCCTTAATGTTCAAATCCACTTATTCACTCAAAGGACTTAGCATAGTCCTTTGCAGGTGTGTGAAACAAAATACAAGAATATTAAGTCCTGTCATTTTTACCCTTATACTCTCATAAAAAGAGCTCCTTCCCACCTTTCTCTACCTGCTGCTGCCCATTACATGCACCAGAGCCTCTTAAAAGTGATCCAATTTCTGTATTCTTATCTCTCTAATCTAGTTTGCGTAGACTCATTTCTTTTGTTATGTAGAAATTCTTTGCTCAGAATTTTTCAGTTGCTCTGTGACATATAAAATTTAAACTTTCAAAAGCATAGAACCTCATTCCTAGAAGGGACCTCAGAAGCCTTCCAGGTTAACTCAGGCTAACTTAAACAAGACTTCCCTCCACAACATGTCTAACAAGTCTGCTCGAAGACTCCCGTGAGAGGGAACCCACTAACTCCTTAGGCAGACTTAGTCACTTAATTCTCAAAGTAAATCAGTTTGGGATATGATTTAGTGACTTAGTCATGTTGGGGTAGCCTCAATTATTAGGAAACTCCTTCTTACAACGGATTAAATTTTCTTCTTTGCCAAGTTATTAACAAGCATTTATTAAGTGCCTACTATGTGCCAGTTACCATGCTAAAGACTAGGCACATAAAGGCCCAAAAAAAGAAAGTCCCTACCCTCAAGGAGCTCAGTTTTAATGAGACAGCATGAAAAGAACTATGAACAAGCAATATATATTTAGGAAAAATTGAAGATTATTTCAAAGGGAATCATTAAGATTTATTTACTGTATACACCTCACACTTTCTCACTTCTTTGCCTTTATTTATTCCATATGCCTGGAATATTCTCCCTTCCCTTCTTTGCCTTTTAGATTATCCTACCAATGAAAGTCAACTTAAATGCCATATCCTCCATGAAGTCATTCCTCCTTAGACATCACATAGCTCATTTTTTTTATAAACCTCTAATGGACTTATCAGGTATAATGTTATTAAAGTCATTTGTGCATCTATTGCCACCAAGGTTGTCTTTTCTAGTCTTCTACTTCTACTTCTCCTGGCATAGCAAGAGTTCTGAATATATTAGGTACTTAGAAAATGTTTACTGAATTGACTTGAAGATTATTCTTGCAATCATGCTTGTAGATGACACATGGTGCCAACTATTGGGCTGTCAAGTGGTTTCCCAGGTTTCTGGGTAAAGGTTTAAGATGAAGAGGTATATATCCCAAAAGTTATCTGGGCTCTTTGTGACATGGCCATCTCTGATGGATTTACACATTAGTAGTTATATTTTTATGTATCAGACATGGCTCCAATTCTAAACTTCTCTCATGCATGGTCTGTGTAGAGAAATTACCCAAGATGACTTTTGTCAAAGGAGGGGAGCCTTCATATGGAGCCTGCCAGGCTCCCTCAACACATTTCACTTGGGAAAAGTCCAGTCAAATCCTCTGAACTCAGAGTCCTTTTACCTTATGTGTAAAGATCCAAGTATGAGGCACATTGTGACCCTGAGGACAAAATGAGTCAAATTCTGATGTTCTCAGGAAGACCTTGGGTGGGAATCATTAACCAATTAAGAGGGATTTGTGGGATGGAATCTATTCTGTACAAATCCAGAGACTTGAGTCCTTAGTTATTATTTCTGCAAATCATAATTGGTGCTGAGTCTAGAACAAGATCTAGAAGACAGGGAGGAGGGAAGTATATGAAGTGCCTGATGTTAAATAATGTTGGACTTGGAGTTAGAGACCTAGGTTTGAAACGTGGTTTCATCTATAAAATGAAGAGATTAATACTTGTAGAATTAACAAGATTGTTGTCAGAAAAAGGCTGTGTAAATCTTAAAAGTGTCATACTTAAACTGCATTGCTTGGCATACAGGAGAGAGATAACTGATAAGACAGATACATTCATCAGTTTTTCCTTAGTTTACCAATTCCTTGTTTTTCCAGTGTTTAGCAGTAAAACCAGGATAGTCAAAAGAAGAGTTGCTATGTGCTCTTTCCAGAGAGCAAGACAAAGGAGAAAATAAAGTAAGTACTCTCCAACCTTGGGGGGAAAGATAGACATACAGCCCAAAGAAGAGACATGGCAGTGGCAAGAAACAAGGGAGTGTTTGGGCATGTTAGGAGACTGTGACATCAAAGACTAAGACGTTTTCCTCCTTTTAACACTCAGCCCAGAACCTGGAATACATTAGGTACCCAATGATGTTCATAGTGACAAAGAAAAAAATGTTTCTTGGAATTATAGCATTTCTACCTAAGGCAAACTCTCTCTTATTTCCTTTTACTCCTAACCCCCTATGTAGTTAGAGAAGTCAAATAACAATCAAACCCTAAAGTTAATGAAGCTTTTGGAAGAAAAAATTACAGGAAATAAACGTTAATTCACTTTGCAAGATTGTATATAGGTATAATAGTAATGGAATTTAAAGATCTCCCTGTATTGGCTTGGTTTTCAAGTTGAATGTTAAAACCCAGAGCTTGTGAATCCCACTTGTGGGATGGACTTGTTGACATGAAAAGAGAGGGCTGAACTGGGAGGAGCTGGTGCTGTGGATTTAGAGAGGCACAAGCAGAGGAAGAGAGGCAGAAGAATTTTTGGAAGCAGCATGGTGGAGGCAGAGAGAGAGGATTGCTGAGGGCCATTCTGAGCTGCCCAGGACTTTTGAGAGCTGCTACCCAGAGCTGCCAAGGACTGAGGAGACATGGCTGTGATGCTGGTACTTTGTCTGTCTGTTTTGATGTTTTGCCAGGTTCATCCATTGGTGAGGGATAGTGCTGTTGTTGCAGAGGTCCTGGAACCTTGCTATTGGTTCAGAGCTCCTGAGACTGTTCTGCAGACAGAGTATGAATTGTATCCACTGGTGAAAGACAGTGCTGTTGTTGCAGAGGTCCTGGAACTTTGCTGTTGGTTCAGAAGCTCTGAAGGATTTTCTTTTTGTGTTTGCAGAAATCCTGGAAGAGGGTCTTGCTCATATTTTCAGGGGTCCTAGGACTGTTCTGCAGACAGAGAATAAATTAGTGAGGACACTGGCAATGTATCTTGTGGCCTTCTTAAGCTTTGTCTTCTCAGAAACAGAGATTGCTGAGAACTTGCCTCCGGTCAAGATGAAGAAAAGACCTCTCTTTGGGTATTAAATGCTGTGATGATATCTTAAGCTTGTTGTAACTCAGGGATAGATGACCTTTTCAGTTGTGATCCAGGGATGGGAAACTTTTGACTTTTTTTGTGCTCTGTGACTGACCAAATGAATGTACTTTGTTTATGATTGGAAACTAATCTCCATTTGAGAAGAAGGTCTTTGGGATTGACTAAATGAATGTACTGCCCAGGAGTGGAGTAGTACTTGGAAATGATTGAATTACACTTGGTGAATGCTGTATTTTGATTTTCTCTTTTCTGTGAATGTTTTGCCTTAATTTGTCAATGAATAAAATGGAGAGTTACCATGCTGCTATTCTGAACCTTGGAAGCTGCCTTTGCTTGAATGCTGTATTTTTATTTTCTCTGTTCTCAATTTGTCACTGAATACTCTGTAGTATAACCAGTATTAAGCTTGCTTTCTATACATTTGTTTACAAGTTGTCTCCAGGATTATGTTCTTGGGGACAGGAGCTGTCTATTCTGGTATCTGGCACAAAGTAGGTGCTTAATAAATGTTAATTTAATTTAATTATCTCTCGACCAGGAAGAAAACTCAAAAGGTCAAGGAATCAAAGGGTCTCATTTTACAGCGGAAGAAATTTCAAAGAGATTAAATGGTTTGGCTCAAGATCATACAGGGCTAATGGGAGAGAGCCCAAATTCGAACTCTGGTCCTGACTCAAGTTCATTCCTTTTCTCACCAGGCCACGACTCCAAATTCCAAGCCCTTTCCACTGCTTTTCCACTGCAGGCGCTTTCTTAAGCGTCTCTTCCAAGGAATCGCACAAAGGAATTCACTGGGCCTTGGCTTGATCCAGAAGAACTGAACTGTCCCGGGGGCAGGAATGAAGGAGGAAAGGAAAGGAAGCGCGGGAGGATTTCCGGCCCCTCCTCTCCCTCAGGGTCTCAGAATATGAGTCTTTGGGGGTTGTCCCTTTCTTTCTTCCCGGGCCTTGCATATTCTTGCCCTCACCTCCCAGTCACGGACCTGGTCCTCCACAAACGCCGGCCGGAAACAAGGAAGCGGCCCCGGTGTGCTCCGCTCCACCGCGGGAAAAAGTCTGACGTTAGCACGAAGCAGCCATAAACACTGAAGGGAGCTAAACAGCCCGTAGCCGTTGTGTAGGCGGGACTTGGACGTGACGACAAAACTACAAGTGTGGCGTCCGGTCTCTCTAGCAACTCTACCAACTTCCGGTAGGGAGGGGTACATAAGCTGCGCGGTCAAGTGAGGCAGCGTCGTGGCGCATGCGCCATGAGCCCGGCAGGGAGTGCGTGGGCTGGTTAGCGGATCTCCAGCCCTCCTCCGCAGGATGGAGCCCGCGGGCCGTGGGGTAGCTTCAGAGTAGTAGACTTGCCACAGGGCCTGGAGGGCGGGGACGGGGCGGCCGCGCCTCGCGCCGCCAGCGGACCTTCGCAGCAGATACCGCAGCAGTCGGCGGCTTCGCGTCCGCGAGGCTGGTTCTTGGGCACAGCCGAGCTGGAGGAGCTGGAGCTGCAGCGCGGCGGGGCCCCGGCCCTGACCGGACTACGGCTCCTCCCCGCGGGGCCCTCCGAGGCTGGGGAGCCGCAGGAGCCGGACGACAAGGTGTATGTGGTCCGCGGCGACCGCGACTGCGGCGGGAGATGCGCGCCCGGTAACGCGCTGCGCTGGTTCACCTCCATAGTGGTGTACGCTTCCTTCCTGGGGCTGGTGAGAGCCGGGGCCGGGTGGGAGAACTTGAAACGGGCATTCGGGGGGACCTCCGTGCGCCCGCGTCCTTGAGATGACTGCTGCTCCCGGGGCGCTTTAAAGTTGACAAACCGATGTTATCCCTTTCGGTCCTCACTGCAGCCCTGGGAGGCAGGCTCACTTGTGATCCCCATCTGACAGATGGGGAAAGGGTGACTCGATCAGGGTCCTTCAGCTAGTAAGGGCCGGGGTCGGATTTGAACGCGGGTCTTCCCGGCCCCTGGTGCTTTCTCCACTGCACCGTCTAGCCGCCCCTGGCTTTCTTACCTCCCGTCTCACCCCCTCCCCGCAATTCCTGTTAACGCTCCGGGATATTTCCTCCTGCTCCATCTACTTCCTTCTCCAGAGTGCACTTACAATTTCTCTGTTTTGCACTTACCTTAAGCAAACAAAATGACGAACCCTGAAATGGACCTGCCTCTAGAGCTCCGGGCTCCTGCCCCCCAAGTCCTGCCAATGTGCTTCTCCTGGAGTGCCCCTGCAGGACTGGGAATGTGTTTTCCCGAGCGGCTCACCTGACACTTAACCCCGCGGGGCTGCTGCCGGGAGCTCGGCTGCCCACACGTGGCCCCTTACCATCTGGGTTCCCCGGACACCTGGGCTGGTGAAAGAGCCGGCCCGGGGTGCCTCCATTGTCATTGGTGTATTTCACCCGACACAGCCCCAAGAATAAACAGAAATGCCTCCCTGCCACCATCAGCCACACAAGGCTCTTCTAGGGTCATTTATTTCGGTGTGTCCCTCGCCTGCCAAATAAGGTGGTTGGACTTGATGGCCTTTGGAGACCCTTCCCGGCCGTATCAGGATCTTGTCCTTGGGTCCTCAGATTATTGCTCCGGGACCTGAGATTGTTAGCTAAAATCTAAAATGACCTTTAACTCAGGCTAGGTGTGAATTATTCGATGAATGGTAAGGCTGCTAAGGGTTAGAGGCTTGGTGAGCAGTGTATTGGAGTGCTAGGAGACCTGTGCTTGGATTCAAATACCAGCTTTGTTGTTTACTGTGTTTTCCTTCCTCGTCTGTAAAATGAAGGAGTTGGATTAGATGATCTATGGCCCTTCCAGACCTAAATCTGTAATTATTGTTATTTGATCCCTTTTCAGATACCTACGATTTTTAAAAGAGTCTGAACTGTTGAATTCACCAGCAATTATAGAATCTGGAATCTGGAAAAATGCCTGTTCCTTAGGGTTTGGCTAAAACTTTTACTTTAGGAATAACAATTATTAAAAACTTTCTACAAGTTTTTTTTACCCTAAAGTGTCCATTTTTATACTTATTTAATGCTGATTAAGTGTTGGGTTGGTTTTTGTTTTTTTTTTTTTTTGGCTTAGAAGTTACTGTTTCCAAAGTATTACCTAGAGCATCTACTTGCAACCTGATTGATGTTCTTGCCTTTTGAGGCAGGATTAAAAAAGGTTTACATTATGTGTCTTTTCTAGTTAGAAAATAGTCTTTAAGTAATTTAGAACAATATTTTTTATGTTTAATAATATTGTACAGGATATGCAGTAGATGGTAATAGGGTCATTGATTAGAAAGGGACCTTAGATGCCTGATCCAGATTACTCATTTTTCAGATAGGAAACTGAAGTTCAGAAAGGATTGGTGACTTGCCCAGGATCTCAGAAGTATTAAGTAAGAGAACCAGGCTGCTGTCCCAGGTCCCTTAAGTCCAAATTGAGTGTCATTTTCCTGGCATCACACTGTCTTCTAAATGATATTTTTTCTTTTGAGGAATACAGCAGTGTTTGTAGTAAAACAGATTTGTATGGATGATACTTTAAATTTTTTTATTTTTTAATATTAATAGTATTTTATTTTTTCAATTACATTTAAAGACGATTTTCAGCATTCATTTTTAAAATAAGATTTTGAATTCCATATTTATCTTCCTCTTTCCACTCCCCCCAAGATGGCAAGATATAGGTTATACATGTGTAGTGATATAATAATGTAGTTCCACATTAGTCATTGTGAAAGAAAAAACAGAAGGAAAAAATCATGATAAATCATGAAAAAAATAAAAACAGTATGCTTTCTTTTGCATTTAGACTCCATTAGTTCTTTCTCTGGCTATGGATAACATTTTCCATCAGTCTTTTGGAATTGTCTGGCATCATTGTATTGCCGAGAAGAGCTAAGTCAGTCATAGTTGATCATCGTACAGTATTGCTGTTATTGTGTTCAATGTTCTGATTCTGCAGACTTCAGTCAGTGTCAGTACATGTAAGTCTTTCCTGGTTTTTTTGAAATCTGCTTGCTTATCATTTCTTGTAGTTCAAAAGTATTCCATTACATTCATATTCTGCAACTTGTTCATTCATTCCCTATTTGATGGGTATCCCCCTCAATTTCCAGGTCTTTGCCACCACAAAAAGAGTTACTATAAATATTTTTGTACAGATGGATTCTTTTCCCTTTTTTATGATCTCTTTGGGATACAGACCTAGTAGTGGTATTGCTGAATCAAAGGGTATCCACAGTTTGATTTGGCATAGTTACAAATTGCTTTCCAGAATGGTTGGATCAGGTTAGAATTTCACCAGGAATGTATTAATGTCCCAATTTTCCCATATCTTCTCCAAAGTTTATAATTTTTCTTTCACATTAGTCTATCTAATAGGTTTGAGGTGGTACCAAAGAGTTGTTTTAATTTGCATTTCTCTAATCAATAGTGATTTAGAGCATATTTTCATATTGCTAGATGGTTTAATTGCTTCATACAGATGATACTTTATTAGACCCAGTATAGTGCAGTATGGTAATTCTCAAACTTTTTGGTCACAAGACCCATTTACATTCTTAAAAATGTTTTTTAATAAAAAATTTCTAAAAAAAAATAGCGAGAAGAGTGGCTTTTAAAAATGTTTTGGCAAATCTCTTTAATGTCTGACTTAATAGAAGCTGAATTTTCATGTCTGTTTCAGCATTTAATATGTTGGCTTTGGTTGAAATGTGTGAAGAAATTGGGCAGGTCGGTGAAACAATGGATAGAGCACTGCGTTTGGAATCAGGAAGACTCATCTTCTTGAGTTCAAATCCAGACTCAGACATTTAATAGCTGTGAGACCATGGAAAAGTCACTTAATCTTGTTGGCCTTAGCTTCCTCATCTGTAAAATGAGCTGGAGAAGGAAATGGCAAACCACTCCAGCGTCTTTGACAAAAAAATCCCTAATGAGGTCCAGCGAGTTGGACATGACTGAAAGAACTCAACTACCATGGGAAGAAAATCACAGAAATAATCTGTAATCACTAAACATTTATTAAGCCCCTACTCCTTGCCAGACCCCGTGCTAAGTTTGACAAGTTGCAAATTCTTAAAAGTTAATTGTAATGTAAAATCAGGAACTGTATCAAAGAACTTTTCTTGCCCTCTGACATTTTTTTTACCTATGCATAATTTTGTAGCATCATACATTGGTCGTTTGGGAAATATTGGTTCATGTTATCATGTTATCAACATTTAGAAAACCAAGGGAAAGATCCCTCTTTGTTATATTTCCATTTCTTATTTGTAGTTTCACCCAATTTCTTTGGAATAAATTACTTTCTACCATGAGTCAGTTTCTTTTTTTTTTTTTTTTTTTAAAGCAATTGGGGTTAAGTAACTTGCTCAAGGTTACACGGCTAGTCATTATTTATGTGTGGGTGCTCATTTTCTGAGGCCTGATTTGATCTCGGGTCATCCCAACTCCGAGGCTGGCGCTCTTACTGCGCCACCTAGCCGCCCCTAGTTTCTTCTTTTTTGACATCTTTAGTTGTACAGAGTGCTATTGTTGGGGTTAGAAGATATAATCTCTGTTTTAAAGCTACACTCCTTCCTTGAATATCAGAAAGTATTTTATAAATTTGACATTATTTTAGAATAAAATACTAAATCCTGAAATAACTATAGCTTTAGATAGTATTCTTAAAATTTCCAAAATATTTAAAAACTTTTATTGGAAAATAAAGCAAAAGATACTTCTGTTTTTGCATAGGCAAAATAGAAGTTATCTTGAGTTAGAATGAAAGGTAGCTAGTAAGGACACAGCAAAACTACATGAGATCAAATGGAGTTAATCTGTAAAAACACACATATTAATACTTTAAATGTACTACCTTTTGGAAATTCTAGAAAACAGGAATACACAAGCACAGAGTGTTGGGCTAGTGGAAGATTAAAATTTTATTTATTTATTTATTCATTCATTCATTCATTTATTCAAATGCTTTATTAACTTCTGGTTTACATCATTCATTTCCATCAGGCTTTCAGTTACAATTTTTCCCCCATTTTTCCCCTACCCACCACCCCAGAATAGCAGTCCCACAGGATATCCCCTCATCCCATCTGCTCTCTCCCATATCTTCTCCCATACCCCCTTCGACTTTTTCAGTAGGGCAAGGTGAATCTCTGTGCCCCAGTGCCTGTATATCTTATTTCCCAATTATATGTATGATAGTATTAATAGTAGTAGTTATATATTTTTAAACATTTGGTTTTAAAACTTTGAATTCCAGATTCATTCCCTTCCTTCATTGTCACCCACCCTTACTGGGAAGATAAGCAGTTCAGTATATGTTGTATATGTGTAGCTATGCAAAATATTACCATAGTAGATATATTGTAAAAGACTGACTATATTTCCCTCCCTCCTATCCCACCTCCCACTTGGTCTATTCCCTACTTTGATCCTGTCCCTTTTCAAAACTGGGTGCTTCAAACTTCCTCCCCCCCTTCCCTCCCACCCTCCCTTCCATCATTCCCCTTCTTATCCCCTTTCTCCCTACTCTCCTGTAGGGTGAGATATCCTATTTAGAATGTATGTCATTCTCTCCCTGAGCCAAATTCAGTGAGAATAAGGTTTTGCCTTTTTGCCTTCCTGTTCTTCCCCTCCCTTGTAACCATTTTCCCTTGCCTCTTCTATATGAGATAGTTTACCCCATTCTGTCTCTCCCATCTCCTCTCATTATATTCCTCTCCCACCTCTCAATTTCACCTTTTAAGTATCATCCCTTCCTATTAAATTGGTCCTGTGCCCTCTATCTAAGTATACCTGTAAACATATACATATATATATATATATATATACACATATATATGTATACATTCACATATGTATTCATATGCCCATATGCCCTTCTTCAACTATTTTCATACCGAGAAAAGTTTCATCAGTTACAATTATCATTTTTCCATGTAGGAATGTATATAGTTCAGCTTTGATAAGTTCCTTTTGATTTCTTTTCCCTGATTACCTTCTCAAGCTTCTCTTACTTCTTGTATCTGAATGCCAAATTTTATATTCAACTCTGGTTTTTCCCTCAAGAATGCTTGAAAGCCCACTATTCCACTGAATGACCATATTTTTCCCCTGAAACAAGATACTCAGTTTTGCTGGGTAGGTAATTCTTGGTTTTAATCCCAGGTCCTTTGCCTTGTGGTATATCATATTCCATGCCCTTTGATCCCTCAATGTAGAAGCTGCCAGGTCCTGTGCTATTCTGATTGTGTTTCCACAATATTGAAATTGTTTCTTCCTGGCTGCTTGTAGTATTTTCTCCTTGATCTGGGAATTCTGGAACCTGGCTATAATATTCCTAAGAGTTTTCTTTTTGGGATCTTTTTCAGGAGGTGATCAGTGCATTCTTTCAACCTCTATTTCCCCCACTGGGTCTAAAACATCAGGGAAATTTTTCTTGAGAATTTCTTGAAGGATGATTTCTAGGTTCTTTCTTTGATCATGGCTTTCAGGTAGTCCAATAATTTTTAAACTATCTCTCCTGGGTCTATTTTCCAGGTCAGTGGTTTTTCCCATGAGATATTTCACATTGCCTTCTAATCTTTCATTTGTTTGGATCTGCTTAATAGCATCTTGATTTCTCATAAAGTCACTAGCTTCCATTGCTCTAATTCTGAAGGAATGAATCTCCTCAGTGAGCTTTTGAGATTCTTTTTCCATTTGGCAAATTAGGCTTTTCAAGGCATCCTTCTCCTCATTGCCTTTTTGAGTCTCTTTTGCCATTTGAGTTAGTCTATTTTTTTTTTTCTTTTTCTTTTTTCTTTTTTTTGCCTTTTTGGAGGGCAATTGGGGTTAAGTAACTTGCCCAAGGTCACACAGCTAGGTTTTTGTTTGTGTGTGCGTTAAGTGTTTGAGGCCGGATCCGAACTCAGGTCCTTCTGACTCTAGGGCCGACGCTCTACTCACTGCGCCACCTAGCTGCCCCCAAGTTAGTCTATTTTTTAAGGTGTTATTTTCCTCAGTCAGGCTGTTGACTGTCATTTCATACTTTTCTTGCATCTTTCTTATTTCTCTTCCCAATTTTCCCCCCACTTCTCTTATTTGCTTCCTAAGGTCCTCTATGGCCTATAACCAGCTCATATTTTCATTTGGGGCTTTTGGTGCAGGAGTTCTGACCTCCCAGTCCTCCTCCTGTTCCATGCTTTGATCTTCTTTGCCCCCCAAATAGGAGTCTAATGTTGAATTTTTCTGTTTATTTTGTTTCCTTTGCCTGGGCATGTTGCCACTCAATTACTTGACTTTTGGGCTAGTTGCCACAGTAGGACTCTGCCACCAGACAGGAGAGCTTCCGTCCCAAACGTGGGGTCTTCACAACTTCCGCAGGTTGGGTGGCCTTTGTAAAGCCTCCACTCGCTCTGGCAAATTGGACACCCACCCCAAAACTTCCCCCCAGACCACAATCCAGATCCAGGCAGTTTAAAGCAAGAGTGATTAACCCCCAGACTGATTGCTGGATTTCCCTACAGTTCGCAGACCAGGAGCTAGAGCCGCCACTGACGCTGCAAAATGGCTTCTGTGCCGCATTTCTTCAGCAGCTTTTTGCCCCCAGGGGAGGAAGCTGACGTGTTCCCCAAATACTGGTCCCAAAGTCCATAGGGCACTAACCTCTCACTTTGTCCTAGGCATATATGTGCTGATAATTCTGGAATCGCCACAGCTGCTGGTGTTCTGGGGTCCCTCCAGCTGGCTGCTGGCCCAGTGGCCCTAGGGCTAAAGCCGCAGCTCACGTGGGCCTAGGCTTAGCTGCTCCACTGTTGGTTCCCAGCTCGCTATGCTGCCTGCTCTCAGAGCGCTGGGCTCGCTGCTCCCTGTAGGGCTGCTGGGCTGTTTTCAGTGGAAGGTTAGCTTCTATGTGTAGTTCTGTGGGTGCTGGGGCTCCAGAAGTTGTTCAGAGTCCCCTTTTACATTATTTGGAAGTTGTGTGGGGCAGAGCACCTTGGAAGTGCTGTTTCTACTCCACATCTTGGCTCTGCCCCCCCAGAGTCCCCTTTTATATATACTGGAAGTGGTATGGGCTGGAGTGCCAAGGAAGTGTACTTTGCCATCTTGACTCTGTCCCCCCAATTTTTTTTTTTAAATACACAGAAGTAAACAGAGAAAATTAAGTCTTAACTGTTAGGCTATGTCTGCTAGGTTCTAGTTGAAATTTAATTACTATAGCATTTTTGTTGGGTATTCAGATTCAGATTTCTATGACAGAACATATGTAGTCCTAGATTATGATATCCTGAAATATTAGTGATAGTGAAGATGAACCTTTTAAAAAATTCTTTCTTTTTTTTTTTTTTAAGCAATTGGGGTTAAGTAACTTGCTCAAGGTTACACGGCTAGTCATTATTTATGTGTGGGTGCTCATTTTCTGAGGCCGGTTTCGATCTCGGGTCATCCCAACTCCAAGGCCGGTGCTCTTAGTCACTGCGCCACGTAGCTGCCCCTAAAAAATTATTTCTAATGGTCTAACACTGATTAAGCTGCTGGACAAACTGCTTATACTTTGAAAACATCTAGTATAGGGGCCTGGCTTTGGAAATCTCTGATAATGTTAGCCAAATGATCATGGTGCAAGTCACTTAACCTCTTAGTGTCTCAGGCAACTCTTTAAAACTAAGTTAGAATTTCTTGCTTGCAGAAGGGATATGTCCTACATAGATGAAATTATATGTTGCAACTAAACTTTTTTTTTCTACTTTCCTCAGTGATTTAGATTTTTAAAATTTAAGATCGTATGATAATTGCTTATAGTTGTAAAATAATTGAAATTTTAATTTTAATTTGGTCTTGTTAAACTGTTAACTTTGAACATTGTTTTAAGATTTTCTAAATGAAAACTGAAATGCACTAGCAAAAATGCAAAGTACTTTACTTTTTTAAGGGACTGTTTTTCAAACTTTATAGTCCATCAAAACTAGAAAAGCCTCTGTTTATGGTATATCAGAAACAGGTCTGGCAGTTCAGGAATTTACAGATCTTGTAATCCTAGTATAGCCACTGTTACTTTCTGTCTACTTGAGAGAAATCAGTAAATTTCTGCACAGTTCACTTTTTTCACTTATCCAATAGAAAAGTAAAAGCAATGGTTGAGGTATACTTAATGAATCTGTGATCTTATCCTTAGAGATAGTTTCTTCAACAGTACAGATTGTAATCCATTCATATCTCATTCTGTATGTGATCCAGCAGGCACTCTAGAGCGCTTAAGAGCTGGGTCATATATTGAAGATGCTAAGGTCATCCACCACATCCTGGGCCATCACCAGTTATCTTGACTTTTGTCATGCCACTGGACTTTGATGACTTAAGAAGGGAGAGTGAGCCTGACAACTTTGTGCAATGCCTTTCTTAAATCCAATTCATGCTCAAGTCAAGAAGATATCACTTCTGATGTCATTGGTCCTCTTCAGAAAGGACATCAACAACAAAATGTACCCCATATCCATGTACTCTCAAGTTCTCTACAAGATTTCTTTCTTTTTTTAATTTATTTATTTATTTTTTTTTAAAAGCAATTGGGGTTAAGTAACTTGCTCAAGGTTACACGGCTAGTCATTCTTTATGCGTGGGTGCTCATTTTCTGAGGCCGGATCTGATCTCGGGTCATCCAAACTCCGAGGCCTGTACTCTTACTCACTGCGCCACCTAGCCGCCCCTTTAGGGCAATTGGGGTTAAGTAACTTGCCCAAGGTTACACGGCTAGGTTTTTGTTTGTATGGATTAAGTGTCGGAGGCTGGCTCCGAACTCAGGTCCTTCTGATTCCAGGGCCGGCGCTCTATTCACTGCGCCACCTAGCCGCCCCTACAAGATTTCTTTCCAGTGTTTGGGGGATATTTTTGTGGCTCTTTTGACATTTGTGAGTACCAGTGCAGGCCATCATTTGTTATCTCTTACTACATCATGGTCCATTTCTTTTTCTGGTTATGTTCTTCTTTGATGATACCTTCTATTTAGCTCCTTGCATGTATGGTTGATATCATATTTCTTGTCTTTGCAATAGGTTAGGGGAGGGATGGCAGGTATAAAATTTGGAACTCAATTTAAAAAATGTTAAAAATAAATAATAGGGGCGGCTAGGTGGCGCAGTGAATAGAGCGCCGGCCCTGGAATCAGAAGGACCTGAGTTCGGAGCCGGCCTCCGACACTTAATCCACACAAACAAAAACCTAGCCGTGTAACCTTGGGCAAGTTACTTAACCCTAATTGCCCTAAAGGGGCGGCTAGGTGGTGCAGTAAGTAAGAGCGCCGGCCTCGGAATTGGGATGACCCGAGATCAAATCCGGCCTCAGAAAATGAGCACCCATGTATAAATAATGACTAGCCGTGTAACCTTGAGCAAGTTACTTAACCCCAATTGCTTTAAAAAAAATTTTTTTTTTAAATAAATAATAAAATTTTTAAAAGAAAGTGCTCTAAACAGTTTCCCAAATGCAGTTCCAGCAAACTCCGTTCTGTCAGTTTCATCTGAACTCAGCTCAGTATCTAACATCAGGATCCACCTCTCCTTGGTCCCTGGTACAGATAGCCTAGGACCTTGAGCTTAGTATCTCTGGGAATAGCCTTATCAGACCACCAGTCCTATTTTTAGCCCAGCCATCACAGCCTTTATCAAGGCAGCACAACCCTTACAGAGAAAGGGTTCATTAGCCTCATCACCACCATCAGTTGTTAATCAGTTGCTGCCTATGGGGCAGGCATACCACCTACCTCAATCAGCAAAACATTTTGACAGGGAGATAGGAGATAGCATGTGCTATATGAATCAAAGCACCATATCCATCTTCCTGTCACCTTCCCTTTGACTCCAATGGAGACGGTTCAAGACCCAGGGTACTGGGAATTGCAGTGTACACTGCTCTTGCTTCAAGCCCAGCCCCTATAGCCATCATCAGGGTGAGCAACCATTGATGAGAAGGAGCCTACTATTCCCACCACCTCCAACATTAGCTTCTGATCAACTTCCACTGAAAAGCAGATGCTGTAAACACAGACTTTTCAGCAGTCACAGGTGTTAAAGATGTAGAAAAGAAAGTTCTCCCCTTATATGTCCTCTGCACTATCAATATTAAAAATAGAGTGTTATCAGTGGAAATAACGTTAAAGGTTGATAGAGCTGTCAGTTGCTCTAATCATTCTGGAAAGTAATTTGGAATTATGCTACAAAAGATATTATACATGCCCTTTGACCATACTATACCATTGCTAGGCCTATATACTGCAAAGAAATGAAAGCTAGAAGAAAAAGACTCATATATAAAAATATACCAGCTCTTTTTGCAGTAGCAAAGAACTGTAAACTAAAGGGCTGATCATCTGTTGGGGCAATGGCTAAACAAATCATGATATATGAATGTAGTGTTATTATGACATAAATAATGAAAGGGAAAATAATTGTAAAATAATTAAAATATTACGTTTGGTATTATTAATTATTAAACTGCTCACCTTGAACATTGTTTTAAGATTCTCTAACTGAAAACTGAAATGCACTAGCAAAAGAACAAGGTACGTTTACTTTTTTAAGGGATTGTTTTTCAAACTTTGCAGCCCATCAAAACTAGAAAAGCATTAGGGTATGATATAGCAGAAACAGGACTGGCAGTTCAGGAACTTGTAGATCTAGTAATCCTAGTGTAGCCACTTCTACTGTTTCAGAGAAACCTGGAAAGACTTCAATGAACTGATGTAGAGTGAAGTGAGCAGAGCCAGAAGAACAATATATACAGTAACAGCATTACCAAGAAAAACAACTTTGAAAAACTTGAGAACTCTGATTAATGCAATGACTACCATGATTCCAGAAGACAGAGGAGAAAGCCTGCTATTCCTCTCTTGGCAGAGTTGATAGACTTAGGATACAGAATGAGACATACATTTTTAGAGACAAGCAATGTGGGAATTAGTTTTGTTGACTTTACATATTTGTTGCAAAGCCTTTGTAACCTTTTTTTTTTTTTCTGGGCAAGATGGAATGGTTATGGTAGGTTGAGGAGGGGGGATAAGGAGAGGGTAGGGAAAAAAGATGAAGATGGAGGGTTATTGAGATGTCTTCTTCTAAAACTTCAGAGAACAGAAGGAACACCATAAAGAAGCACATAAGCAAGATACTTTTGAAAGCTAAAAGTTGAATTACATGCTTAGAAAAGAAACTGCTTATAATAGGGATTTTATTTTTATGTAAGATTTTTTTTGTTCTATGTATATGGAAATGTTTGTTTTGTTTAGTGTTTATTAAGTTTAGAATAAAAATAAATAAATTTTGAAAAAAAGAAATGACATTTTAAGAAGATGCATTTGCTTTTGCCTTTCCACCCTAAGGAGTGCTGTCCCTGTCTATCTAACTTGTAGCTAAAATGTATATGTGTTGTCTTCAACATTAGAATGAGTTCCTTGAGAGCAAGGATTATCTCAGATTTCTCTTTGTATCCCTAGCACTTCACATAGTACCCTGAACATAGTTAATGCACAGTGGATGCTTTTTTATCCATTCAGGTATATGTTCTGATAGGCCAGCATCATCCATGTGCATATCATTGTTTGGACAGTAGGAACATTGTGGAACTTCCTAAGTGGGATTCACAACCAGTACAAAGAGGTTATCCCAGCAATTCACCTAGGAAAAGTGACTAAAAAACAATCATTGTCCAGACCACACAGGTCTATATATAATTTAATAATTGTAAAGTTTCATGTTTTCTTTTTTTAAATCCCTAGGGTCTGTGTATTGCTATATTAGGACCGACATTTCAAGACTTGGCTATAAATGTGAACCGAAACATCAGTGATATTTCTTACATTTTTGTGGGCCGTGCATGTGGGTATCTAACTGGTTCTGTGATTGGTGGATTCCTCTTTGACCATATGAATCATAATTTAATTTTGGGTAAGTAAAGTACCTCAGACCAGTAATCTTGTGACTCTTCAATAGTTAAGATATTTGTACTAATGCCTCTGAAGACAGCTGGCCTCAGTCAACACAATCTTGATTCAGGCCTTGCCTCTGACATATAACAGGCTGTGTGACCCTGAACATTTCAACTCTTAGTACCCCAGGCAGCTCTCTAAGAGTGTAAATTGGAGAGCTGATGTTGAACTCTATTGGTAGAGGTAGTTTTCTCATCTGGAATTCCCTATACCAGTGAAAAAACATCCAAGGAAAAAATATGAAAATTGATATTCACCTAGAAATTGATAGCCATCTATGTATATGTATGTATAGTATTAAGGTATTGTGTTCATATATTTTATTTAGCAGTTAGTAAGTAGCTTGTGTGATTCCAACATGGTCAGAGAGTTCAGCAAGGTAAATTTCCCACATCTGCTCCCAAGATGGGAAGTTAATTTCCTTCTGGGGGTGCTGTGAGGAGATGGGTCACCTCTGGGAAGTGTACATGATCCTTACATCTACCTAGAAACCCACTTTTACCCCGGGTACTATGTGCAATCCAGAGTCTTTTAAACCAGGACTATGTAGATTCTTAGAATCAGAAGGGGTCTCAGAGGTCATCCTAGTGCAAGTCATACCTGAATGTGATTTGGTTCTGCAGTGTCTCCAGCAAATTTCTATTCAGCTTCCACTTGAAAATCTCCAGTGTTAACCTACAAGCACATGCTATGGCAGTCTGTTACATTTCTGGACAGCTCTGGTTATTAGAAAGTTTTTTCTTTTATCAAGATAAAGTCTGAGGGGCGGCTAGGTGGCGCAGTGAGTAGAGCGTCAGCCCTGGAGTCAGAAGGACCTGAGTTTGGATCTGGCCTCAGACACTTAACACACACACACACAAAAACAAAAACAAAAAACCCAGCTGTGTGACCTTGGGCAAGTTACTTAACCCCAATTGCCCTCCAAAAAAAGCAAAAAAAAAAAGGGGAGGGCGGCTAGGTGGTGCAGTGAGTAGAGCGTCAGCCCTGGAGTCAGAAGGACCTGAGTTTGGATCTGGCCTCAGACACTTAACACACACACACACACACACATACACACACACACACACACACACACACACACACACACAAAAACCTAGCCATGTGACCTTGGGCAAGTTACTTAACCCCAACTGCCCTCCAAAAAGCAAAAAAAAAAAAAAAAAAAAAAGATAAAGTCTGGTTCTCTCCAACATTTACCCATTATTCCTAGTTCTGTCTTTTGGGACCAAGCAGAACAAATTTTAATTCGTTTTTAGCCATTGAAGAATTAAGAGACAGCTATTTTGTTCTCCACAAGTGTTCTTCAGGCCAAACATCCCATCCTGGATCAAGGTCAATATGGTGGGATTGCTTTAGATCTAAAGAAGCTCCTGGATGCACATTCTGACTCTGTGATGATAGGACTGGGTCAGCAATAGTTCGTATTTTGGGGCTGAAGCATCTAATTGTGATGAAAGATGAATGGGTGTTTGCTACGTTCTCTTCCATAATATTTCACGTGACATTTAAGGAATTTTTCATAGTTTTTATATCAGACCTTTCTTCCTTACCTTTGAAATCTGTGTTGAAGCCTTATAACTTGTTAGATGATAACAGACCTCAGATTTTATGGGAAATTTTAGTTCTGATAAATCTACAGTAAAATCATGAGGTACACTGTGTTTTGAATTTGAAAGTTAAAATAGAAATTTCTTTTGTTGAGGATGAGACACCATTTCTTCTTCCTAACTGATGAAAATATTTGAAAGTCAAAGAATATCCTATTTAAGAAAAACAATTTTTTTTACTAAAATTAATTTTAAAAGTAATAATTTTCCCACAAAGATGACTATTATTGAAGGCTTTGGAAGTGGTACTTTTAAGAGATCAGTAGACAGTTTCCTATTGTCCTGCTTGCCATGGTGCTTTTTATGCCCAAGTTCATCCTTGGTCTTTGTGGTGACCCTAAGTAGGTTACTTAACATTTTTGGAACTTAGTTTTTTCATTGTAAGATGTGGAGGTTGAACTAGATGACCTTTTTAGGTATTGTGCAGCTCAGATCCTATAATGCTAAACCATCTCTAGTGTTATTATAAAATCTAATTCATACCAGTAACTTTTGTTAGGGGTGGAAGAAGTAATTGCTTCTTCTTTATTACATCTGATTGATTTTTCTAGGAAAAAAGTAAAAGACATAGTAGGGTTGAATGAAAAAAAGATCGGATGGATTAAAAACAAATCCTGAAATTTCTTCTTCTATTGTACAGTATTACCATAAAACTCTGGCATATGTGGTGTGATTATGAACAGCAAAAGTACACATGTTTGGATGATTTTATGTTTTATATCCCACAAAGATTAAGAAGTGCTATTTTAATGAAAATAACCCCATCTGTTGAATTAAGGGTTAAGAATGTTAATATTATCAAATCTTGGAATCAAAAGTAACATCAGACATCATTTAATCCAGCTATTACTCAAAATGTACATTCAGTCTATGACATTTCTAATAGGTGTCCATTTAGATTCTGCTTAAAGAGTTCCAGGAATTCCAAAGTACACTACATAACAATGCAGTGCATTTCAGTTTTGGACATTTCCAAGTGTTAGAAAGTTCTTCCTTATGCTAAAAGGAAATCTTACTCCCTAGAATTTCTCTTATTGGTCTAGTTTTTTTCTTTGGGGCCAAGAAGAATAGGTTTGACAGCTCTTCCAATATTTGGCTAATAATAATAATTCACATTTATAAACGGCTTTACATATTTCATTTGAAACCTCACACCACCCAAGTTGCTAATATTATCCCCATTTTAGAGATGGGTCACACAGATATTAAGTGTCAGAGGTTCCACTGCTCCAACCACTGTGAAATCTTTTCTCCTCTAGGCTAAGCAGCCCCAGTTCTTTCAAATGGTCTTCATTCTGCAGTTTTAATTTCCCCTGTCATTGTGGTCAAGCTATCCTGTAGTTGCCCTCCAGTTTATTAATATGATTTAGAAAATGTGTCTCCCTAGACTGAAAATATCTGGGTCTGACCAGGGCTCTCAGGCCTGTGTTTTAGTTAATGGAGCCTTGGTCTGGTGATGTCTGTTAGTATTCCTGTGTGGATTCTTCAGATTGGGACCAGAATTTGCTTCTGCTTGTGGTTTTTATTGAAATAATTTTTTGAAGCCTGTTGGCATGTATTATAATAACTATATATATTCCCAAGCTCCTTGGATTAGTATTCAGGGCCTGCCTCACAACTTTAATACTCTCCCTCCACTTCACCCCACCTATCTCTGTATTCTATACAATTTTTGCTACTTTATTTTTGATCTTATTATTTCTCTAGCCTCAAGGGTATCTTCTCTGCTGTCTGTCAGTTCATGCTCCTTACGTTTTCCTAGGTCTAGCTCAAACTTCAGCTCCATGAAGCCTTTCTTGACTATGCCCCATCTGTCTTGATCTTATTACTCTTTATTCATCGCCACTTAGGATTTATGAATACATGTTATACCATTTTGTTATTTTTGCGTAATAGTAACACTAGCTTGCATTTATATAGTGCATTAAGGTTTGCAGATATCTCATTTCAGCAGCTTCATTTGCTGCTTTGTTACTGTCTTTTGTTTCAGGTAGGTATATTTATCCAGGTAGATTGTAAGTCCATAAAGGCATTAATGAGTCTTCTACAGTTGAGGCACCTATAAAATTTAGAGGAGCAGGTAACAGCAGGTGAAGCTAAGAGCTTAACATGGTCTTGTAAATAGTGTGTCAGGAGTGCAATAATTCAGAGTGAGCCAAAGTCCAACTACATAAAAAAGGTCTTGGTGTTTTAAAAGCCATTTTGAAAGAAAAAGCACCGTAGGGACCTTTACTTGGGGATGGACGGGGCTGACAACTGATAGCAGCAGGAATGCAGGACAGCTCAAATTTTTATTTTGCTTCTGTTTTCTCTGCTAAGGAGAATGACTTTTATACTGGAAATGACAGAACAAAAATTACTAAAAGGGAGTTGATACCCAAAGTAAGTCAAGAAAGAATAAGAGAGTGTCTGACTGCCCTCAATGAATTCAGGTCACTTGGACCAGATAAAATATATCTTTATGTGATCCCAAGCCATTGTCAGTGATACCAGAGATGGTGGAAAATAGTAGAGGTTCCACAAGATGGGAGGACAGAGGTCTTGATATTTAAAAAAAGAGAAGACAGTCAGCACAGTATCAGCCAGTGAGCTTGGTTGGATCACTAAAGAGATAAGGAAATGGTGATTACCCTACATGGCCTCATCAGGAGCAGATCATATCTGATTAGCTTCATTTCCTTTTTTGACAGAATTACTAAACTAGGGAGATAAAAGGAATGCAACTGGATGTTAGTAAAGCTTTTGATGAAGTGTCTCAGACTGTTACTGTAGGGAAGATAAAGGAATCTGGATTAGTCAATCTTTAGTCAGATGTATTCAGTTGTTAGTACTACTAAAGGCAGGAGCTCTTTCAGGACAGTTTTCTAGGGATCCATGCTAGTTCCTGTGCTGTTAATGTCTTTGTCAGTAACTTGAATTAATAACAAAAATGGAATGGTTGTCACATTTGCAGATGATACCAAGCTGGGAAGGGGATAGCTAACATATTGGATGACCAAATCAGAATCCCAAAGGATATTGATTAGTGAGAGAATTGGGCTGAATGTAATAAGGTGAAATTCATTAGAGTTAAAAGTTGAATATTATCTTTAGGTACCAAAACAGATACAAAATAGAGGAGGCATGGTTTGATTGCAGTTATAAAGATAGAGCAGCAGTCAAAAAAAAAAAAAAAAGCAAGGGCAGTCTTGAGCTTCATTGACAGGCATAGCTTCCAGGAATAAATAGATGATAATTCTACTGTATTCTGCCCTCATCAGACTGTACATGCATAAATTTGTTTATTTCTTGGTGCCATAGTTTAAGGACATTGATAAGCTGAAGATTGCCCAGAACAGGGCAAAGGGGATGAGTCTGTGTTCTTTGAGGATTAGTTGAAGGAACTGAATACATTTACCTGGGGAATAGAAGACTTGGGTGGGAGCATAATATCTCTCTTCAAGTATTAAAGGGCTGTCAGTTGGACAGAATTTGTCCAGGGTGGCCACAGTGAGCAAAACCAGAAACACTGGGTAGAGGTTACAAAGAAGTTAACTTAGACTTCATGTCAGAAATCAGGGGCTCCTTCTAGAGGTGGTGGATTCTCCCTCCTTGAAGGTCTTCAGGTAGAAGTGACATGAGCACTTGTCCCCAGTGTAATAGTGGAGATTCCTCTCCTATAGAGATTGTACTACATAGCTACCCCAGTCCCTTCCAGCTCTCGAATCCTGGGGTTCTCTGATTCTGTGACTTAGGCCAGTGCTAGTCATACAAGAGATGCTTAATGAATGTTGGTAACCTTCAAAAGGTTAACCTTCAAAAGCACCCCCCCTCCCCGCCCCCCGCGCTCCTCCAAGCTGAATGCTATAGGAGTTGAGGGAAAGAAGCTTCAAGTCACATTCATAACTATGATTGACATCCATATGCACTCTAATATTGTCACATGCACTTCATCATACACACACATTGAGATACCCTTGGATATATACAGCCACAGTTAACATACAGCTGACTTGTCCACATGCACACTAAGACAAGGGTCTTATGCATACAGGTACATAGCAAATGATATATTCACATTGATATACAAGCTTCACAGAATGTCAAAGTAAGGACCTCAGAGGCTCTCTAGTCCACACTGTCCTGGAACAAAATTTCTGTCTATGGTTTCCCTGACATAGTCTTCCAGCCTCCAGTGAGGAATCCCATTACATCTTAAGACAGCCCATTGTAATGGAAATGCAGATTTGAAGATCTTCCCTGCCCCTAGGCCCTTTGATTGGCTTAAGTGACTCTGAGAACCTTCTTTAATTTGAAAATATACTCTGCCCCCTAATAGGCTGAATGTGGTCACATGGAGCCTGTGGTAGGAGGCTTGGTTTTTAGGAATGACCACATCTTGATGCTGTATGATTGGGCAGTGGGTCAAGAAGGTGGTTACATTCTCTGACCCAGGAGAAGGCTATATAATTCCTGATGTGAGGCTTTGCTGTGGGGCTCACTTTGAGAGGTGTTGTGTGATTTGACCAGATGAGACTATGGGCAGCCATTGAGAGGCCCCCGGCTTTGAAAACCCAGATGTTGATGCTTTCCTCTCTGGTAACTGATTTGGTATTGATGTAATGTTGGGACAGTTTGGAAGCCTGTCTGTTTGATCTGTCTGTTTCTCTGTTTTGAAACTACTGTCTGTATACTCTGAAGTTTGGGGTGCTGACCTTTTCCCTCTGAACTAGGTAATATATGTTTGATTGATTAAAGTGAGCTTGTTAACTGATTTTGAGTTGCTTTCCTTTTGAAAAGCAGAACTAAGAACCTGTCTGGCAGTCACTGTGGGGATGTTGGGGTGCTTGCTGCTACACCCATTCGTTCTTTGGATAATGGCACTTAGATGCTCACAGTGCCTTACCTAGATAGTAATTGTGAACACTCACATTGATATACTTTTCAACACACAACACACCCCTATGCCTACCTGTTTACTTTAGATGACAGTTGTTGACAAATGAGAGCTCATGTGGAGGAAAGCTACTAGGATGGACAGAGGGGCTGGAACTAAGGCTGTCTAAGGCCATGTGAAAGTAACTATACAGATGTTTATCTTGGCGAAGAGAGGACCTGGAGAGTGCCTGATGTGACAGCTGCCTTCTAAGAATCTGAAGGGCTAACAGGAAATTCCTTCTGCTCAGTCCCTGAAAGCAGTACTAAGAGTAACAGGTGGATTCGGGGTGCAGATTTGGGTTCAATGTGTGTAAAAACTTGGTAGCAATTAGGACTACTTAAAAGTAATTGACTATTGTAGCAGTCAATAGTCCTGGAGGCTATTCAAAGAGAGACTGAATAACTAGCTGTTTGTTGAACTAAATGAGGGATTTTAACTTGGAGTCCGCGAACTTGTTTGATTTCCTTTATAATCCTATATATTTCATATATTTAAAAACAGTATTCTGAGAATGGCTCAGCAGGCTTCATCAGACTGCCATTGGAGCCTGTGGCACAAAAGAGGTTAAGAACCTTTGGAGTAGATGCTCCTGTGATTTTTTTGACAGTGTAGTTGGAGTATTGGAAAGAACGTTAGTTTTGAAGCCAGAGGGCCTGGATTTGAATCCTGGCACTGCTACTTGCTTACATGAGTGATCTTCATCAGATTGAGTACAACCTCTCTACACCTCAGTTTTCTCATCTTAAAATGGAGGCAGGATTGTACTAGATCAGTATCAAACAAATAGAAAAGAGTCCCTGCTGGCTACATATGGATTTAGAAAGTCACAAATTACCATTATCTGTGTTATATTTTTATTTATTTTGTACAGCATTTCCCAGTGAGTTTGACACCTCTGGACTAGAGGACCTCTAAAGAAGGTCTCTTCTAGCTCTAAGTCTGTGATCCTGTGGGCTCACCATGCTTGTTCAGTTTAAGTTTATAACAAGAAACATGTGTTTCTGTTGATAGTCATGTGGCTCAAATTTTGGGGAAACTGATAACACTCATTCGCCACTTCAAAAACTTAACTGGGGCTAGTGTCCTAGATAAAGGAAAACCTATGAAATAGCTGTCTGGGATTTCTGTGGAGTCCCACCAGGTAAAAACCAAGAGAAGTTTCATTCTTTATCTTGTTAGTTAGTTAGTGCCCCTGACTTGTCCTTCCTAGTATGTCAGTAATTATTATTTTAATGTATACCCAGCAGTCACCCCAGAGGCTTCAGCTCAAAGGCAAAGAATTTTATAAATGGTCTGTTGAGAATGAAATTGACTTATTTCTCTAATTGTGGAAGTTTATTTCTCTAAGCCAGATTTCCTGACTTCCTCAGCTGACTTTATGTTGAAGAATAACTAGAGTTCTTCTTTTCAATACAAGTCAGTTTACTTTGACCTAATTTTTAGGCAGTTTAGTTGGGATTGTTTTTAGGGAAGTGATGACCTATGAATATATGTTTATATCTAATTTTTACCTATCTTTCAGGACTATCAATGCTGGGGACATCTATTAGTCTCTATCTTGTCCCCTTTTGCAAGAAAGCAATATTATTGGTTGTTATGATGGGACTCTTGGGAATTTCTACTGGAGTTTTAGACACAGGTGAGTGAATTTTCTGCCATCATTTCTAAGTGGAGGAGAGGAGGGAAGGATGAGATGATACCTTCTTTTAGAAAATGGGAGAGCAAACTGTTTTTTTCTAATTCTCAACTAGGTTACTCTCCCACATCGCACTTGTTCCTGGGAAAGATATTCTTATTTATCTACAGGGAAGAAATCACAATAATCATTGTCAAGTGTGAGGTTGGGAAGGAGGACCTTCTGCTGTGCCTTGTGACTATCATGCTTTATAAGCAATAGGTATTGGTGGTTAGGATTCCCTAAGAGAGGGAAGATTTCTTCTTTGACAGTAGTTAACATAACAGAATGACAACTTTCATTTAGGTAGTAAATCCTAATTGTTATGCTATGGAGTGATTATTTAAAACCTAAACCAAATTTGGATCTAGAGTCTGACTAAGTAGATTAAATTCAGTGAATATTTCCTAATTACTAATTAATTTGCCTTTTATGTTTAAGGTGTATTGAATACTTATATTGATATGAATGCAAAGGTAATTAGAGCTAAATCTAAACCTGTTCCTTGCCCTGCCTATCACTTTTTTCTGTTTTTTCCTTTTCTCCAGGATTCCTATGTTCTTCCCCAAATCCTTCCCTAATTAGCTGACCTCTGATACCCACTAAAACTTTTGCTATTTAATTGTTTATATATATGCATAATATACATACATATCTTCATATGTACATGCCCACACACAAACATATTTAGGAGAAGGGCAGGCTGGATTTAGGATTTCATCAGCACAAAGATTCACCAGTGAGGAAACTCTCCTAATGCTGATGGACAACTGTTGTGCAATTTACAATTTTTGAGTGACAAAAGTCTAATTTTTTCCCACATGGCAGCCCTTCAGTTGGTCATTCTAGGAGTCAGAAAGATCTGAATTAATGACATATCCTGGCTATGAGACCCGGGGCCAGTCATTTAGCTTCTCATTGCCTTAGAAGTCACTTTAGTATTATGTATGTGCACACATGTAGATGTAAAACAGTTTTTCCCACCATCTACACTGTAGCCCCTTTTGTCTGTCTGTCTGTCTGTCTGTCTGTCTCTCTCTCTCTCCCTCTCCCTCTCCCTCTCCCCCTCCCCCCTGCTTTACTGTAGTGGTTGAGGATGTGTGAGATAATGAGTTGAGGCTTTAGCTCAGTTTGGTGGTTTTTATCCATTGGTTGTTTGTCTACACATCTGTAAAGAATTAGAGACTGTGTGCCTGTTTGTATCCCTTGGCCATCATGTAGTTGAAGGTGTTAGAGGGTCCTTAGAGGTTCCAGATGGCCTTAGCAGGATTCTATAGATTCTCATGACCTGAAAACCTCATGTTGTACCTGGTATGTGCATAAATAACCTTTCCTCCAATAGGCATCCAGAGCTCTACAGAGCTAAATTCTCTACAGAGAATTTTAGTAACTTTAATGTTACCTGATGGTTAAAAACTGAAGAGCATGTTTTACTTTGAGGCACAGTTTGTTCTATCACTTCTGTTGTTATGTGAACCCCTTGGGTGGATATTTCCAGTTCCAGGACCTTTCCATCCTTTGCAGTTCTTGTCCTTCCATAAGTCTTCCCCAGAGATTCTACCTATTGTGCAGCAGGCCTTCTTGGGCTGTTAGCCTCTGAATGGTTGCATTGTTTGATGGGTTGTCATCAGCACAGCACTGGAGGCTCTCCCATCTGCTTCTCTTTGTCTCACTCCATGACCCACCCACTTTTTTTTCTGATCATGCAGGTACTTGATATCTTTTATGCCCCTTCTTGTGTACCAGTTGCTAATTTTGTGCTTCGGAATAGTTCAACCCCCTCTGTCTCTCTGTTGTCCTTTGGGTCACTTGGCCATCTTGATTCTTTAGAGAGCATGCATTTTATAATTAAATAGTTTCACTGAGGAAAATATCAATGTTCACTATGTCTGTAGAATTCATTTTTGAAACTTAAATAATGCAAAAGTGCTCCATAACTATCAAAGTTCCCTGAACTTTGAAAGTGAGTTACTGTCATTTGGTTACTTACCCTTCTGGGAAGTAAGAGACGGCAGGAGGTGGGTCTTAACTTGTGATTTCACTGGCATAATGAACCCCAAATGAGGAAATGCCTTCTAGAACTGCATATTAGTGACTTTTCTGCAACTTAAGAGACTCACAGAGCCTCAGAAGACCACGTGGCTGATATGTATCAGAGATAGAACTTGAAAGCAGAACCTCCTGACTCCCAAACTGGCTTTCTGGCTTGTATGCTGGGCTTCCTCTTGGCCTAGCAAATTTATTTTTCTTGTGTACTGTTTCTGACACATATCTCTTCTGAAGATAATTAATACATGGACTTTTAAGGTATCAGTGGCATATGGAATTTTTTACACAAAAATGTTTCTTTTTATTATTTGTAGGTGGCAATGTCATCATCCTGCATATATGGAGAGGTGAAGCAGCCCCACATCTGCAGGCCTTGCACTTCACTTTTGCCGTGGGGGCCTTTTTGGCTCCCTTAGTGGCTAAGTTGGCCTTGGGCAGTGCTGTGCCCTCTGAAAACCACACTTTAGCTGACTTGTCAAACCACTCTGAGCTCATCCTGCCACCTGCAGCTGACTTAGAAGTCATATTTGGAGTACCTGCCAATAAGAATTTGCTATGGACTTATTCTAGTATAGGAACTTATAATTTGGTGACATTGTTCTTCTTTATTGTTTTGTTTTTCAAAAAAATTCCAAATCAAGAGAAAGCAAAAGAAGCTGCTCAGAGAATTCGAACTGCAAAATACCAGAATGCCCTTCTTGGTCTCCTTTTTATGTTCTTCTTTTTCTACGTAGGAGCAGAAGTCACATATGGCTCTTACATTTTTTCTTTTGCAACACTCCATGCTGGCATGAGTGAAGGCCAAGCAGCAGGCTTGAACTCTGCCTTCTGGGGGACATTTGCTGCTTGCAGGGGCATGGCGATCTGTTTTGCTGCATGTCTGTCACCTGGAACCATGATTGTGTTAAGCAATGTGGGCAGTTTGATTTCCTCCCTGCTTCTAGTGATTTTTAATAAGAACCACATTTGTCTTTGGGTGGCAACTGCGGTGTATGGGGCTTCAATGGCTACTACGTTTCCCAGTGGCGTTTCCTGGATTGAACAATACATGACCATTAAAGGAAAATCTGCTGCTTTATTTGTAATTGGTGCTGCCCTGGGAGAGATGGTCATTCCTGTGGTGGTTGGATCTCTTCAAGGAAAATACCCACATCTTCCTGGGATTCTGTATGTTTCATTGGGGTCAGCTGTTGCGACAGGAGTTTTGTTTCCTATCATGTACAAACTGGCTACTGCACCCCTTGACTGTAAGATT
Source organism: Gymnobelideus leadbeateri (assembly GCA_011680675.1). Classification (NCBI taxonomy): domain Eukaryota; kingdom Metazoa; phylum Chordata; class Mammalia; order Diprotodontia; family Petauridae; genus Gymnobelideus; species Gymnobelideus leadbeateri. The sequence continues at coordinate 510,473 of WOXC01007010.1, read as the reverse complement.
CAGGAACATAGAAAGAGTGAAGACCAGAAAGCGCTACTCTCCAACTCTCTGTTTAATGATGAGGATGAAGATGATTATGGAGAAGAGGGTGCTGAAGAATGGAACAAAGTCGACTTTGAAATGATTGAAATGAATGATACGATGAGGAATTCTGTAATAGAGACATCTAGAAAAATTTTGAGGGAATCTCCCACAGAAATCTCTAGCCAGCTATTATCAAATAATAGCCCATTTACTTCCTCTCTGGTTATTACTGGCAACTCCCCTGTGAAACCCCTCACTCTAGACAGGGAAAAGAATGACTAACAGAGTAAAAGATGGATTGATTATTGATTCCCTGTAACAACCACTGACTTTAAGGAGGCAGATCAGAGTAGATCATTAATATATTTTCAAATGCATTTTAAGGTTTGGCACTTAAAGCTCTGATTACAACAAATGGAAAATTCTAGTGTGTCATGTCCACCTAGAGTCTTTGCCACCAGAAGGAGGTCAGGTGTAGTGAAGTGACTTTAATGTAAAGTAACCTTCTCTATTCAGAGGATGCAAAGAAGGCATAAATATTTAAGAAGTTTCTTACTTGCAGAAGTCACCTAAGAGAGTGATTGTAGAGTAGAATAAATTTTCCCGAATTCAAGAAACTACTTGGTAGAGTTGGGAAATAACCAACTCTTGCTGGTGTAAGTTGGTAAAGCCTCATGGAAGAATCTCCTTCTTGCCTTGAAAAAGTTCTTTAACCTGCACAGATAATTGTACAGACACTTCTCTTCAGCTTGCAGCAAACGATGATAGATTCTGATTTCTGATTCAAAGTATATTTCTGATAATATATCATATAATGGAAAGAACCCTGCATTGGGAGTCAGGAGACTTGTGGTCCAGTTATAACTTTTACCACAAATTAGCTCCATCATCTTGTCTAATTCACTCAATTTCTCTGTCTTAGTTTTGTTGTAAAAAATTTGACTTTCATCATTAAGGTCTCTTCTAGCTCTAAAATTCTTTGTATGGTAATGAGATATCCTCCAAAGAATAAAATGCACTAAATTTAGTTGTTCAGGTTGTTGATAAAGGCCATTACATTCTTCCCAGAAAGAAGGGACGTTGTGAGAAAAGAAGTAGAGGAAAGGAGAGATAAAAATGACAAAAATTACTTTAAGACTATACTTTTTTTTTTTTTTTGCCTTTTTTGGGGGAGGGCAATTGTGGTTAAGTGATTTGCCTAAGGTCACACAGCTAGTTTTTTGTGTTAAGTGTCTGAGGTCAAATCCTCCTGACTCCAGGGCTGGTGCTTTATTCACTGCACTACCTAGCTGTCCCAAGACTATAGTTTTGATAATGAATTTAGTGGCCTGAAAGTTTCACATACTTTATTGTTTAATACTTTCAGTCATTGTCTCACAAGGACATCCTTAATAATTAACTCAGCTATAGGGAAGTTTATGCTGTTGATAGTTATATTTAAAAGACAGAAACTACTGAAAAGTTAGTAACTTATTTTTCTATACTAATTATTTTTTTCTAAGTTTGAAGGGGAATTTACATATGTAAATTTTTGCTATTGAAAAATAGATTAGAGTACATTGGTAGTTAGACCAATAGAGAAGGATCCTTCTAAGGTTCCATTACTTACTTCTGCTACAAATTTATTTCTAAGCTTTGCAGAGCTGGAAATTCAGTTATATCTGTTCATCTAGGTTTTGGTTGATAACCACATTCATAAGAGACTGAGCTATTAATCCAGAGTGCCAATTCATTTAAGATAAGGGATTTGCCTTTGCTGTGATATATGCTCCTGTTGTCTTTCCAGGACAAGCCTCTTGCTTTTGTTTCATACCCAGGAAACCAAATGAAAGTTTACAATATTACTCAGTGTCACTGGGGTCTTTGAAGAGGAAGTAGAGCATCTTTTAGAGGCTGTTTTTATCTACATTATAGAAAACTTGATTAGTTCTCCAGAGTGGACAGTCTGGGGAATCCTTGGTTATTAACTTCTTCACTTAAAGTATGCCTCTTCATGCATACTATATTTTTCCTCCAGATTTTATAACTGATCACATTTTCTGGTTATATTTTCTATCATGGTACAACATACCTTTCTCTTCTCTGGTTTCTTCATGCCTAGATGGTGTACCTGTGCTGATTTCCCAGTGAACCTCTGATGGGCTTAGTGCTCAAGTGTGTGTCCCTTTCATCATCTTACTTTGTTTCTAAGGCAGGGCAGCCTTTGAGTCTTGGAACCTTTTTGCATGTTTACTGTATTAGGCCAAATTGAATGTCCTTAATCTTAGGTGGAGAGTGGTGGGAAGTATAAAGGGGAAGAAAAACATTCCTATGTTTTTTATAGTTATCTTTGTTCATGAGTTTACAGATGCTTCATTTGCTTCTCCACTCTATAAGCCACCACAAGGGGCTTATCAGATTAATACAGCAATTATGACAGTAGCTGAGTGGAGAGGGGCAGGCTGAGCTGAAGAGTGGTGGTTATTACAGGAGAAAATCAAAAGATATCAGGAAATGTAAAAAAGTACATTGAATTCCCTGAAAAATTGCTCACTGTCACAGATTGCATTGTGGGTAGCCATACAGGTTATATATATATATATATATATATATATATATATAGCCACAACTAAATCATATTTTCTGTATTGTTAAGAGAAGAATTGAAACTTATATGGGATTAGTGATCCTAAATTACTTCTCTGGGAAATGAGTCATGATACCCATCCTCTGTGTAATCAAAACTTTAAGCATTCAGGATGCTCCAGAGAGTTGAAGATTCTATTGAATGAAAAAAAATTAAGTGTGATGCAAGAAACATTTATTAAGCACTTAAGAGCTGTACTGCTTACCTCCTTTCCCACCCCCAAAATCAGAAATCAGTTCAAGAGTTACTGTGAAGGATTTTTCTATCCTTCTAGGGCCATAGAGAAAGGGATGGGGAAGAGGACAGCACCCTCTCCCCCCGCCCCATCCTGCCAGACTTTTTTCAGTTTTATTGTTTTAGTCAAGAGATCCTGAAGCAGTAATAAAATGGTAATTTTATTACCATTATTGCTAATAAAAAATTACCAGTTGACATAATTTAAAGAAATTTGTTCCTTTAAAAAGTAAATTTTCAGGTAGCCCATTATTTAAGAACTAAAACTTGTTTATTCTTAAACTTCTAATAAAAGTTTATTTTTGAAATATCAAACATTTTCATCAACTTCTGAATAGTATGAAATTTGGGGGAAATGTTTTTCTCCTAAGTTTATTCTGTTTAAAGTAATTGGAGCCTATTTTTTAGAATGTGCTGGCACTGCAGTTGATTGCCTCACTGTTTAACTGTATAGAAGATTTGTGGATGGTAACATCCTATATTAAATAACAAACACCACCAAACACCCAAACCAGAAACACACAGCCTCTAATTGGAAGAATAATATAATTGCCCATTCCTGAGAAAAAGTGCCAGAAGCTCTATATCTGATGTGGCACCTTTGCCAGAGGTATTTCTACTCAATATGACTTAAGCAGGAAATTTCAGTTAACCAGAACAACCCCAAATCCCAATCATGATCTCTAAACAGGGTTATTGTAACATAATCCCTTAAAAAATACATAATGGGGGCGGCTAGGTGGCGCAGTGAGTAGAGCGTCGGCCCTGGAGTCAGAAGGACCTGAGTTCGGATCCGGCCTCAGACACTAAACCACACACAAACCAAAACCTAGCCGTGTGACCTTGGGCAAGTTACTTAACCCCAATTGCCCTCAAAAAAAAAACACAACATAATGGAGGTTTTTATATCCCTTCTTAAACCATTGCAGATGCAGGGGCACTTTGAACTTAGCTTATCCTTTTAATATAACTGCCTATGCAGTTTAATTGAATTGAGACTTTTCCATTAATTCCCCACCTCCATCTCACCCCAGACATTTGCCCTATAATGCTGTGTATGCCTGGGAAAACTAGCAACTGCAGTTGAGATGTTAGCCTTGGAAAATATCTGATCTTTTGCTTAGTAGCAATAAAGTCAGTAACTTCAATTTCATGTAGCTTTTTTTTCCCCAGAAGTTTTACAGAGTACTAACTTACCATTATTTCCTTGTCATCCATCAACAAGGAACAAGTATACCCATTTTCAAAAGCAAAATCAGAGAAAAATAACAATTCTAGCCAATTTGTTTGGAACATAGTGAAGAAGTGTAACGTAAGGGACTAAGTACCCTTTGTCTCTTTTCCCTCTTGAAACTGAGTCCTAGAGCATCACCGGAGTATTTTTTAAAAGTCTCCCAAACTTGTCCCTAAATATGAGTGTTAGAGACGAACAAGAATTTGAAATTAATGGTTACAGAGCTAGAGAGGCTATGACACCTTTATTAATTTAGTTAAATTTTCCCCCTTCCTGTTGAGTGTGTGTGTCAAGATGTTCATATTGGTCTGAATGGAATTAATGTTCTAGAGATTCAATGTAGAAACCTCACTTTTTTGCAAGTGCTATAAATTTGTGGGGTTTGTTAACTGGGACATATTTTGTCTGAACATAAATAGTGCTATTTTTGAGGATTATTAAATGAAATTTAAATTATAAACTTTTTAGGATTTATTAATCAAATATGAGTGTGTCATCTTTACTTGTTTCAGTATTTATCTCTCATTACCAAAGTGAGCATCTGTTCTGCCAGACATACCTTTTGAATTTGGCACATTTATGAGTGAGCTCATTTGTATCTTTCCCCAGACCCAACACTGATCAGATTTATAAATGTGTTTGTTCACATAAGAATTGTGGCATTGATAGTTTGCCAAAGGGAAGCAAATGACTATCTAGAATTTGGAGCAGTAACTTGAGAGTGGTTTTGCATTTGTTCTTTCTCCCACTGAATTTCCATGTCCAGATTTCTTCTTATGAAAAGTACTTTAGCATATTAAAATCACAGAAACCTTATTTTTTAAAAATTAAATTTTTTTAATTGTCAGGCATTCATTTTTCCTCCCATGCACCCCTACTTGAAAAAAAAATCCCATTGAACCAAATCCTTGTTAACAGATAAGCATCGTCAAGCAAAATCAGTTCCCAAACTGGCAATATCAAAAAACGTGTGTTTTGTTCTGAATATTAGTGCATTCCTTCTCTGTCAGGAGGGTGGTTAACATTTTTCCATCCTTGGGCCTCTAAAATGGTGTTTGGTTGTTTCATTGATCAGGGTTCTTAAGTCTTTCAAAATTGATTTTATAATGTTGATGTTATTGCATAAATTAGCAATGTTATTACTAATGAAAGCAAGGTAAATGAGATTTAAGGAACACAAATTTGAACTGAAGTTTGGCTTAAGTGTTGTGTATATATGTATATATATATATATGTATATGACATGTATTATGTCATCTCTGCTGGGACCTGTACAAGCCCCTTACTCCCTACCTCAGCCTCTATCTGTAGTGAATGTTGAGAGCTTTTCCACGAAAGTGCATCATCTCCAGCAGCATTGCTGTAGTTCCTTTTTTCCAAGTAGCCAAATGATTGACCTTTCTTTAATATAAACATCTGATCATCAAAATTACTTAATTGAGAGTCCCTTTTTGGGACATTTGCACTTTGAATAATTGAGTTTCATTGTATGCTTCATTACCTATTTGAGAGAAAATTGTGCTTAATTATCTGTTATGTTTGTTTGTTTTCCTCTTTGATTTATAAAGAAACTGCTTCTGTACTGAGGAACATGCCTTCTCTCCTAATGTCCTCAACCAGATTGCATTTTAAATATACTGAATTTAATGGAATTAAGCTTTTCATTTAGTAACCTTTAGAAATGGAACATCATCTTTAGAATGTTGTAATTTTGTTTCATGATAGTACTATTTTTGCTAAAATGTAGTTTTTGAAAGTTCCTTTCAGAGTTTCCATCTTTTTTTTTTCCTGAGATCAATTTAAGTTTGTCCCCTCGTGTCTTCCCATTTCTGCTCTGGCCATACTGCTTTTAAAGTCTGCCATCTGACACCCTTTTTCCTGCCAGTTTCTTACAGTGGGTATGCTATTTTACTGCTATTATTTTTACTTTTTTAGAATATAAAAAATAAATTAGGTCTCATGATCTATCTAAATGGAATGCTGCTCCCCTTTTTAATGCCGTTTGGTTGTGATGGAATGGGCTGACCCACATAAACATTGGAAGGTTACTGGGTGAAGTAGGTGGTCCTAGGGTCAGACTCTGTTATATCTGAACAAATTATGATGGAGATTATGTAGTTCTGGCTTTTAATCATTTTGCTTTTATTTTTTCATAATCAAACTTTTTTTCCCCATTGAGACCTCAGTATACTAGACAATTTTTTCAGCCCATTTCATCTCATTAATAACATGTATATTTTCAGCATGTAAGTTGGAGTAGAACTTAAAATGAATGTTTGTCTCCTTAATCTGTAGAATTGAGCAAGTTGGAATAGATTATCTTTGAAGACCCTTTGAACTCTAAATCTATTAGTCTGTGAACTGATAAACATCTTTTTTTAAAGAGACTTGGTTTCCATGTTGCTGTCTCACCAAAGGAAATGTGTTGATTACTTGAATTAATATGATACGAATTTGTTCTGTCTGTCTCTTATGCATGGTGTGAAATATGTAAATTTACTGTAGCTGGTGTAGTTAGTAGGTGCTGCCATCTTGTGTTTTGGAATTTTGATCATGATGTTCTGCAAAATAGTGGGTAAAATGTTGTTAAGTAGAATTAAGGAAAGTGGCATCAGAAGTCTGGGGTGTCCTATGTATTTTAAGCAGTTTCATCTAAGCCCTTCTGGGCTTTATCAGCTTGATTCCATTGGGCATCATAGGTAATGAATATTCTTTGCTAGGATTTGATTTCCCCTAAGAAAAGATGTTCTCTCAGGCAGGGTATCATGTCCTGTGATATTTGACATTATTGAGATACAGATGAAACCTTAGGGTATTTGTTTGTTTGTTTGTTTGTTTTGGGGGTTTTTTGGTGAGGCAATTGGGGCAGAGTGATTTGCTCAGCATCACACAGTAAGTGTCAAGTGTCTGAGGTCAGATTTGAACTCTGGTCCTTCTGACTCTGGGACTGGTGCTCTATTCACTGTGCTACCTAGCTGCCCATCCCTTTTTAAATGAAAGGTTGAACTATTCTTTTATTTGCAAAGTTATATAAAAGTATGAAGGGTTATTACACAAAGATCTTGAAAATGATGACTGGATATACATTGTCTCCAATTTGAGATAAAAATAGTGAGTAGGCAGTTGTTTCTTAGTTGTCTGTTAATCCTGATAGTTCTTCTTTATAAAGTGCTATGTGTTTTAGATGGGAGTAATTTCTCACTTTGCATATTTGAGTATCCTTCATGGTCAAAATTATATTTAAAATTTTTTCTGAAGAATGAGAAATTGGGGGTGGCTAGGTGGCGCAGTGAACAGAGCACCAGAGTCAGGAGGGCCTGAGTTCAAATCCAGTCTCAGACATTTAACATTTACTAACTGTGACCTTGGGCAAGTCACTTAACCCCAATTGCCCTGCCTTCCACCCTCTAAAAAAAACAAAACAAAACAAAACAACAAAAGAATGAGAAATTGAGTTACCATCATTAGTATCATGTAACTATGAGATTCTCCCCATTCCTAGTAGTTAATTAACTACTGTAGGTCAAAATTGTGACCCATGTCAAAGTTAAGCTTGGGAGGATACTCACTGGTTGCATCTCTTCTTGTGATATGCATTTTCTTCAGAACAGAAGACAATTTGTCATTACCAAATGTAAGGTTCCAGTGACCTAGGAAGAGGACCATGCAGGGGCAGGTTCTTGCAACAATCCAGGAAGACTGGAAGCCATACTATGTTCTGGGGCAGGTTGAGCTGGCATGACCCCAGGAAAAAAAAAAAAAAAACATATGTGTGCTTGATAGTGGGTTGTCATACAGACCAAGATGGGAGAACCTGGTACAGCAATATAATTAGGGCAAAGTTTCGTAGAAGTCAGTGCACTTGATCTCTCATATTGTCACATTCAGCCACATCAGTGAGTTTGAGGCTGAGTTTAAAAGTAGCAGGGAGGAGTCTTTGTTCTTTTCTGTTGTTTACTTCAGGATCTATCTTTATGGGATGGCAGCTATGGTGACTTCTGGCCAGGTAATTTAGGTCTTTGTTAGAGAGCAGTAAGTAAGTAGGAGACTCTCCAGGGAGCACTGTAGAACTCTAAGCAGATACTCTACCTGGTCTGAAAGAGTTTACTCATTTCTGCAGCAAGAATGTCAGTGTTGGTCTAGCTTGGGATCCATACCCCATTGCATATCTTTATTAAAATGATGCAGTTGCAAGCTCTACAAGTTTTGGAAGGTTTGATCTGTGATGTAAGGCACCTGATATCCAGCAGGATTAAAATGCTGTTACTTAGGTCCATTCTGCAGAGTAACAGGGGGTCCAAAAAAGACAGGAATTCTGTAGAATCATGAAAAAAGATGGGTGCAGTGTAGAAGCCTCAGCAGCTCAGTTGGAGAATGCTGTTGGCATTGTCCTGGATAGCTTCCTTTAGAAACACCTCAAAGGAAGAGCTCACTCTGAGACCAGCCAGGAGACACACACATGCTTCCATTGGGAGAGTCGTGACTGGGGAGGCTTCTGCCTTCTGGTTCGTTGTCTGGCTTTGTGGATCAGGTGTCTCCTCCTGTGAGGAGTTACAGACTCGGGTTCACGTTATTGAGCTGGCGCACAGCTACATCAGTTTTAAATTCCAAAAAAGACATTTGCCATATAGTCCTGTCACATCCAGCTGCCATAACCTCCGGAAGTCTTTTCATGAAATATTCTAACAATAAAGTGTAATGGTCATCTAGGACACACAGTTAACACAGGGCCTCTGGGCATTACTTGAAGATCCCCTGACTGCTCCTAGATGTATTCAGAACTAAAATTGTTAATAGCACTGAAAGATTTCCAAGTCCTAGCCAATAGTCCCTTTTTCTTTCTCCCCAAGCAAAATATATGACAAAATTTCAGTAATACAAAAGAGCCAGTCTTTTCAGTTAACTGTAATAGGTTTTAATCTATACTACAAGAGCTAGTCAGGAAAATAAGTGTAGTGACTTTGTGCCTTGTGTTTGTTTGGCTCATATTGTGTGTATGTGTGTGTTTTTTTCCCTTCAAACAATCTTTATGTGACAACACAGTTCCATTTTGCACAGTGTTCTTTGATTAATGTCTTTGATGTTAATATAATGAAACCTGTTTAGAAAGACTACTGAATATTATCTGCAAGAGTAGCTGACTTGACAGCTGACCTTTGCGTGCAATATTGTTAATAGGCCCAAGATGCATCTGTGGGTGAATGACATGGATTGTAGGAATTTGGCCCTAAAAACACATTCCTAGACAGGTTTTACTGCAATCACTTGAAAAAATCCAAAAGTTCTTTTCAGTAGATAGGGGATGGGGGGAGGGCGTGTGATTGAATGGATTTCTTACATTTGAATTTGATTAATGTGTTTGTAGCTTTATATAATTGTGAATATGTATTGGAATAAAGTATTGACTTGGATGAAACCTGGGATTGCATTTCTTTTTCTCATTATTTAGGTAGTTGTAATTTCTTAGAAAGCTTCTGAAATCAGGTTTCAATAGCAGTCTATCAAAAACATCACCAGAAATTTTGGCATCAAGTATCTCAGATAAGTAATACCTACATACCTAGTGACTGACACAAATATATGTCTGAGAGCCATTCTCCAATAGCTAAGTGCACAGAGGATATGTTAAAAAAGGAATGCAAACTACTTACAACCATGTCAAAAAATGTTCTGAATACCTACTAGTAAAAGAAATGCAAATTTAAAAACTCAGACTGTTAGATCCAGTAGGTTGTAAAAATAGTCTGTATACTTGAAAGAAGCTACTTATCTCATTGCTTGGATGGTCCCTCCCTTGGTGCAGGTGGCAGCCCATCTGTGGTCTTGTCAATGGCCTTCCATAAGTTTTCCCAATATTTGGAGGTCTCCTGCACTTCCTCTTGTCATCCCTTACCCCATGGCCTTCCCACCTTTTCCTGTTTTGTATTTTTCTGATAGTTTACTCCTGTTCTTCAGAATTCGTCATTGGTTATATGTTGCCTGTTCATATCCAACCTGTGCCTGTGTTGGATACTCATTTTCATTTCTTTGGAGATGTGTGTTCCAAGTCTTGTTTAGAGAGATAAAAACTGGAAATAGTGTTGCAGAGGCTGTGGGAAGACAGTCCCACAAGGAACCCTAGACTTGAATAAAGCAGGTTTTAAAGTCAGTAGGAAGAAATACATGGGATCCTGTGACCTAAAATTCTGCAGAAATTAACTCCAAGGGTATGTATGAATATTCCAAGGAAATGCTCTAAAAATGAAATTCTGATGAAGAAATAGAGAACTGCCAGGTAGCCAGTACTTTGCTAAATTCTATTTCTGTCTTCACAGCATCTAGTATACATCCCCTATTCTCCATTCAGACAGACACCTCCTTAGCCTGGATCCTGGGGCAGTTGGGTGATGCAGTGGATAGAGCCCTGGGCTTGGAATCCTGAGATCAAATCCAGCCTCAGACACTTGATAGCTGTGTGACCCTGGGGAACGCATTTGATCCTGTTTGCCTCAGTTCCTCATCTGTAAAATGAGCTGGAGAAGGCAACGGCAGAACACTCCAGTAGCTTTACCAAGAAAATCCCAATATGGGGACAGAGAGTTGAACGTAGCTGAACAATAAGAGATCCTCATCGTTTCTCAATGACCTAATTGGGCTCCCTTCCGCAGATCTCTTTTCCTACTCCAATCCATCCTCCATTCAGCTGCCAGAGTGATTTTCATAAAGTGTTGATCTGACCACATCTCACTCTCTTTCTCTCTCTCTCTCCCTCCCTCCCTCTCTCTCTCTCTCTCCCCCCCTCTCTCCTTCTCTCTCTCTCTCTCCCTCTCTCTTCCTCTCTCTTCCTCTCTCTTCCTCTCTCTCTCTCTCTCTCTCTCTCTCTCTCTCTCTCTCTCTCTTCCCCCCTCTCTCTCTCACACACACACACACACACACACACACACACACACACACACACCCCTTCTAAAGAAAGTCCATTTCCCTGTTACATTCAGGATCAAATATAAAGTCTTCTGTTTGGTACTGAAAGCATTTTGCAATCTGTTCCGTTCCTACCTTTCCAGTCTTCTCCTTCTCAGTTTAAACCCCATTTCTTAGTTTCCCAGCTAAGTAAATAAAAACATGTCAAAAAACAATCTTTTTTGGAGGGGGGAAGGCAAGGTAATTGGGGTTAAGTGACTTGCACAAGGTCATATAACTAATAAGTGTATAAAGTGTCTGAGGGTGGATTTGAACTCAGGTCTTCCTGACTCCAGGGCTGGTGCTCTATTCACTATGCCACCTAGCTGCCTTGGAAAATTCTTTTTGAGAGAACACCAACAACTGGGGGCTCAAAGCCCTCATATAGGAGGTGGTGCTTGAGCAGGTGGTGCTGAAGGGAGCCCTAGGGATGCCAAGAAGTAGAGATCAGGAGACAGAACATTCTAGACATGGTAGATGGCCTAGGCAAAGGTGAGAAGGAAGAGCAAGTTGGAATGTAGTGAGGCCATGTGATATAGAATCAGACTGTAAAGACAGGCTTGAGTTAGAACATATGTGTCAATTTGGTATATACTTGTTTGTGTATGTGTTTTCCCCCCAGTAGAATGTAAGCTTTCTGAGGGTGAGGGCAGTTATTTTGTATTTTGTGTCAGTAGTGCCCAGTGTTTTCTAGGTGCTTAAGTAAAACTGAGTAATAAATGTAATTCAATTGATTGTATTTTTGTTTTGAGTCAAAAAGACAAGATAAGGATATTTGTGGGTGTAGAACTTCTCTCTCTATACTCTTTGTGATCTTGGCTACTGTGGATTCAAAGATCATCTCTATGACTATGGCCTCCAGATCTGTTTATCTCCAGACCTCATTCCTCTCCTGAGCTCTGGTAGCAAGAGTCTGCTGAATATCTCTGCCTGGATGTCCCAATAGCATCTCAAAGAAGTGTGTAAAATGGGACCTGTCTTCCCCTTCTCCACCCTTCCCCATTTCCCATCCCCACCCCCCAAATGCAATTATCCTCCAAAATTATTTGTTTTGAGGACCTATCCCTTGGTAATTGAACTACTACTGGTGGCTAGTTCCAGAGTTGAGTTGTCAGAAATTCAGACCATGAAGAAACTGGCACTTTTTTTGGTCAAGAAGCTCATCATAAGCTAGTGGGTGAGTACCTTACAGAGGTGTGGGCTCCTGATGGATGGGGGGGAATGTTTACCTGCCATTGTGGCCCTGTGTGAGGGATGGAGCTAGTGTCCAGGGTAGTGTCTGCACCTTTGCCAGTAAGCCAGCACCATGGGCAGAGGGGGAGACTTATGGAGAGAGAGGATCAGGCAGAGTAGAAAAGTTCCTTGAGGCTGGCTACACTTCACATTCTGAGGGTGGTTTGGAGATAAAACTTCTATATCTGCCCCCCCTCTCAAATATTGCTGGTCTAGGAGTATGATTTGGTGGGGAGGCTCCCCAAAACACAAGCCACTTCCCTTGTTGCTCGGAAGGAGTATTGAGTATTTCAGTTCACATTGACCAGTTTAACTCTGCCACCAAATGCTGGTTACCCAAAAGACCATCACAAATACTGAATGGAAAGTAAACCCAAATTTATCTAAGCAAACAGCAAACAGAAATTGGAGAAGTTATGCAGTATAGAATATACATGAGGGGCGGCTAGGTGGCGCAGTGAGTAAGAGCGCCGGCCTCGGAGTTGGGATGACCTGAGATCAGATCCGGCCTCAGAAAATGAGCACCCACGCATAAAGAATGACTAGCCGTGTAACCTTGAGCAAGTTACTTAACCCCAATTGCTTAAAAAAAAAAAAGAATATATATGAAAATACATAAGAATGAATGAGTTCTTTAGGTAGGAGTGAGTTAAGATCATGGCTCTGCAAAGACAGACTCTGATCTTGCACAAGGGGAAATTTAGGGCTATGATGAGGAGAAAGCTTCCCTTAAATATTCCCTTAAATATCTTTCCTATGTAAAGGTAGCACAGAGTTTTACCTCTCCATGTCTCTCTTGGATTGAGAACCAGGGTTCCACAAATAAAAAAAATTTTTTTCAACTTGACATTTAAGGCCCTCCGCAACAAACCTCCCATCTTTCTAGTATGTCATATTGTTCCCAATATATATCCCCCTATGTTCTAGGCAGATTGGAAGTATACTAATCGTTGCCCAAACTCAATATTCCTTCTGCCACCATACATTTGCACAAACTTCCCCACATGTATGAAATTTCATGCGCTCTTTTCATCTCCATCTCTTAGAATCCAAGGTGCCGTCTCCTAAAACAAAATCCTCCAGTTATCACTGTCTTCCTCCTCAAATTCCCTTGTATTCTCTTATACATGTATAAGTAACATCCCCTCAAGCAGCAGGTAAGTTCCCAGTTTGTTTGGGTCTTTGTATTTATCCTTAATGTCTTGTACATAATAGGTAATTAAGTTAATACTGGATTGAATTAGATGAAGAGATGTGGTTTATATGAGAGTATAATTAGTTGGATTTGTTACTGGCTAAGTGTCTAATTAATGATGAAACAATGCTAGCATAAAAGGATGGCTTTTCTTGAGTACCTGACACATCCTTCCTTGACCGTTTTCAGTCAAGTGTTTTAATCATAAACTTGGATAAAAATAGAGATGATGTGCTTATGAAGTATACAGCTGGAAGAAAGTTTGGAAGTTATATCTGACCTTTGGATGGCAGAATTAATGGATTCAAAGCTCAACAAGATTCCAATCCAAGACAGAATGTAGACTAAATACAATAAGGTTGTCTTTAATAGCTGTAAATGTAAAATTATCTGAAATAAAAAATAATTAATTGCACAAATACAGACTAGACAACAAATAGTATGGAAAAAATGAAGGCAGCATAGGGGAGTGGGAAGAATACTGAATTCAGAAGCAGAGTCCAAATCCTGGGCTCAAATCCAGAGTTTGCAGCTTACTCCCAGTGTGAACTTGGAAAAGATACTTAACCTCTCTGGGCCTCAGTTTTATTTATTTATTTCTCTGGCAGCCAGAGTACTCCATTGTGGGAGCATAGTGTTCAGAAAAGCCCCACTTTACTCTGCCCTCATCTGACCATATCTGGAACAGTGGCTCTTTCTGGTCATTGGCTGTCCCCACTCCTTAAAAATAGTTGCCTTGTGATTATTTTGTGTATATAAGCCCACTAAGCTCTGGCAGTCCTTATCCCACCTTCCACTTGTATGGATGAGTTGGTTTGCCCAAAGTAAGACTGACTCCATTTTTCCCTCAGGCTTCCAGAGGTAACCTTGAAGAGTTAGAAAGTTCATTTTTCTCTAACATAACTGGCTCAAGCCCCCTTTCTGGTGTGGTTCTCTTGATATCAATTGCCAATTCAATATTAATATCATCCAACCCAGTGCTAGTTAATATTTCCCAAATAAGCATTCTAATATCCTTTAACCAATTAACATAAATTGGCTTTTACAACAAGGATGTTTACTAAGAAGACACAGCAAGAGCAGAAGTGTAAATACATCCCCTCTAGTGGTGGGAAACCTGTAGTGCCAAGGCCACATGTGGCCTTCTAGGTCTTTGGGTGTGGCCTTTTGACCAAGTCCAAGTTTTGCAAAGAAATCCTTTTATTATGGGGATTTGTTCTGTGAAATTTGGACTTAAAGGGCTGCATTTGAGGACCTAGAGGGTCACATGTAGGTTCGAGGCCGCAGTTTCCCTTCGCCTGGATGATGTTTGAAGTCTCTTTCACTTTTGAAAATGGAAGAATGACATTATTTCTTATTAAAATCTCTGGAGTTCTGATGGACATCTCTGTAAGGCTGCCTGGCACATTTTGAAGGCCATGTATTATATCACCTTTGTTACTGGTAAGTTTTTGCTTTAAAAGTCAACTTTATGTAAGTAAATCAGATCCAGAAGAAATGTGATAGGAACAAAAAGACTGATTAATATCTGGCTGATTTTGGAATCACAAACTATCCCAATGCCTAGCTTATAGTAGAAGCTTAAATGCTTGTTTGGTTATTGATTGAGATGTATTTTTATATAAGCAATAAGGTATTTTTTTTGGGGGGGGGTGTTTATTTTCTTCCATTGCCCAAAAGTATATACATGCAAACCCTTTTAATCCCTTAACAGAATTTGAGGGGCTCAAACATTTGTTTTGCTTTGATTTTTAATGACCCACTTCTTGACTTTGGGTCAACTGTGAAAACAAAGGCACAGGTGAGGAGGTAAGGAAGTACCTTTTATCTTCTGAGTTCAAAGCACTTTGTATTCTTGTGCAATGATAGTCTCTTTTGTATTTATTTGTTCACATATCTTCTTATTTCTAGTGAAATGTTAAACTCTTTGAGGGCAGGGAGTTTTTTTTTTAATTTTTGTATCTCTGGCCCATAAGAAATTCTTAATAGATATTTATTGAATGAATGTAGGAAAATTAAGAAATGGGGAGATTTTGTAGCTAGCACAACTCACTACTATGTCCAGTTTCTTTCTCCTTGAGTTCCTAGACATGAGCCAGGACTCTCATTTCATATTTAGTATTGTCTTGGGGTTGCCAAGAAGACCAGGACAGTAGAGATGAATGCCCAGTGGCCTGGTGGAAATTCACCCAGACTTTCCCACTCCTCCATCCAAGGAGAGTTTGATCTAATGGTGGAATTGATAGGCCAAACTTTGACTGATAAGCTAGACCCTCCCATTCTAAGGGACTGTGGGGAGGAGAAGCCAAGGCAGCTCAGGAGTCAGGAGAGAGAAAGGAGTAGGAAAGGAGAAGAATGGAAGCTGGAGGTGAAGCATCTGCCATGAGTACATTAGCATTAGATTCTGAGATGGTGTGAATGAATCATGCACAGCTTTTAGAAAGCGGGGTTGTGGGGGCTGGAGCTGGTCAGGACTCCTGAGACCAGAGCCAGTGAACATTCCCCTTCTCTACTTTTCCCCTTTCCTCTCTTTTTGAAGGGTGATTTCTAGGTTCTTTTTTTGATCATGGCTTTCAGGTAGTCCAATAATTTTTAAATTGTCTCTCCTGGATCTATTTTCCAGGTCAGTGGTTTTTCCCATGAGATATTTCACATTGCTTTCTAATCTTTCATTTGTTTGGATCTGCTTAACAGCATCTTGATTTCTCATAAAGTCATTAGCTTCCATTTGCTCCAGTCTAACTCTGAAGGAATGAATCTCCTCAGTGAACTTTTGAGATTCTTTTTCCATCTGGCAAATTCGACTTTTTAAGGCATTCTTCTCCTCATTGCCCTTTTGGGCCTTCTTTGCCATTTGAGTTAGTCTATTTTTTAAGGTGTTGTTTTCCTCAGTCAGGCTGTTGACCCTCATTTCATACTTTTCCTGCATCCTTCTCATTTCTCTTTCCAATTTTTCCTCCACTTCTCTTATTTGATTTTTAAAGTCCTTCTTAAGGTCCTCTATGGCCTGCAACCTGCTCATGTTTTCCCCTGGGGCTTTTGGAGCAGGACTTCTGACCTCACAGCTGTCCTCTCGCTCTATACTTTGATCCTTTGTGCCCCCAAAGTAGGAGTCTAAGGTTTCATTTTTCTGTTTAATTAGTTTCCTTTGCCTTGGCATGTTGCCATTTAATTATTTGACTTTTGGGCTTGTTGCCACAGTATGGCCTGGCGCCAGACAGGAACTTTCGCCCCGAACGTGTGTGTGGGGGGGACCAACTTCCGTTTCTGGCAAGCTGTAAACCCACCCACGACCTCCACCCCAGATCGCAATCCAGATCCAGGGAGGTTAAAGCAAGGATTACCCCCCAAGACTGATCGCTGGATCTCCCTACAGTTCGCAGGCCAGGAGCTGGAGCTGCCTCTGAAAACTGCAAAAAGGCGTGTTTCCTCAGTGGCTTCTAGCCCCCAGGGGAGGAAGCTGATGCATTCCCCAAATACAGGTCCCAAAGTCCATAGGGCACTAACCTCTCACTTTGTCCTAGGCATGTCTATGTTGATATTTCTGGAGTCACCACAGCTGCTGATGTTCTGGGGTCCCTCCAGCCAGCCGCTGGCCCTGCCGCCCTGGGGCTAAAACCCTGACTCAGGTGCTCGGCTCCCCGTGTTCTGCGCTGTGGGCTCCCAGACCACTGTGCTGGTCCTTCCTGCAGGGCCGCTGGGCTGTCCTCAGTGGGAGGTTAGCTTCTCTGTGTTGTTCTGTGGGTGCTGGGGCTCCAGAAGTTGTTCAGAGTCCCCTTTTACATAGTTTGGAGGTGATCTAGGGCAAGAGTGGGTTGGACGCGCTGTTTCTACTCCGCCATCTTGGCTCCGCCCCCCTCTCCTCTCTTTTTGAAGAGAATAGAAGCCCAGTGTCTTCCTTGGGGTTTGGGAAGCTTACAGCTGTTTCTTAAAAGTTTCTTAAACCTGTAGCTGTTAACCATTGTATTGCTAAATGATAATCATTAAAAATCATATTTTGGCCAAAGTCTGAATTAATCAAACTGCTCTGCTCTGATTGATTTAAAAATGCCTTTCCCTGTGTTAGCAACTTCAAAGACCAGAGGTGAGATCCTCCTTATCTTGGGACTTACTCCATATGAGAGCAAATCAGACATCTTGAGACCATAAAATGTAAATAGACCCTGCTCTGGTTGTTGTCAATTTGCATTTACAACCAAGGAACTCTTTTTCACATATATGGTAACAAAGGGAAGTTAAAAAGTTTTGTGACATGGTCATCCTGAATTGTGATGGTTCTAAAAATGTATAAAAAATCATAAGATTCCTCTGTTCACTAGTCAGGACTTTAGTCCTGCACTCCTTGTGCAAGCACTGCTAGCCTTAAGGAAATAAGGAATAATGTAATTTCTATATTACTGTTTGTCTCCTTTAACCAAACTTTTTCTAGAGGTTGACATAAGTTATGCTGGGAGAGAGAAAGAGAGCTAAACAGAGACAGTGTCTCAGAGATAGAGAAGGGAGAGAAAGAGGGGAGAGAGATGGGAGTAGGAAGGAGGTCAGAGATATAGAAACACTAAGAAGTAGAGAGATACAGAGAGAGGGAGAAAATGAAGACAGATACAGAGATATAGAGAGGGGAAGGGGAAAACAAATAAGAAAAGGGGGAGAAACGGGAGGAAAAGGAGGACGGAGGGAGGGAGGAAAAGAGAGAGACCAGAGAGAGGCAGAGAGACAGAGACAGAGAGAGAATAAGCATGGGCATATGAGTATTTTGCTAGGGCACTATTTCTGTCCAAGGGCTCAGAGCCATAGGAAAAAACCATTGACTTATTTTTACAGTTTTCTAGGATAGAGAAATTACTTGTACCAGGATCTAACCAACTGAACAAGTGAGGAAGGCTAGGATGGCTGAACTACCTTGGCTGGTAAAGAGTTGGATGGGATGGATCTCTGCCATTTATCTGGGCTCTGTTCCAGAGAAAAGCCCTCCCACTACAAAGGAGGAAGATCCAAGAGATGGGCTGGAGAGAAAGTCATGACCACAAGGCCTGTGGGAGGGGGGTGGGGAGCAGAAGGAAGGCTGACCCACTTAATAGTAGGGGAAGAGTAAGAGTATCAGTTCTGCTCCCCAGCACAGGGTAGCATCACTACCAGTCTCCTGTTAGACCTTGATAAAGCTGCTTCTTATAAGAAGGTATTGAGGTACTGGTATCTCCAGAAACAGTGATATTGGCTTTGTGTATTATGGGGGAGGTGTTCCAGAAGTTTCAATGGTGAAGTGGTGTGGCTTCCACCTCATTTCCCAGCTATTTCCAAATGATGTCTTTGGTCCTATTTGAAAATGAAGGACCAACAACAAACTATATCTGGATTCCATTCTTATTTCTCTCCCACTAGAGCCTGGACTTTTGGCCCTGGGACTGCCAACTCTGATAGGTGAGTTTTGGTTATCTTGTGCCCAGAATGAAATCTCCATGTTCCTTCCAAGCTGTCCTTCTGCATAAATACCACTCCTTCCCTAGCCCTCCTTCCAGCTACCCTTTACATGTTGGTGTTTAGTCATTTCAGTCACATCCAACTCTTCTTGACTCCTTTTTGGATTTTCTTGGCAAAGCTACTGAAGTGATTTGCCATTTGCTTCTCAGTTCATTTTACAGATAAGGAAATGGAGGCAAACAGGGTTAAATGACTTGCCCAGGGTCACACAGCTAAAGTGTTGTAATGTTAATTCTCTATATATTTGAGAAATGAGGCCTTTATCAGAGACATTTGCTATAAAAAATTTCTCCCAGCCTTGTGCTTTCCTTCTAATTTATGATGCATGGTTTTGTTTGTGCAAAACCTTTTTAATTTACATAATCAAAATTATCCATTTTATATCTTGTAATGCTATCACTTGTTTGGTCATAAATTCTTCCCTTATACATAGATCTGACAGGTAAATCATTTAATGCTCCCCTTATTTGCTTATGATACACCCCTTTATGTCTAAATCATGTACCCATTTTGACTTTATCTTGGTATACAGCATAAGATGTTGGTCTGTACCTAGTTTCTACCAAATGAGTGGTCTTTCACAGAACATTACACCTATAGGAACATTCATCAATAGAACACTCTCCCATCAAAATACTCTGCTCTTCCTCTTTTCAGTACTCCTCCACTCCTCCCCACCCCCTTTCACATTCTCCTGCAGACTCTTGAGAGACCACAGGGGTCACCTTACCCTCATTACCTGTCTTTAATTTGATCTAGGCACATCACATACCTTGTCCACCCCCCCTTGTCCCCCCCGCCCTTTCATGTGCCTTCCCATTTTCTCATTTAGTTCCATAAAAACAAACAAAAATCCAACTTGGATTCATTTGTGGTCATGGTGTTGCCAGGATTTGTCTACAGTGTTCCAGGCCTGCCTTTTCACTGTTCATTCCACCTTCACCCCATCTCCTTGTGTACATTTTAGAAAGAAATCTCTTACTGGTCTCTCTGATGTCACCCTCTTGATGTTGCTGTCCTCAGCTACTGCATTCTTTCATCCCTCCTGCATTTCTGTTGTCTGTGGTAGTTGTGAATCAAATAATCTCTTCAGGTCTGAAGTGGTCTTAAAATGTTTAACTTCTTATTATTTAATATCCATCTTTTTCTTCCTTTAAGGTTAAGCTCAGATTTGTAGGGTAGTTCACCTTTTCCACAAAAATATCTATCTGGGAGGGGAAGAAACCCTCGAGTTTCTAGCCAGAACAGAAAACAATTGTTATTTACACTCATTCTAAACCATCAAAACGCAAATAATGAACAATGGAGGCTAAGGCCCTATTTATTGACCATTCAATGAAAGCCAGAGTGGTTTGGGTTTAAAGGGTACAGAAGTAGCTCCATTTGAATCACAAAGGACTTTTTTTTTTAAAGCCTATGATTCTAGAGCTATTTTTCAAGAAATCATAAATGATAATTGTACAAGACAAAGAGTAAATTGTCCTAGCTTTTTGAAAAATAAGTAAGGGGAAAATTCAGCCTCCAAACCCCCAAATATCTTACAGATTATGTGACCAAAAATTACATTCCTTAGGACACAGCCATAACATGTAAAGTATGATGTCCTAAGTGAAGAGGGAACAGATGTGGTGGGGGAGGAGGAGGAAGAGAAGAAAGAAAAATAATAACAGGTTGGGTCCCCAGAAAGCAGCTCCTACTACTCAAAGATTGTTCATCTTTTCTTTAGGAAGACCAATGAAATCATGAGGGTGATGTCTTGACTTGTGTGTGAATTGGATCAGCCTCATTCTACTCCAGAGTCATTGGAATCGAGTGGCAAGACAAAAGTCAAGACTCAAGAAAATCCCAAAAGGGGTCATAAAGAGTTAGAAACAACTGAACAATAACAAAAGGTTAGTGACCCATGGATGTGACAGGTATTAAAAGGAATTCCAGGCTATGACTCAGATTAAAGTTTAGATTGAAGTACATCAGAGGTGGAAGAATTTAAAATAGATATTTAAAATGCATAAGGGTTTCTCTAGCTAACTGGTGTGACTGGCTGGGTTTGTAGCACATAAAAAAACTGAAGATAACCCTTGAGTTCATCCAATTAGAGTGATGACAGACTCCCTTCTACATGGAAGAAACCACATTACATCTGAAAACAGTAGCAGAGAGTGACAGTTGAGGGGAGATGCTAGCATGGTTATATCATTACAATACATCAGGATCTTGGAAGCCCCGGAGTTGTGAGATATCTAGGCCATAAGTGTGCCTTTCCAAGTTTATTCTCTGGTCCCATGAACCCTATGTTTATTCTCAGAAGTGTGCTCCCTTGTGGGAGGGCACATCTCTGTGTATGTGGGGGACATCTTATTTGTCATCTTGCCATGCCATCTGCTTAAAATGGCTCACTTTGAACTACATTCTCTGTAAAAGTAGATACAATTGGTGGGAGCATATAAGCTGTAGTTTTAAATGGATGCTGATCCCCAACACACCTTAAGGTGGAATAGCTTTTTGGTGGCCTAAGGCATCAGGAAATAATTCAGGATTGGATTATGTTCTGTTAACAAACATGGTTTTGCCAAGCAGCATTTTGCAAGCACTAGGGGGGTATTCAGTTCTCTCTTACTTAAGGCTAGGAGTTTTAAAGGGAAAACCAGAGTGTACTCACATTTATCTCCAGTGTTAGTCTCAGAGTCTGGGCAATCATACCCTATTTGTGTTAAACCAACAACTGTTGCATTATGATTATTTCTTCTCTTAATGAAGTAATGAAGCCATGGTTTGTTTATTGAATCAGTACTTAGAAGTACTCTTCAAAGGCTGGGCTGCAAAAAAGTTTTTCTTAGAACAACTTCCACTGACTCAAAAAAGAAATTTCTGGAACAGTGAAGTATAATACTGACTAGCATGTAAGATATATTAAGTTGGTTTTTTTTCTTATTTTCCTTATTTCCAGAAAACTGATGGCAAGAAATCTTTCCAAATTTCCTAAGATAGCTGTTTAAAAATGGAAGGGCCTGCTTGGAGAGGTTGTAGGTTCCCCTTTGTTGGAAATGTTCAAGTGGAAGAAGCTGGGTGACCATTTAACAGGTATGGAGTAGGGATTCCTTTGTTTATGGGTTGTTCTAGATGGCTACTGAGGTCTCTTCCAACTCTCAAATTCTGTAATTATAATTGTGATGTGATTATGTTGTGATTCTGTAATTATGGAATAGAACTGAGCCAACTTAAGATTTTAAAATTCACAAATACCACATATAGCTAGTTTAAAAACCACATGACTACCTTTCATATTTTATTCAATTTTAATATGGTTTCCATTATTAACTTTTAAAACAAAATGATTTCCAGTTTAGAAAACAATGCACTGACCACATAATTCCTTTGTCATTTTATACAGTTATACAAATATTCTAAATACACATTTTATGTTCAAGATGATGGCAAATAAGATTAACTGTACAGTACATAAGGAAAGAAAATATTTTAAGCATATTTAGAAGCAATAGAAATGTCTATACAAAACAAGCAAAAATGGAATAAAATTTCTTATATTTAAAGTATTGCAACAGGCCCACAGGTTTGTAACAAAAATGTCTTTGCACAGTTCCTCACAATGCCCCATTAATAGCTAAAGCAAGACAGCAATTTTTAGAAAATAATGTTTCAAAATGCTACACATGGTACTATTGTTTGCACAGTTTGATCAAAATAACATCTACTTTGAGTCGAGCAAAACCTAGAGGAAATATACCAAACAACTTTAAAATTATCTGTATAAAATTCATTGCACATTATTTTACTCAGTTGTTTGAAAAGTAAAAAAGTGTATTTACAAAATATTTCGCAGTCAAAATTATAAAGTGAATGGGTAATATATCTATAGGTAACACATGTTTTGATACTGACAGTTCAAGGAAAACACACTAATGGTTTTTCTGTAAGAGGTTTTCAGTGCTCCTTCCACAAGGAAGTAAACATGACATATTCAATGGATTTACAAGATGTTACACATACATACTGGAGCTAATTCAACATCTGCATTATAAAACAGAATGTTAAAAATGTGAAAGGAGGAATTTATACATCTTAAGAAATGAGCTATTCAGAGATCCACAAGTATGATCTTTAGCATAAAGGTCTGCGTATTCTTCAGACAATGACAAGTCCTTGACTTGATGAAAGCTGGAAAAGCACCATGCACAACAGCTCAGTGGTAAACAATGAAAAAATTAGCACCTGGAATCCTGTAACATTGATTGTTTAAAATTGGTCTAGCAATTGGCGGAGATATGGCGCCTTGGACAATTCTCGACTCACTCTGGAGAGTTTGAAAAGTATTGGGCAGTTCAGTGAAACACACTGGATCTGTCGGTCACGGCAGCCTGTGCAGTTCTTGCATATCTAAAAGGACAGAAAAGCCATGTAAAACAAGAACAATTCTAAATATACAGACTTCTAAATGTTAAAATTCAGGCACTTTCTATCTTAAAGTTTGTTTCCTAATAAAACCTGGACATGCTATAAGGAGAATTAAGAATCTTACTCTGGACCTGCTCTGCCCTGCTCTTACAAACTCTGTAGAGCTCCCTGAAATGCAGAGGCCAACATTTCTTTTTGTGTCAATTTCTTCCTTGTCCTAATTAGAAATTAGGAACTTCTACATAATATTCCTTCATTGACAGCAAAATCCTGTTATTAGAATCCCATGATAAACCATTTAATGACATGAATGGATGAAGTCAATAAACCATTAGTAAATGGTAACTTTCATGCCAAATCCACAGTTCCTAAGTGGGGGGAGGTGGGTGTTTGGCAGTTGGCACTATGCTGAATGTCCTCATTTTCAAAGGCAACTCTATAGAGGTCTTGTATGTAGACTTTTTTGTATGTTGTCTCCCTATTAGAATGTGAGCCTCTTTGAGGGTAGGAACTGTGTTTTTGCCTGCTTTTGTAGCTTTAGCACATGGTAAGTGCTTAATAAATGTTTGTTGACTTTCCAGTTTTAACATTCTATGTCTATGTTCCTCTGCAAAGTGATCCCAATTTACACCAGAGATAGTAGGATTCAAAAATGTAAACCTTGGGTACCTCGAAATTCACTTTCCTTATCTATAAAATAAAAGGGCAGGTCTACACATAGCCAGTGGCCCTGAGGATTTTTGTCCAGAACTCCCAAGTAAAAGAAAATATACTGCAAGCTGCCAGAAAGAAAGAATTAAAATACTGAAAAACTACAACCAGAATCACACACGATTTAGCAGCCACTACATAAAGAAACAAGAGTTTAGGATACAACATTCTGGAAGCCAAGACTAATCTATTCAGCAAAACTGAGTATAATCTTATAGGGGGAAATGGACATTTAATGATATGGAACATTTAAGCATTTCTGATGAGAAGACAAGAGCTGAAAAGAAAATATGACATTCAAACACAGTACTAAAGAGAAGCATAAAAAGAAAAACATGAGGGAGAAACCATAAGGGACTAAAAAAGTTCAGCTGTTTACCTTTTATGGAGAAGGATATACGTAACCCTTCAGAACTTTATCCATAATTATAGCTTTTAGAGGGAAGTCTAATTAGACATAAGGTTTGAATGTGATTCTATTATGATAAGATGATTTCCAAAGAAGAATAGAAGGGTGAGGAAGAGGAATGAACTGGGAGAGGGGAAAAGGGAGAGGAAGGAGGGGAAAATTGCCTCACATAAATGGGACAGGCAAGGAAGAGTTGATATGATGGAAATGCTGTAGTATGTGGTGGGTGGGAAGAGGGCAACAGCTGAATCTCACTCTTATCTGAACTGGTTCAATAAGGGAAGAATAAACATACACAGTGGGATATAGAAATTCATCTTACCCAGTAGGGAAGGGGTAGGGAAAGGAATCAAGAAAAAAAAAGGGGGAGTGAGGGAGGGTAGATTAAAAGGTGGCAGTGGTCAGAGCAAAACAGACTCTTGGGGTAAAAAAGAGAAGGGGAAATATAAAAACTTAGGATGGAGAGAAATACTCAGCAATCAAAACTTTGAATGTGAATGGGATGGACTCACCTATGAAATGGAAGAGGATAGAATGGATTAGAAACCAGAATCTAATAATGTGTTGCTTATAAGACACGCACAGAAAAATATACATAGAGTTGAAATAAGGGGATGGAGTTATGCATCAGCTAAAGTAAAAAAAAGATAAGGGTAGCATTCATGATTTCAGATAAAGCAAAATCCCAAATAGATAAAAGAGATAAACAAAAGTACTTTTCGCTAAAAGATACCATAAACACCGAGTCAAGAGCAATACTGAAAATATATCCAACAAATGGCATAACATCCAAATTCTAACAGGAAAAATTAAATGAGTTATAGGAGGAAATAGATAGTAAAACTTACTAGTAGGGAATTCCAATTTATTCCTTCTATACCTAAATAAATCTAACCATATAATAAATAAGAAGTTAAGGAGATGAGTGGAATTTTAGAAAAGTTGGATATAATGAATATTGAATGGGAATAGAAAGGAGTATTCTTTTTCACAGGTGTGCACAGCACCTTTACAAAATTTGAGTGTGTATTAGGGCACAAAAATATCACAAGGAAATGCAGATAAACAGAAATATTAAATGTATCATTTTTAGACTATAAGGTAAAAAATTATATACATAAAAGGACCTTTGAAGCACAGATTAACAACAGAAAATCAGGTAGATGGTGCAGTAAACAAAAGGAAGATCTAAATTAAAATCTGGCCTTAGACTCAATAGGGATGTAACCCCTGGGCAAGTCACTTAACTCCTATTTGTCTCAGTTTCCTTATCTATAAAATGGGGATAATAATACCTACCTTCCAGGGTTGTTGTGAGGATCAAGTAAGATTGTAATTGTAAAGTGCTTAGCACAGTGCCTGGCAAAGAGTAAACACTATAAAAATGCTAGCTATTAATTACTAGGAAATGACATAACCTAGTTCTAAAGACTGAGAGTGTCAAAGAAAAAATTACAGGAACAATAATTTCATTAAAGATAAGAACAACAATGAGCCAACATGCTAAAATCTATTGTTGCCAAAGCAGAACTTGGTGGAAAATTCATATGTCTAAATGCTTACTTCAATAAGAGACAAAGGACAGATCAAGAAATTGGAAATAGAGCTAAAAAAGACCCTAGAAGACCGACAAGTTTAAAACCTCCATTTAAACACTAAAATACAAATCCTGAAAAACGAAGGAGAGATGAACCACATTGAAAGTTAAAAAAAAAAAGCCCAAACACTGAAGTAATAAATTAAAAAAACAAACAAACAATAAAATACTTAAACCAATGGCTAATATGACTTAAAAAAAAAAGAAAAAAAATCAAATTACCAGTATCAACATGAAAAAAGGTAAATATATAACCAATGAAGAAGAAATAAAAGTAATGACTGGGGGCTATTTTTCTCAACTCTATGCCAATAAAACTGACAATATAGATGAAAAGGATGAATATTTACAAACATATAAACTGTCCAGATTAACAGAAAAGGAAATAGAATATTTAAATAATCTCATCCTAAAAAAGAAAATGATCAATGAGCTCCAAAGGAAAAAGGAACCAGATGGATTTCCAAGTGAATTAAATTCAACAGTAAAGAATAATTAATTCCAAAAACCCATTAAAAGCCTAGTATTTGATAAATCAAAAAACTGTAGTTATTGGGGCAAGAACTTACTATTTGATAATAGTAAGGATAACAGGAAAATGTTCTGGCAGAAATCCGGCATAGAAGAAGACCTCACACTTTATACCGAGATAAACTTAAAATGGGTATGTGATTTTTTCATAAAGGGTAACATGATGAGCAAATATGTAAAATAGGGAAGAAATAATCAAATGAAATAGGAGTCCAAACAGATTACTTCTTTGACACAATTATGATTTTGATAGATACAAAATTTTTAAATCAAATACTAACAAGGAGATTATAATAATATATCACTAAGATAATATACTAAGCTGTATTTATATCAAGAATGGAGAACTGGTGCAATATTAGAAAACTATAAGCATAACTGACCATATCAATAAGAAAAATAATAAAAATTATATGATTATTTTAATAGCTGCATAAAAAGCTTCTGGCAAAGTATAATGCCCATTCCCGTTAAAAAAAATTAGAAAACAGACATACAAGGAGCTTTCCTTAAAATAAGTAGCATCTATCTAAAACCATGAGTAAGCACTTTCTGTGATAGGAATAAGCTAGAAGCCTTTTTAGAAAGATCAAGGTGAAGTAAGGTTGTCCATTACCACCATTACTATACTATGTTGTCCTAGAAATGTTAGCAATAGCAATGAGACAAGAAAAAAAGAAAGTGAAGGAACAATTATAGGATAAGAGGAATCAGTTATTGCTTTTTGCAGTTGACATGATGATTTAACCACAGAATCCCAGAGTCAATTAAAAAAATAATTAAAACTACTTTAGGAAAGTTGCAGGATATACAACAAATTCGCATAAACTGTCAACATTTCTGTATATGACCAATAAAATACAGCAGGAAGAATATGAAATTCCATTTTAACTACAGACAGTATAAAATATTTGGGATTCTATATGCTAAGATTCATAAAGGAACTATATAAACTAAATTACAAAACACTTCTCACACAAATAAAGGCTGAATTAAATATCCAGAGAAATATTAATTGATCATGTATAGGTCAAAACAATATAATAAAAATGGCAATACTATCTAGAATAATTTATTTAGTGCCATACCAAACTACCAAAGAATTACTTTATAGAAGTAGAAAAAAATAACAACATTTATTGGGAGGAATTAAAGGTTAAGAATAGAAAAGGAATGAATGAAAAAAAAAGGGGGGGAAAGAAGGAAGCTGGCCTAGCAATACCAGACCTTAATCTACACTACAAAGCTGTAAGCATGACAACAGTTCAGAACTGGGTAAGAGAGAAGCTGATCCATGGAACAGATTGCTATACAGAAGCAAATGAACATAGTAACCTAATGATTGATAAACCCAAACATTCTAGCTATTGGGAAATGAATTCACTGTTTGATAAATTCACTGCTGATAATTTTTGGAAAACTGGAAAGTAGTATAGCAGGAATCAGGCATAGACCAAGACCTCACATTGTATACCAAGAAAAACTCAAAATGGGTGCATGATTTCTGACATAAAAGGAAATACCAGAGGCAAATTTAGGGGAGCAGAGAAGAAATTCTCTGTCAGCTTTATGAATAGGGGAAAATTCCATAACTACTGAGGGTCAATGTGAGCCAGTCCAGTCATGGGTAGAGTCTGCACCAGGATTCCCCTGGATAACGCCCCCCATGTGGGCTAATTATGGCTCAGGGTGTTGGCTTACCAACTTTCCATGGCTAGCAATGAAACAGGGCATGATTACTGAGAACTGACCCCCAAAGATTGCACAGCTGCTAATAATTAAGTAGAAGCTGGTTAAACTTTTTTTTTCCACAAGAAAACCAGATGCAACCTCCTCTGTTATAAAAACCCTTGCCCCAGAATAAATAAATTGACTGCCCTGATAGTTCCTGCCTAGCTCATGCAGTCATTTTGCTGCCATACCCCTGCATTCTGGCTTGCGCCCCTTTGGTGTGGGCATCAGGTGGCACACCAAACAGGGACCTGAAAAGAAGGTATGACGAAGGTGGCCTCATGGAAGCTCCGGAATAAAAGACAAAGCTGCATGACAGAAGGTAAGGAGGTGAAAAGTTTTCATTTCTAATGCATTAGGTATAGAAAGAAGTCACAGGCTAATGTGAGGATGTCTTAGGGAAAAGTTGTAGGCAAGTTACTAACATCAAAAAAGCAGAAGACAAAGAGAGAAATTACATTCTGGTTTACTTTCAGTTTGCCATGCAGTACTGACTTTCAGTTTTAGATATGTGGCTGAGCCTGGGGGTGGGGCAGATGCAATAAAAGCCATGAGCACTATTTGAAGCTGTTGATGAAGACAGCTGGAGAAGGAGGGCTTTTGATAACTAGCAGTCAGCTTCAGGAATTTTTAGAGAGTGCAGAGGCATGTTGTCCGTGGTTTTCTCAAGAAGGGAATATTGAATTGGAAAATTGGGAAGCAGTAGGTAGGCAAATGAGGGGGAGTACTGCCAAGAGGTTGGGCCTGGTGCATTCCCTGTTTCAGTATTTTCTCTTTGGAATGTGCTAAGAAGATGTCTCCAACCCCCAGAAAAGGTATCTGGCCACAAAAGTATTAAAGGTAGACACTGCGGTAGGGACAGATGAAGAAGAAATGGTACAATGTAGAAATGAACAGTTGAAGGCCATAGGTGTCATGAGCCTGCCCTCCCCAGTGCTCCTCGTATGCTACAACCACCTTTGTACAGGTCACCAAGTCTAGTATCTCCAGAAAGGAAACAGAAACATCAAAAAGGGCCAGAGCCAGTAGGATTAGTCTAGGTAGCAATAGATTAAAGATATATTTAATATTAGAAATGAAGGTGCCAAGGGTGGCTTAAGCAATTAAGTGTGCTGCAGTGGTCTCTGCATAGTCTAAAGCTGTGTAAACAGATGGAAAGGAAATTATCAAGTAAGTGTTACCTGGCCTCCCGTTACTATCTGGGGGACCAAGCAAAGGTTTAATCTTTTTCAGATCTCCAACACTTCTCTGTGAGCTTTTGGATACATTCTGTCATCTTCTGTATCTATCTGCTTTGTTTTTGTGTCTTTGTGTGAATGAGTATATATGAGTAATTTGTCATTCTATAAGATTTATAATGCAATGGGATTTTCCTTGAAATATTATCTTTTTCTATCCCTTCTTTCTTGCCAGAACACAAGTGGCTGAGGGGAAAAGTGTTTTATTATATAGGTTTTATGGTTTTATGGACTTTATTCAAATCCATCACCTCCCTAACTTTCTAGTAGGGCAAGATGGCTTTCTATACCCCAGTACCTGTATATCTTATTTCCCAGTTGCGTGTAAAAAACCAATTTTTAAACATCTGTCTTTAAAACTTTGAGTTCCATTTTTTTTTTCATTTTTTCCATTCTTCCCTCTTCACCCACCCCCACTGGGAAGATAAGCAATTCAATATAAATTGTACATGTGTAGTTACCCAAATAAATTTCATAGTAGTTATGTCCCTATAAGCTTTCTTAGTGATCTCATCAGCTCTAATGGCCTCAATCATCTCTATGGAGATGACTCCCAAATATACACATCAAGCTTTCATGTTTATCCTGACCTAGTTCAGCATCACAAACTTCCTGCTAGAAATCTCCCTGAAGTGGTTTTTCCCTTTATTTCTGATCATGTAGTAAAATGTTTAATATGATTGTACATGTGTAACCTCTATCAGATTGCTTGCCATCTTGGGGAGGGGGAAAAATTGGAAATCAAAATCTTATAAAAGTGAATGTTGAAAACTAAAATAACTAAGTTTACAAAAAGAAATCTCCAGGAAGTCATCCCATAGGCATTTCAAACGCAGCATGTCCAAAACAGAATTCGTCACCTCAGCCTCTACCTCTCTTCCTAACTTCTGTGTGTTTGCTGAGGGCAGCAGTATCCTCACAGTCTTTCAGGTTCACGAGGCTGGAGTAAACTTGGACTCTTCAGTGTCTCCAAACCCCATATTCATGAGGAAGTAGTTGCGTCATCTTGTTTCAACTCCACAGTATCTCTTCCATCCAACCCTTCTCTAACTCTGTGCCTGCTACTCTATCCAAGTCATCATCACCTCTCTTCTGGACTACTTTGTAACAGTTTTCCTAATTGGCCTCTCTGTGAAGTTATTAAAGGATTAAGTCTTCTTTTCCAGAATCCCATACTGCCTATGATCTTTTGCCCTCATGTTATTTTGCAACCAATTCGACCCATTTAAAGGCATTTTTATCTTTCCTTTATTCACATTTTCTACTGAGAATCACTTTGTATAGCTATCCTATTGTGGAGCCAATTACTCAGAGTCTGTGTGCATTATTCTCCAATCCAACCTCCACACAGCTGTCAAATTGATATTTTTATAGTACAGGTCTGACTGTCATTCTCCCACTCAAGAAACATTGATGTCTCCCTATTGCCTCTATGAAAGAATACAAACTCTCTCTCTGAATTTATTAATCCATCATAATCTGGCCCTGATTTCACATTATCCACTTTTTATTATTAATACCTGAGACTTTAATGTACAATTTTTCAAATCCAAATGCTGCATAAAATATCTTCATGCTTAAATGTAAATACTTGATACATTTTTAATCTGTGATTATTTTCTACTAGACTAATACTTTTAATTTATAACAAAAATTTTTTTCTCTATTTTCTTCTGATTGATGTTATTTTTCTAAGCTGTGGACCTGAAAGGTTATTGCTGTAGAAATCTGACCCAGTGGAATTACTTTCTTTCTATGTTTGATATATAATTCCAGAGGAAAACTATGGAGTGAAGTACACTGTGAGTGGAAGAGGGCAGTTAGAGCTTTTTTCTTGGATTCTTTCAGTACTGTGCTATATTTGATTAGATGCCAAAATATTTTCCTTTAGTGTCAATATACTCTAATGCTGCTGATGCTATATGTAATTTCAGCCTAAATTCTAGTACTTAATTTCAAAATTGTCTTTCCCATGAGAATGGTTGCTAATTATAAAACAGAATTAACTACTGTTTATATCTTAATTCAGCTTTGAATACTCCAGAACCACACAGTTTCCAGTTATTCCACTCTTCACATCACATTCATATAGTACTTCATTCTATCCTTCCAATATAACTTACGGGTCAACCTGTCTTCATATTAGACATGTGCCCTCCCACTGGAAATTACTCTGTATCCATTTTGTATTACATTTTCTATGTACATGTATCCCATATTCCTGTTTATTCTGAATAGAATTTAAGCCCCCTGGGGGCACTTAACACAGTGCTTGGCATTTAGCATATGCTTGTTGAATTGAATTAAATATCCTGTGTTATATTTCTGAGTTGATTCCACTGCCAGGGAAGAATATGTTTATTTAAGATTCTGAATCTGTTACCTTTACCAGCTGTTCTTGTTGACGTTCCCACTCTCGAATTTCTTGGTTGAGAACCACTGCCACATGTTGTGGTTGGCTCCTACATTTACTACAGATCCCGTGCTGAGTTAGTTCATCACACACAGGACAGTGTAAGGTAGTGAAATATTGGGAGATGGTTCCTTTTCGGCCTTCATGTTCACTGTGGGAGGAGGTGGTGACTTTCTGGATCTGGAAACAGATAAATTCAGAAGTGAATAAAACTCCACCAGTTTCACTAGGGAGACCAACAGTTCTAGTTCTAGTTACCAGTTTATCAAAGTCATGGTAATAACAGGTTCTATACATCTGCATTTCTACATTAGCACTTCTTGAACTTTTTGATCTCATGCCCATGTTACACTCATAACATACTGAGGATCCCAAAGAGATTTGGTTTATTTTGGTTATATCTATGAATATTTACCATTTTAGATATGAAAACATCTTTGTGTTATTATGAAAATAGCTTTTACCTCATGGATTCATGAAATGGTCTTGGTTAAGCCTAGACCACATTTTCAGAACCACTGCTCTAGACTAAAATGGTCACTTGCCATTAAACTTTTTGATCGGGATGTGAAAGTATATGTCACCTAGAAGAGATGGTATACATGGGAGTGCCTGAATATTTATAGAAACATTGAAAAGGGTGGGCTACTGGAAACAAGGCTAATAGAAGGCATGTAATAATTTTCAGGCGCCTTCTTAGGGGAGTGAGGGACAAAAGTTAATGCATTTTATTTTAAAAACTATGACTGGAAAAGCCCAGTATATTACAAATTTTTAACTGGCAGTGTTGTGTTCCCATATAACTTGCTTATATAAAATTAACACTATGTAATACAGAATATGTAATACAATATTTACTATTGTGTTTCCTTTTCTTACAGTTGAAAATAACATTATGCTAACATTACTTCATATACTTCTTTGAATATTTTTTTAGGCCTCTAACCAAATACCTGCTGATGAGTTTTAGGTCAATCTTCCACAAATGCCATCAAAACATGCATGATAGTGATACACTTGAAATAAATATTGCTGAAAAATTAGCGTCCACCAGAACAATGTGATTTAAAGCAATCATCCACAACCTCTTATTGATTAGTAAGATTATGAATGATGACTACCTCAAATTTTCTGCCATATGACCCCAAACAAAACTTTCATAGTTATTATACTATAGGCTGAAAACCTAAGCAGTTAAAGAAGTAGAACAAGATTTAGGTTACTCATCAGCTTGTTTCATTTCGTCTACTTTCTTTAATCTGAGCACACTAATGATTCACAGAATCCTGGGTCTTAAAGGTATGGTCAATCCACAACCATTTTCTAAGCCAATTGCCTTGGAATAATTGACATAGTCTTATTCATTAGTTAAGAAGACCAAACCCCACCGTAGTTCTAAGAAAAATCATCTCATGTGTTACATTAATGAAATGCTATGAAAAACTATTTATTTCATCACTCCAATGAATATACTAATTAAGGTTAAGTCTCCTTTTCTAAAAACTTATACTTCATGTGATCCTTTCCCATCATAACACTTTACAAGGAATACAACATATTATGCCCATTTTAAAGGCATTTTCTAATTCATATATATATATATATATATATATATATATATATATATATTTTTTTTTTTTTTGCTTTTTGGAGGGCAATTGGGATTAAGTAACTTGCCCAAGGTCACACAGCTAGGTTTTTGTTTGTTTGTGTGTGTTAAGTGTCTGAGGCTGGATCTGAACTCAGGTCCTTCTGACTCCAGCGCCGACCTCTACTCACTGCACCACCTAGCCGCCCCTCTAATTCCTATATTGATATTTTCTATTGCTAAAGACTTTATGTATAGCTATTTAGTAAAGTCTTTCCCATTCAGTGAATTTGTTTTATTCTCCCACTTCAGCCATCAAGGCAAACTGGAAGAACCTGAAAAGGAGTGTGTAGAAAATTCTAGCTTTCCTTTTTTTACAACTTGGATGTGCCAGCATTTTCATTTACATGATCAGAATCCATTACAACTTGTAAAATGCTTATATGCTCAGATTTTTATTGCAATTTCAGATAAACATCACTTTCATTTTTATAAGAACTTCTCAAGGTGAAATCCTTCTCTAGTATCATAAGAATAATACCTGATATACTTACCCTTGGTAATTCATGGTACCAACTGAAGACATCAATACCAATAAGTGAGAATATTCTTGCCAGGGGTGGAAGGATCTGCTTTGTAATATAATAGGTTGCATTCAGCCTTAGGCTGGAGTCTTGTAGGACCTCAACTGGCCGCCTTACCAACTGGATCAGAGGTACCCCTGGTAAGCCGTACACAATGACGTATGGTACTCGCTCTCCTACTCGTGGCTCAGAGCGTCGATCATAAGCAAGCATTTTCCTATTTAAAAGAATATACAAATGTGTACAGCAAAATGTGAAGGTGCAGTATACTAGCGGATACCACAGGGGACATTCCTTCCTCAAACCTTTGCTAGGGCTGCCTTCCAAATCAGAAATTAACTGTTTAAATAATTTACATAATGAACTTGTAAGTAATTTAGGCTTCTTCCTTTATATTACCTAGTTCTTACGGATAGTAGGTAGTATCCTAATCCTTTGGGGCTTACTCCTTATGCATAGATCACTCAAAATCCTCCAAAAGCTCCCAATTACCTACTGAATAATGTTCAAACTCTTTTGTTTCACATTCAAGCAATGTCACTCTCATGCTTTGGCCTCACTTTAACCATCTCTTATCTCCTTTATTTTATATCACTTCCTTCTAGATAATCCCTATGCTTCAGCCAAACGGTGCTACAATAAAAGATAAATCTTTTATCACAATGTCCCCTAGTCCAAAAGTGCCCTGAACACCTCTATGTCCTTTAAAACCCAACAGTAAAGTAGTGGAAAGAGCACTGATCTGGAATTGGAAGGTTTGGTTCACATTCTGGCTTTGACAATGACTGTTTTTGTGACCTGGGGTAAGACACTTGTTGTCTTAGGATCTTCAGCTTCCTTATTTGTATGACAGGACTGGACATGATCAGTGGTTTTTAAAGTGTGATCTGGGGATCCCTGGAGATCCTTGAGGTCAAAACTATTTTCCTAGGGCAGCTAGGTATTACAGTGGACAGAGCACTAAACCTGGAGTCAGGAGGAGCTGAGTTCAAATCTTGGTCTCAGACATTTACTAGCTGTGTGACCCTGGACAAGTCACCTAAAAACAGCTGCCTAAAAAAAACCTTAATGGGGCGGCTAGGTGGCACAGTGAGTAGAGCGTCGGCCCTGGAGTCAGAAGGACCTGAGTTCGGATCCGACCTCAGACACTTAACGCACACACAAACAATACCTAGCCATGTGACCTTGGGCAAGTTACTTAACCCCAATTGCCCTCCAAAAAAAGCAAACAAAACAAAACAAAACAAAAAAAAAAAACCTTAACAAAGGGGCAGCTAGGTGGTGCAGTGAGTAAGAGTGCCAGCCCCAGAGTAGGGAGGACCTGGGATCAGTTCCGGCCTCAGAAAATTAGTACCCACACATAACTAGCTGTGTAACCTTGAGCAAGTTACTTAACCCCAATTGCTTAAGAAAAAAAAAAAACAAACCTTAACCAACCAAAGACTATTTTCCTATTCCTAAGATGTTTTCATTTTGAATAGAGTTAAATATTGATAGATAAAAACACATAGAGAAAAGCTCTTTACGATCCTTTGTCTTTTAAAGAGGGTCCTGAAACCAAAAAGCTTTAGATCCACTGGACTAGATGCTGCCTAAGGTCTTTTCCAAGCTCTAGATTCTACATCCCAGCCACTTTGTACCTGGAAAAAAAAAAATCTCTGGCCAGTCAATAGTGACTTTTCCCCTCAAGACTTCACATAACACTTTTCTATACTATTCATATACATTTGTCATATATTATTCTGTGCTGCTGAAGGAACTTAAATGTTTTTTGGATATATGAGTCTGTTGAAGGGCCTTTTGTTGTTCAGTTACGTCTGACTCTTCATGACCCAATTTGGATTTCTTTTGGCAAAGAAACTGGAGTGATTTGCTATTTCCTTCTCTAAGTCATTTCATAGATGAGGAAACTGAGGCAAACAGGATTAAGTGATTTGCTCAGGGTCACACAAATAGTAAGTATCTGAGTCCACATTTGAACTTAGGTTGATAAGCCTTCCTGACTTCAGATGTGGTACTACATCTAGCTGCAAGGCATGGCTATCTGTAAAATAAAACTCTTAAGAAATTAAAGTTTACAGTATCAATTGGCTTAAAATATATTAGTCGATATCAGTGAGAATTAGTATAATAGGAAGTTACAAATATAACAGCATAAGCATAAGCGTCAGAAGAGAATTTGGCCTGTTTAACTTTCTTGTTGCAAAGGTCAAATGAGATGATGTATTTAAAGTGCTCTGTATACCTTACCTTATGTGTGTGTATGTATGTAGATATGCATGTGTATATACATACATGCATACACATATACATGTAAATGTGAGCTATTTTTTCTTATTTCAGAAAGCAAAGCAACCTTCTCAAATGCTTCTCAAAAAAAAGTAGAGAAATCTATGCATCAGAGAAAGCTTTAAAATGGCCAAACTATGCTGTTGTGAAGCATATAAAAGAGATTCTACCTTAGCCTATAAATTATTTCCATTCGAAATTAGCATGTCAGTTTGCCAACAGGAACACAAAACAGGTGATACCATCGCCTTACTGCAAAATTAAGAAGCTACCTGTGCAATGCTTTTCCAGACCTTACAAAGGAAGTGAATTTATAAGTAGAGTGGAAAGCTATTCCCCCTTTTTTGGGACTCAAGCAAAAAGGTGAGAAGATATTTTTGCTTATGCCATTGGACTCTGAAGGGCTTTTAATACATGCTGTGAAACACTAACCTCTAGACAGGATTTCTACTCATTTATTTAGGGCCTATGAGAAAAAACACTTGGTACAGAACTCAGTTGGTAAACGACACTGTCTTCTGAGATGAATAGCAATGCTATTCTATCCCTTGCCACATATAATCATTACCTTGTAAGCTCAAGAGCTGGCACACAGGCTCCAGGTTTGTAAGAGAAACTCCCTCTGTATTCCTTTGCAAATATAACATCTTGTAGGCTGGCCTTCCCTTCTAGTAGTTTAATACATTGTCGCTGAACATACTGTTTAATTTGACTTATATCTCTTGTTTCAAATAGCAGCTTGATAGAACGCTCAAGTATCTTAAAAAGAAGATAAATGTGTTATGACACCATTTCATATTTTTAGTTAGTGGTATATTCTTCACACACTATATATCAATTATGATTTCAACTCCTCAGTAAGTTGTCAAGTTACTTAATCTGTCATAACACTATCTGTATTAAAAATTGTTAGAATTTTCAAAATTCCTTTTCCTTTCCATAGTGAAAAAATCAACACAAAACTCCTTATAAAAATCATCCTGGAATGGGATATCTGTCAGAAATTTTTAGTGTCATCAGAATCAGAGTTTGAACAATGAAAAACTTAGAGTTTTTTTCTAAAAGAGATGACATAATGGGGACGTAAGAAAAGTCAGGCTTGATTTCATACATTCGTAATTCTTTGTCTCTCCGTCTTTGTAAGGATTTTACTCTGATACAGAAAGGTAGGCAAGGAGTATGTCAAATTTCACTACATATTCAGTGTTTGGTCTTTTAGCTGCCTTATCACATTAGTGGTATGGTGAAGTCTTCTGAAATTAGACATATATTTGATAGAAACTAACTGAATTTATTTCACAAAGAACAATAAAGAGCTCACTGGATAATACTAGCCTGTACTGACAGACAGATGAAGCTTAAACTAGTACAAGAAAAAGGTTCTGTGTCTTATTACCAAGCCCTGGGGCCTGCAAGTATTAAAAATGTGGGCTCATTAATTTATTCAAAATATGTTCACATGTACAGCAGGCAGGGTTTGGTTTAGGTTAAGATATAGGTCTGTGTCCAGGTAGGAGAAACAATAGATGATGAGTTTTAAAGGGGTTGGATACAATGGATTTCCAAAGTCCCTTACAACATTGATATTCTTACTCTAATATTTAAGGTATCTTCTAGCAACTCAGCTCTACTAAGTGACTGAACTGTACCTCGTCTCCACATATCAACACATAAAAATGGCTTACAATTCAGTATGAATTTAATGTTTTTATGTACCTTGCTGTGGATAATACTGCACTCTATTAGAACAGGAGTTTAACTTGATTTAGAAGCACTATTCAGAGACTAAGCTGGGAGGGGGAAAAAAACTCAGAAGAAATTAAAATTTAAAATGGTTGAGGAATTGTAAGGTTTTAGTTGCAGTAGCACAGAAATCTTATTTGCAGCTGCTAACAAAATGCAAATACAATCAACTCTCAATCAGGCGGGGGCTGAGAATGTTTTAGGCCCCTGTGTTCTCTTCTTTCCTCCTTTCTGGAAGTGTTTGAGACGTTTTGCTATTGATTTATCCTTCCATTCGAGGATGGGCAGTGAAATGGAGCAAGTAAAAGATGAGGCGTGGGAGAAAACTGAGACAATGGATAAAATGAAGCTTGGACTACCTACAGGATGATTCAGTGATCTAGGACCTTCTTGTTACTTAGGACCAAGAACAAATGAGGTGTTGGTTTGGCTTTCACAAACAAGCTGTATATGTTAAGTCTGCTCTGCCACATCATCTTCATACGATGAGAAGCTAGCTAGCGCTTACCTTAGAAACAGCAGGGCAGGAATCTCTTCTAACTGTCTCGATTCCTTTTGCATCAAAAACAGGGTCTTTTTGATCCAGTGTTTCATACATGTAACCCACATACCTCTTTTTAGTTTGCAAGACACAAGGCAAATACACCTGCCAAGAAAAATAAAACGACTTCTTACACTATTCTCTTCCCACAGGAAGTCCTCTGTTTACATAATTATATTTCTATTTTATCAAAAAACTACTTAGTACCTGTGTGACATTGGGCAAGCAAAAGGAGGCTGCTGGGCAAGATGACCTTGCTTCCAAGGTGACCAAGCTTCCTTCTAGATTTAAATCTATGACCCAGTATGAATCTAAGAATGTGAATTACAGTCAGATGGATGGACAGTAGAGTGCCTTATGATCAAATTTCACAAAATAAGCAAGGCAATGATTATTCTGAGGTACTTGGGAAAGCCAGTTAACACAGCATTTTAAAGGTCAAATCCAAGTATTAGAATTCATTTCCTCCTGTTAGAGAGAGAGATGTATCCTTCCTTTTTGCCAAGGCTAACTCCCACACCTTGTCCCCTTCATCTAACTCCCTTTGCCTTCCTACAGGACCTTATTCTATTGATTATTCTCTCTCCTGGGCTTCTTCCTTCTTTCCTTCCTCCTGGTCTCTTCCTACAAATTTGCATACCTTTCACTTAACTCCTCACGCCTTCCTTCCCCTCCCCCACATTCCTTCAGTCCTATTATTGTCTTCAAGCTACTGTGCTGTCACTCTCTATACTTTTCACTGAACTTGTCCAAAGAATACTCTATCCTGGTTGCCTCTATTTCTTCAAATACCTACCCTCAGCCCCTCGAAATTTGACTTCTGACCTCTGAGACTGAAACTGCTCTCTCAAAGGCCACCAATGACCACCTAATTGTTAAACTCAATTGGCTTTTCTTTCTTTTTGACTTCTGTATGGTATATGACATTGCTGATCAGCCCCTTCTATAAACTGTCTCTTCCTATTGTTTCCTTGACATTCTTCTTGTTGTCTTCTTGCATTTTAAAATAGCTTTTTCTGTGTACCTTTCTATACATTATTTTTTTCTTTCTGCCTCTCAAATGTGGGTGTTTTCTCAAGGTTATGCCCTTAGGAACCTCTCATGCTGCTATACTTTTTCTTTTTCTTTCCCAGAGTTCTTAATTACTTCTTTTTTTTTTTTTTGCTTTTTGGAGGGCAATTGGGTTTAAGTAACTTGCCCAAGGTCACACGGCTAGATTTTTGTTTGTGTGTGCATGAAGTGTCTGAGGCCGGATCTGAACTCAGTTCCTTCTGACTCCAGGGCCGACACTCTACTCACTGCGCCACCTAGCCGCCCCTGTTCTTAATTACTTCTATGGCTTCAAATATCTTTCTTTTTGGTGGATAATTCCCATATCTTTAGCTTCATACCTGGCTTTTCCTCTAATGTCCACGTCTACATTTACAGTAGATTGCCGAGTATCTCTGTGTATATTTCTGGCCTATACTTTAAACCCAAGATGTACAAAAATGAACTCATCAATGCCTAAAACAGTTTCTCCATCATTAGTACCCCATTTCTATTAATTATACTATCTTTGGTTTCTCCCTCTTCTTCATTCCTGATGTCCAATTAACCACTATGTCCTGCTGATTCTTCCATAGAAACGTCTTCTCTAATCGTTCCTTTCTTTTTAATTATGTTGTCATCACCCCAGGTTCTTATCACTTGATTCCTGGAATATTGTGACTGCCTCCTAACTGGCTTTCCTCATTCCTGTCTGGTTATTTATTCCAATCTATGCTATCATAATGACAGTCATACACATGCATTGCTTTGAACATCTCCCTTAACCAACAGTTCATTTTTAATGGATCCCTACTGACAAAAAGCAAATTCTAGGGGCGGCTAGGTGGCGCAGTGAATAGAGCGCCGGCCCTGGAATCAGAAGGACCTGAGTTCGGAGCCAGCCTCAGACACTTAATCCACACAAACAAAAACCTAGCCGTGTAACCTTGGGCAAGTTACTTAACCCCAATTGCCGTAAAGGGGCGGCTAGGTGGCACAGTGAGTAAGAGCGCCGGCCTCGGAGTTGGGATGACCCGAGATCAAATCCGGCCTCAGAAAATGAGCACCCACACATAAATAATGACTAGCCGTGTAACCTTGAGCAAGTTACTTAACCCCAATTGCTTTAAAAAAACAAACAAACAAACAAAACCCCAAAAAGCAAATTCTTCATTTTGGTCCCTGGTCCTCCTCATCCTGCACAATTTGACACCAAAATGGGTAACCTTTCTAGTCTTGTTTCCCATTCAGAAGTATCTGTTATTCTGAAATGGAAAGTGCTTTCTTGCCTTTAGTCACAGTTTGTCTTCTTCCTGGAATGCCTTTTGCCTATGCAGACCTTTCCCCAGCAGTGACAGGAATGATTTCGATCTGTTTCAGGCTACTGAAATCCTAGTGACCTGAGGGATCAAGTGCCTTTCCCTCTCTTTTGTGACGCATGCCCCGATAACCTGAGCCTCCTGGGATGTGATTTTCCTTCTCTCTTTGTACTTTGTTTTTCTCTATGTCACCCACATGGCACTCATTATATATTGTCCTATAAACCAATCACTCATATATGTGTCAATCTGTTACTAGATTGTATGGTTCTTGAGAACAGGAACTATCAGTTTTTTATCAGTGTTTTGTAAACCTCAAGGCCCTATGTGAGCTTTTATTATAGTTCAGTGTTCAAAAGCTTATTATTTTTTTTTGGGTAACATTCACATTAAGCTCTAGTCCTATTATGATGTGATTTTTGCCTACATAAAAGCACTGCTGAAATAATGTTGACAAAAAGTATAGTATCAACATCAATCTTAAAAGGGTTTTTAAATTTTAGAGATACATATATTGATCCTGAACTTAGATCTATTAAATTAGAAATCTCTCGTTCATATAAGAATATCAGTATTGCATGACAATAAACTTCTTACCTTTTCAAACTTCAATTTTACTGGTTTAGGGTTGGTAGCAGTAACAGCTTCAGCAATCTCTTGACCAATTTTAAAAGATTGCTCCTTAGTGGCTCCTTTCAGTAGTACAAACATACTAAAGGGATTAAAACAGAGTAATATAATTAGGAAGTAACTGTTAAGAATACCTTCTTGAAAACAACATTCCTGGATAACATATCTCCTCACTTTCCTATTCTTCATTAACTTGTCTCATATATGAACTTTAATGCTTTATCATACCTTTCTTGCATGCTCGTGGTATGCTATTTATTTAGAGATCTTCAAGACAACTAATGTTTATATTTCAACCACACAAAGGTCAGTTCAAGTATCAGAATCAGTGGAAAGTTATTAAGGACAAAGTTAAGGCTTGGGATTTACACAGTCAAGAATCATAAAGATAACTAAGTATGGGGTACAGCAATGACTAGGGAGCAAAGATATGAGGCCAAGATTGTGGATAAAAACTACTAACAGAGAATCAGAATGCCTGGTTTTGGTGGACTGCAGTCCCTTAGGAACAGAAGTGAACTTTGCTCTTTCTGTATCACATCATATTTATAGTCCATGGTGTGGACTTGGGAGGCATGTAGTAGATTACATAGATAAAACTCAAGGGTAAAACTCCATTGTATAATTAACTGCATTGTATCAGAGAAAAATGCC
This sequence comes from Gymnobelideus leadbeateri, assembly GCA_011680675.1. Lineage (NCBI taxonomy): Eukaryota > Metazoa > Chordata > Mammalia > Diprotodontia > Petauridae > Gymnobelideus > Gymnobelideus leadbeateri. Next base: position 468,090 of record WOXC01007010.1, on the reverse strand, counting down.
AAGTACTCTATCAAGGTGAGGGAAGTAGGAACAGATAGCATTTAGGGCTAGTTCTTTCATGTTTGGGAGATAAACCTCTTGCATTAATTATAATACTAGAACACAAATAGTTTTTTGCTGTTTTCAAAGATCTGGGGAGGTGATGAAGCCCCTTCTTTGACTCTGACAAACTCTTTTCATGGCTAAATAAATTAGATGACTGCTGCCTATTAGTAAGCAATGGTAGGAGGGATGTTAAAGAATGAGATATCAGGATCTGATTTCACTTTGGAAACAAGAGTCATTGCCTTGATCTGAATTCTGTGCTTCATTAATCACACAGAATGGAGTTTGAAACCTATGGCTAGGCTGTCTCATGAAGGGCTGAAGATTTCTCAGCATCTCATTTTCTAAGTTTCTGTGAAGCTCATTATAGGTGACCAGCCTATCATTTAAATAGCTCTAAAGTGATGAATTAACATGAAGACCCATTCTTCTTCTTCTAACCAGAACAAAATATCACTTTTGTTTATTTCTGATGTCCTTTTGTGTGTCCTTCCCTGTAACAGGTTAACTATATACTTTTGAGTTTTTTCTTTAGTCCTACATAATTTGTACTTGTTCATAGTGAAGCAGCTAGTCTGTGACATAGGTTACAATAATTACTTTGATGGGACACATTCATAGGAGTAATGATGGTTCACTGCAAATGATTTTAGAAATGGAAATGAAAATTGATCTCAGATTAATCAGATACATACTATAACCTATGCTTACTTCTGCAAGCTTACAAAAGTCTGAAAATTATCCAATTTAAGTGTTTTTAACTCAAAAATGGGTACTTTTTCTTTTTTTTTTTTTTTAAGAACTACAATCTGAATCTTGTCTGTCATATGAAAATTAGTACCTCTTCTCTTAGACACAGCTTAGCTTTAAGTTACTTTAGACTAATCTGTAGATATCCAGTGTGGTCAATGACTAGAATCACTAGACTTACTTATTAAGGACCTCCCTCTCTGGTAGCCTTTAATGTTGACACCCAAGATGATCCTAGATAAAGAAAGTTATGATTTTATGCAATATCTCTTGAAAATTAAGATGGCTATGAATTGTGTGACAAGGGATCTGGGCAGTCTGTTATGTTTTCAAATGCCATCAGAACTCTTCACAGGACAACAGAAATATTAAAATTTAATGAAATCCTTAAAAACAAAGGACATTTCGAAGATGGCGGAGTAGAAACAGCTCATCCAAGCCACTCTGACTCCAGATTCCCCCCAAACTATGTAAAAGGGGACTCTGAACAACTTCTGGAGCCCCAGCACACACAGAACGACACAGAGAAGCCAACCTCCCGCTGAGGACAGCCCAGCAGCCCTGCAAGAAGGACCAGCACAGTGGTCTGGGAGCAGGCAGCAAGCAGTGCGCAGGAAGCGGAGCCGAGCAGAGCCCAGGTCCGCGTGAGCCGAGGTTTTAGCCCCAGGGCCGCAGGGCCAGCAGCTGGCTGGAGGAACCACAGAACACCAGCAGCTGTGGCGACTCCAGAATTATCAACATAGACATGCCTAGGACAAAGTAAGAGGTTAGTGTCCTGTGGACTTTGGGACCTGTATCTGGGGAATGCGTCAGCTTCCTCCCCTGGGGACTAGAAGCCACTGAAGAGACATGCCATTTTGTAGTTTTCAGAGGCAGCTCCAGCTCCTGGCCTGCGAATTTGTAGGGAGATCCAGCGATCAGTCTTGGGAGGGTAATTGCTCTTGCTTTAACCTCCCTGGATCTGGATTGTGATCTAGGGTAGAAGTCGTGGGTGGGTTTACAGCTTGCCAGAAATGGAAGTTGCCCCCCACACGTTCGGGACGAAAATTCCTCTATCTGGCCTTAAAGCCATAGTGTGGCAACAAGCCCAAAAGTCAAGTAATTAAGCGGCAACATGCCAAGGGAAAGGAAACAGAAAAATGCAACCCTAGACTCCTATTTTGGGGGCATAGAGCAGGAAAAGGACTGTGAGGTCAGAAGTCTTGCTCCAAAAGCCCCAGGGGAAAACATGAGCAGGTTGCAGGCCACAGAGGACCTTAAGAAGGACTTTAAAAATCAAATAAGAGAAGTGGAGGAAAAATTGGAAAGAGAAATGAGAAGGATACAGGAAAAATATGAAATGAGGGTCAACAGCCTGACTGAGGAAAACACCACTTAAAAAATAGACTAACTCAAATGGCAAAGGAGGCCCAAAAGGGCAATGAGGAGAAGAATGCCTTAAAAAGTCGAATTTGCCAGATGGAAAAAGAATCTCCAAAGTTCACTGAGGAGATTCATTCCTTCAGAGTTAGACTGGAGCAAATGGAAGCTAATGACTTTATGAGAAATCAAGATGCTGTTAAGCAGATCCAAACAAATGAAAGATTAGAAGGCAATGTGAAATATCTCATGGGAAAAACCACTGACCTGGAGAATAGATCCAGGAGAGACAATTTAAAAATTATTGGACTACCTGAAAGCCATGATCAAGGAAAGAACCTAGAAATCACCCTTCAAGAAATTCTCAAGGAAAACTGCCCTGATGTTTTAGATCCAGAGGGCAAAATAGAGGTTGAAAGAATCCACAGATCACCTCCTGAAAAAGATCCCAAAAAGAAAACTCCCAGGAAGATTATAGCCAGGTTCCAGAATCCCCAGATCAAGGAGAAAATACTACAAGCAGCCAGGAAGAAACAATTTCAATATTGTGGAAACACAATCAGAATAGCCCAGGACCTGGCAGCTTCTACACTGAGGGATCAAAGGGCATGGAATATGATATTCCAGAGGGCAAAAGAACTGGGAATGAACCCAAGGGTCACCTACCCAGCAAAACTGAGTATTTTGTTTCAGGGGAAAATATGGTCATTCAGTGGAATAGAGGACTTTCAAGCATTCTTGAGGAAAAAACCAGAATTGAATAGAAAATTTGACAGAAGAAACAAGAGATGCTTGAGAAGGTAATCAGGGAAAAGAAATCCAAAGGAACTTATCAAAGTTGAACTATTTACATTCCTATATGGAAAAGCAATAACGGTGACTGATGATATCTTTCTCACTATGAAAATAATGGAAGAAGGCGATGTGGTCATATAAATACATATGTGAATGTGTGTGTATATGGTTACAGTTATATATGGATAGAGGGCATAGGTTGAATCTGTTGGGAAGGAAGAATACTCAAGGGATGAAATTATGAGGTGAGAGAGGAAAGTGGCAAGAGGAGATGGGGAGAGACAGGGTAGGGTAAACTACCTCATATAGAGGAAGCAAGGGGAAGTGGTTACAAGGGAGAGGGAGAATATGAAGGAAAAAAAAAGGCAAAACCACATTCTCATTGAATTTGGTTCAGGGAGAGAATGACATACATACTAAATGGGATATCTCAACCTGCAGCAGAATAGGGGGAAGGAGGATGAGAGGAGGGATGATGGATGGGGGGGGCATCCTTGGGGGGAGGGGAGGTTGGAAGTACCCACTATAGAAGAGGGACAGGATCATGTAGGGAATGGACCAGGTGGGGGGTGGGATGAGTGGAAGGGAATTATAAGCAGCCTTGTACAATATATCTACTATGATAATGTTTTGCATAGCTAGACATGTACAACATATACTGAATTACTTATCTCCCCAGAGGGAATGGGTGACAAGGGAGGAAGGAAATGGATCTGAAATTCGAGGTCTTAACATTAAATGTTTCAAATATATATAAATAAATTATTAATACTCTGTTGCTTATAATTGGGAGATAAGATGTGCAGGCATTGGGACACAAAGATTCACCTTCCTCTAATGGAAAAGTCAAAGGGGGTATGGGAGAAGGTATGGGAGAGAGCAGATTGGAGGAAGCGATATCTTGTGGGACTGCTAGTCTGGGAGGTTGGGTAGGGGAATAACGGGGGGAAAATGATTGTAACTCAAAATCTGGCGGAAATGAATGATGTAAAACAGAAGTTAATAAAGCATTTGTTAAAAAAAAAAAAACAAAGGACATTTCAAACCCTATGGTTTATATCTCCGAGTCTAAACAGTAACATTTGTATTAGGTATCAGTATTGGCAACCCCCAAAATTAAAATATACAGGGAGTAGGATCATGAGAGGAAGCATGAAATCATGTGCATCTCTCACTTTCACGGACCTATTTCCTACAGTTCTTGGTTAGCCCAAAGTTATGTCTTAGTCAACCAGTCAAATATCCTCTTTTCACAAGTCATAAAATAATATGCTATAAACTAGTTCAATGGGCAAAAGTGGTCACAGTGACACTTGCATTTTTAACAACTTCTGGGAGAATAATTTTGAAGAACAGAAATGTGTTTAATGAAAACAAGGCAAGTATATGGTACAGGCAAATTTGGGACGTTTTCTGGAAGGTTACTGGTAAGCATAACATCCCTGTGATGTCATTTTCAGAACACTTAATTGCACATATTCTTTGCCCTGTGCCTCAAATTCCAGTGGTCACAGCATTAGAAACCTGTATCGGCTTATAAAATTTTAAGGAAAAAAAAAGCTAATACATGCACAAATCTTCATCTATGTCCACTTCATATACTTAGAATAAAATGATGAGTAGTCCATTAAAAGCTCAAATACCTGGATCCAGGTTTATTTAAGAGAACTAACTTGCTTAATATTTCTTACAGTTAACAATGTTCTAAATGACTGAAAACCTCAGATAGGCTGAAAGGTGGAATGTAAGGCAATGTTTCAGGAGGTTAAGTATCCCCTAGTTTTTTTTTTTTAATCATAAACCCCACAAACCCCAAACTTCTCTGTGAATTAGAGGACAAGATATTAATTTTTTTTCACGGAGGGGAGAAAACAAATGATTACTATCTGCCTTTCAAAGTGAAAGGAAGATATAAAAATATCCAGAATTAAGTCTGAAATTAAGAATTCCAATTTTTTTGAGATCCACCTGTCTCTTCCAACTGTGAAACTAAAAGAGACAGATACTTCTTCTGTGCCTTTACTCACCCTACTGTCACAATACTGCCTCACTCCCCCAAAAAAAAAACCAATTAATTTTCTATTTTAAAGCAATTGGGGTTAAGTAACTTGCTCAAGGTTACACAGCCAATCATTATTTATGTGTGGGTGCTCATTTTCTGAGGCCGGATCCAATCCCAGGTCATCCCAACTCCGAGACCTGCGCTCTTACTCACTGCGCCACCTAGCCGCCCCTAAAACCAATTAATTTTATAGTGGGTAGAATTAGCATTACAATTTTGGAGGGAAGGGAACAAAAGAGGGGAAAAAAGCTTCTAAAAGGGAAAGAGAAGAGAAGTCAAAGGGCCTCTCTTTTGGTGATAAGCAAGTTCAAGAAAGTTTATTCATAATTTCTTTAGTTGGTCTTTTGCACTTTTGTGCAATTGCATTCTGGCAAAGAGAAGAAACTGGTTCTATTCTCTTAATAGTTTTTCTTCATTACAATAATTTCAATACAAATTTCCTATAGAACTCAATTCTAGACTCACTACTGATCTGCACATGCAGACAGATGTTAAAAGTGCCATCTTTTCCCCATATGTGTAAGACATGATTCAACAATTTGCTCCTACTCCTAGTCTTCAGTAAGGTATCAGACATTATGATGTAAAGTCTCAAAGAGCTACCCTACAGAATACTGCACCCATTACTGTATTACAATATCTTTGAAATAATCAATTTTTTTCTTATAATGGAAGGGAAGAGCAGGAAGGTGAAAGGGAATGGCACAACCTGATTCTCATTGAATTTGGCCCAAGGAGGGAATAACATACACACTCAATTCGGTATCTTACCCTACAGGAAAATAGGGAGGTAGGGGATAAGAGAGGGGAGGATAGAAGTGAGGACAGATTGGGGGAGAAGGTAATTAGAAGCACACATTTTTGAAAGGGATAGGGTCAAAGGAGAAAATAGAATAAGTGGAGGGTGGGATAAGATGGAGGGAAATATAGTTAGTCTTCCACAATATAACTACTATGGAAATGATTTGGGTAACTACATATGTATAATCTACATTGAATTGCTTATCTCCCCAGTGGGGGTGGGTGAGGAGGGAAGAAGGGAAAAAATCTGTAACTTAAAAACAAATGTTTAAAAATTGGTTTTTTACATGCAATTGGGAAATAAGATATGCAGATACTGGGGTATAGAAACCCATCTTGCTCTACTAGAAAGTTAGGGATCAAGGGGGAAGATATAAGAGAACAGACTGGGGGAAGGGGTATTCAGCAAGCTTGCTATTTTGGGGTGGGGGGTAGGAGAATGATGGGGAAAGAAAAAATTCTAACTCAAAATCTTGTGGAAATGAATGTTGAAAACTAATAAATAAATTTAAAAATGCAAAAAAAAAGAAAAAAATAAGCAAGTTTTGCTAGTTTGTCAATCTCCAGCATGGCCCTAACTTTCCCATTGCTGCTCCTCTGACATGTACACATGGGGCTGGCTCAGAGTGCTCCGTCCTGCCCTGCCTAGCTACCCATTCTTAGTGATGCTTAAGATGATGCTCAGAAAAACTCTACTAGATAGAAGCTCAGAAGCAATGATGAAAGCAAGGGAATTTTTTTTTTCTTTTTGGAGGGCAATTGGGGTTAAGTGACTTGCCCAAGGTCACATGGCTAGTTTTTGTGTTAAGTGTCTGAGGCCAGGATTTGAACTTGGGTCCTCCTAACTCCAGGGCTGGTGCTCTATTCACTGTACCACCTAGCCGCCCCCAGAAAGCAAGGAATTTTTGATGCGAAGAAACATACTCTCTTCTCATTTGACCAGTGTAATGGTATGAAATGATGAATCTAATGAATCTGAAGATCTTCCCCGCCCCTTAATAAGACTATAGGGATTTTAAAGTCCTTCCCTGCCCTCTAATAGGCTAAATACAATCACAAGGAGCCTGTGGTAGGAGGAGTTTGCTGAAGGATAGAACCCACAGGAAGCTGGGAATTAGAGTAGTTAGAGATGGAGGGGGTAGAGGATGCACCTGAGGGAGAGTTAGGCTTGTGAGTAAATGTTGGTTTGAGGGAAGACTAAAGGATGGTGTGGCTCTGTGCTGTTATGGCTTATTAACTTTTTTGCTATAATGGATTTGGCTTACTGGTTTTGGAATTCAGTTTTCTGGTGTCTGAATAAATGTTTTGCCTCTGTCTTCTATATTTTGTGATTAAGCACTACGCTGGCATATTTACAGTTGCCGTCAGCGCTGTGTATATTGCATTGGCACTACAACTAGATATCTATCTTCAAAAATTACTAGTTTTTAAGCTCCTCACCAGTTCCTTCTTTAATTCTCTCTTTAATACATGGTCTAGAGTAAGTGGCAGCAGTGTGACTGACACCATGGGACCTTTGAAAAGAACCTTAGATTTAGAATTAAGAGTCCTGAGGATTCTTCTGGGCTATCAGTAACCAGGACTGTAATCCAAGGCAATTCATTTCCTCTTTCTGAGTTTCATCTTCCTTAGCTACAAATTGCTGGGGTTAAAGTAATTCAACTCTTAAGGTACCTTCCAACTAAAAACGCTTTGTTGCTCCTGCTACTACTATTTACTACTGTGCTATCATACATGAAGATGAATTTATTAGTTAATTATTAGTACCAAAGCTATTTTATCCAGTCAGGATGAATTTGTACTGGTCTAAATATATTTTTTCCCAGTGTCTCCTGTGAACAAGAACCTATGCCTGTGGTTATGGAACTGATTTAGGATAAGAGAAAAATTTTAAATGTTACTTAACTTTCTTTTATCCTGTTACTGATGTCTTTGTTCTATTGCACAAACTTTTTCTTGCCCAATTTATTGCATTTTTGGATCAAGACAATCACTTTTCTACTGTGAATATTAAGAGGTAGAATTGCATTAAGTTCTAGGATGTTTTAGGATTGAGATCACAATCATGATAAACACAGGATTCACACATTTTAAATTGCAATTACAAATTAATTCCTATTACAACAAATTTCAAAGGACTATTCAAAGTGTAATGCTGTGCTTTGAAAAGTTATGGTGTTGAATACATATCTCAGAATGTCATAAGACAGTGAGAAGGAGAAAACTGCATCTACATACCTACTAAGCTAGGTACTATGGAGAGTGGCTGTGATGTAGGAAGAAGAGAAATGTTAGAAAAACTCAATATTCACTGGACAAAAAAAAATAGTAGACAGGAGCTAGTAATAAGCATATGACCTCAAATATCTATACTTAAGTATTTAAAGTATGGTTAGTAAGCAAGTTGAACTAAAACACAAGTCTGACTGACACTTGATGGGACCCATGACTAGACAATAGTTAGAAAAGATATCTTATTTAAAGGAAACAGACTAGGTAAAAGGGGAGTGGGAAAGTAGATTAGCACTGTATATTAGATATATTAATGTGAGGAATCCCAGAAAGCTAAAGGAGAAAGCATGGTGGAAAGCATTTGGGTGAAGTTAAATCCAAGGAGTAACTGAAATGGTAATTATTTTAAAATTCTGTAGGCCAGCTGAATAGAAAGAAGAAATAGATGAGGGGTTTGGGAAATATGCCTTTCCGCATGGAGGTAGGCTAGTGGTAAATAGCTGGTACAGTGGAGAGAGTACTAGGCTTGAAGTCAGGAAGATCTGACTTCAAAGGAGACCCCAGACACTTGCTGTGTGATACTAAGTAAATCATTTAGCCTTTGTTCACCTCTGTTTCCTCAAATAAAATGAGGATAATAATAGCACCCACCTCTCAGGGGTGTTATGAGGATCAAATGAGATGATGTTTATAAAGTGATTCTCATAGTGTCTGGTACATAGTAGGGGCTTAATATTTGTTCCCTCCCTATAAGATGATGAAAGATATTAATTATCTTTCTATTGTGGATCTGATTCTGACTAATAAGCATTTATTGATTGTTGGGATAGAAATACTGAGAACTGGGGTGGAAAATGATTGCTATCTTCTGGAATTTATAACAAGAAAGGAAAAATGAGGTACAGACTTGACTGTACTTTTGATTAGGGAAAGCAGATATCTAAAAAAAAGGGTAGGGGGTGGCTAGGTGGTGCAGTGAGTAGAGTGCCGGCCCTAGAGTCAGAAGGACCTGAGTTCGGACCCGGCCTCAGATACTTAACACACACAAACAAAAACCTAGCCATGTGACCATGGGCAAGTTACTTAACCCCGATTGCCCTTAAAAAAAAAAAAAAGCAAAAGGGTAAGTAGGATCTAACTACCTAAAATTTTATTTTCAAGAATGAAGTTCTGAATACAAAAAGAGAAATAATTTGAGTAAGAAGAAAAGGAGAGCTGTTTAAAGAGACTAATGTGGATGCAATGGGAACACATTAACCAGCTTATAGTTCTAAAAAACATGCTGAACATAAAAACAGAAGTGGGTAATATAGGATAAATATGAAAACTGGGCATGGCATGCTGCAAAAAAGTGACATGCACACTAAGGACTGAAAAAAGCTTTTTTTGTGGGTAGTGGAGGCTGCTGAATGGGATATGAATGGGATAATGATATGGGATTGAGGCACACAGCTGCTTAACTTCTATTCCGCTTCTGTTTTCTCTGCCAACAACTATGATTGTTGGACTAGGAGGGACAGAATAAAAATAGCCAACAGGGTATGAAAGTAGGGAGATAGTAAGCTCTTACTTAGCCTCAATAAGTTCAAATCACAAGGCAAAGATAAACTACGCCCCACCAGAGTATTGGAAGATCATTGTGACAGCCAAATGTCGATTAGTGATCATCAACAGTGGAAAATGAGAAGGGTATTGTAGGACTGGAGAAGAAAAATATTTGCCTGATTTATAAAAAGGGAAAGTGAGTAGATTCTGCAAATCACATACTAATGACTTTGACTTCAAATTCTGGCAATATTCTAAACTTATTATAAAAGGATAGATGGTGAATACTTAGAAATGGAAGTGCTTATGATAAAGAATCAGCACAGTTTCATCAAGAACAGGTCATGTCAGACTAACCTCATTTTCTTTTTTCACAGGATTTCTAAAACTGGCATAGTTAGATGATGTTCTAGATAAAATTTACCTGGATTATTTAAGAAAGTATTTGATAAAAGTTTCTCAGGTTGTTTTGAGAAAAGAGAGAGAAATGTGGGCTAAACCAGAAATGTCATACATGTACCCCCAAACAGATTAAAATATAATTGGGAAATATTTAATGAAATACATAAAAATACAATATAACATAGATGATGTTAATACATGGTTTTACAAGTTAACAGACAGCCCATTTCCAGTTTCTATTTGAATTTGGGCTAAAACAAAATTTGGGCTGACTGGGCTAAGAGGTAATTGGGGAACTTGGTTGAATGGCCAGATCCAAAAAATAGTCCATAGTGATTTGATATCAACTGATGGAAGTCTGTAGGGGAGTTGTCTAGGGACATGTGTTTGGTCTTCACCTTTTCTTTTTGTTTGTTACCAATGACTACGATAAAAAGTCATGATATAGATTTTAAGCTGAAAGAAAATTTGGAAACTGTCTAAATCCTTTAATTTTTATAGAATTGGAAACTGAGATTCAGAGAGGCTAGAAATGATTTGCTCAAGGTCATAGGTCAGGAAATGTCACAAATCAGTTCTAAACACAGGTCCTGATTCCAAACGTGGTGCTCTAGTCATTGTACTGTGCTGCCATGCCCCTCCAGTCTGTAAATGGCAAAATGCTTGAGAGAAAGCTACTGAGTGCATGACAGAGACAAGATGCAAAAATATGTTCACAGGCCAGAATGCTGAGCCAAATTGAATGGAATGAAATTGAAGAGATGAATGTAAAACTAGGGTTCTTAACTTTTTTATGCCTTGGGCCCATCAAACAGTCTGGTGAAGCCTATGGACAACTCAGAATAATTTTTTTAAATGAACAAAATACAATACATGGCATTATAAAGGAAAGCAACTATTATGGAAATATAGTTAACAAAATATTAAAAAACGAAAGCCAAGTTCATGGATTCACTGAAGTTTACCCACAGATTGCAAAAATGGCTAAGAACTTCTCATATAAAGTATTATGTAAGGTCAAAAAATCCACTTCACAAGTATAGGATGGTGAGAGTAGCACAGCTATTCAGCAGTTAATCTGCAAAAGATGTGGAGATTTTAGTGGCTGAAAATAAGCACCATAAGCTATCAGAATGATACAGAAGACAAGACAAACAGAAATGGGAAAAAAAAAACCAATGAGAATCACAGGGCCTCAGAGTGTGAAGTATTAGTTTCACCCCTATGGGACTCACTGTGCCCTGGTCAGCTCACTTCTGGGGTGCTGCCCTCAATTTGGGGCACCACATATGAGGAATGAAACTGATAAAGTGGAGGAGAAAAAGAGAAAGGTGAGTAAAATGGTAAAAGGCCTTAATACCATACCATACAAGCCAGTGTGATGGAAATGGGGATATTTAGCCTGGAGAAGAGAGGACATGGCAGGAAGAGGGGTAGGGATGGGGGGAAACAGGAATAAATCTTGTTCTATTAGAATTAGAGTTATCTGGAAATGGAATCAGCTGTCTCTGAGACTGTATTCTCCTTTATTACTGGAGTAACCACAGTATTGGATCAAACCAGATTAAATTATACTTGGGAAATATTTAACAAAATACGGAGAAATACAGTAAAATATTCCTTGGGAAATTTGTATGTGAGGAGATGGCTGTGTCCAACTACATACCTCAACTAAGGGTGCCTTCTGTGCTCCTTGTGCTCTGTGTGGTTTGTAATGCTTTCTTTAGGTGCAAAAATTCCTAGTTTCCACACTGCTGGCAAGTTGAAAAAGTGTGGTTTTCTCACTGGCAGAATGTCAATTCCTTTTGGCTCAGTTTCAGTTTTGTGTATTCCCAATACCCAGCATTAGCCTTGCACATAAATAGGAGCTTAGTAAATATTTATTGAGTCGAACATATTTTAGAAATAGAGAAAAATAGGGGAATTATTCACTTTATAAAATGATTCTTTTAAGGAGAAGATTCCTGTGGGCATTTAACATTTACAGATAATTACTACTAGAACAAGAGATTGGGTTTTGGAAGAGACTGATTCAGAGAAAGATTGGTAGGTAGCATTTACAGGAACATTTGGAGCTTTTCCTCAACTTGGAGGAGAAAAAACATCTCCGCCTGTGCATAGCGTATCTGAGTGACCCCATCATACCTCCTCTTGGTTCCATGAAAGCTTCCAAATCTAAAGACCATATACAGCCTCATTAAAATGGCAATAGATCATTGTAAATCTATTACCATCGCTGAAAAAAGCAATTGAAAGCAAATGTCTTGACAAACGAGGGACAGAAGCATTGAGGGGTAGTTTATTACTCCTGTTGTAGCTGTATTTGCAGAATTACTGTAAATTTATTTTGACTAACAAAAACAATATAAAAAGTATGACCATTACATGAATAAATATGGCACATACAGAGATTTATAGTTTTTCTTATGGATTTATTATATTTTCACATTACCTTTGAAATGGCCTAAAAACGTATTCTGATTATGAATGAAAAATCACATCTCTATAGCTAATGGGCAGAGAAGGCTCTTTGCTATCACTTGCTCAGCCTAAAATTTTCAGTGACTTTAAATCTGAGTAGGGTCCAGCTCAGCACTGAGTTCCATAGGTTAACTTCGTGTCATGAGTCATAGCCTATTAGTCCTATTTTGTCAAATGATAAAATGATCCCTAACAAATTGCAAAAGGGACCAATTCCTATCACAGGATTATTAGGTCTGGAAGGGGCTTTGATAGGTCCATACTTTTAGAAGGACCTACTTTTAAATCATTTCGAACAGTTAACTATTTTAAGAGACTTATTTTAATAAATCATTACCTGTCAGTATCACCATATACAACTCTTGCACCCCATTTCTTTGTATCATTCACCAGTTTTATAGCTCGTTCCAAGGTTTCTCTAGCTTTGTGAACAATACTATCACCAACCTGAAAGTACAAATATATTGGGATAATCTGTTAAAATAACTTTAGTATAAGTCATTAGCATTTTGAACATAAGCCAAATTTAACTGCTTTAAAGAAAGCTGAGAAATGAACCAAAAAACTGGCTTCATTCAGCACAATTAGATAAAAAAGAGAAAAAAAATACATATTATCAAGAAATATAATTTTATTTTATAAGCAACAATGATATCTAACTTATAAGAAACGTTTACTGTACTTATTACTTATGGTTCCTGAACTCTATTATATATGCATAATCTTCACTGTACCTCTGCAATAGTTAGCATCTACCTTACAAACAAGAAATTTTATTGCCACCTAAAAGCATTTAAATCTGTCACTGTACTGGGCACTACATAAAATGCTATCATTTGTTGTTCAGTTCTTTTCAGTTATATCTTCCTCTTTGTGCCCCATTTAGGGTTTTCTTGGCAAAGATATTGGAATGACTTGTCATTTCCTTCTCCAGCTCATTTTACAGAGCAGGAAATGGAGGAAAACAGGGTGAAGTGACCTGCCCAGGGTCACACAGCTAGTAAGTGTCTGAGGCCAGATTTGAATTCTAGAAGATGAGTCTTTCTGTGCCTTGTGTCACCTAGCTACCTAAAATGCTCTTGAGGCGCTTACAATCTAAGAAAAACAAAAGGATGTGGACTAAAGGGAACAAGCACTAAAATAAAACCAAAAAGTAAGTTTATAGCTATACAGTAAGGAATTAACACCATATTCCTGTTGGGTAAGTAAAATTTGGTTTGAAGGACAAAGAGAAATATATAGTTGGAGAGAGAAGAGAAAAACCAAAATTAGTTTTCAAATCTTTTAAAAACCAATAAAAGGGATGCGAGTCATCAACTATCTAAAGGCTAAGATGTAGCATAGTGAAAAACAAATGAATAAAATCAGGTTTCAAAGACTATTTTAACTCAATAAACCAATGGGCAGTTTGACCAATCAACATACAATTAGTGAATTTCTATATACAGAGTACTGTACTAAGTGCTCTGGGCAGACATACAAAAGAAACAATACTCTGTATTCTTTTTTAAGCAATTGGGGTTAAGTAACTTGTTCAAGGTTACACGGCTAGTCATTATTTGTGTGTGGGTGCTCATTTTCTGAGGCCGGATTCGATCTCGGGTCATCCCCACTCCGAGGCCAGCGCTCTTACTCACTGCGCCACCTAGCCGCCCCTTTTTTAGGGCAACTGGGGTTAAGTAACTTGCCCAAGGTCACATGGCTAGGTTTTTTTGTTTGTGTGAATTAAGTGTCTGAGGCCGGCTCCAAACTCAGGTCCTTCTGACTCCAGGGCCGGCGCTCTACTCACTGCACCACCTAGCCGCCCCAATACTCTGTATTCTTGAGGAGATAACAATCTAAATAAATTTGGATGATGAAGCAAACATAAGAACTGCTCACCACAACATTATATCAGCAAAGTACAAAAGAACACATAATAAAACCTCAACTAATGTTAATACTTAGGAAAAACAGTGGTTTAAAACAATCCTCACATGTAAACAGAAATGCCTTTTTTATTGAATTTGTTAAGATCTCCCTAAAAGTTATGAACCTGCTTTCATGAGTTATGAAGCACTATGTAATGAGAAATGCTGAATTGGCAGCACAGGGATATGGCTAGATGGTCTTGGAGCAAGGAAAACCTGGATTCATTCAAATCTTATCCCTGACAAACTAGCAGTATGACCATGAACAAGCCACTTGACTTCTCTGTACCTCATGCATCTTTCTTAAGAATGTGTTGTAGATAAGCTGATGATCTGCATAAGTGGAGATTTTCCATATAAGAATTTCCCACACTTGATAGAACAACAGCTCTTGACCCCCTTTCAAAAAAAAAAAAAGCAGCAGCCTCTTGCTATACAATACGGGATGAGATAGCTATTATTATCACAGCACTGTTGATACAGATGTCATAAGAAATTAGGTAAAATCCATATTGTACTGACAGCTTTTGAGGATATGTATGCATATACAGAAACATGTGCCTTATTTTGTTCATATTCTAACTATAATTTTATATAAAACCCTGTGTGTGTGTAAGTAAAGTGAGATAAGAAATTAATCTCCTCTGTTCTAAGTTTTTGTATTAATTCTTTGCAGCTTCATGTTTATTTTGGTTGTGCATTACTCATTGTATACTTTGGAGAAGTTTAATAGACTTTTGTCCACATGTATAAACTGGCCATGGGAGTAAGTACTTTCCCATATGCTCAGTACATACAAGGATTCAGGTAAAGTCCAATGAATAAAAATCCCTCAGTAGACCTAAAAAAAAAAAATCAGCAAAATTTGCCCTTATTTTCTACTTCCTTTTTCTACACTTTTAAGGAAACCTAAGTTCATGGGACGACACCTAAGTTTGTTAGCTACTAACACATGCTAATGATCTGAGGAATAATATGAACAGGTAGAAATATGGCACCAAGGCAATGGCAAAATAAAATAGAGCCAATTAAGATTCTGAATCAAGTCAACTCTTTTTTTTTTTTTTTTTTGCTTTTTTTTTGGAGGGCAATTGGGTCTAAGTAACTTGCCCAAGGTCACACGGCTAGGTTTTTTTGTTTGTGTGTGTTAAGTGTCTGAGGCCAGATCCGAACTCAGGTCCTTCTGACTCCAGGGCCGGCGCTCTATTCACTGCGCCACCTAGCCGCCCCTCAAGTCAACTCTTTTTTTAAAAATTATGTGTGTGATTTAACTTTTGCTTGAAGCTATATTGCACTAGTGGTGAAACTGCACATTTGTTGTGACACTCAGTTTAAAGAGGAATTTTAAAATTTCTTAGAAAACCCAGGAGCCTCGTATAACCTTTATTGTTTAGGCTACAGAAGAAGTTAGGAGACAGTTGCACAGAGAAAGGTAGGTAGAAGCTTGTCAGTGCAAGACCACATGCTCTTGCTTATGTCCTTGTCAGTAACTTCATCAAAGAACTGGTAAGAAATATTAGGGGTTTTCACTTGAAGGCGGCATGTCCTGTGTCTCTTCTGTTCTTTTTGTTACTCAGAAAGGTCATTTACAATAGACACCTCCATTTTCCTCTCATTCTCTTATTAATTCCTTACATTCTGGCTTCCAACCTTTTCATCCCAACAAAACAGTTCTCTCCAAAGTTACCAACTATTTTCTAGCTGACAAATGCAATGGCCTTTTCTCAATTCTCATCCTCCTTGATCTCTCTGAAGCCTCTGACACTGCTGAGAATGCCACCTCGATATTCTCTCTAAGTCCTCCCCCTACCTCTTTGTTCCTCCTTAGTCTCTTTTGCTAGATCCTCATCCAGATCATGCCCTCTAACCATAAGTGTCCCCACAGAGTTCTGTTTGGGGCCTCTGTTCTTTGGTGATCTCATCAGCTTCCATGAATTTGGTTACCATATCTATGTCGTTGATGATTAAATCTATCTATCCTGCCCCAAACTCTCTTCTGACCTCTAGTTTCCATCTCTGCCTTTCAAACATCTTGAACTGAATGTCCAAGAGACATCTTAAACTCAGTATGTACAAACTGAAACTCATTATCTTTTCCCCTAAACCCTTCCCTCCTCCTACCTTCCCTAGTATTGTAGAAAGCATCACCAGCCTCTTAATCCTTCAAGCTCATAAGTGTCACCCTCAACTCCTCTTGCTCCCTCTTATTCCCCATATGCAATCTGTTGCCAAAGTCTGTTTATTTTATCTTTGCAACACCTCTCAAATATTCCTTCTTCTTTCCCCTGACATTGCCATCACTCTGGGGCAGGCCTTCATCACCTCATGCCTAGACTATGGCAATAGCTGTTGGTGGGTTGGCCTGCCTCAAGAGGTCTCTCCCCACTCCAATCCATCTTCCATTCAGTCACTGAAGTGGTCTTTTTTTTTTCTCCAAACTACAGGTCCAGTCACATTACCCTCCTACTCAATAGACTCCAGTGGCTCCCTATTACCTCTAGGATCAAATACAAATTTCTTTGACATTCAAAGCCCTTCATAACCTATCTAGCTCCTAATTTGCCAGTCTTCTTACACATTATTCCCTACCACATCTCCTATTATCCAGTGACACTAGGCTCCTGGCTGCTTCAAGGAAAAGATATTCCATTCCCCAATTCTGAGCACTTTCTTTGGTTCTCACTCCTCACTTTTTGTCTACTGATTTTACTGGTCTTCTTTAAGTTCCAACTACAATCCCATCTTCTGGAGGAAGTCTTTTCTAATCCCTCTGAATTTTAGTGCATTTCCCTCCCCTAATTATTTCCTATCTATCCCATATGTAACTTGTCTGTATGTATTTGTTTGTTTGTTGTTTCACCAATGAAAAGGTGGAAAAGGGAATTCCTATCAGGTGAGTGTGGCATTGTGTCGATGCCAGTGAACCCATTCCAATCTGCAGGGGTCCAAAAAGAAGACTTAATTCCCCTTATCCAGGCCTTATTTTAGAAGAAAATGGGGGATATGAACTTAGTGCACCAGACTTTGAGGAAAATTTATTCTCTCCAGTTCTAGTCATATCCACCTCTTGTATCACTGGATGAAATATCCTATTCACTTTGCATTTCAAAAAATGGAAAACAAATAAAAACCACTCTTTAGCCTTATATTTCATATCCACTCGCTCTACTTCCCCCTTCTTCTAGACCTACCAAGTTATTGAACTCCTTTCACCCAAAGGGGGGACCAGATGGCTGATGGGCTGGGATTCTTGGCTTTTAGTGCTATCCTAAGCCCACCTGTGCCTTCTGTATGGACTGGAACAAGCATGAGATCCCATCACATGGATACAAAAAGAATTAAAAGCTTCACATGTGGAGATGTGCTAAATTAACTGGTTTTAGTGCTAGTGACTTAATGTCAATACCCTTGTAATCTGAAAGAAGCACCTCAGTTACTTCACCTAAACATAAAAAGAAGAGTTAATTCTCTTAGTACAATCTGGTCGAAAGAGTTAATGTTTATAAAATGGTGGATTTATTGGATCAAAGGTTAATAGGTGAGGTCAGCAATAAATCGGCATTATATTTATGAACTATTAAGTTCAGCTAAATATAAATTTTGTACTTAATACCTCTCCTAACATAGAATTATTTGGAAGAATGAACTTTCCTTATTATACTCAATGTCTTAAACTTATCTGTAATTATATTTAATTACCTTGCTATTTATCCGGATAGGCATCCCTATAATATTAGAAAAAACTTGTTATATAAATTGTAAAATTTAATTGTAGTACATTGAATGGAACATACAGGAACTTTTGAAAGCAATATATTTAGGGATGTGACTTGATTCAAATCAGAATCTCTCTACACCACAACCTCTGTATTTATATTCAAACTTAGAACAATTACAGGACACCTAGGAATATGATTCACTACTCTCCACAAAACATTGTTGTTGAATCCTAAAGGTTGTAATGGACTTTTGAGATCAAGTATTTCAATTCTTGTTTAACAGACAAAGAAAGATAAAATGACTTCTACAAATATTACAAGGCTGGCTGAATAGTAGTATAGCTAGAATAGTTGTTCTTTTGACAAAATGTGGTAGGGAATTCTGTAAAAGATCACTCTCCCTGGCATTCCATGATAATTTCTACTAATATTAGATAAAGATAATGCTGAAAATTAAAAGGCAGGTGATAGGAGCTGGTTACTTCTGTACTTTTTAAAAGGCATTTTAATATTAGAAGTATCTTTCACAAGGAACATGCAAATTTAGTATGCTGCAAAATGTGCAAAAAATATTGTATTTAGATCATTAGTGTTTGAGTATGCTGCATATGCCTCTCGGCCCATTGATAGTACTTAATGAGTGTTAACTTTAATGATTATGACAGGGCTTTACATTAAAAAATGATACTGTACCTTGAAAACATGCTAATTAAAAGCACAATAATGAGGCTTCAATAATAAGTAAATTAAGGAGAATATCTAATTTTCCTGTTCTAGTTCTAACACTCATTAAACCTGAGATATGGGAAAAGTTGCCACATTATATTCTATGATAAAGGAACTTTTTTTGTACTTTTCGACAGAATTTTTAAAAAAAGACTGTAAATATAAATTAAACTTTATAAATTCTGCAGATTATTTAAAAAGTCACATGAAGAAAGCTTTTCTCTTTTTGCAATAAAATTTAAAAGATAGACTGATTAAAATATATTGAGAATAACTATTGTGAAAAATATGTTAAAGGTTGTTTTCAAATTGTTTTACAGTACAAATATCAAAGTACCAAAGATTGAAAAAGAATTCCAGTTGAGGATGCCAAGTAAGGCCATAAATATAATTACATGTTTTGTAAGGATTTAGAGTTGTGGACATTTAGAACAAGTACAGTAATTCCTTTAATTTCTTAAATCCTTTTTAAAAACTTTTTCAGCTCTGAAGAGAATTTAGATTTGTATGAGGTGTTATTTGAACTTGATTCAGCTTACAATTTATATCTACAAAAAGTTTAGTACAAATAGCTAGACTGTTTCAAGTGACAATCTTTAAATGTAGTGAGATGCTAGCTATCAAACATGTTAATGATGCTTGTATTTCAAAGACCTAAGTGTCAACATAGAGTGTTAAAAAGCATTTGTAGCCACCAGAAATATGTCAATTGTCTTCGCCAACTCTTAAGTATGACTCAGGAAAAGGATCAAAGAGTGGCAGCTTCCCTTCTGTTGATCCTGCCACTCTGTGGCACCTGCCACCCAGGCTCTTACTGGGCAAACTTTCATTCATAGTGTTCTCAGATACATTGCAAAAAAAAAAAAAAAAAGGAAATGAGGAAGAAATACAGGAAATTGTGGAAGTAGTCTAAGGACACCCTGGGGAAGGATCTTAGTCTCCTGCTTCCATAAGACGTGTATCTTTTCTTACTCCTACAACCTGATGTCCTCCAAAACAAAAATCATGTAAACAGTCCAGCATTGTGAATACAACTCTTTCAGCCATAAAAGCTACTTGGAAAAAACAGCTACATTTCTGCCTCACTTACCTCAATGCATGGCATTCTCCCAGAATAGTTAGCAGACGTATAACCAAATGTGACATTTGCTATAAGTTTGAGTCCGAGTTGACGTGCATTGAGCATTCGTGAAAGAGCTCTGTCCTGCTTGTATGCTTTCATAGATTGCTTCACCATGAACCTAGTCTTTAAAATTTCTTCCAGCATTCTTGGCAGTACCCCTTTCCTGACTGAAGGCTATTATAAAAGAAAAAAAATTTAAATACCTTACACTTCACTGGTTTAAACAAATAAATAGAGAACACAAAGTATAACAAATAGCCAATCTCTTGAATTGGAAATATGGGCCACAGTACAGTGGCTGCAGGACTAGTAGTGTTCAATATAAAATCGTTACATTATACTTCTTTTTGAAGAGGGCTTTGCCCGTAAAGGAATCTACACATATACATAAAATGTACTTAATAGTATTATGAACAATGAAGAGCCTCCGAGGGGGTGGAAGGTGGCTTCAAGTGTGCAATAGTCTATATATATTTTAACAAGGGCAAGGGATAGTTTTATTCAAGAATTCCGGGAAAACCCCCACTCTTTCATAAAGCAACATGGGATCTATACAGCTTGTGCCAAACCTCTGTTTTTAAGGTCTCAGTCTAATGATCCCACACAGTGATCTGCATGGAACGCCATTTATCTACCTTGGAAGAATGAAGAGCTGGGTTGACTCTGCTGACATTCAAACCTGCAGTTCCAGGGACTCTAGGTATTTCAAATCTGATGCTTAGATCACTAAGCCATCCCCTCCGGCCTATATTTATTAGCAATCTGGAAGAGGGGATGAATAGTGAAGTGACAAAATTTGCTGATGTCAAAAAATCATTTGAATTAGTCAAGACTAGGGAGAATTTATGAAAAATCCAGAAGGAACAAAAAAACACAAAACAATATAAATGGCGAAGATGAGATTTAAGAGATACGTGCAAAGTAATGTATGTTACTTTTAACCATTCAAACTAAAGGCACAGGAAAATGGTTCCAGAATTATAAAACTGCTCATTTTTTACTTTTTATAAAAAGTCTACATTGGGTCAAATTACAGGTGCAAATAAATAAGAATACTGGTAGAAAGAGGCAATATATGATATTCTTAGAAAGGCTGCACAGAACAAAACTCTAGTAGGAGAGATTTTTAAGGAATCCACTTCTTTGCTGATAAGTAGATCACATTTAAACCAATTCTGGCAATTCTCTCCTTGAAAGTCCCTAAGAAAGAATACACCACAAACTCTTTTGGTAACTTGCAGTACTAAAAAATGTCAGTAAGGGATTTCTTAATACATAAGAATTCCTTATGCTTAATCTACATCACTGAGTTTAGGATGCTCTCACTTCACTGTTTTGTTAAATGAAGCTCCCTTCTGATCCTGGTTTACCCCTAAGAACTCACATGGCCTTGGAAGCTGACTTGGCCTCTTGAGGCCTCACTTTCCTCAATTTTTCCTGTGAATTGCACAAAGTTGGCACTTGATATTTTTTAACTGAACTGAACAGAGCTGGGCCACTTGATGTCTAAGCTTCTAGCTCAGTTTTAAAACAAACGACTGTATGATTCAACGAGGGGGGAACAAAGCTTGGAGTTAAGTAGAATAAATTCTAGGGCTAGTGGTACCTATATCTAATCATTTGCTTTGCTGTACCAGGGAAACAGAACTGAAGAGGCATGCAAATGAGATTCAGAGTCTCATCAACAAGTACCATTTCTCAAATCTCTCTCATTCTATGTACTATATATCTAACTATCTATCTCTATATGAGGAAAGATATTTATTCTAAGCATGATTTGTACTTTAAGCCTATAACAAATAAAAAGCCAAATAATTCCAAGATAATTTTTAATTTAAATTATAAGCATAAAGAAAGTGGCAGGACTGACATTAAATAATATGCTCATCTTTTATAACTTATCAAGCACAACTTTGTATAAGTACAAATACAGTGGATTCCAGTAAAGGACAATGATCCATAAACTTAGAGTTGAATCCATAAATGATTACTTTCCACTGGAAGGAAAAAAAAATTTATCTTTTGAAAAATCTATTTGCTACACATGTGGAATTTAGTGTTACAGTATAAAAAGAAAAAAGAGCCCTTTTTAGCTGGCTATTTTAAAGTTACTGCCAAGGTTAGGATAGTCTTAGACTTCTGACTCGCCCTGCCCCTTGCTGAGACATAATGCTCAGGCCAAGCCTAATGTTTCTGTTTTTCATGTAAGTCAGCACATGTGTACATTAGCTGTATATCATTCTAGTTATGGAAAAGAAATTTTATTTTCTTGCTAAAATTACCTTGACGAAAGCCACTCCATTTGGTGACACTGTGATATCATGCCTTATTTGGTATAGCAAATCTGGCGGCACTCTTAGAGATGTACAGCCAAATTTAAATTCATCATACCTGGAAAAAAAATTGAAACATAAAACATGTGGACTCGTATCATAATTACAATGGAAAATTTAAAGGTTCCATTATTAATTCTACTTGAAATGTCTTTTCAATCATATTGAAATACTAATGTATTTAATGTACATATGAAAAGCCTACTAATAACAAGTGTTTTGAATATTTAAACTTTATTAACTGAAACATTACTCATCACTCTTATCTAGGATTAATGGGAAAAAATCTACACTTACGTTTTTGTTTTTTTTGCTTTCTTGGAGGGGGGAAGGTAGGGTAGTTGGGGTTAAGTGACTTGCCCAAGGTCACATGGCTGGTCTGAGGCCAGATTTGAACTTAGGTCCTCCTGACTCCAGGGCTGGTATTCTATTCACTTCGCTCCCTACCCCCCCTACGCTGAAGTTCTTACATTTAAAATGTTCAACTTCAACTCAATGTACGATTCTGTTTTTTTATAAATCACTATTTTAAAGACTCATATAGAGAATCTGAAATATACATTATACATTTCCATATTAAATACTAAAAATAATAGGATATAATGCCTTATTCTAGGATTTTCCAATAAATTGAGTAAAATGCTATTAATCCTTCGAAAGTTTTTTTTTTTTTTTAAGGATAGAAACCATTACACAACAAAGTAATAACTCTCAAGTACATACTAATGAACTACTGACAAATGCAGAAAATATTTATGGATGTATTGGATGGTACAATTTCTTCAGATTACAAATTTTTTAGATGAATTAAAAGAGCTAGTACACTGTAGTTAAATTTTTCTACGTCTTGGAAAATATCTGATTAAAATAAAATCTAAGATTATGTTTAAAGCCAATAAGATCAAAGTTCTAATAAATAAAACCCAAAGTGTTCTGTGGTAGTTTAATTTAGTCTTACAAAGGAAAGAAATCATAATTTTAAAAAAGGCAGTCTATACATGGAAGGTGAAACTTTCATTTTACCTTCCTGAGAGATACCAGTCCCTGTAGTTGAAATGACCATGTAGTAGTGATTTACATCAACTGGTGGACATTTTTATTTTAGTGTAAGCTGTAACTTCATCAATTGGAGAATTCCTGGTGTGGAAATTCCCTCTACTGAGGCAGACTGATTAGTCATCTTTAACTTAAAGTCCTTGAAATGTTAAGTGACTTGTTCTTGGTCATACAGCCAGTATGTGTCAAAGGCAAGACCTGAACTGAAATCTTCATTTGATAAGACAGATAAAACAAATGGATTAGATTTCTTACAATCTATTAATTTTGTACACAAAGAACAGTCAAAGCATCAAGTATGAGAAATATTCAGGAGAAATCTATCAATTTTAGATACACAGAAAATAATTTTGAATAGAGTAAACTTACTTTCCTAAGTTTTCAACATGTCCAAGACAGGTGGAAAAACAGTAGTTATATGCAATTACAATGGAAGGATATAAGGACTGGAAATCCAGTACAAGAACAGAGTTGCTGTAGAAACGAGATTCAGGCTCCATTATTAGGGGAACACACTGTGGAGCTCTCATCTGGGCTCTCTGCTGAACACTGGGAGTCACAGGGATATAGTTCATTGGTTTAGCAATACGTAGCATCATTGATTCCACACGGTACTGTGGGAGGAAGAAAGCATTTAAACACATTTTGTCACTCTGATTTAACAAACATTTGTCATATTCCATCCTTTAAGTAAACAACATTTGCTAAACACCTACTATTTAAATCAGTCAATTAACAAATAATTATTAAGTACCTAATTTTTAATAGGCCCTGTGCTGGGTTCTGGGGACAAAAGTACAAAGAATGAAACAATTCCTATACACAAGAAACTTACCTCCTAATGGAGACAGTAAGTACATAAAGGAATATACATAGCATAAATATAAAATGAATAAATGCAAACATCTATAAAAATAACTAAATATAAGGCTGTTTGGGAGGGAGGGCACCAAAAGTTGAGGAAAATCAGCAAAGGCTTTATGTGAAAGGCCCCTGAACTGTGTCTTAAAGAAGAGAGGGACTTGGAGGTGAAATTAAAGAGGGGATGCATTATAGGTACAGGAAGATGGGAGATGGAATGTTGTGAGCGGGAAAGCCAGTTTGGCTATGCAGAGTGTAGCAATGACAGATAATTCGGGGGCAAGGTAGTACAGGACTTTAAAGGCCAAACAGAAGGGCTAATGTTTTATCCAAGTGTCAAGAGGAATACTTCAGACTAGACAGAGATTACATGATTTTTGTTTATGACAGAATTGTGTACCTTAATATTTACAAATCTCCCAATTTAAATCCTATAGAGAAGGAGAACTTCAAAACCTATCAATGCAAATTTACAAATTGGAAAGCATGACTTCAGGTTTATAAGAATGTTTCAGGAGCTGCTATTTTTTTTTTTAATACAGCAGGATCTAATCTGACTATAGTTGTGTCATAAGTGGGTGGACGTAGAAAATACTTTGATAGGTTTCTATGTTAAGTATAGAGCTGGTTAGGGAACTATTGCAATAATCTTTGAAAAATCAAGGAAAGGGGCGGTTAGGTGGCGCAGTGAGTAAGAGCGCTGGCCTCGGAGTTGCGATGACCCGAGATCGAATCCGGCCTCAGAAAATGAGCACCCACACATGAATAATGACTAGCCGTGTAACCTTGAGCAAGTTACTTAACCCCAATTGCTTTAAAATTAAAAAAAAAAATAAATTTAAAAAAAAAAGAAAAAAGAAAAATCAAGGAAAGTGGCAGGGGTTCCAGAAGCCTAGGGATGGCCAAATGGTCATTTGTTTTTCAAAGGTGAAAAAAGATGGATTTTAGAAACTGAGCTGGTAAGATTAATACTGATCCCTAGCAGAATTATTAAACAGATGACTTAATAACAGAAAATAAAGAATTGATCACTTGAAACCAGTATGATTTCACTGATAACACATGCCAAACTAATTTCCTTTTCAGATAGGGTTACTAGAGACTTGATGGAAAACCAAGAATCACCTACCCAGCAAAACTAAGTATCATGTTTCAGGGGAAAATATGGTCATTCAATGGAATAGAGGACTTTCAAGCATTCTTGAGGAAAAAACCAGAGTTGAATAAAAAAATCTGACATTCAGATACAAGAAGCAAGAGAAGCATGAGAAGGTAAACAGGGAAAAGAAATCATAAGGAACTTATCAAAGTTGAACTATTTACATTGCTACATGGAAAAATGATAATTGTAACTTATTAAACTTTTCTCAGTATGAGAATAGTTGAAGGGAATACAAATGTGTATGTGTGTATATATGCGTGTGTATGTATTCATACGTATATGTCTATATAGGAGGGTATATGGGCGTATGAATACATATGTGAGTGTGTGTATATATGTGTACAGGTATACATAGAGGGCACAGGACCAATTTAATTGTAAGGGGGAGAGGAGATGGGGAGAGACAGAATGGGGTAAATTATTTCTATAGAAGAGGCAAGGGAAAACTGTTAAAATGGAAGGGAAGAACAGGAAGGCAAAAGGGAATCAGTCAACCTTACTTTCATTGAATTTGGCTTAGGGAGAGAATTACACACTGTATGGGGTAAGGGGATGGGGGGATGATGGAGGGGAGAGCAGGTTAGTGGGGAGGGAAGTTGGAAGCACCCACTTTTGAAAAGGGACAAGGTCAAAGTAGAAAACAGAACAAGTGGGGGTCGGGATAGGATAAAGGGAAATATAGTCAGTCTTTTCCAATATATCCACTATGGAAAGGTTTTGCATAGCTACACAGTACAACCTATATTGAATTGATTGTCTTCCCAGTAAGGGTAGTTGAGGAGGGAGGAAGGGAAAGAATCTGGAATTCAAAATTTTAAAATCAAATGTTTTAAAAAAAATAGACCTAATGGATAAGTCAAGTGAGTATCTTGATTTTACCAAGGTATTTGACCTTATGACTCTTATGCTTTCCTTGAGGACAAGATCAATCAATCAAAAGGCATTTACCAAGGACTTAGTATTTCTCAGGCAAAGTGAACCATTAGTTCTTGCCCTCAGAGAGTTCATATTTGACAGGGGGTAAAGGAAGGGAGTTTTGGTTTAGGCAGAGAGAAAATGCTTATCAGATGACAGTACAATTTGGGATGGGTTTATAGCTAATTGAACAATTGTACTCTAAGAGTAATTAATGGAGAGCCATCTACTTGAAGGGAATATGTTCCAGTGTCATGTTGAAGGGCTCTGTCCTAACACCTGGAGTTTCCATAATTTTTATCAATGAATTAGTTGGTAAAAACAAGGTATGACTGGCAAACTGACGCAAAGTTGGGAGGCACAGTTAATATGTTGGAATCTGGATTTCAAAAGATAGACTAGGAAAATAGATAAAAGAAGATGAAATTTAAAAGGCATAAATACAAAGTCTTGCATTTTCTAAAAATTACCTAAATATCTTTTTTTTTTTTTGCTTTTTTGGAGGGCAGTTGGTGTTAAGTAACTTGCCCAAGGTCACACAGCTAGGTTTTTGTTTGTGTGTGCGTTAAGTGTCTGAGGCCGGATCCGAACTCAGGTCCTTCTGACTCCAGCGCCGGTGCTCTACTCACTGCACCAGCTAGCTGCCCCCAAAAATCACCTAAATATCTTTAGGATAAAGGTGACTTGTATTGAAAGCAGTACATTTGATGATTTAGAGATAAAGGGTGATATCATAAGTAAATTAGGGAATCTTGGAAAAATTTACCTGTCAGATCTATGGAAAGGGAAAAATTTATCACCAAACAAAAGATAGAACGGATCACAAGAAGTAAAATGGATAATTTTGATTACATGAAATTAAAAAGCTTTGCACAAAATTAATACAGTCAAAATTAGAAGGGAAACAGGAAACTGGGGAAAATATTTTGCAGCAAATTCCTACAATAAAGGTCTCATTTCTCAAATGTATAGGGAACAGAACCATATTTATAGAAATAAGAGCCATTCTCCACTTCCTTGCTAACTCGTCAAATAATATGATGAACAGTTTTCAGAAGAAATCAAAATATCAATAATCACAAAATAAAAATGCTCTAAATCACTACTGAAATGCAAACTGAAACAACTCTGAGATACCATTTCATACCTATCAGATTGAATAACAAGACAGAAAAGGAAAATAACAAATGCTGGAGGGGATGTAGAA
The DNA here is from genome assembly GCA_011680675.1 of Gymnobelideus leadbeateri. Lineage (NCBI taxonomy): Eukaryota > Metazoa > Chordata > Mammalia > Diprotodontia > Petauridae > Gymnobelideus > Gymnobelideus leadbeateri. The sequence continues at coordinate 440,606 of WOXC01007010.1, read as the reverse complement.
ATACTGGTACACTAATGCACTGTTCTGGAGTTGTGAACTAGTTCAACCATTATAGAGAATAATTTGGAACTATGCCCAAAGTATTATAAAACTGCGTTGTACCCTTTGACCTAGTAATACCACTACTAGGTCTGTATCCTAAAGAAATCAAAGCAAAGGGAAAAGGACCAATCTGTAAAAAAATACTTATAGCAGTTCTTTTAGTGATGGCAAAGAATTGGAAATTGAGGAGATACCATTAGTTGGGGAATAGCTGAAGAAGTTGTAATAATATGATCGTGATAGAATACTACTGTTATAAGAAATGAAGAGCAGGATGCTTTTAGAAAAACCTGGGAAGACTTGCATGAATTCATGCAAACTGAAGTGAGCAGGACAAGGAGAACATGGAATATCGTAATGGCAATACTGTATCAACTGTAAAAGCCTTAGCTACTCTGATTAAGACAATGATATGAGACAGCTCCAAAGGGCTCATGATGAAAAATGCTATCTACTTCCAGGGAGAGGACTAATGAGATCTAAACGTAGATTGAAGCATATTTTTTTAACTTTCTATATTTTTCTTTTTTCTGTTTTCTTTTGTAACATGGCTAATATGGGAAATATGCTTTGCACGACTTCACATATATAACTGATATAAAATCACTTGCCTTCTCAAGAAGGGAGGAGGGATGAAGGGAGAGAATTTAGAACTCAAAACAAAAAAAAAATGAATTGTGCTTTTTAAAAAATGTGACTGGGAAATATTTATAATGAAATAGTATTTATACATATACACACATATATTTTAAAAGATTATATATATTTGGAAAAAGCTCGTATGTTTTATTTGATCACAAACAATATAAACCAAAAGCAGGACAAAGTTGTTTCAAAAAAAAAATCTAATGCTATCTTAGGCTATAGTAACAGAACAAAATATCAAGATCAGAGGAGATGTAGAAGGCGTCTAGGAGGCAGTACTGTGCTGTAATGAAAAGGGTATTGTCCCTGGAGTCAAGAGACCCTAGTTCAAATCCCACTTCTGATGTTTACTATTTATGTAACTTTGGGCAAACCACTTAACCTCCCTAGGCCTCAGTTTCCTTATTTGCAAAATGAAAGGGTTAGATTAGATGACCTCTAAAGTCCCTTCTAGTTTTCTATCTGAGATAGTGAGAGTTTCTTAAGTCATGCCATACTATTAACAACTGAGGAAAATAGAGATGTTTTGTTTGGACAGAAAATTTAGGTAAGCCACATGAGCAGTACTGCAATGTATGAAGTATTGTTGTTTTTTTTTTTTAAACAAATGCTTTATTAACTTCTGTTTTACATCATTCATTTCCGCCAGATTTTGAGTTACAATCATTTTCCCCCTGTTATTTCCCTACCCAACCTCCCAGAATAGCAGTCCCACAAGATATCGCTTCCTCCAATCTGCTCTCTCCCATGCCTTCTCCCATACCCCCTTTGACTTTTCCATTAGAGGAAGGTGAATCTTTGTGTCCCAATGCCTGCACATCTTCTCTCCCAATTATAAGCAAAAGAGTATTAATAATAGTATTTATATATATTTGAAACATTTAATCTTAAGACCTCGAATTGCAGATCCATTTCCTTCCTCCTTTGTCACCCATTCCCTCTGGGGAGATAAGTAATTCAGTATATGTTGTACATGTCTAGCTATGCAAAACATTATCATAGTAGATATATTGTACAAGGCTGCTTATAATTCCCTCCCACTCATCCCACCCCCCACCTGGTCCATTCCCTACATGATCCTGTCCCTCTTCTATAGTGGGTACTTCCAGCCTCCCCTCCCCCCAAGGATGCCCTCCCATCCATCATCCCTCCTCTCATCCGCCTTCCCCCTATTCTGCTGCAGGTTGAGATATCCCATTTAGTATGTATGTCATTCTCTCCCTGAACCAAATTCAATGAGAATGTGGATTTGCCTTTTTTTCCCCCTTCCTATTCTCCCCCTCCCTTGCAACCACTTCCCCTTGCTTCTTCTACATGAGATAGTTTACCCTACCCTGTCTCTCCCCATCTCCTCTTGCCACTTTCCTCTCTCACCTCATAATTTCATCCCTTGAGTATTCTCCCTTCCCAACAGATTCAACCTATGCCCTCTATCCATATATAACTGTAACCATATACACACACATTCACATATGTATTTATATGACCACACACCCTTCTTCCATTATTTTCATAGTGAGAAAGATATCATCAGTCACCGTTATTGCTTTTCCATATAGGAATGTAAATAGTTCAACTTTGATAAGTTCCTTTTGATTTCTTTTTCCCTGATTACCTTCTCAAGAATCTCTTGCTTCTTGTGTCAAATTTTCTATTCAATTCTGGTTTTTTCCTCAAGAATGCTTGAAAGTCCTCTATTCCACTGAATGACCATATTTTCCCCTGAAATAAAATACTCAGTTTTGCTGGGTAGGTGACCCTTGGGTTCATTCCCAGTTCTTTTGCCCTCTGGAATATCATATTCCATGCCCTTCGATCCCTCAGTGTAGAAGCTGCCAGGTCCTGGGCTATTCTGATTGTGTTTCCACAATATTGAAATTGTTTCTTCCTGGCTGCTTGTAGTATTTTCTCCTTGATCTGGGGATTCTGGAACCTGGCTATAATCTTCCTGGGAGTTTTCTTTTTGGGATCTTTTTCAGGAGGTGATTGGTGGATTCTTTCAACCTCTATTTTGCCCTCTGGATCTAAAACATCAGGGCAATTTTCCTTGAGAATTTCTTGAAGGGTGATTTCTAGGTTCTTTCTTTGATCATGGCTTTCAGGTAGTCCAATAATTTTTAAATTGTCTCTCCTGGATCTATTTTCCAGGTCAGTGGTTTTTCCCATGAGATATTTCACATTGCCTTCTAATCTTTCATTTGTTTGGATCTGCTTAACAGCATCTTGATTTCTCATAAAGTCATTAGCTTCCATTTGCTCCAGTCTAACTCTGAAGGAATGAATCTCCTCAGTGAACTTTTGAGATTCTTTTTCCATCTGGCAAATTCGACTTTTTAAGGCATTCTTCTCCTCACTGCCCTTTTGGGCCTCCTTTGCCATTTGAGCTAGTCTATTTTTTAAGGTGTTGTTTTCCTCAGTCAGGCTGTTGACCCTCATTTCATACTTTTCCTGCATCCTTCTCATTTCTCTTTCCAATTTTTCCTCCACTTCTCTTATTTGATTTTTAAAGTCCTTCTTAAGGTCCTCTATGGCCTGCAACCCGCTCATGTTTTCCCCTGGGGCTTTTGGAGCAGGACTTCTGACCTCATAGTCCTTTTCCCGCTCTATGCCCCCAAAATAGGAGTCTAGGGTTGCATTTTTCTGTTTCCTTTGCCTTGGCATGTTGCCATTTGATTACCTGACTTTTGGGCTTGTTGCCACACTATGGCTTTAAGGCCAGATAGAGGAATTTTCGTCCCGAACGTGTGGGGGGCAACTTCCGTTTCTGGCAAGCTGTAAACCCACCCACGACTTCCACCCTAGATCACAATCCAGATCCAGGGAGGTTAAAGCAAGAGTGATTACCCCCCAAGACTGATCGCTGGATCTCCCTACAATTAATTGCAGGCCAGGAGCTGGAGCTGCCTCTGAAAACTACAAAATGGCATGTCTCTTCAGTGGCTTCTAGTCCCCAGGGGAGGGAGCTGACGCATTCCCCCAAATACAGGTCCCAAAGTCCATAGGACACTAACCTCTTACTTTGTCCTAGGCATGTCTATGTTGATAATTCTGGAATCGCCAGAGCTACTGGTGTTCTGGGGTTCCTCCAGCCGGCTGCTGGCCCTGCTGCCCTGGGGCTAAAACCTCGGCTCACGCGGACCTGGGCTCTGTTCGGCTCCACTTCCTGTGCTCTGCACGTTGTGCGCTGCCTGCTCCCAGACCGTTGTGTTGGTCCTTCCTGCAGGGCTGCTGGGCTGTCCTCAGCGGGAGGTTAGCTTCTCTGTGTCGTTCTGTGGGTGCTGGGGCTCCAGAAGTTGTTCAGAGTCCCCTTTTACATAGTTTGGGGGGAATCTGGGGGCAGAGTGGCTTGGATGAGCTGTTTCTACTCTGTCATCTTGGCTCTGCCCCCCATGAAGTATTGTTATATGGAAGAGGGAATAGGTTAAGTTTTTCAGTTCAATAAAGATGTTACACAGGAGATGTATAAATCTAAAAGAAATCAGACTAGTCATGTAGCAAGAACAAGGGATAATAGAAGGATTAAGTGCTGCACAAATAATATTAAAAGACCTACAGGAAGGACTCCAAAACAATGGGCGGATCTTCCTCCCTCCCTTCCTCCTGCCAAGTTTTTATGAGGGATGTGGACAAGAGTCATATCTAATAAGACTGAATGTTTCGTAATCTAACCCAACTCTTCCCTTATCCCTTCCCCAACTAAAAGAAAAAAATAAATAAACCAATAAACCCTTTTATCATATTTCCCCAAGTCAAGTAAAACAAATCCCTACATGGGCCATGTCTGAAAATGTGTCTCATTTTACAACTCCTTGTTGAGAGGTGGGTAGTATGTTTCATCACTGATCCTTTGGAGAATTCCAATTCTAATGAAGACATGCAGATAATTTTCTTTCTATCTACCTCTTTTCTTTTATTAGGCTTATTAGTTAAGGTATGAGATAAATTTGAAATTGGAATGTCAAGAAATTTTAAAAGCAGCCTTCCTTTGCTGTTGCCACAGTTCATCTGGGCTCTGTAAGCACACTGGTGAGCAAAGTGAGAATCTTCAGAGATGACAGAGCATGTTTCAGATACATTGACTACCTCTTCCCCAACATGGCTAAAACTGTGGCATGTAATCAACTAGGCAGAAGTATCATGACATGGAATGAGATACTGGTGTATCCTCTGATGGCTCAGAGGATAAAGAAGTCTTGAATCTGTCATGTAGAGCCCTGGAAGACTTTAGTGTTATAAAAGAGAGGCTTAGACATGACATTAGGGACTAGAAGGTTTGAAAATAAGTTGGGAAACCCTATTGTGTCCTTGGCAACTTCCTGGCAAACAGGGAAAAGAAATGGAAGCAGTATGAGATTTTATATTCTTGGGCTCAAAGATCACTGCAGAGGGCAACTACAGCTATGAAATTAAAAGATGCTTGCTCCTTGGAAAGAAAGCTATGGTAAATTTGGACAGCATACTAAAAAGCAGGGATATCACCCTTACTGACAGAGGTCTGTATAGTAAAGCAATGGTTTTTCCAGTAGCAATGTATGGCTGTGAGAGTTGGGACTATAAGGAAAGCTGAGCACCACAGAATCAATGCTTTTTAATTGTAGTGCTGGAGAAGATTTTTCCTTTTTGGAGGGCAAATTGGGGTTAAGTGACTTGCCCAAAGTCACACGGCTAGTTTTTGTGTTAAGTGTCTGAGGCAGGATTTGAACTCAGATTCTCCTGACTCCAGGGCTGGTGCTCTATTCACTGCGCCACCTAGTCGCCCCTGGAGAAGATTTCTGAGAGTCCCTTGGATAGCAAGGAGGTTACATCAGTCAATATTTAAAGAAATCAAGTCAAGCTTTTCACTAGAAGGTCAAATACTGAAGCTACAACTTAAATACTTTGGGCACATAATAAGAAGACAGGACTCATTGGAAAAGACCCTGATGTTGGGAAAGACTGAAGGCAAAAGGAAAAGGGGACGGCAGAGGATGAGATGGATAGACAGTATCATGGAAACAATGACCATGAACTTGGAGAGACTCTGAGAAATGGTTGAGGTTGTAGAAGGGCCTGGTATGCTATGATCCACGGGGTCACAAAGAGTCACACACAATTGAACAAAAACAAAATCGTGTCCTATCTTCAAATCTATTGGGGTTCTAGTTCTAAGGAGCAGTTGTCAGGGTTTCTGGACCAACTCTATCAACACAACTCTGGTGTTTCTAGTAGTTATGGTTTAAGTTAACTCAGACTACTAAGAACCCAGTCATAAAAATGCAATGAAGAGTCGTTCACAATATGTCAAAAATTAGCTACGTCTACTTAGAAGATCACCCTGCAGACTTGTAGTGATTCAGCTCTGTTCTTTTTGCCAGAAATGCAGGAAAGTCTTCTACTTCATTATTCATTTTTCCCCCTGAATCATGATACTCAGTTTTGCTGGGTGGGTGATTCTTGGTTTTAATCCTAACACCTTTGACTTCCAGAGTATCATATTCCAAACCCTCTGATCCTTTAATGTAGAAGCTGCTAAATCTTGTGTTACCCTGACTGTGGCTCAATGATATCTGAATTGTCTCTGACTGATTGTGATATTTTCTCCTTGACCTGGGAGCTCTGGCATTTGGCTATGATATTCCAGGCAGTTTTCATTTTGGGATCTCTTTCAGGATGTGATCAGTGAATTCTTTCAATTTCTATTTTATGCTCTGGCTCTAGAAATATCAGGGCATATTTCCTTGATAATTTCTTGAGATGATATCTAGGCCCCTTTTTTTTGATCATGGCTTTCAGGAAGTTCAATAATTTTAAAATTTCATTTAAAATCTTCTGGAATGATTGTCCAGGTCAGTCATTTTTCCAACGAGATATTTCACATTCTCTTCAATTTTTTCTATTCTTTTGATTTTGCTTTATTGTTTCTTGATGTCTCATTAAGTCATTATCTTCCCCTTGCTCAATTCTAATTTTTAAACAATTATTTTCTTCAGTGAGCTTTTGTACCTCTTTTTCCATTTGGTCAATTCTGCTTTTTAAGGAGTTGTTTTCTTCAGTGAATTTTTCAATCTCTTTTCTCTTTTTGGTCAGTTCTACTTTTTAAGGAGTTCTTCAGCTCCATGAAGTTTTGTATATCTTTTTCATTTTGGCCAATTATGTTTTTCAAGGCATTCTTCTCCCTTTACCATCTGGCCTATTTTGTTTTTTAAGATTTTTCTTCAGTATTTTTTTTTTGTGCCTTCTTTAATAAGCTGTTGACTCTTTTTTCATGATTTTCTTGTATCACTATCATTTGTCTTCCCAACTTTTCCTTTACTCCTCTTACTTGACTTTTAAAATTCTTTTTTGAGTCCTTCCATGGTCTGGGACCAAATCATACATTTTCTTTGATGCTTTGGATGCAGTAGTTTTGTCTTTGCTATCTTTTTCTGGTTGTGGGTTTTGATCTTCCTTGTCATCATGGTAATTTTTTTATAGTCAGAATCTTTTTCTATTGTTTGCTCATTTTCCCAGCTTATTTCTGGACTTTTAACTCTATGTTAAAGTGAGGTTCTGTTTTTGGAGTGGAGGGGGCATGGATCTAACCTTCAGGTTTCTGGTGTACCTGTTTTCAGAGAGAATTCTAGGGATTTCTATGTTTTTGATTCTTCCAAGGTGAAGAGATGTGTTCACTATTCTCCTCGCCTGTGCTGTTGTCTGTGAGTGATCATATGCATTCTTTTCTGCCTATAATTGTGGTCAGGGTCCCTGCTCCCCTGTGGCTGCAGGCTCTTGTGTGCTAGTGGCTCCTCCTTGCCTTGGAAGTACCACTTAGGACTTTGAACCAGACCCAAGTATGGGCAATGCAACCAATAATAAGCCAATAAAGGGACCACTGTAATCTCCTTCTGACTAGCTGTCAGACTTCCTTACCATGTGTGGGCTGAGGGCTCCAGAAGGATCTACTGCTGCTGCTGATTCAGTTGTTTCCAAGGCCTGTTCCTGGTTTGCTGGGGGCTGCTCTGTGTTGGTGCAGCTTGCCTGAACTGTGCTCCTCTCCTACCCCCCAGTGCAACAAACTTTTCCTGCTGACTATCTAAGTTTTCTGGGGATGGAAAACTATTTCACCCCATCCTTTTGTGGGTTCTGCTGTTCCACATTTTGTTTTGAGGCATTATTCTAAAGGTATGAGAGGAATTTGATATTTCAATTTTTTAAAAGGAGATTTATGTTGTATTGAAACTATAAAATGTATAAATAAATGAAAAAAAAGGGAAAAATCACAATGTTGCAATTTTCCCATCACTTTTTGTCTCAGGTGCCTCTAGGTCACTAGTGGCTCGGTCAAATGTAACTATGAAAGTTTACTCATAATCCCTAGTCACATGAATAGCTGGTTGTGGTAACTTTAAAAATAGCCTATAGGATTTGGGATGGACACAAAATTAGCAAATTTTGGTTCACTGGGAAATCTAGGTGAAAAATTTCTGGTAAAAATTTTCCTTGTGTAATTTTACAAGTTAATTATCAAGTCATCTTAATTAAATTTCTTAAGAGCTGGGTACGATGCCTAACACATAGTAGACACTTAATATATGTTTATTAACTTGATTTAATAAAATAAATGCTTATTGACTTTTTAAAAAAGAGGAAAAAAACACTTAATGAGTTATACATATCTAAAAAGTTTACAAACATTTTTTCATCTTACCTGTGAACCCCTGGTCAGAACATGTAAGAACTGAATCCCAAAAAGCCTTGCCATTTCACTGGTTTTCCCAATCAGGTCCAGCTGTTCTAACATCTGGAGATTTCCACGGACACGGCTAACATAATGATCAACCATTTTCCATCTGTTGAAGAAAGCAACGTTATGAACATTAGTGACTCTGAAAGAATTTAGTAATTTGAAATCAGGTTAACATTTTCATTTTGTGAAAAAGTACATTTTAAAACCTACAATTTGTGTCAATTATTTGGGACAAGTGATGATCTGGATATGGTTATTTTGTGATAGTAATACTGGGATAGCAGTAGTCTGTGCTTCTACTGACTGATTTACTCAGAATGTCTGACCTTGACCCGATAAAACCAGATTGCAATGATTTCCCCACCTGTAGTTATATCTCAGTTTAGCATAAGACTTCATGCCAAACAAATGTGTTTCATTTCTCTCTGTTATTTTTAATTCTATCATTTTTAAGAAGAACAGTCACTCCATATCAGTTTGTAAAAGTTTTTTTTAAAGCTTTTAAAGACCACATTTCAATGTGTTAGCAATATAACAGAGGCTGATGGTCTAGGAAAGTCAAGTGTTTACAAAGTCTACAATGTGAAACAAGATCAGTCAAGCTAAAATACAAAGTAAAGTACAGTTGAAAACAAACAAAAAAAATATCAAGAACTGATAAACCGTTGCTGTAAAACATCCTAATCTCCAGAAATCCAGAATCTCCATAAAAGCAAAGACTTAAATGGAATTGGCCTCTGAAGAGGTTGTTATTCCTCTACCTCAACTGTATAAACAGAAACTCAAATAGGAATGGTCATTATGGGCCACATATCAAGCTAGGAAACCACAAATTAACATCATCAATATTGTATTTTTTATTTATTTTGTTAAACATCTTCCAATTACATTTTAATCTGCTTCAAGGACTTGGGAAATTCTGGCAGAGTTTGACACCTCTACTCTACAGTGTGGTACAGGTTTCCTAAAGATGGAAAAACAGTGAGAATACCATTAAAAATATATCTAATTTTTGCTAAGGAGAAAACAAAAATTCACAAAACTTGTTATACATGACAAGATAATACAAAGACTAGAGGACTGATTTTAGAAAAAGGCAATTTTTATTAATGAAACTCATTTTTCATTGAAGGTATCAAAACTGTTGTCAGAAGAAGTTCAAGTGAACTGATAAGATATAGGCACTGTCAGCAGGCTGTAAAAATCCAACAAAAACACTATAGAAGAGGGACCAGGTGGGGGGTGGGATGGGTGGGAGGGAATTATAAGCAGCCTTGTACAATATATCTACTATGGTAATGTTTTGCATAGCTAGACATGTACAACATATACTGAATTACTTATCTCCCCAGAGGGAATGGGTGACAAGAGAGGAAGGAAATGGATCTGAAATTTGAGGTCTTAAGATTAGATGTTTCAAATATATATAAATACTATTATTAATATTCTTTTGCTTGTACCTGGGAGATAAATGTGCAGGACACAAAGATTCACCTTCCTCTAATGGAAAAGTCGAAGGGGGTATGGGAGAAGATATGGGACAGAGCAGATTGGAGGAAGCGATATCTTGTGGGACTGCTATTCTGGGAGGGTGGGTAGGGGAAAAACAGGGGGGAAAATAATTGTAACTCAAAATCTGTCGGAAATGAATGATGTAAAACAGAAGTTAATAAAGCATTTGTTTAAAAAAAATCCAATAAAAATGGGGGGGGGAATTTTTTTTTTTTTTTGTAGAGTAAACCTTGAATTCTTACCCCACTGAGGGAGATAATTCAAATCAACATATTAAAATACAAATTCCCAAATAGGGACATAATATTACAACATGACCATGACCTTATACTATGCATGTCACCAACAGTTAAGAAATTTATTCAAGAGGCAGAGATAAATAGATTTAAATGTTCTAGGAATTCACCTGATTTAAACTCCATTGAAAACCTTTCACTCCAGGCTAGACTTGGAAAAAATGGACCCTATGTCAAAGGTATGGCAAATATCCATTGTGATAAAGATGTGGTTTCATGATGAGGAATTAAAGGGCAATGTCACAATCTTGTGAACTCAGTGCTAAAGTGTGGAGATTAAGTGACTACAACAATTTGACATATTACATATTAAAGGTTTTTTTACATAAGTAAAAAGTGATAAGGTTTATTGCAAATGTCAATATGTTTATTTTTCTTTGTCCCAGTTCAGTCGCACACTAATGTAGCTTATTTATTAGTGACTATGGGACTTATTTTGGAGTTTTTCCAAATGTCCTGCTGCAATCAGCATGTTACCTATAAACAGGAATTTTTTTTTTTTTTTTTGGAGGGCAATTGGGGTTAAGGAACTTGCCCAAGGTCACACGGCTAGGTTTTTGTTTGTGTGTGTGTTAAGTGTCTGAGGCCGGATCAGAACTCAGGTCCTTCTAACTCCAGGGCCAGCACTCTACTCACTGTGCCACCTAGCCGCCCCCCCCTTTTTTTTAATTTTTAAAAAAATTTTTGCCTTTTGGAGGGGCAAGGGGAGGGCAATTGGGGTTAAATGACTTGCCCAAGGTCACACGGCTAGTTTATTTTTGTGTCAAGTGTCTGAGGCCTGATCCAAACCCAGGTCCTCCTGACTCTAGGGCCGGTGCTCTACTCACTGTGCCACCTAGCCACCTCTAAACAGGAATTTCTAATAAGAGATAGCATTTATATATCATGTACTATGTGACAGGCATTGTGCTAGGGTTTTTACAATTGTTATCTCATTTGGTAATCACAACTACCCTTGTAGGTAGGCGCTATTACCACCCCCATTTTACAGAAGAAGAAACTGAGGCAAACAGAAGTTAAGTGACTTGCCTATTGGGCAAAGACTTGCCCAGTCTTTCACTATTTTTCTCTGTAAAATTTTACAAGTAAATTTAGATTATAAACCAGTGTTATCCCTGGCTGTCAAATCTGCTTGTTTGGTGAGTGTTTACGAACTAAAGTAGTTCTTAGATTCTTCTGTCTCTTCATTATGACATTTAATTTATATTGGTTAAACTACTTTATGAAACTATTATAATCAGTGTATTTGACCTTCTCAATCCATTTCCCTTTTTTTGTCTTAATAATTCCTGTATGTAGGTCAGTTTGGAAGTTTTTTTAATAGCACATTATATACTTTCCTCATTTCTTTCTTCTAACTAGTCATTACTTGTACCAGATAGCCAAAAAAATTTTTCTTTAAACAAATAGAGGAAAAAACTCAAGTAAAATCCATTGATACTTCCAAAAAAATGTGAACATACATATAATGTTTAAATATATAAATTACACGAACTTAAATAAACTCACAACCTTGATAAAAAGGTAAGGGACGTGAGATTAAGGATCAAACAAGAGAAAAAGAACTAGGAAGTTACAATCCATACTGTTTATTTTTTTTAATTTACTGAACATGTTTTCTAGGATAAATAAACAACCTACTTATAAAATTCAATGAACTAAGTGCTAAAAAAAAAGGTTAGCTGATTTTATATCAATATATTTCAACCGAGTAAATGTTCCTGGAGGACATAGAGTCTTTGTTGTTATTGTCATAGGATAAAATACAAAATCCTCTGGTATTTAACTTGACTAATGTTTAATGTGAGGGTATTTGTAAATCCTATATTTGATTGCATGCTGCCATGGGAGAAGGGAGGAGAACGAGTGGGAGAAAATTTGAAACTCAAGGGATTGAGGAACTGAATGTTGTAAACTAAAAGTAAATAAATAAAAATTAAAAATTCTCTGGTATTTAAAGCCCAACACAATTTGGCCCCAATACATCTTTCTCAGCAAATTTCATATTATTTTCTCTAATGCAATCTGGATTTCAGCCAAACTCTTCTATTCTACTACTGACTGTTTCATTTTTAGGCAAAAAGAAAAGAAAAAAAAAAGCCAACATTATTTTTTTTTTTTAAAGCAATTGGGGTTAAGTAACTTGCTCAAGGTTACACGGCTAGTCATTATTTATGTGTGGGTGCTCATTTTCTGAGGCCGGGTTTGATCTCGGGTCATCCCAACTCCGAGGCCGGCGCTCTTACTCACTGCGCCACCTACCCGCCCCCAAAGCCAACATTTTTAATTCCCCATATATGATATTCAATTTTCTGCTCTTCTGTACAAGGAGTTTTGCTGCCCATGTTTAGAATGTGCTGCTCCCCTTCTGTCTTTGTTTCTAGAAGTTCCTAGCTTCCCCCTTCAAGTCTCAGTCTAAGTACCACTTCCTATAAGAGACTTTTCCTGATTATATGTAGTTGTTGGATTTTTCTATCTCTTCACTCAAAATTATATATTTATTTTAAATTTACTTACTTGATTATATATTGCTCCCCCAAAAGAATGCAAATTCTGTGCTAGGCACACAGCTTGATGGATTGAATTAAAACACCAGATTGGCTGTACTGTGAAATTTTTAATCATACAAAATTTTTTTTTGGCCATAGCAACTCTTAATGACTATCTAGCATATAAATGAATGGAGAGAGTACCCAAACTGACAAAAATTAAGGATCCATAAAGTATATATGTTACCCAAGCTCATTCTACAATCTCCTTGCTCAAAGAACAGGTATACTTTATTTGAAGAAAACCCAATAAAGACCACCCTTGAACTTACAAATGACTGCTATAGTCCTTGCCAGTCCTCCTCCATTTTCCCTCTTTGGTGACACCTTCAGGCAACTTGCTACCATAAAAATGGGAGCTTTTATAAAAAATCTTGCACGTTTTAGAGAACCTTTGGATTCAGAAAGGGTGAAAGAGCAGAAATCAAGGAAAAATAACCTAGGGACAGTCTGCCTATGAAGTTGCCATGCGATCTAAAAAAGTCTTTGCTCCCATGGCCCAGAACTCAGGCCAGCTGCAATAATCCCACAAATTCAGTTACATCACAAGTTTTGTTAGCTTTTGTTGGTTAGTCAAGGAACGTCTGTCACAACCATTATATGTTAAAATCATCTTGAATTTCAAACAATTTGACTTATTTAAAAGATTTAGAATACAAACTCATTTAGAAGTTGAGGAATGCCTGTATAAAGATTCACAAAAAGACAACTGGGATGATTATCTGTTCTACAGAAGATACAATTTGTTTGAATAGCAAGTTCCTTTGGTACAGTTCAAATGATATGATTGATAGAACGTATTTTTCTACAAAACTTATGAGGTTTATGACTGTTGTATAAAGCAAAGAATTTCTGCATTTTAGGAAAACAAAGGAGGAAAGAACATGGAAGTGTCACAACTAGTCATTGTACTTTTTTTTTTTTTTTTTTGCTTTTTTGGAGGGCAATTAAGTAATTAATTAATTAAGCAATTAAGTAACTTGCCCAAGGTCACACGGCTAGGTTTTTGTTTGTGTGTGTTAAGTGTCTGAGGCCGGATCAGAACCCAGGTCCTTCTGACTCCAGGGCAGGCGCTCTACTCATTGCGCCACCTAGCCGTCCCCTAGTCATTGTACTTTCAATGTCCTAAAAGAAGTGTGTATGATCTCCCTGTGCAATGTATTCCAGCATCATACAATCCTTACTATCAAAATGGTCTTCCACTTCCCTGTTAAATTTTAACTTAAGCCCATTTTTCCTGACATTACTATTTGTACAAATAGATATGATACACACCATTGACTTTAGTTCAAAGAGACACACAGAATTGACATTTAATTCTGCATTATATTAATAATAATAATTGTCAATCATAATTTTATATTCATTAGCATCAGACTGAACTTCTGTTTTTATTTATTATTGCCATTTGGTCTTTGCCTATGTTTATATTTCTATGATGATTTCAGTAAAGACTTAGTATTTTCCTATAATTTTATCTTACTTACGGATGGTGCCTCAGAGATATAAGTATCAAAAAAAGCAGATTTCAAATGAGTAGCTTTCTGAGATATTCAAGTCTTATGAAGGGGTCTTGCACCTCCCCACCCTAAGGTCTCTTGAAATTTAATGAACATATTTCATTCACCTCAAAATTAGATCCCATAATCTTATCAAATTTTTCTCTGCAGCAAACATTTCCTTAAAAAATTTAAAATAAATGATATTTTTGACACGACTATTTTTTGTTTAACATGTCTGATATGACAATAACCCCCTCAAATAAATGAAACATTACCTGTATAGATCTGTCTTGTTATCAAACCAATCAGATAATACTCGAAACGTGAAGAGAGGAAAACGTTGGTGAAGAACATGAAAGCTCACATTTTCAAAGGTATAGTTGGTTAGAGCCACCTGGAAAAATTTAAGTAATTATTACAATGTTTCTATATTCAAATGTCACATCATGTGGAAGGTTTCAGATACTGCTTAAAACCTTTAGTGATACCTTTAAAAACCACATTTAACAGTAACTTTGCATACCACTGAAATGAAATAAAATAAAATTCAAATCATATTCAAATTAAAATAATATTCAATTTAGAATAAAAAGTGTTTCACTCACAAATGCCATTAATTAAGTTATGGTTGTTTTCTGATGACAAGCTGTCTAATGGAATTATGTCAACTTTTGAGATGTGCCAAATTATGGAGACTTTGTCTCAAGGTTTTAGTAACTAGACCTCTCATTTTCTGGTTGATTTTGTGCTGCCTTGTTTCTCAAGAGAAGAAAGGATGAAAATGTCATCAGCATTTGCTCATGTGTAAAATATCCAGATGAAAGTTGAACTGATGTGAAATTATTTGTTAACCTACCCTTGCATAGAACATGGAAATGCTACTGTGAAGAAGACTGCTTAAAGGAAGGTGAAGCAGAAGTGGTATCTGTTAGTATACTACAAAAGATGGCTCAATCAGATGGAGCAATATGATGGTGATTTCCTGAAGCAAAAACAGCATGAAGGTAGGAGGCAGTTGGGATGAGGGGCTTAATCTAGACATTTGCTGGAAGTCTCTTTTTGCTCAAACCAGATTACCTAATAAATTCTTGATTTGTGTTTTTGATAATTTCATCTTTCTGAAAGTAAAGGAAACAAGGAAAAGAATTACTAATCTGAATTTTGGTCTGACCCATGAGAAAAAATGGTTTGGTAAAGTGAAAATAATGAAAGTTTCCTTTATGTTCAAGACAGAGAAGGAAAGGAACATTAGACTTTTGGAGAGCAGGTCTTAAAAGGTTCACAGAAAAGATGGAGATTGGCTCTTGGCACAGATTCTGGGGAAAAAAAAGGTTGCTTCAAGGAGAAAAAGAGGCTCTTGACAATGTAATTTTGATAAAACAAATTAAAATTATCTTAATAAGGAAAAAGGGGGAGGTATTTAAAGAGACTAATGGGGTGCTACAGGGAACTCACATTTTAAAAGGACCAAAAATGCAAGTGCTAGCACAAAACATTGGTAGATCCTTAAAAGAGGGATGGGGAAGACTAAATCTCAGGATGAGCCATACAGAATACTACTGTCAACAATATTACTTAAGAAGGGGGAAACAGAAGGAAAAAGGACCCATGTATACAAAAATATTTATAGCAGCTCTTTTTGTGGTGGCAAAGAATTGGAAATTGAGGGGATGCCAATCAACTGGGGAATGACTGAAAAAGTTTTGGTATTAAGAAATGCTGAGATTGGGCGGAGCCAAGATGGTGGAGTAGAAACAGCACTTCCAATGTGCTCTGCCCCACACAAATTTCAAACAATGTGAAAGGGGACTCCAAACAACTTCTGGAGCCCCAGCACCCACAGAACGGCACAGAGAAGCTAACCTCCTGCTGAGGACAGCCCAGCAGCCCTGCAGGGAGTGGCTAGCGCAGCACTCCGAGATCAGGCAGCACAGCGCACTGGGAACCAACAGCGACAGCGCAGCTCACAGAGCCGAGCCCAGGTCCTCGGTTTTAGCCCCAGGGCGTCCGGGCCTCCAGCCGGCTGGAGGGACCCCAGAACACCAGCAATTGTGGCGATTCCAGAATTATCAGCACAGATATGCCTAGGACAAAGTGAGAGGTTAGTGCCCTATGGACTTTGGGACCAGTATTTGGGGAACGCCTTGGCTTCCTCCCCTGGGGGCAAAAAGCTGCTGAAGAAACAGCTGCACAGAAGCCATTTTGCAGTGTCAGTAGTGGCTCTAGCTCCTGGTCTGAGAACTGTAGGAAGATCCAGCAATCAGTCTGGGGGTTAATCGCTTTTGCTTTAAACTGCCTGGATCTGGATTGTGGTCTGGGGGGGAAGTTTGGGGTGGGTATCCAACTTGCCAGAGTGGGTGGAGGCTTTACAGAGGCCACCCAACTGGTGGAAGTTGTGAAGACCCCACGTTTGGGCGGAAGCTCCCCTGTCTGGTGGCAGAGTCCTACTGTGGCAACAAGCCCAAAAATCAAGTAATTAAGTGGCAATATGCCTAGGCAAACGAAACAAAATAAACAGAAAAGTTCAACATCGGACTCCTATTTTAGGGGCAAAGAGGCTCAAAGCATGGAGGAGGACTGTGAGGTCAGAACTCCTGCACCAAAAGCCCCAAATGAAAATACAAGCTGGCTACAGGCCATAGAGGACCTTAAGAAGCAGATAAGAGAAGTGGGGGAAAATTTGGGAAGAGAAATGAAAAAGATGCAAGAAAAGTATGAAATGACAGTCAACAGCCTGACTGAGGAAAATAACACCTTAAAAAATAAACTAACTCAAATGGCAAAAGAGGCTCAGAAAGGCAATGAGGAGAAGAATGCCTTAAAAATTCGAATTTGCCAGATGGAAAAAGAATCTCAAAAGCTCACTGAGGAGATTCATTCCTTCAGAGTTAGAGTGGAGCAAATGGAAGCTAGTGACTTTATGAGAAATCAAGATGCTGTTAAGCAGATCCAAACAAATGAAAGAATAGAAGGCAATGTGAAATATCTCATGGGAAAAACCACTGACCTGGAAAATAGATCCAGGAGAGATAATTTAAAAATTATTGGACTACCTGAAAGCCATGATCAAAGAAAGAACCTAGAAATCATCCCTAAAGAAATTCTCAAGGAAAATTGCCCTGATGTTTTAGACCCAGAGGGCAAAATAGAGGTTGAAAGAATCCACAGATCACCTCCTGAAAAAGATCCCAAAAAGAAAACTCCCAGGAATATTATAGCCAGGTTCCAGAATCCCCAGATCAAGGAGAAAATACTACAAGCAGCCAGGAAGAAACAATTTCAATATTGTGGAAACACAATCAGAATAGCCCAGGACCTGGCAGCTTCTACACTGAGGGATCAAAGAGCATGGAATATGATATTCCAGAGGGCAAAAGAGCTGGGATTGAAGCCAAGCGTCACCTACCCAGCAAAACTGAGTATCTTGTTTCAGGGGAAAATATGGTCATTCAGTGGAATAGAGGACTTTCAAGCATTCTTTTTTTTTTTTTTAAACAAATACTTTATTAACTTCTGTTTTACATCATTCATTTCCGCCAGATTTTGAGTTACAATCATTTTCCCCCCATTATTCCCCTACCCAACCTCCCAGAATAGCAGTCCCACAAGATATCGCTTCCTCCAATCTGCTCTCTCCCATACCTTCTCCCATACCCCCATCGACTTTTCCATTAGAGGAAGATGAATCTTTGTGTCCCAATGCCTGCACATCTTATCTCCCAATTATAGGCAAAAGAGTATTAATAATAGTATTTATATATATATTTGAAACATTTAATGTTACGACCTCGAATTTCAGATCCATTTCCTTCCTCCCTTGTCAC
Source organism: Gymnobelideus leadbeateri (assembly GCA_011680675.1). Classification (NCBI taxonomy): domain Eukaryota; kingdom Metazoa; phylum Chordata; class Mammalia; order Diprotodontia; family Petauridae; genus Gymnobelideus; species Gymnobelideus leadbeateri. Next base: position 422,531 of record WOXC01007010.1, on the reverse strand, counting down.
CCATTCCTTCTTGGGGATATAAGTAATTCAGTATATGTTGTACATGTCTAGCTATGCAAAACATTATCATAGTAGATATATTGTACAAGGCTGTTATAATTCCCTCCCACTCATCCCACCCCCCACCTGGTCCATTCCCTACATGATCCTGTCCCTCTTCTATAGTGGGTACTTCCAACCTCCCCTCACCCCAAGGATGCCCTCCCATCCATCATCCCTCCTCTCATCCCCCTTCCCCCTATCCTGCTGCAGGTTGAGATATCCCATTTAGTATGTATGTCATTTTCTCCCTGAACCAAATTCAATGTGAATGTGGTTTTGCCTTTTTAGCCTTCCTTATTCTCCCCCTCCTTTGCACCCACTTCCCCTACATGAGATAGTTTACCCTACCATGTCTCTCCCCATCTCCTCTTGCCACTTTCCTCTCTCACCTCATAGTTTCATCCCTTGAGTACTCTCCCTTCCCAACAAAATCAACCTATGCCCTCTATCCATATATAACTGTAACCATATACACACACCTTCACATATGTATTCATATGACCACACCCCCTTCATCCATTATTTTCATAGTGAGAAAGATATCATCAGTCACAGATATTGCTTTTCCATATAGGGATGTAAATAGTTCAACTTTGATAAGTTCCTTTTGATTTCTTTTCCCTGATTACCTTCTCAGGCATCTCTTCCTTCTTGTGTCTGGATGTCAAATTTTCTATTCAACTCTGGTTTTTTCCTCAAGAATGCTTGAAAGTCCTCTATTCCACTGAATGACCATATTTTCCCCTGAAACAAAATACTCAGTTTTGCTGGGTAGGTGACCCTTGGGTTCATTCCCAGTTCTTTTGCCCTCTGGAATATCATATTCCATGCCCTTCGATCCCTCAGTGTAGAAGCTGCCAGGTCCTGGGCTATTCTGATTGTGTTTCCACAATATTGAAATTGTTTCTTCCTGGCTGCTTGTAGTATTTTCTCCTTGATCTGGGGATTCTGGAACCTGGCTATAATATTTCTGGGAGTTTTCTTTTTGGGATCTTTTTCAGGAGGTGATCGGTGGATTCTTTCAACCTCTATTTTGCCCTCTGGATCTAAAACATCAGGGCAGTTTTCCTTGAGAATTTCTTGAAGGGTGATTTCTAGGTTCTTTCTTTGATCATGGCTTTCAGGTAGTCCAATAATTTTTAAATTGTCTCTCCTGGATCTATTTTCCAGGTCAGTGGTTTTTCCCATGAGATATTTCACATTGCCTTCTAATCTTTCGTTTGTTTGGATCTGCTTAACAGCATCTTGATTTCTCATAAAGTCACTAGCTTCCATTTGCTCCAGTCTAACTCTGAAGGAATGAATCTCCTCAGTGAACTTTTGAGATTCTTTTTCCATCTGGCAAATTCGACTTTTTAAGGCATTCTTCTCCTCATTGCCCTTTTGGGCCTCCTTTGCCATTTGAGCTAGTCTGTTTTTTAAGGTGTTGTTTTCCTCAGTCAGGCTGTTGACCCTCATTTCATACTTTTCCTGCATCCTTCTCATTTCTCTTTCTAATTTTTCCTCCACTTCTCTTATTTGATTTTTAAAGTCCTTCTTAAGGTCCTCTATGGCCTGCAACCCACTCATGTTTTCCCCTGGGGCTTTTGGAGCAGGACTTCTGACCTCACAGTCCTTTTCCCGCTCTATGCCCCCAAAATAGGAGTCTAGGGTTGCATTTTTCTGTTTCCTTTGCCTTGGCATGTTGCCACTTAATTGCTTGACTTTTGGGCTTGTTGCCACACTATGGCTTTAAGGCCAGCTAGAGGAATTTCCGTCCCGAACGTGTGGGGGGCAACTTCCGTTTCTGGCAAGCTGTAAACCCACCCACAACTTCCACCCTAGATTACAATCCAGATCCAGGGAGGTTAAAGCAAGAGCGATTACCCCCCAAGACTGATCGCTGGATCTCCCCACGATTTGTAGGCTGGGAGCCGGAAATGCCTCTGAAAACTACAAAATGGCGTGTCTCCTCAGCGGCTTCTAGCCCCCAGGGGAGGGAGCTGACGCATTCCCCAAATACAGGTCCCAAAGTCCATAGGACACTAACCTCTTACTTTGTCCTAGGCAAGTCTATGTTGATAATTCTGGAGTCTCCACAGTTCCTGGTGTTCTGGGGTTCCTCCAGCCGGCTGCTGGCCCTGCCGCCCTGGGGCTAAAACCTCGGCTCACGTGGACCTGGGCTCGGCTCGGCTCCTGCGCTCTGCGCGCTGCCGGCTCCCAGACCACTGCGCTGGTCCTTCCTGCAGGGTGCTGGGCTGTCCTCAGCGGGAGGTTAGCTTCTCTGTGTCGTTCTGTGGGTGCTGGGGCTCCAGAAGTTTTTCAGAGTCCTTTTTTACATAGTTTGTGGAGAATCTGGGGGCAGAGAGGCTTGGAGGAGCTGTTTCTACTCCGCCATCTTGGCTCCGCCCCCCACTTTCAAGCATTCTTGATGAAAAAACCAGAGTTGAATAGAAAATCTGACATTCAGACACAAGAAGCAAGAGATGCTTGAGAAGGTAATCAAGGAAAAGAAATCAAAAGGAGCTTATCAAAGTTGGACTATTTACATCCCTACATGGAAAAACAATAACTGTGTTTGATGAAACCTTTCTCATTATGAAAATAACTGAAGAAGGGTACATGGCATATGTTCACAGGTATACATGGATAGAGGGCACAGGTTGAATTTGATGGGAAGGGATGATTCTTTTTGTTTTTTTTGGAGGGCAATTGGGGTTGGATGACTTGCCCGGGGTCACACGGCTGGGTTTTTGTTTGTATGTTGGGTGTCTGGGGCTGGATCCGAGCTCGGGTCCTTCTGGCTCCGGGGCCGGTACGCCGCCCCAAGGAAGGGATGATTCTTAAGGGATGAAGTCAAGAGGTGAGAGAGGAAAGTGGCAAGAGGAGATGGAGAGAGACAGGGTAGGGTAAATTATCTCATGTAGAAGAGGCAAGGGGAAGTAGTTGCAGAGGCAGGGAAGAACAGGAAGGCAAAAAGGCAAAAGCATATTCTCATTGAAGTTGGCTCAAGGAGAGAATCACATACATACTAAATGGAATATCTTACCCTCATTCACTCTCCTGAGTAGGGGAAAGGGGGATAAGAAGGGGGATGATGGAGGGGAGGGCATTCTGGGGGGAGGGGAGGTTGGAAGTACCCACTATCAAAGAGGGACAGGATCAAAGCAGGGAATGGACCAGGTGGGAGGTGAGATGGGTGGGAGGTAAATATAAGCAGTCTTTTACAATGTATCTACTATGGTAATGTTTTGCATAGCTATACATGTACAACACATACTGAATTGCTTATCTTCTCAGAGGGAGTGGGTGACAAGGGAGGAAGGGAATGGATCTGAAAATCGAAGTTTTAAAATTAAATGTTTCATAAGTGTCCAGGCATTGGGGCTCAGAGATTCACCTTGCCCTAATGGCAAAGTCGAAGGGGATATGGGAGAAGATATGGGAGAGAGCAGATTGGATGAGGGGATATCTAGTGGGACTGCTATTCTGGGGTGGTGGGTAGGGAAAAAATGTAACTCATAATATGATGGAAATGAATGATGTAAATCAGAAGTTAATAAAGCATTTGTTTAATTAAAAAAAAAAAAGAAATGCTGAGCAGGCAGACTTCAGAAAAACCTGGAAAGACTTGCATGAACTGATGCTGAGTAAAATGAGCAGAACAAGGGAACACTATATATATTAACACCACCTTGTTAGAATTAGCTCTTCTGAGCAATGTGAAGATCTAAGACAGTTCCAAAAGACTCATGATGGAAAATGCTATCTATCCACATCCAGAGAAAGAACTATGGAGTCTGAATACAGATTGAAGCATACTATTTTCTCTCTCTCTCTCTCTCTCTTTTTTTGGCTTTTTCTTTCTTATGGTTTTCCCTTTTCTTCTGATTCTTCTATTATAACATGATTACTGTGGAAATATGCTTAATATATGTGATCATGCATGTATAGCCTATATCAGATTGCATACTTTCCTGGGGAGGGGAGAACAATTTAGAACTCAAAATCTTATCAAATGAATGTTGAAAACTAAAAATTAGTTAATTAATTAGTTTTTTTTTTAAAGGGGGGGTGGTGAAGAGCAAACAAAGGTTTGTCCTTATGCTTGGGATAATAACAGGTGAGAAAAAAAGAACTTTTCAGCTTCAGTAATTTTTATTTTCTCTATTAAAGAAAATTATCTTTACACTGAAAAGGGTAGGACAGTGGTTAGGAGGGAAATGAAACCCAGGATAAGTGAGCAGATCAAAAGACAATGACTATACCACTCTAAATAAGTTTAAGATATCTGTGTTGAATAAATTGTATGCAAAGATGATGAAAGAATTTGTAGGCATGACTGCTGAAGTTGATTATCTTTGAGGCATTCTGGCAAATGGGAATTGTGCTATAGGACTACAGATAGGCAAATACCCTAATTTTCAGAAACGGGGAGAAAATTCTTCAAACTATAGGCTGATAAGTTTGAATTTTTTGTGTAAAAATTCCAAAACAGATTATTGAAGAAATATTTTGCAAACCAAATAGGGGAGCAATGATCACTAAGGGCCAGACTATACAGGTAGACTCCTTTAGATCCAGAAGGAACACAGGTAGGGAGCCTTTTTCCAATTCAATGTTTTCTCTAGGCTTGGAATGATCTGGCTCCAGATGATTCCTGTGATGATAACATTAAAGATCAATAACCTAATAAGGTCCAGAATGCCTAAACTGGTCTTCTCTCTTGCTCACATGTGACAGACATCACATCTTCTATCTTTATGACTTTGTAATGGCTCTCTACATGCCTGGAATATACTATCACCTCACTACTGCCTCGTGGAATCTTTCTTTCTTTAAGATGCAGCTCGAGGACCACCCTTTCTGGGAAGTTTTTTTTTTTTTCTGATCCCCTCACCTGCTAGTGAACTCCTTCTCAAAATACCTTGTATTTACTCACTTTGTATTTAACTTTTATATACACATATATATCCTTTGTGTCCCTTATTAGAAGTTAAGTCTCTTGCGAACAGGGTTTGTTTCATTTGCTCTATCTGTATCTCTCTAGCACATCTCACTTGGCCTGACACAGTGGATGAGTAGTAAATGCTTGCTGAATGACTGATTAACTGACTGACATGAGGTCAACCCCTGCTATGTTCAAACTGTCCTGAAGGGGACCTGCCAAGTGGTTTGAAGTATTTTCTGCTACTGTGAAAACTGTCAAGTCTATTTTAGTGATCCCAAGAAGAATGACGAATTATTAATTCCTAACATTCACACATTTTTGATGCTCCAATGCAGGTGAAGATAAAAGAGATAATTTACAGTTAACAATAGTTTAAATAGCCCAGGAATATTTGTGTTCTCTGACCTCTGATATTGCAGAAATTCCTATGAGAAGTCCAAAGTTTTTAAAGATCTTTACTCAATAATTCAATAACTTGGGGTAACATTTGACACAAACGATCTAGCTAGTTGCATTTTAACCCTAAGTAAGCAAAGAATCCTTTGATAATCTGGTTCAATTCTGTTGTCATACATAATGCATGTGCTCATTCCAAGGAATATTTTAAAGTTATCACAGCTTATTTTACGCAGTAGAGACTATGCACAAAACAAAAAATATAATTTTGCTAGCCCAAATTCTATTTATAAAAATATCTTCTAAGTCATTGGGTGCACTTATGTTTTGAAATCTATGAAAACAACACACTGAGCCAGAATAAAGTTATCCACTCCTCTTTCTTCTATCAATAAGGAAAATATGTACCAAATGCACATGGAAAAAAGGAGATGTTTCTAAGGTATGTATTTAGAAGAGGCCAAACAAATTTAACGCACACTACAGAAAATACAAGAAAAAAGGGAAGAGAACATATAGAAGCCAAGTAAGAGATAAAGAATCTTAAAGGATTATTTAATAAGAACTGTACTTTCTATATTGACAAATACAATTATTAGGCATCCTCACCCAAATGATGGCATAAGACATTCTTGGGAAGTCAACTATTCAGTATGACTCAAGAGTGCCAGCAAAGTCAGTGAGTATGATATTTATCTAGAAAGTAGTTTGGAGGTGATTGTGTGGGAGTAAAGGTAAGGAAAATAGGAGGTAATCCAAGAATACTAGAAAAAAAGCCACTCTACTAAAAATGTATGTTTCTGCACATGAATGTTTTTAATTGTTACCAACAACATAGAGGGGACATTCAGGTCAGGAACTCCATCATTTTGAACAGTGAGAATCTTCCACCAAATATTTGCTGCTTCATGTGTGTAACTAATATAATTTAAGACCTGATCATTTGAAATTCTGGGGTAGGGTATTCTTTGTTTTTCGAAAGTGACTGGCTAATAAATCTAAGAATGCAAGGGAACTTAAAACAGAGCTTTGGGATTTATGTTAAGCACTCCTAATTTCTATATATGACAAAGGCATCATCAATGGAAAAAATGCCATTTAAAAAAATTTTAAGGAGCAGAGATGCTCTTATTTGTTTTAACAGAATGTTCTAGTACTTAAACACTCTCACTGTTAAGTAGTTCTTGTTGAAATCTAATTTATAATTTTCAAAATACAATAAATTGAGGTAAAAATAAATTTAAGACACTGTGTTTAGAGTGCAGTTCTATATTAAGGAAAAAAGTATAAAATATCTGTTATATAATAAAGCACACAAGTTCTACAGACATTTATAAGTATTCCTAAGATGCTTCAGAAACAAAAATGAGAAATCAGTTAAGAAAATGGAAGTCAGTTTGCCAATTGACAGGCATCCCTGCAATTTCCAATTCTTTGCCCCCACAAAGAGAGCTTGCTATAAATATCTTAAAACATATAGGTTCTTTTCCTTTTTCTATAATCATCTTTGGAAACAGACCTAATAATGGTATTGCTAGGTCAAAGGAGATAGGAAGTTACATAACTCTTTGGGCATAATATCAGATTGCTCTCCAAGTTCAGATCAGTTCACAATTCCACCAACAATGCATTAGTGTCCCAATTGTTCCACATCCTCTCCAGCATTTGTTCCTTTCCCCTTCAATCATTTTAGCCAACCTAATAGGTGTAAAATAATATCTCAAGGTTGTTTTAATTTGCATTTTTCTAATCCATAATGATCTAGAACATTTTTTTTTCATATGACCATAAACTGTTTTGATTTCTTCATCAGAAAACTATCTGTTTACATCTTTTGACCATTTATCAACTAGGGAAAGATTTGAATTCCTATAGATCTGATAAAGTTCTCTATATACTTGAGATATGAGACCTTTATCTGAGAAACTGTCTATAAAATTATTTTCCCCAATTTTCTACTTTCCTTTGCACCTTGGCTACATTTGTTTTATTTGTACAAAAACTTTTAAATTTAATGTAACTGAAATTGTCCATTTTATATCTCATATGGCTCTCTATCTCTTGTTTCTTCATAAATTGTTCACTTATTCATAAGTCTGACAGGCTATATATTCCATGTCCTGTAAATTTTCTTGTAATATGTCTTTTTATGTCTAGGTCATGTATCCATTTTGACTTTATCTTGGTAACTGGTGCAAGCTACCTATCTATGCCTAATTTCTGCCAGATTACTTTTCAAGTTTTCCTAGTAATTTTTACCAAATAATAAATTTTTATCCTAAAAACTTAAGTCTTTACGCTTCTTAAACATAAAGTTACAATAGTCACTTGCTGCTATAAATTTTATGTCTACTCTGTTCTACTGATCTACCTTTCTATTTCTTCTATTTTCCAGGTCAGTGGTTTTTCCAATAAGATATTTCACACTGCCTTCTATTTTTTCATTTGTTTGGATCTGTTTTATAGTATCTTGATTTCTCATAAAGTCAGTAGCTTCCAATTGCTCCAATCTAATTCTGAAGGAATTATTTTTTTCAGTGAGTTTTTGAAATTCCTTTTCCATCTGGCAAATTCAGCTTTTTAAGGCATTCTTCTCATTGACTTTTTGGGTCTCTTTTGCCATTTGAGTTAGTCTATTTTTTAAGTTGTTATTTTCTTTAGCATCTTTTTGGGTCTCCTTCAGCAGGCTGTTGACTCACTTTTCATGATTTTCTTGCGTCATTCTCCTTTCTCTTCCCAATTTTTCCTCTACTTGATTTTCAAAATCCTTCTTGAACTCCTCCATGGCCTGTAACCAATCCATATTTTTCTTGGAAGCTTTTGATGCCGGAGTTCTGACTTTGCTGTCTTCCTCCTGTTACATGCTTTGATCCTTTTTGTCCCCCCAAAATGAATCTATGGTCTGATTACGTTCCCTCTGCTTGCTCATATTGCCAGCCAATTACTTGACTTTTGAGCTCTTTGCCACAGTAGAACTTCTGCTTCCAGAGTGGAAAACTTTTTTCCCAAAGTGCTGGGGTTTTCACAGCTGCTGAAGCTATCAGTTGGGCACCCTCTCTACTGCCCCCATAAGCTCTGGCACACTGGCCACATACCCCAGGACCACCACCCAAGACAGTGATCCAGATCCAAGCAGGTTAAAGCAAGAGTGATTACCCTCTGAATGGTAGCCTGGTCCCTCTACAATCTGCAGGCTGCTGCAGCCATGCTTCCACTACCTCTTGTTCTGGGGGCAGGCGCCAGGCCATGCTCTTCTGTCCCCCTATTCCAACAGAGTTCCACACTGACCTTTTACTTTATCTTTGGTGTTTATAAGTTGAGAAGTCTGGAAACTGCCACAGCTGCTGGTAACTCACTCTCCTGATGTCTGCTCCGGCCTCCGCAGGTCTGGGGCCATCCTGGGGCCAGAACTACAGCTCACACGAGACTGCGCTTGGCTCCCAGCTCAGTGCATTAGACCCTTCCTGTCAGCCTGCCTGGCTGCCTTCAGCAGGAGATTTGTTTCTCTCTGTCACTCTGTGGGTTCTGTAGCTCTAAAATTTGATTAGAGTCATTTCTTTACATGTATTAGAAATGACTGGAGTGGGAGCTCATGCCAAGTTTGTGCTTCTACTCTGCCATCTTGGCTCTGCCCCATCTTTCTATTTCTTAGTCAATAAAAGATAGTTTTGATAATTACCTGTCTTATGATATAGTTCAAGATCTGGTATCACTAAACTTCCTTCCTTTACATTAAAAAAATTGTTCTTCAAAATGAATTATTATTTTTTCTAATTCAGAAAAATAAATTTTTGGTAATTTAGTTGAGATGGCACTGAATATATAAATTACTTTAGGTAAAATTGTCATTTTTATTATATTGGACCTGCCTACCCATGAACAATTAATATTCCTCTATTTAAATTTGATTTTATTTCTATAAAAAGTTTTTTTTATAACTTTGTTCATATAGTTTCTGGGTTTGTTTTGGCAGGTATATTCCCAGGTATTTTATACTATCTAGAATTAACCTGTAACAGAAACTGTGGGGATGCCCATCAACTGGGGAATGGCTGAACAAGCTGTGGCACACAATCATGATGGAATACTAATGTTGCTATAAGAAATGATAGCTTAATGATTTTAGAAAAACATGGAGAGACTTGCATGAAATAATGAAAAATGAAATGAAGAGAACCAAGAGAACATTGTATACAGTAACAGCATTATTGTTTTAAGAACACTTTGAGTAATAAAGTAATTTTGACTATTAAAAATAACCAAATTAACTACAAAGGACCTATGAAGGAAGATGTTAACTGTATCCAAAGAAAGAACTGCTAAGTAGAAGTATGTATGGAATATATATATACATATTTGTGTCTAACAGTAACCTCTAAGGTGGGTGGGTGGGGAGAAAATAGATGAAAAAAAAGTTACATGATAGTTTTATTAAATATTTAAAAGGAATAGAAAACTGTACATACTAGATTTACAGTTTCATTTGCAATAATCTTTTTTTCTATTGTAGTATGCTATGGAAATGATTGCCTCATCTTTTAACTTCAGAAAAAAAGAAAATGGTAGTCAAATTGTAATTTTACATTACTAAACGCAGCATTACTTGGAATTTTTAAAAATTCCACTTTTAACACCAAAAAAGCGCGAAAGTTTCACACTCAAGTGCACAAAACAACACAACTGATATTTTAAATAAATCTTATTCAATTTAACTAAAAAGTTAATTTTTAGATAAGGCATTTTACCTCATTTCTCATGATTCTCCAAAGATTTAGTGTGATCCGCCCAACAATGTTTATCTCACTCATTGTATCAGATCCATACTCATCTCTTTCAGCAGCAAATCTGTTCTCTATTTTGTCATCTACAGAATTGGAAAGAGACTGCATTAGGGCATGTTCAGGTACTTCAGAATATTTTCCCCAATAAAAAAAAAATGAACCTTTTTTCTTTTACTTCTAGTAAAGTATTAAAGTTTACTATTAAAGTTTACTTCTAGTAAAGTTATTAAACTCACCCAGAACTGCAGCATTTTTCTGGCTTTAATCTGAAAAGTATGTACTATTTCTATCTTTTATTTAACAACTGCTAAATAATAATTGCTAACATTTATGTATTACTTACTACACACCAAGGCACTGTGCTAAGCACTATACAATGATTATTTAACTTGATCTTCATAGTAGCCCTTGGTGGTGAATGCTGTTATCATCTTGATTTTACAGATGAGGAAACCGATTTAATAAAACTTTACATGAGTACAATACTTTATATTTTTAAAAATGTTTTTGCACATTTTATTTTATTCTAATAACCCTATGAGGTAGGTAGTGCAAGAATTACTATGTTTTTTTTTTGCATATGAACAAGCTATATAGGTCAATAGAATCATCAATGGAAAAAAATGTCATTAAAAATGTCTTGCAGAATAGGGTAAATTATCTCATATAGAAGAGGTAAGGGAAAACTGTTACAATGGAGGGGAAGAACAAGAAGGCAAAAGGGAATGATTCGATCAGCCTTACTCTCATTGAATTTGGCTTAGGGAGGGAATGACATACACACTAAATAGGGTATTTACCCTACAGGAGAGTAGGGGGGAAGGAGGTGAGAAGGGGGATGATGAAGGGGAGGGAAGGTTAGGGGGGAGGGGATTTGGAAGCACACACTTTTTAAAAGGGACAGGGTCAAAGTAGGGAATAGAATAAGTGGAGGTCGGGATAGGATGGACAGAAATATAGTCAGTCTTTCACAATATATCCACTATGGAAATGTTTTGTGTAGCTACACATGTACAACATATATTGAATTGCCTATCTTCCCAGTAAGGGTGAGTGATGAGGGAGGAAGGGAAAGAATCTGGAATTCAAAATTTTAAAACCAAATGTTTAAAATACATATAAAATATATATACATGTATAATTATTTTTTTTTACATGCAACTGGGAAATTATATGATATACAGGCACTGGGATATAGAGATCCATCTTACCCTACTGCAAAGTAGGAGGAGGGGATGGAGGAAGATATAGGAGAGAGCAGATTGGGGGAAGGGATATACAGTGGGATCACTGTTTTGGGGTGGTGGGTAGGGAAAAGATGGGGAGAAAATTTGTAACTCAAAATCTTGTGGAAATGAATGATATAAACTAAAAATAGAGATAAAATTTAATTTAAAAAAAATGTCTTGGGGAGCAGCTAGGTGGAGAAGTAAACAGAGCACCAGCCCTAGAGTCAGAAGGGCCTGAGTTCAAATCCGACCTCAGACACTTAACACAAAAAATTAGCCATGTGACCCTGGCAAGTCACTTAACCCCAATTGCCCTACCTTCCCCCCTCCAAAAAGCCCCCCCCCCCAAAATGCCTTGGAGCAGAGATGATACAATTTGCCTTAACAGAATTCCCTAGTGCTTAAACATTCTCACTGTTAAGAAGTTCTTATGTTAGGTGGTGCAGTGAATGGAGCACTGGCCCTGGAGTCAGGAGGACATAAGTTCAAATCTGGCCTCAGACACTTGACATACTTAGTAGCTGTGTGACCCTGGGCAAGGAACTTAATCCCAGGTGCCTTGCCTTCCCCCCTCCAAGAAAAAAGTTCTGTTAGAGAAGTAATTGACTTCAAAGCTTTATGGCTAATATGTAGTAGAATAAAGACTAGATCTAGGTCCTCTAGCTCCCAGTCCAGTGTTCTTACCAAAGTAATGAGGTCCTAACATGAATACTGCTCTGAAACCTGGATAAAGATATCCCAGAAGACATGTTTTCTATAGTGAACTGAAAATCAGAATAATTGTTCTCAACAGAAAATGGAGTTTGCATCTAATTTTAAGGACTAGAGATGCTTCAATAAAGTTTCCATTTTTGCCACCAGTGTTAGTTAACCATGTGTGTAGGAGCACCTAGCAAACTAAAAGGGCAGAAGATTCCCTGGATTCACTACTAGTTATTGAAACAAGTGTGGTAGCCACAGAGAAGGGATTAGAATTAAAAATCTTCAGTAACAAAAGATGCTTTACTCTCCCTTAATAGGACATTCTAGTATTTAAACATTCATAGTGACAAGAAGAAAGTTCTAGTTCAACGAGAAGGATCCTCTACCATGTGGAAGGAAGGCTCTTGTTTCATATCCTTGTTCTTAAAAGAAAGCAATGAAAAGAGACAGACTGCTATCAGAGACAGAAACAGGCTACATATTATGGAAAAAACTTGTGTCACTGTCTTATCTTACTTTTTGGATTATTAAGATATGACCTAAGAAAAAAGGAGTCAGAATACTACCATATCTTATCCAACATCCTTATTTTTATTTCTGATGCCTTTTCTTTTCTATCACACTCATTTCTGAATATTCTTCCCCTGTCCCATATCCAGAGAACTGTCCATTGCAACAAAGATTAAAAAAAAATTCAGCAAAAATAACCAGCACATTTGGTTTTCTAGTATATGCAGGACTCTATATTCTATATTATCAGAGTAAGTGTCTGGAATGAGATGTGAACCCAGGTTTTCCTGCTACCTAACTGTACGACTCATTTTGCTTTAGCTTATATGTCTTCTCATGATTCTCTGAATTCTTCCTTTATTGTGTCTTACATCACAATAATATCCCAATACATTCATGTTCTACAATTTATTTAGCCATTCCCCAACTGATGAATACTTATTAGTTTTCTTTCCTGTATCTTTGCTAGCACAGAAAGTGATGCCACAAATACATTGGTATAAGACTGACCTCCTAGGGACAAAGGTCTAAGTTCTGTATCTTTTCTAAAGCAGTTCCCTTTGTGAGATGCCTCTTCTATAGCTGAGGAAACAGACACAAGGCTAATGATATGTCCAAAGTGAAGCAGTTACATAAATGTTAAAACTAGCATGGCAATCCAGGTTTCCTGCCTCTAGACCTGGTGCTCTTTTCACTACATCATATTACCTTCTTAACAATGTAGCTAAAACAAAACAAAACACCTTGATTCAAAAAAAAATTCTGTGATCAAATCAAAGACAAAGAAGAAAATCCTGACAGCAAAAAAACTGAATATAATTCAACTGGCTTTTCATTAAACTCAGAAGTATTTGCTATTCTGGATTCTTACACTCACTAACTTTTCTTGTGTTTTTGAAGTCATCTCCTCTCTTGTTATTTTCTATCAGATGGTAGAGACCAGCTTTATTAACATTTCAACTTGTCACCTTGCTTTATGATCTCTAATGTGGCATTTTTAAAGAAACTTATATAAGCATTCTCTAACTGCAAAGAGTAGGTAATTTTGAAAGTTTGATCAGAATCAGGGCCTCTGAGAAATAACCTTTAAATTCAGATATTCCTTTAGACTAGTACATGAAGACAACCCAATTTATGGTGCCCTTTTGCCAACAAGACAATGCTGGGAAACAGAGGGAAAGAATTTGATTTAAAGTAAAATGGTGCTTTTCAATTTTTACTTGTATTTACCTTTTAACTTGTTATACATTTAAACCACAATAGATTCACAGTACCTGGAACACGGGAGATCATCTGACATAAGTCAACACTTAATGCAGCAGCCCTTTGTAAGAGGTAGCCCCAGGAATGCATCTGAATTTCATATCCTAACAGAATATCAGGATCATACCTAAAGAGACAACAACAAATTATTTAACAACCAAACTAATTTAATTTTGAATATGCCTTGTATAAGAATTCTGTTAATAAGTCCTACAAAAGCTCTAAGACATAACTTGATTTTTTAAAAAATTTGTAAGTATAATTGTCTAGAATTTATGCACTGATAGATTCCCTATCAGTTTGTTTTAAAATTTAGATGAGCATGATTGCTTAGAGCCTAGTATAGTAAAGCATTTGCCTAGTGAAACAAGAAACTTTTTAAATAGTTTTTTCACTCCACAAGTCTTCCTTCTTTCCCTTGATATCCCCTCCCCCTCAACCTTTCCCTTAACAAAAACAAACCCCATTATAGACATATACAGTAAAGCAAAACAAGTATCTGCATTGACTATATAAAAAAATGGTTATATTCTGCCCTCTTCATCTATCACCTCTCTGTCAGGAGCATGTTTCATCATCAGTCTTCTGGAACCATGGTTAGACATTACACTGATCAAATTCCAAAGTCTTTCAAACATAAAATATTTTTGTTATTTTATAAATTGTCCTTCTAGTTCTCACTTCGCTCTTTATCAGTTCATAAAAATCTTTAAAATTTTTTCTGAAAGGACCTCCATCATTTCTTACGAAACAATATTTCATTACGTTTGTATAGTGTAACCTGTTTATCCATTCCCCAGTTAGTAAATATTCCCCTCAATTTCCAATTTTTTGTCACTGCAGAAAGAGCTGCTTTAAATATTTTTGTATGTCCTTAAGTTTGTTTTGTAGGATAATCCTCCCTTATGCTACCCTCCCTCTTACAGTCCATGTCTTCTACCCTTTCCCTCCTATTTACCTATTGAGTGAATATATTTCTGTGCTCAACTCTGTGTGTATATACGTATGTATTCTTCTATCCCTTGACTAGTTCAGTGTCACCTGTTCTGAAACTCTTTCCTCCTTGTTTGTATAAATTCCTACTTGCAAATCCCAAATATATGAGATAATTTTTTCCCTAATCTGCCTCCCTGCTCTTCCCCTTCTCAGTATAGTGTATTCCTCTTCCTCTCTGTTTCAATTCTTCTTTTAAGATCAATAGGACATAATAAAACTACTTCCAGGCTATTTGAGTCAATTAGACTCCCACTATGTCACCTGATGATAGGGGACACATAACATCTCTTCATATTAGAATGTAAACATCCTATCTTTGCTTAGTCCCTTATGATTGTTCATGTTTACCTTTTTATGTTTCTCTTGACTCCTGTTTTTGCACATCAAAGTTTCTCTGCAGCTTTCATCTTTTCATCAGGAATACTTGGAAGTCCTCTATTTCATTAAAATTGTATTTTTAACCCTGTAGGACTAGATTCAGTTTTGATGGGTAGGCAATTCTTGATTGTAAATATTTATCTTTTGCTTTTTGGACTATCCCATGCACAATGCTCCTTTAAATAGTGGTGGCTGCTAAACTGTGTGTGATCCCGAATTTGGCTTATTGGTATTTGAAGCTTTTTTTTTTCTTGCTGCTTGTTTATTTATTTGGATTTTCATTATAATGTTCCTGGGAGTTTTCATTTTTTGGGTTTTTTTCAAGAGGTGACTGGTGGATTTTTTTCTATTTACACTTTGCCCTCTGGCTCCAAGAGTTCTAGATAGTTTCCTTTTATAATTTCTTGAAACGAATTCTAGGTTCTTTTGTTTGACTGTAACTTTCAAGTAGATCAGTAATCTTAAATGATCTTTTCTTGATCTCTTTTCTAGAGCAGTTAGTTTTTTTTTTTGTTTGCTGCTATGTAGATATCTTATGTTTTCTTCTATTTTTCATCTTTCTGATTTTGTTTTAGTATATCTTGTTTAATGGAGTCATTACCTTCTATTTGGTCCATTTTAATTTTTATGGAGTTTGCTGCTTGGGTATAGTTTTGTACTTCCTGTGCCAAGCTGTTAGATCCTTTTTCACTTCTTTCTTCCACAGCTCTATTTTTACAAAAGTATTTTAAAACTTTTTTGTAATTCTTGCTTCATCTCTTCTAAGAATTCTCATCTAACTTATATACAAGCTTTGTTTTTCTTTGAGGTTTTGCTTGCAGATGTTTTAGAGTCATTCTCTTCTTCTGAGTTGGTATCTTAATTGTCCCTGTCACAATAGCTTTTATGGCAAGATTCTTTTTCCATTAGCAAAAATTTCCAGCCTGCTTCCCGATTTTGGACTTTATGTTATAGTAGAACTCTGCAAACTTCTGGAGAAAATGTCTTGGCTGGCCTTGCTGCTTCTTTCTTGGGCTATTTGGTCTTTTATTACTCAAGGATTTCAGGGACAGTACATGTTGGAGACCTGTAAGTTTTCAGTGATCCCAAATGATATGATTCAGGGCAAAGTCTAATTGCTGCTCCTCTACAAGTTCCCAAATTGAGGTTATTGCTGAGCAACACCTGTGGGCTTGCTTCTGGCTGGAGTCCCAGGAAAATGCTACTGGACTCAGTCACTGGAAAGCCCTGCTTCTTCAGGGAGATAGAACTGCAGACGCCCCTTTGATCTGGAATTACTGGCTTGGTCATATGGTTTTATGCTTCAGACTGGGTTGGAAACTAGAACTGAGAGTCCACTCTGTTCCTGGGGTTAGACACATGACTGCTACTTGCTTTTGAACTTGGTCCTTGCTAAAAACACAGTCAAGTACCCACGACCACTCCTCACTCTGGAACTCTACCCCCAGGTGCAGGTCCCCTTCTAAGTCAGTCCTGGATCTGTGATTTGGACTGGATAGTGAGCAAGAGAGCTAGCAGCTGGCATCTACTCCTGTACCTTGCTCAAGTTTAGGTCCCTCTTTGCTAGATTTGAGACTTCTTCTTACCCTGGTGCACAGCCTCTCCTCTCCCTGTGCTGGAATGATTCACATGGCCATTCCTGGCTAGACCCCATCCCCAATGTCCGCAGACCTCTTTGTGTCTCTCCCTCTGCTGAACTTGGCTGGAAAAATGACTCACTGTGATTTTTTTCTTGAATTTCCTGATCAGGACTCGGTCTGATGCATTTTCTAGATCTGTTTGGAGGAGTTGTGGGGTAGAGCTCGGCTGTACTTCTTCCTGCTACTCCGCCATCTTGGCTCCGCCTCCAAGAAAATATAATTTTCAATGTCATCTAGCTTGATAATCAACTTTTTGGTAGCACAGAACACTGGAAAGATTGATGGAGGACTTATGGCCAAGATGGCTGGCTGAATGGAGGCAGAGTGCCCAGTTTCCATAAAAACTTGAAATTCCCACCAGACCAATTAATGATTCCAAAAAAAGAAAAAATCCAAGGAGAAACCACAGTAAGTGACTTCTTCTACCCCAGAACCGCACAAAGACAGTCACTAGTCCAAGAGCAGTAGGAAAGAAGGCCACCAGCAAAGCCAGTGCCACTGTAGGCAAACATAACTGTAGACTCCCAGCAAGAACAGAGACATGTATAGTGCCAGGCTTTCTGGTTGGAGGCAGAAAAGAGCAAAGTATTCCTGTATAAAAGCCTAAAGAGGTCAGAAGACATTAAGAGAGAGGACCCTAGAAGCCCAAGGGAGCTCCAAGCACCAGTGTTTAAACTGGAACAGTCCAGGCATCCAGGGTCTCCAATATTTCCAACACTGTCCTAAGAACCCATAAACAGCCCTGAAGATCTATGGCTCTGCACTTCAAAGCTCCAGGGAGGGCCTAACCATGTGAAGTGGAGATCAGCCCTGGAACCCAAGTGACTCAGAGTAAGACAAAGCAACCCCAGTCAAAAGTACAGGAGTAGTGCCTGATCCTAAAACAATATAGTTCTTATAATCTGAATATATATGTTACCTGATAAATAATCTGAAAAACTGGTAAAGGGAGAGAGAATTTAAAAATCACTGGACTCCTTGAAAACTGTGACCAAAAAAAAAAAAAAAAAGGCTTGGATACTACATTTCAAGAAAAGATAAAAATGTCCAAGTAAAAACAGAAAGAATCTGTTGATCACCTCCCCTAAGAAACCCTAAAAGGAAAAGAATCATGAACGTTATAGCCAAAATCCAGAAGTTCCCATGTCAAAGAAAAAATACAGCAAATACGCAAAAAGAAGCAGTTCAAATATCAAAGGCCCACAGTCAGGATTATATAAGATGTAGCAGCTTCTACTTGAAATGAAACGAACTCGGAATATAATATTCCAAGAGACAAAATTTACAGGGTTACAATCAAAAATAATACTTCGCAAAGCTGAGTACAGTCCCACTGAGAAACAAATGCACCTTTAATAGGAACAGAGAACTTTTAAGCATTTCTGATGAAAAGATAAGAGCTGAGTAAGAACTCAGGGGTGGGGAGGAAGCATCAAGAAATCAAGATATATCTAGAAAAGTAAATTTATTTGAGCAACTGGAAAGGGTTCTATTATAACATAGTGTAAAGATATTAAAAGAGGGAAAAAAGAAGTGTACTTTCAGGGCCTTAATATCTTCAAGGTTATTGAGAGAGTTAAATAAGAAAAACAGGGTCTGGGGAAATGGATTTTTTCCTGAGAGTTTAAAGGGGGGAAAGAGAATGGAAGACAAAAGGAATATATTAATGTAAAAAGGAAGAAAAGGTAGAACTTTCTATTTTCTCACAATTAGGGATCATGAAAAGAAGCGTATACAGACATGGAGGAAATAGGCATCAGATAGAACTCAACTGAAATGGACAAAGGAGGATTTAACATACACACACATTTCGTGTAGAAATATACAAAAAGGAATAGAGAAATATGCTGCGATTTGGGGGGAGAAAGGGGTAGGGACAGTTTAAAAAGAATGATAATACTTGAGAGGAAATAGCTGCAGGTAAAACAAACTTTTTGATTCTGAATTGGGGGAGAGGATCATAAAGGGGGAGGTGCAGAAAAAAAAGCAAAGAATTAGAATCTGAGAGAGTGTCCATCAACTGGGGAATAGTCAAGCAGATTTTGATATATGAATGTAATGGAATATTATTGAGCCTTAAGAAAAAATGACAGATACGATTGCAAAGACTCTTGGGTAATAGGATCTGATGTTGAGTTCAGTGAGCAGAATCAAGAGAACTGCTTATACAAAGCCAACAAGTCTGCAAAGAAAAACTTTGAAAGACTTAGGAACGTTCAGAAATCCAACAAACAACCATGTCTCCAAATGTTTAACATGAAGCATATTACCCACCTCCTAACAAAGATATAATAGACTCAGGGTACAGAAAAAGAAATAATTTTTGGATATGGTCACTCTTTTACTATACCATGTCCTAGGCTATATGTCATTCCCATGTCTCCTTATTTTCCAAAGATTTAATGCTTCAGAGGGAAAAAATGATATTTTCTCTTTCACGTCATTTTACAAATGCCCATATTTTCACATGAAGTACGGCCTATTTTTTAACTAGATGACAGGTAATGATAGTGAATTAGGTAAAAAAATAATAGAAAAGGGAGAAGGTCAGGCACTGGAGTAGATGATAATAGAGGTTGATGGGGGGATACTTGGAAGGCTAAGGAAAAGAGCATCACATTTCTAATTGTGGTGATATAGTTAGAAAGAAAAGTCTGTGTTAAAGCTTCAGTCAGCTCATCAGCACCTATCTGTAATTCCCTTGGAAATCTTGACACTAGTTCTGACTCAGGTTTAAAGAATGCTTACTTTTTAGAGGAAAACAAAACTAAATGCTATAAAATATAAATCACATAGTTTTTGTTAAATTATAAGTTCAAAAGGGTGGCTAGGTGGCACAGTGAGTAAGAGCGCCGGCCCTGGAGTCAGGATGACCCAGGATGGGTCCTGGCCTTAGATAATGAGCACCCACACATACATAATGACTGGCCATGTAACCTTGAGCAAGTTACTTAACCCCAATTGCTTTAAAAAATTTTTAAGTTCAAAAGAAAGCTAAGAAAATAGTATTTCCACAGAAGAGATTAGAGAATAGAATCTATATAAAATTAGATTATAGAACACCTTCAATACTCAGATACATTCAGTACAGCAATCTGTCGCCGTGGCAGGTTTTATATGGTTGAGTAAGTCTCTGATAGAATAAGAGATTGTAGGCAGATCAACAGATGGTAAAGGGTCTATTACATAATGTGCGTTAACAGGACCTTAAGGAATAACAAAGAAAGACATTGTTGCAGTTGTTTAAACATGATTCTTTTAATACTAGTTACTTCATACCTCAATCTTAAAAATGATAAAAACATTTAAGTGCCACCCCAGTATTATTCACTCCAATATGGGGATCTCAATATTAGTTTTAAGAAAACAGATATGTAGGTGTGGTGAAATAGTAAACTGTTTCAAAAGAAAAAAAATCACTTTTGTATGAGATAAAATGAAGTTCTGTCTAAAGCCGAGAGCACAACATTTAGAACCTTTTAGATATCTGAGATGCTGAGGACAGAGCTGTATTATTCAATAAGCATTTACTGAGTACCTACCATGTATTGGCAATATGACAGGTAAAAAGAGACAGAGATAAAAAGCCAAGACTGCCCTTGAGATGCTTACTGGTAGGAAAAGACATATACAGATACGAGAAGGCACTAGAATTGAGATTTGAAGGCATCTAAGGAACATACATATTAAATAGAATCTACTTTGAAGGAATCTAGGTAGTATACACATTCAACAGAATCTACTTTAAAAGGCTGACTCATTCAATACGTTCATTTTCTTTGAAAGAACATTAGATAGTTAAATATTAAATGTAGAAGTCTAAATATTGTCTTGTTCAGTCTTAACTCTGATGATTTAACTGCCTCTCTACAGTAATCAAATCTCAAAATGTGGCAAGACTTCACTTGATATATACTTTGTAAGGTGCCTCAGGTTTTGGACCTACTATTGAGACTTCTGCCCCAAAATATTATGGAACCTGGGAATCAAGCACAGGCCAGGGTTAGGGAAAGTAAAAGGATGATAAACAAAGCTCACATATTTAGAGTGGGTTTCAAAGTGTTAGAATGGAGATCTTACCTCACAGTCTGACATCTATCTCTTTCTCCTATTTGTTTTTAAGCCCAAGGTGTTGAGGTCCTGGAATACTACAAGAGGGACTACAAGGCCCTGTCTGATTTTACTCCCCAAAAAGCTAAATATAATAACACCAGAGTTTAGCAAATCACTGCAATCTTAGAGGTAACACAACAACTAGTAAAACTGTAGCATATCTCTTTAGACAATTTCTATGCCTTATATTGTTAAAAACATCACATGGAATAAAGCTCTCTGTAGTCCCATGGTGGCTCTTCCACTACCACATTACTTACTTCCCTGTGTTTGCCATATGTTGCATAAGGATTCAACATGGGAAAATATGCCTTTTAGTAAGTGGATACAGAAATGAAAAGTTATTGTAGGATTAACATTTTGATACTTAAAAACATTTTTCATCTCTTCCTACTGCTCATATGAACTACTTTTCACAATTTAGATTTGCCATATTTTCTTAATCATTGGTATAATTTGGTTTCTTAGAGAAAACATTTGGAAAAAGTTTTGCACCTGCAAAAGACAGACAGAATTCTCAATCCTGGAAGATATTCCTTCTGTTGGGAAAATGCCTAAACAGGAAGAAAAAAAGTGCAACTTCTAGTGACATTATTGGGCATATGCTGGTTGGTACATATACACATTGGTATTGATTTAAGTTCTTATGTGCCTTTGGCTAGTACTGTTGGCTGAAAGAGGAGTGTGGGTACTGGAAATCTTTTATATGCTGCTGATACCTTCTTTAAAAAAATGAAAAGCAGCATGGATACTGTGAAGACTCAATAATACCCATCCTATACCTGCAAAAGAGACCTTATTTTCCTTTTGTAGAATCAATGGATAGTAACAGTTTCGATTCAATTTACCATTTTGCAGAAAACACTTCTCTTGGTTTAAAAAACAACAACACATTTTTAAAAAGTCCATATGGCTCAGTCTAAGGCCTGCCCGCACGATATTTTTTTCCTCTGTTCATTGTCTCACTTTGGTACATTTCTCCTTTAAAAAGGAAACAGATCAGCTAACTATAAAGCAACCTAAGCAATTGTCTAAGGTAACAAAATGTTTAAACTAAAGTATTAACTTATTAAT
This sequence comes from Gymnobelideus leadbeateri, assembly GCA_011680675.1. NCBI lineage: Eukaryota > Metazoa > Chordata > Mammalia > Diprotodontia > Petauridae > Gymnobelideus > Gymnobelideus leadbeateri. The sequence goes on along the minus strand of WOXC01007010.1, from coordinate 400,477 downwards.
ATTAAGTTATTAAACTTAAGTAACTTCAGACTCTAAGGGCACATTTTCCAGTCTGTCTAAGGTAGTTAAATAACTAAATCAAGCAATCGAGAAAAACCTTAAATTAATAAAGAACTGAAGTTTTAATAAAGGCTGGAGATACTGGTGGCTAGGAAGAATTAACTATAGATTGGGGTATATATGGTTATTTTTATAATCTTCCTCATATTTTTGTTAATCACCATTAAAATTAATAAGCTGTTAATATAAAATATGAGATTATCCAACTTAGTATTAAAAATATAGATCACACTGCTGATGAAACCCCTGAACTGGTCCAGTCATTCTGGAAAGCAATTTAGAGATATGGCCAAAAAAGCACTAAAATCTGCATATCCTCTGACCATGAGATCTACTAGGCCTATGACCCAAAGAGATCAATGAATGTACACATGCACACATGTACGAACGTATTTATAATCATTCTTTTTTGTCAAAGAAATGGAAAGGGAGATGGTATCAATTAGTAGGGGAATGGCTGCACAAATTTTGTTATATGAATGTAATGGAATACTATTGTGTCATTAGAAATGACAAAAGGGATGGATGCAGTGAAAATTTGTGTGAACTGATATAGAGTGAAATGAGGAAACCAGGAAATCAATTTAAATAAAAATGACACTGTAAAGTTATAAAATTTTGAAAGCCTTAAGAGCTCTGATCAGCGCAATGAACAAGCGTGATTCCAGAGGACTAATGATGATCTATGCTACATACTTCCTAAGAGAAGGATTCAAGATGCTGAATGAAACATACATTTTTATACATGGATAATACAGGAATTTGTTTTTCTTGACGATGCATATTTGTTACAAAGGTTTTGTTTTCTTTTTAAATTGGGATTGGAGGGAGAGAAAAGAAATGCTTGGTAATTGAAAAAATAAAATTGGAAAATATGCATGAAATAGCATTGACAATAACATTGTTCAGGCAATTTAGAAAACTGACCAAATTACAGACAGGTTACAGTCTAAGTTTTGTAAATTGGTGGCTTGGAATTCAGAAAGCATTAAACAACAGAAAAACTTCATAGAATGATGGTAAGATACCTAGGTTAGTCTTTGTTTAGTTTCCCAAAGAAGTCTAGAACAAAAAATAAATCAATTTCCTACTGAATCTAGGGGGAAATGTATACTGAGTCCAAACTGAGAAGCTGGGAAGCTAGGGAACACATCTTTCCCTACATAGCATTCAGTTACCTCTGCCTGACTCTACTCAGGCAGTGTAAAGGATTCCTGTGCTCCTTGTTCTTCAGAAAGGCAGTGACTTTCTTTTCTTCTCTCACTAGAAAGACAGGAAGACCTAACTTAAAATTCCTTTTTCTTCTCCCTGACAACAGATCCCACTCCGCTTCCCATTTCTCTCCAGAGCTGAAAAGGCACTTCTGCCATAAATGATATTTGTTTATAAAGGATGTTAGTGAGTTAGATGACTTCATTTTAGGGCTTCCAAGATTACTTAAATTTGGCAGAATTCTATCAATGCCAGTGGCTATAATCAAAACAAATGAAAACCAAGAAGAGAAAAAAATTTTAATGCTAGCTAAAATCTTTTCACAGAATTGTTGACTAAACAGTACACCAAACTGAAACTGCTGAAAGGGACAAAAAAAGTACTTTTCCATAACAAAGATGGAATAAATTAACTTAGGAAGAATGTAATGGCCCTTTCATAAGTGAACAGGATGGTGGCCATAAGAGATAGAAAAAACACCTTTTGTTTAATTAAAAGCTATTTTTAAAAAATCCATGTGCAGAGGCATGGTGAAAAGATGTGAGCAGTTTGGTTGTTAGAAGGGGCAGAAAATAAATTTTTGCATAAGTAATATGGCTTAAGTCACCTTGTAAAGGATGTAAGGTGTTGCTCCTTTCTTATGTGAGTAGTTTTGTGCCTGATAATTTTGTGCCTGATAATAATGAACTACACACTTATAAAATGCTAGTGTAAAGAAGCATAGAATGTTCAGTGGCCAAGTCTGAAGGCTGAGAAAAGCAAAGGATGTAAGGCACTGGGGTCCCTCAACTTGTCTGAATATAACTGTTTTGAAGGCTTCCAAAGCTAAAACTCACACAATTATAAATAAAATAGCTATTTGGAGACTGTGAGATGACTAAATAAGATGTGTGGGTTTTATAAGAGAAATGAGCAGTTGAGTTTTTACATCATAAGAAAAAGATGAATAATTGAGGACTAGGAAGATCTGATTTGAGCTACTGAAAATAGTGAAAAAACTGGGTGGACGGCGAAGAGCTGGCAAATAGGGAAGAACTAGGAGGAAGAAAAGCTCAGTAGGGATGGAAAAGTCAGAACTCATAGAGCTCCATCAGGAGACAAACAGGAGGGAGCCAGTTGACAAGGGGGATTCTCAATGGAAGAGAATTGAAGTCATACACTCTAATTTCAGCAACTGCCCTCTAGCACCATCTACAGTTTGAGAAAGGAGAAGCCTTTCAGTGGCCTATTGCTCTTTGATGTTCCCTATGCTTTGAAGGAAAAGCAGAAAGGAGAAATTAAAAGACCTCACCACTGATCTTTCCTTAGATCAACAGGCTGACAGCTGACTGGATGATGCAGAATTGTGGTGAGTGAAATGAATCTGGGTTTGTCTGCAATACCCAGAGAGAGCCAGCTCAAGAAACTTTGGCTGAAAGGATTATGAGTTAAAAGAGCTTGAAACTGCTTTATCATTTTGAGAGAGGATTTGACCAGCAGAAGAGTAAAGATCAGAAGAGAAGGCAAAAGAAAAATGGTCCTATAGTGCAGATGTTCCTAAATAAACCAATGATATCACAAGTCTGCCCTTCAGTTACTCAGGTGCCTCCCTGCCGTATTTCTCTAAGTATGTATCTAATCTCCTAGACAGATAACAAGTACACTGGTGGGAGAGTATGACCCAGGTTTATGTGTAGATAGTGATGTACTGATTATTCTTGCATTCGCTTCATAGTGAATACCTATGATATATTGCTGATTTGTAATTCTGCCTGATTGTCAAATAAATAGTCACACCTAAAATTTAATGGTGACATCATTGTGAGGGGCTGATTTTGTATAAATGGAATGTGCACCAGACTTGAGAACTACAAAGGTGAGGTGGAGGGAGGGGAGGAAGGTTTTATTTATTTTTTTAAAAGATGGCTTACATACTCTTAACTGCCTTCAAAACAGTAGGTGACAAGTTAGAAGAGAAGCAGAACAGAGTAATAGTTTTATTCTGAGGCAAGCACACTGATTGTCTGGGAGATAAGACTTGAAGAAAATAACTATAACATACATTTTTCAGACTAAGAGAAATTTTTTCAGGAAGAACCTGACAGAACTATTCAACTATTTTGAGCAAAAAATAAAATAAAGTATAACATGTAAGACAATACCTTTTAATTATATTTACTATCTCTTGGAAAAGTGCCTTTTCATCAGCAGCATAGGTGACTTCTAATCTTGTAATTCCAGAACGAATAAGTAATGGAGTCTGATTTCTGATACCTAACAAACAAATAAAATATTTACTGTACGTCATTCTGTTAAGTTCTTTTAGTTTTATTTTAAAATAAAGTTACCAGAACCTTCTCATTACAATAATCTTTCCTAAATAAAAATATAATCCATTTAACCAAAAATTTTAATATATGCAGTAATATACAAATACATTTTAAAACTTCCTAATTTTGGGGCTGTTAGGTGGCACAGTGAATAGAGTACTGGCCCTGGAGTCAGGAGGACCTGAGTTCAAATCCGGCCTCAGATGCTTGACACACTTACTAGCTTTGTGACCTTGGGCAAGTCACTTAAACCCAATTGCCTTGCCTTCCCCCCTCCAAAAAAAAAAAAAAAAACACCCAAAACTTCCTAATTTTATGAAAACAGAATTCAAGAAATTCGTTATTTTGTTTTTGCTTGTTATTCTTTCCTGTGGTTGGAATTTCTCCAGGAACAGAATATTTTAATAACTATAGTTATATCCATTTTACATATTTTTATCGATTGTAGTGGCTATATAGAATGGTTACCATGTAAAACTGTAAAGAAACAATCCAGGTTCTCCAATATAATTTACAAGATAGACAATGTGTATTTAGACTTAAAATGCATATTTACGTGAAGAAATGAAAAAGAAAATTAATAGATTTAATGAATTCCTTTTAATAATTTCCAAAAGCAGATTATATTAGGACAATCCAGTACATAAATATATGATAAAGCAGACAAATGGTACATTAATGATTATGGGATGTCATTTGCATGCTCTAATTTTCATGCACATGGAGGGGAGTAGAGTGTTCACAATCTAAATTTTTATATACTATTTTTAAAATGATTGGTTATACAGTTATGCACAATTTTAGAATCTCAATATTTTTTAGTTTTCTGCTAATAATTTTTTTTACTGATAATTAAATAAGCATGCTAAAATTGTAGCCTACATTTTTGTTCTGGGCTACTAAGCAAAAATTTCTGAAATGGCTTACCCTTCTAAAGATTAAAAGCAGATCTTCAGCAGTGAGATCCCTTACTTTCATGGAGTTCTTCTAAAATTCAGGTGTTGCTTGGGCAGTATTATCATTTATCTATAGTTATGTAATAAACAAAGGTTAAAAATACCTTGGTTGGAGATTGTGCTGTCTTTATCAATTACAATTACACCTGTGAGCTCTGTTTTATCTGTATCTGGTAGTGCTGTATCTGATGAGATAGAGTAGAACAAAGCACATATAGGATCAAATTCAGGATCTGGCTCCAAGTCTCGTCTGGTTCGAGCATGCAACTCCACACTGATGAGTGTCAGATTTTGGATCTGCAAAAAAGAAACAAGAAATATGTTTATTAATGAGTCATGCTGAAGTGTTGAAAAATGTTAACAATGTTGAAAAACAGGCATCATAAAGAATTTTTAAAAACTGATATACTATTTTTGCATAATTTTGATTTTTATATGTACACAAGGATATATACTTGTATGTATTTGTCAATATATTTATGCTAACATATATAAAGTGCTCTGCAAGTTTTAAATTGCTATATAGGTTCTAGCTATTAAATAGAAATATACATGTATGTATGTATATGCACATATATCCATAATTTCTCCTCCCCTATTTTTATTCCTTAAAAGATGTGGCATCTCTTGAATAATTAAAACATTTCTAGACACTGTTTAGAGTTTTTCTGTTGTTGCTTTTTTTCTGCAAAGCATTCTTGAAGGGTCCTATATACAAAAAATATTCCATCCCCTGCAATAAAAGAATAAGAGAGGAAACGAGCAATTTAATAAATTAACCAGTATATCAACTGAGCCTGACAGTATATGTAATATTCTACATCCAGAGATCCTTAGCTCTGCAGAGAGGGATGGTTGTACACTTTCTCATCTCTTCTCTGGGACCAAACTTGGTAATTTTTAATAGTAACTTGAGATAAATTTTTACTGATACCTTTGTTTTCATATTGCCTCTTCCTTCCCCTCCTAGAGAGCCATCACTTGTAACAAAACTTTTTTTTAAAATTTCAGCAAATCAATATATTAAAAAAACTTTGACATTATATGTCAAACATCTGCAAGGAAGGGGAGGGACATGTCTTCTCATCTCTTCTTTGGGTCAAAGAATCTTCTTTATAATTTTGCAACATTCATTTTTGATTGTTTTATACTGGTTGTTCTTTCCATTTACATTGTTGTAGTCATTGTATATATTGTCTACTTAGCTCTCAGCTTAGTTAATTTTGCATCAATTCATGAGGGTCTTTTCATATTTCTCTGTATTTATCCTTATGTTCATGGACCACAGTTTACTCAGTCATTCCCCACTGATGGTCATCTACTTTGTTTCTAGTTCTTTGCTACCACAAAAAATATGGGGGTCTTTTTATCAATGATCTTCTTGAGACATACGCCTTTGGGTCAAAAGGGATGGACATTTTAGCTGCTTTATTTGCATAATTTTAAACTACTTTACAGAAAACTAATTTACCAACAAATGAATTAGTGTGCTTGTCTTTCCACAACTCCTCCAAAATTGACTTTTTATCTTTTGTCTTCTTTGCTAATATGTTGGGTAGAGTTGTTTTGATTTATATTTCTTTTATTCATAATGTGGAACATTCTTTCATATGGATGTTAACAGTGTGAACTCTGTCAAGATCTTTTGCTTTTATATAATGGTATTAGTTCTTTATAAATACCAAGCCTTTATCAAAAATGCTTGGCATAAAGATCTTTCTCCTAGTTGACTGTTTTCCTTTCTCATCCTAGATGCATTAATTTAGTTTGTGCAAAAGCTTTTCAATTTCATGTAATAAAATACTAATTTGTCTTTTTACCTTCTCTCTTATTTGATTTCTGACTCACTGTTGTTAATGGTATATAAACTACCTTGAAAAGAGTTTAATAAAGTATATGCTTAAAACAAAAGACAAAATTTTGGTAAATGGGATATAGTTGTCAAAAAAGCTAACATGAACTTAGGCTACATTAACATGTGTGAAATGTCCAGAATAAGGCAGGTAATAATTCATTTTTTATGCTGGTAGCTCAATTCCTCTCAGTTTTGAGAATCACATTTTAATGGGGAAATTAGATTATGTCCAGAGGAGGGTAACCTGTAAAGGAGAGGAGCCTAGGAGATATATGGGGAATATCTGGAGATATGGATATTTAAATTGTTGGAAAGACTAATCTGTGAGTGGTTAAAGGCAGAAGAAAAAGGGATAACATAGCTATGTATAACTTTCTTAAGTGGGAAGAAAGTAGGTAAAATGAATGGGCTGCTACATCAGTTCTAATTCAGGCCACTAGGTGCCACTTCGATGATGTTCTAAGTAATACTGGAGGAAAGAGCCAAAAAGCTTTCTCTGGTTAGGTGGATGACTATGAATAATATTTAAATTGGGATGATGAAAGTTGATATAATTAACAATTAGATATAAAAATGAAAAATTAATTTTTAAATAATTAAAGGAAAATAAAAAAAATTTGTGCAAGATTCTAGTTGGCTAAAGGGAGATGAATTTTGTTAGATCAATATTCACTACTTAAACAAATACGCCCTTTAAGAATTGCAAGAAAAAAATATTAAGATGACAATAGAACTTTTATCAACATATTTGAATTCAGTACCTCTAGAAGCTTAAATTCCAACTGGGGAAGAAAACACACTAAGGAAGCTAGAAGACAGTACAAATATAGAATCAAGAAATACAGGTTCTACTTCCAACTCTCCTGCTCTCTACCTGTGTAACTTTGGGTACTTACTGGGCATTTATTGGTCTCTGTTTCATCATATGCTTATGACAAGACTTAAATAAGACTGGTCACTTATAAAACAGTTGATCACTGATATTCTTTTCAGCTCTATAGTTTTATGATTTTAAGTTCAAATCATAAATAATCAATAATCAAATAATAAATAATCAATGAGTTATTTTTTTTAATGTCTCTGTCTTTTTCTGATATTCCTCCATGGAAGTTTGGGTATTTTTGCTTTTTTGGAGGGGGAAAGGCAGGGCAATTGGGGTTAAGTGGCTTGCCCAAGTCACATGGCAAGTAAGTGTTAAGTGTCTGAGGCTGGATTTGAACTCAGGTCCTCCTGACTTTAGGGCCAGTGCTCTATTCACTATGCCACCTAGCTGCCCCTAAATCTTGAGTTATAAATGAAAATGAATTTGATGTCTTCCTCTTAAATGATAAATTCCATCTTTTTTAAAAACTGGGATGATTCTAGGAAAAACAATAAAATGAGACAATATCTTTAGTTCCACTCTTGCAGTTTTCTCAGCTGCTCTCAGGTAGGTAGTACCCTCAGTATTTCTCCGATCCTTATATAAAGACTTACTACCAGATCCATCTTTCACACTAAGATGAAAATGGATAATAATAATAATGTATTCATTCTCCCAGGGATATCTACATTTCATCAGGGATCAGAGGTTTGAGCTAAAGGCACAAAGCTCTAACCAGTAAAATTTCGGGCATTGGCCAACAGGTATAAAGAATGGGGATTTCTCTAGTAAGGTCACTTGTCCAGACCTTCTAGAACTTAATCTGTCTATACATAAAACTTTTATGTGTTAAGTGTAAGATAGTTAATGAGACCCCCCCCCATTAAATTACTACACAAATAATGATTTATTGTTGCCATCTGCTTGACTTATCTATGACTACTGAACTACTGACAGTACAGTATCTGATTTGAGTGGCTTTACTGTAATAGTTATCAATTTGAGAAAATCCACTCATATGTTTTAACCTTAATTCCTATGATATCCATTAGCACAAATTTGAAAGATAGTTGGCTGGATTTCTTGTGCATTAACATAGTGATATTCACTTATATTAATATTCATTAACATAGTGATAAAGAGATTGATTTGGGTATCCTGAATGAAAAAGCACTTATTAAGTACTTACTATTTTTATAAAGCATGGTACTAAGGTCTGGGGAGACAAATAGAAAAACAAGACAGTTACTGCTCTTAGGAACTCACATTCTAAAAGGGAGAAGACAACACTTACAGGAAGTTTCAGCAGCTAGTCAGATGGAAAGGTCCAGTGTCAGGGTACAACAGCAAAGCAGGTGGAAAGCATTATTCATTTCCCTGAACAACACATATCTGCTTCTGATACTAAACAATTTGATAATGCCAAGAACTTCGGTGGTGATAATCCATGAAGGCTAAGAAGGTCAAGGCTATAGCACCTGCAAAGGCAGTTGCCAGGTGACATCTCCACAAGGGTTGTCCCCTGTAACAATGATTATGGCAGCTATACTGACAGCACCAGAGGTGGTGATCTGGGGTTACTCCTATTCCTGGGGTTATCGGGCTTACCTACCCATTGGTAGCAGTTGGTCAGATGCTGGTATTTGTGGAATCAGGGACACAGGGCCCCTTCTATTTGAGAATTGCAAGAGCCAGCCTGAAAGCAGGATCTCACTAGCACCAGGCTCCAACTTTGGAATAAACACATAACAACGTTACTGTTGAATGAAGGTTTTTTTTTAAAGGTCATTTAGCTTTTAATATATTTTGGTCTTTTAAAACTGAATTTTAGTAGTGAAGGATTCATATTTACATAATTAACTATGACATTAGAATCATTCCATCTGGACTCAACATCTCAGGCCCCACCTTGCTAAATTAGGCAAGAAAATGAAGTCAATAAGAACAGCTAAACCAGACCCTAAAATCCAGATATGACACTACAAATTAGTCTCAACAGTAGAATCTTGCTTCTGAGACTTTCCCTTTTTAAATATGTATTTATTATAATTGTAAGAATGTCATTTAATCCATGACTTCATGGATATTACTTCCAAAACTGTGGACTGAAACTTATCTCTGCAATCTTGTCCCTATCCATAATTTCTTCCTATGTGAATTAATTGTAGGGTTTGAGGTTTTTCTTTAGTTCTTTTGACATTCTATGAATATGAGTGCTGGGATATTATCCTTTGCTCTTCCTATTTAACTAGCCAACTTCCTTTTCTGATCATATATACACTCTGTATGATAATGATAGCACTTCCTGAAATCGCTATTGTTCTATTGTTGGTAATACACTGCAGCCTACTCCTACTGTGCATATCTCAATTCCCTTTTGGGTTGCCTTCAATATTGATTCTTTGGAGAGTGCTGTGTTTAGGATTTGCAGGCATTTCAAATTACTGCCAGAATATTGGAATTAAAAATGGGTTTTAGTTTTAGGAATAAATTTGGATCACTGAAAGTGCAATTTCTCAAATACAATTCCACTCACTTCCATTTATGCAATTTTAGGCCAAGCTCACTGTCTCTTTAGTCACAGTCCAATATGCTGATGGACTGCTCATTCAAGTGCATATCAATAGTCAGAACAACAGGTACATTTCATTCATTTGTTTTTCTCCCGTGTGAACAGTTAGGCAAAATTCTTTTTCAGTGGCCATGAATTTTGTTAAGCTGGTCTTGCAGTATTCTGGAGCCTAATGGAATCAGCACATCACCCCCAAAGAGGAGTATCTGGAGGATTTTATCATCTAGAGAAAAATTTTCCATTTGAACTGTGCACTGGATACAATGAATAACCATGGTTAATAACTACTTTGCACAGACTATCATGTCTTTATATGGATAGTCAGGAGATCAATGAACAAAATTATCTCTGATTGTCTCTAACAAGGAATCTTATATCATCTTAATGTATAGAAAAGGCACACCTTGTTGAATGACAGCCTTTAAGTATATATTCTGCTATAGAAAGTTTTGGCTTAAAAAGAGTAAATAATAAACAGTGAAATCTAGTATGCTCGCTGTTTTAATCAATTCTTTGACAAAGAAGATGTGTCTTGCTGTAGAACATCATTTATGAAAATCTGCCTCTTTCCATTCTCTTACTCTTATTGAGAACACCCTGGATATATAAATAGAGAGAGCATTCTCATAAGAATTTTATAAATGAGAAATAAAGCATAGTGATGGGTGGGTACTGATGTCCTTTTCTTTCTTTCTTTCTTTTTTTTTTTTTTTTGCTTTTTGGAGGGGGAAGGTAGGGCAACTGGGGTTAAGTGACTTGCCCAGGGTCACATGGCTAATTTTGTGTTTAGTGTCTGAGGCCGGATTTGAACTCAGGTCCTCCTGACTCCAGAGCTGGTGCTCTATTCACTGTGCCACCTAGCTGTCCCTGATGCTCTTTTCTAATAACATTTCATTTTAAAAGTATGTACCTATTTTTCAGGTTATCTTGAAAATATACTCCTCTTGTACTCCCCAATGCTTTCAAAATTTTATTGCCTTCAGCATGGATTTCTTCTGTGTGTTCTTGTTGTGGTTCAGCTACTCCTGCTGTCTTCATTTTCTTAAGTGATAATTCCATTTCCTCATACTGCACTTAGTCATTATAGACTAAAGTATTAAGTGTCTAAATATGGTGGTACCATTGTACTAGATCATGAAACTGAATTACTATTAAAAACATTGGCAGATTTCTTCCATTTTTTTCCTGTTTCTATCCTCCCAGTTTATTTTATAAATGCCCTTAGTATAATCTGGGTAGTTGAGTCTCACCCCAAATTTTGTGTAGATCTGCTTTGCCTTCCACTATACCTTGCTGTTTCATATTGCCATATTATTAATAATCATTCATCATCTCCCTCTGTAATATTTTGCAAATGAGTTTATGCTCTAAACCAGAGTTTTCCTTGGCTGTCATGTCTTTTTGTTTGGCAAGGAGATTTGTTTGCAAGGCTAAGGTGATGTCAACATTCTTTTTGCTTTCTTGTTGTGGTGATTATTTTATATCAGCTAAACTAAATGGTCAACAGAACCACTGGGTTTTTTCCCTTTATTTCTTTTCTGTATCCTTTTCACTTTATGCTTTCTTCTACTTGATTTTTATCTTTATTCTAATGAGTCTATGGTCTGAACCATGAATGTAGCTGACGTGGAAATGACATTTGCACTGATAACTAGATGTTAAGAAATGGTCTGTTTCATTTATTGTGATACTATTTGGAGCTCACCAACTGCAGTACTTTCCAAGTCTTCTTAAAGAAGGGTGTTCATGACATATAGAGGGAAGTTTCTGAATAGTCTAAAATCTTTCAACTCCTTTGTTTCCTAATTCTGATCTATATTTTTCATATTTTTCACCATCTTTTACTATAGCCACTGTTGTACTTGTTTGGCAGTTTTTGTTCCTTTTTTTTCATTTATAATATGCAATTTACTTCACATTAAAGAGTTATTCTGCCCAGGAAAACCCACAGGTAGGGTGCAAGGCTTTAACCAAAGGAATGGCTCTCTAATGGTGGAACATGAAGTACTGCAGGGCAGCAGGCAAGGCATATCTTGTTAATGCCAGAGGATGACTGCTTGACTTATTTAACCCAATCTCCAAGCACAGAAAAACCAAGAGATTTTGAAGAGGATCTCAGCCCATTCCACCTGAAGTTGGGGAAGGCTATCTCTCAAGTCCAAGGTCTCTTCTCCCCTTTTAGCATTCTAGGACAGGTGATCAATCATCCAGCTTCTTCATAAGCATTTCAAGTGTCAAAGTCCCTTTCCATCATTAGAGAGTTGTCTTTCTTAACATGGGCTGAAGTTTGAAGTTTGCCTCTGTGGGGAGCCAAAGAGGCTTGTCCCAGGACTCTGATAATTACCCTGATATCAGTGGACCTGAACAACAAAGACCTCTTTGAGATGCAACTTTTCACTAAGTCAGCTCCGGGAGTTCTTTTAATATGAGTTACACTTATAAGGATGGTATTTGAGTTCTGAGGCCAACAGGCTCTGCCCCAAGACATGTCTGATTCAGCACTCAGGTATCTTTGGGTGGCCAGCTCTAAACATGTTGTCTTTTGAGGATTGCACTTCAGCTTTGAAGTCTGCTCTCGATTGTATCCGTTTATGACTGCGGCTGCATTAGCAGGTACCTGAGGCCTAGATCAAAGGGCTTACCCTAAGACTTTAGTCTCCTAGATAAGGAATCCTTATCAAATTATCTATTCCATGCTACTTCCAGGATACAACAGACTAAGGTAATGATTAGAAAACTTGAGTCCCCTTCCTTTGTCTTGTTGCTCTACAAAAACCTTGTCCTGAGAATCAATAAATGGAGTTCATCGTTCTTCTTTGAACTACCCACGTGGCCTGGTCACTTCTTATTCACGTCTCTGGATCATGCTAAATGCTGGACACTGAGCAGCCCACAGCATGCCTCTCTCTCCCTCTATCCTTAAAACTCTAAGGAAAGGGGGTGGCTAGGTGTAATGGAAATGCAGATTTAAAGATCTTCCCTGCCCCTAGCTTAAGTGCACCTGGAGCCTGTGGTGGGAGGCTTGTTTTTCAGGGAAGCCCAACCTTGATACTTTTGTGATTGAGCAGTGGGTCAAGGAGGTTGTTACAATAATTGAGCCAGGAGAAGGCTATATAAACTCTGATGAGAGGCTTTGCTTTGGGGCTCACTTTGAGAAGTGTTGTGTGATTTGACCAGATGAGACTCTGGGAAGCCGTTGTTGAGAGCCCCCCGGCTTTGAAAACCCAGATGTTGATGCTTCCCTCTCTGGAAACTGTGATTTGGTATTGATATGATGTTAGGACAGTTTGAAAGCCTGTCTGTTTGATCTGTAAGTTCTGTAACTCTGAAGTTCGGGGTGCTGACCTTCTCCCCCTGAACTAGGTAATGTGTGTTTGTTTGATTAAAGTAAGCTTGTTAACCCATTTTGAGTTGCTTTCCTTTTGAAAAGCAGATCTAAGAACCTGTGTTGGCAGTTACCCTGGGGATATTGGGGTGCTTGCTGCTACACTAGGTGGTGCAGTGAATAGAGTGCTGGCCCTGGAGTCAGAAGGACCTGAGTTTGGATCTGGCCTCAGACACTTAACACACACAAACAAAAACCTAGTCATGTGACCTCAGGCAAGTTATTTAACCCCAGTTGCCCTCCAAAAAGCAAAAAAAAAAAAAAAAAAACAAAAACCCAAAAAAACTAAGGAAAGGAGAGGATTCACAGGCCAGGTAATGTCCAGTGCCCCTAGGAGTGAGGACACCCTTGAACAGGCAAAAGGCAAGGAGAGAAATAAGTGTCAAGCTCTTAGGGTGTCCCAACATGTCTCAGAAGGCTGGGTTGATGATTCCCTGTTGATGATTCCCTGCTTTGAGTTGTCACAACAGGCATGGGGTGTATAGGGTGGTGATGGCTCCCTGGGAGGTGGCAAACACAGTACTGGCTTCTGAATGACCTCATTGTAGGGTGGTGGGGCTCCAAATGTGGCAGGTGCTGGAATCTCTGGGGACACAGGAGGGTCACTGAAGGACACTGACACTAGCACCTCTTGCTGGGTGGTGGCTCTAGCTCTGAGACCCAGCTCCGCACAAACGCTTTGAAAAGCCACAGATATAGAGGAGAGGGTTGATGACTAGGAAACTGATGACAAATGTCCTCATGGGGCCAGAGAAACATTCTGTCTTCATGCAGCAATACCAGAGCACTCAAATCCTCTGGAGCATACAAAGCGTACTGGGCATCCACCAGTTACCTGTTGGAGACCTGCCAAGGTGCTAAAAAACAAGACTGGGCAAAAAGCTGGAGAGCCTAGAGACCCAGGAGTGTGGCAACCTGGGCTGGTAGACAAAGTCTACCAGCTTCCATGTGTTGGGGGGAAGGAGCTTGTTAAGTTCTTCATAGAAATTTTGTGCCACTTCATCTTCTGAAAAGTATACTGGTGAATAAACTGTGATTATCATTGTGGTGGTTTTTTTTGCTAATGCTCATTGTGAACACTGCAAGATGAGATAACCAAATAACCACTGAATTGTCTTGTTACTTTTGGCCAAGTGATGAAACCAATTCCAAAGAGAACCTATGAGCCATCCTTCTATTTACTGCAATTTCCCTAATGTCTCTTGGCTTCAATCACAATGAGAATGTAATACTGATATGGCTCAGTTTGTCTGGTAACATACTGACTTATTGGTCATGGACAAAGATCTCATATTTAAAGCATCATTAGTGTAGTGTTTATGATAGATGACCTAAAACTCTATGATTCTTAGTTCCCTCTACTTCCTTTTCCATCATTTTGCTATCAACACTACAGAAGTAGAAAGGGGCAACTTATGGCCATTTTATATTTTCCTTTATTTCACAGTTTGTCATGGCCAAAGAATTCATCACACTGTGATCATCACACTAATCTAATAGTTAAAAGTTTGTCCATATTTAGCTAGGTTGGTTCTTGGAAAGTGGACACAATCTATCAACTGGAACTATAAATGAAACTTTTTTAGATTATTGGTCCTGGCAGAGTTTGTGGTTCACTGGAATTGACTTTAAAGATCCAGGCTTACTTCCATGCCATCACAGGCACCAAAATAGGGCTTTTTTAAAGGATCAGTTAGGAGGAATAAGGATAAAATGTAGACTAAATAAGACATAGTTTCATATTATTACACTTTCACTAAAAAAAAATGGGCTAGAAAAATATATGCCATCTTGCTTAGTATTAGAAAAAAAATTACCTCATGTAAGGCTTTTGCCTCTTGTAGGTTTTGCACGCTGACTTTGAAACCGTAAGTATTGTTTAAAGATGGTCCTTCAATCTGGGAAGTTTCCTTCTTTGGGGCATTTACAGCTGTAAACTGATTCTATCAAAAGAAATACACACAGCCAGAAAAAAAATAAGAAAATTATTTTTAAGAGTTACCATTATGATACTCTTTTCATATGTAATTATATTAACAGAAGTCACCCACTTTAGTCATCTTTCCAGGAAGAATCCACCTTTGTTTTATTAACATCCTTTTAATGTTAGTACTGTCAGATACCGAATTTGGGCATCTCCAAAAGTGTTTGATATCAGCTATGAGTAAAACATGTGAATACAACCCCAAGACCCTGAAAATGAAGAGTCTCATTAGAAGTTGACATTTACACATCACGAACATTCTTCTTGACCTGAGAGGCATGATAATCAGAGTCAATAATTCTGCATCCATTTTTTGCCAAAGTAGGTAAGTTAATCATGTTTTCACCCTATCATAAAATGTTGCCTAAAAAGATTATTTAACCGAGGCATTATAAAAAATATTAAGAAATCTTTTTAAAAATCAAGATTCTTCATTTTCTTTAAAAATAAGATTCCTTACAGCAAACCTCTAAGATGTTCTTTAAATATATATCCATAGCTCACATTTATTTCTACAATACAGAGTTTATATATACCTCAGAAATGGCAACTTTTGTCATCATATGTCATTTTAGCAGACCAAACAGAAAAGCAAAATGCTTCAAAAATTCAAAACCTAGATAAAACAAAATCTGTTGTGGTAAAGCGGGATATGGGTGGACAAGTCATTTTCACAGTGATCATTTATATTTCAGATGATGTTTAATATTTATTTTCTTCACATATCTATATACTTTCACCTTAGCATTAAGTACCAACATACGTTTGGTACTTGTATATAAATACTCATAAATTCCACAGAATAAATGTTAAATCAATGCTTCTCTCTCATATTATGAAATACATTTAAATGAAAAAATATCTAATAGTATATTCTGAGAAAAAAATCAATACAGTCAAAAAAGGACATTTTTTTCTTGAGATAAAAAAAAACACTTCTGTGAGCTCTGATGTCATGGATTACTTTGATTCTGCCAAAAACTAATTAATGTATTTGTATCCTCATAATGTATATTTTGTTTTTGTAATACTTGTATTTACATAAAAGAATCTTTTCAATTTCAACAACAAAAGAAAAACTTAAAAAAGGGTAATTTTTTGCTGTTAAAATAAGATAAAATGATATAAATATAAGTACAAATAAAAGTGTTTCTAATGAGACGCAGAGGGTATATAGAGAACTTAACTGAACCTAATATAAAGGAATGGTTCTTCCACATGTCTTTGAGTATATTTTGGCATAGTTACCTTAGCTTGTGTTAAGAGAACTCTTCTAAGAGAGTCAGGACTACTTCCTTTCCTGTGAGTCAGTTTCTGTGTTTTTAGTTCTGTAGAAAGAAATTTATTATTTAGAACGTAGGCCAAAAAAGTTAGGTTCCTTATGCTTTCCACTCAAATCCTTTACTAATACCATATTCTATCTATCCCATTCTCCTACCACTTCTTTAAGCTCTTGCTTCATCAATCACTTGAACTCTCACTTCTCTTTATCTCTTACTATATAGTTATTTTTTCTCTTAGTGTGCTCTTTATCCTTATAAATGAACCCTCCAACCAAAAGGTTCTCTTATCCTTGCTATCCTCTCAAGTTAGTTTCCCCTATCTCTCCCATATCCTTCACTATGAGACTTAGGAGTCACTGCTTCCATCTGGTCACTACCTATTTCCTTAATCCTCTGCTCACTAGAACTTGTTTTCACTGCTCCAGTGAAACTGTTCTTTTCAAGGTCACCCATGCCCAATCTAGTTCTCAGTCTCCTTGACCTCTTTGAAGTACACGACACTGTTGATTACTTTGTAATTCCACCAAAAATGCTCTGTCTTCAATCCATCCTTTTTACTCTATTGCTTAAAGCAGTGTTCCTAATGAACAGATCTGACCATATTATCCCTCCCCTTCATTCTTCTGCTCGATGTGCTTCTTCTATCTGTGGACTTTGCTAACATGCCTCATAAGTTTTCTCACCCTGGAACCCCCCCTCTACACCTGAGGCTTTCTCACTCTGAAACTCCCCTCTGTCATGCTGGCCTTCTTCTCCCAATGTTTAGTTACTTCTGAAGTCTGCATTTTGGGGACAGACCCAAGGCAGTCATGATCTGGCCCCACTCACTAGCTGTTTGACCCCAGGCAAGTCACTTAACTAATATTTGCTTCAGGTTCCTCAACTGTGAAATGGGGATAATAACAACACAGAATTGTTCTAAGGATTAAAGAGAAGATATTTACAAAGTACTTTAGCAGAGTTACTGGCACATAGTAGGTACTCTCTGTTATTACTTTCTCCTTCCTCCATCCTCTCTGGCACATAGTAACCATTTGTTGTTGCTGAGTTCTTTTAGTTGTGTCTGACTCATTTATGTCCCCATTTTGGGTTTTCTTGGCAAAAGCACCAGAGTGGTTTGCCATTTTCTTCTCCAGCTTATTTTACATGTGAGGAAACTGAAGCCAACAGGGTTAAGTGACTTATCTAGACTCATACAACCACTAAAGTGTCTAAGGCTAGAGATGAACTAAGAAGGTGAGTCTTCCTGACTCAGGCCTGCCATTCTATCCACTGCAACCTAGCTGCCTGGTAAGCATTTAATAAATGCTGACTGTATGCACAAAAACCTTCAGTGACTAGCTATTACCCACTGAATCAAATACAAACTCCACAGTCTGAGATATTTAAGGCCTCCTAAAATCTGGATCCAGTCTTTCTTTCCATTGTTATTTTAGATTCCTTTCATATATACTCTTATTTTCTGGCCAAACTGGATCATTTACTTTTGGCGCTTCTATGCACAAGAACTGTATGTATAGAATGAATCCTGCCCCATTCTGAATTTCTAGACCTGTCAAAATCTTTTCCTTCAAGGCTCAGTTTAGGAGCTATGAAGCCTTCCCCGATTTCACCAGCTAGAAGTAATCCTTGAATCTTTCATGTTACTATGACCTCTCTTATGAAATTACTATAAAATATCTTATTAGTTATTTGTCTATGTTTTATTTAACCCATTATAAGGATCCAGAGGGCAAGGAATATGATCTTTTCATATCTCTTATCTCCAGAATCTAGTTATTATAATGCCTTACATAGTAGGCATTTAATAACTTCAGGCTCAAAGAATCGAGTTGGAATTATTGACTCCCAAGGTCATTCATACCCACAGCTGGAATATTCTCTGATACCTTTAACAATAGTGGAAAGAATACTAGATTTGGTATCAGAAGAACTGGGTTTGAATTCTGGATTTGTTACTTATTACCTATGTGACCTTAATCTAAGTGGGACTCAGTTTCTCCATCTGTAAAATGAAATTTGACAATCTGACTTTGAAGATTTCTTCCAACTCTAAATCACATGATTCTGTAAACAGTTGTCTAGTCTCCAGTTAAACACTTCCCCAAACAGTGAAGTCACTACCTAATGAAGCAACCCATTCTACTTTTGTCCAGTTTTAATTTTAGAAAGGAATTCTGGATATCAAAGTAAAATCTGGCTCTCTATAACTTGTACTCATTGGTCCTACTTCTTGACCTTGAGAACTAATAAAAAAAAAAAAACCCAACATCAAAACAAAGCAATAAACTGCTTTCATTCCCACATATCAACCCTTAATCTACTAGAAGACAGCTATCCTATCTCCTTTATATTGTCACTTCTGGCTAAATTTAAACAATTCCTTCAACTTATCTTTTATCACAGGACCCTCCTATGGTATGGTTTCAAGTACCCTCACCATCTTGACCCCCCTACCTGGACATATTCTAGCTCGACAATATTCTTCCTAAAATGGAATATTCATTCTGAATGCTGGCTTGAATCCATTCCCAAACCATTTGGTGACCTGGTGAATCCATGCCCAAACCATTTGGTGACATTTACAAGACCTGAATATGATGACACTGAACCAGCTAATGATATTAGGCAGAATATACCTATACTTGATATTCCATGAAAAATTCCTAGATGGTAACCCACTTCTACATACTTTTTGTGTTGTTCCCTACAAAGGAAATATTTTCCTGACATTTCTGTCTACTGAAATCCTTGCCACCCTTTCAAGACTCAAGTTAAAATGTCAAATCTTCCATGAAGACCGAACTGTTCTTCCAGGTAAGAGCATGTTTTATGTCTCTTGTTAATTTTGTTCATCTGAGTGGGGTTTTCTATTTTTCATGTTTAACACAGTGCCTTCCAAATAGTAGTTATTTAATAAATGGGTTCATTAAAAGTCCCTGGTCCTACTTCACAAAAATAATTTCTCATCTGAACGAATGTACTAAGATTTTAATAATATTTTATAAGTCACTGAATAGTAACAAACATGAATCATAAAATTATAGTTTAATTCAATGGGTTAAATTCTATGAAAAAATATTTTTGATTCCCATTGGATAATATACATTATTATATCCTTATTCATTGCAAGAAATACTGGGGCATACCTTTTTGTTTTAAACTTACCTCTCGATAAAGGACTAATATCAGTTGCTTCAGGTAGAATATTTAGATGTCTTCTCTGTATGATGGGTGTACTATGAAGGCAATATGGATCACATTTTCCATTTTTTGCTCTAAATTGACAGGGAGATGTAGTTTGAGTCTCCTGGGCCTCACTGTGGGGGCTCTCCTGTATGCCATTTTTAGTTGGTTTTGGGAAGTTTTCCATAGGGAGGGAACTCGGTTCTTTTGGTGATGGGTTTGTGTTGTGCATCTTACAAGATTTGTCATCTACATCTAACAATTTGGAATCTGGGGATGCTACTTGTTGCCAGGGAGGAAGTACTGGAGAATCTGGGGAGCTATAACTGACATAAAAATCCCCATCCCCATCTTCATCTTTTTCAGGCTCCCCTGCCAAAGCCGCAAGTGACAGTGTCTGATTTTCAACTGCAGTTCTACATTTTATGGAATTAACCTCTGAGACTTGCATACTAAGATCAGAATCACATAAGTCTTCCTTGGTCCCTGTTGTAGAAGGAGCTACGTGTAAGACAGTATCATTTTGGGGAGGCACTACAGGTCTGTCATCTTGGTTAACTGGATAGCCTAAGTTGTCAGTGGATTTTACTATTTCAGCTGGCTCAATTTTAGGCAGTTTCTTGGAACGTTCACACTCTTTGGCTTGAAGCCATGCTTGAACCAGTTGGGGGTTTGGGGCACATTTACAAGGCATAATCACAATTTTTTTATCTTCTATAGTTTTATGGCTATTGTTTGATCCTTTATTGGCCACTGTCTGGCCATTACGAGGTGGTGATCCTGGTCTTGGATTCTGAGTCATTGCTGAAAAAGCTGTTTTCCATAGTCTCAATCCTTCAAGTGAAAAGTCTCCTTCAAATTCAGCCAGATCATTTGGAAGCCTGGTTTCTACCATGAGAAGTCGTCCTCCAATCTCCCTGAAATGAAAGCATTTTAGTGTTCTGCCTTAAAGGAAAATATTGCAAATTTTCATTCCTTACCTACTGGGATGGTAATAAATCCTTCACAGACTCAATGAAACCCTCTAAAATTTTCAATTTTTACCCAGATATTCTAAAGAATCTGTATGCTTAATACTCTTTTTCAGTTCTCAGTATATGTATATGTACATGGTCTAGGGTCCCTAGAAAACATCATCTATTCCTCAGGGAAAGATAGTGGTTGTATTGTTGTGTCCTCATAATTTCCTGAATAATTTATATGCTTTGTCTATTTAAATCTAATAACTTTTGAAGAAATGGGCTACCACCAAATAGAAGTTTCAACATCAGGTTCCTACTACTGGTTGCTTTAGTTGTTATTATTATTTTTTTTTTGGCGGGCAAGTGGGATTAAGTGACTTGCCCAAGGTCACATGGCTAGTTTTTGTGTTAAGTGTCTTGAGGCCGAATTTGAATTCAGGTCTTCCTGACTCCAGGGCCAGTGCTCTATTCACTGCAACACCTAGCTGCC
This sequence comes from Gymnobelideus leadbeateri, assembly GCA_011680675.1. Classification (NCBI taxonomy): domain Eukaryota; kingdom Metazoa; phylum Chordata; class Mammalia; order Diprotodontia; family Petauridae; genus Gymnobelideus; species Gymnobelideus leadbeateri. The sequence continues at coordinate 379,361 of WOXC01007010.1, read as the reverse complement.
CCTGATTTAGTTATTTTTTACAGTTATCAACTAGAGGTTAAAAAAAAAAAAAGGATATTTCTTAGATCACACTGCCACCTTTTACATATAGCTCTTTGCTACTCTTCTCCCTTCTCTAGCAGTGAACCCCTTTTAAAGCCCATTTGATGATTTTCTATCATCAGACCTAATTAGTTCATTTGTATTACATAGGAGGGAATTTTAGGATTTAGTGTATGAAGCACAGGTATATCATAGTCTCAGATTACTCAGAGAACTAAAAAGTTGGAAGAAACCTTGGCTGAGTTCAATGTTCTGCACAATTCAGGAAATCCATACCTTTACAGCACCAGTTTTTAACCTGGTGTCCATAAACTTGCTTTAAAAAAAATGATACTATATTTTGACATAATCAGCTTTCCTTGTAATCCTATGTGTTTTATTTATGTATTTAAAAACATCTTTCTGAGAATGGATCCATGGGCTTTACCAGGTTGCCAAAACGGGTCCATGGCACAAAACAAGTTAAGAACCTCTGCATTATAGCAACCTTTGCTTGAATATCTTCAGTGATGTGGATCTAGTTCACTACTTAGATAGCCTACTTTCCCTGTTGAGAAGCAATAAATGTTTTAAATTCTTTTCCTCTTCCTAGACTGCTCTCCTTGCTAAGCTCTTTTCTAATTTCTAACCAGATTCCCTGCTCAGATTCCAATTCCTTCATGGAGTCATTCTTGATTGCTCTGGCCAGAAATCTTGCTCCCTCTTTTAAAGTACTATAGAACTTACTCTACTTTAACATTATATCATGTATGTAATAAATGGTTAAGTTTCTTCTATCATCTGCTGTGTAAGCCTTTTAGATTTCTTGTCCTGCTCTGAATATACTCCATTGATTCTACTTCTAGCCCCCAGGCTGCCCTGGCTATGAAATTTTTCTTTTTGGTCTGTATGCGAGGTCATTGGTTTTTGGCTTCAGATCCCATCTTGGGCTCTGCATATAACAATATTGAACTATGGTTTTTTTTTTTGGGGGGGGGGTCAATGGTAAAGCAAAATTTTGAAAGATTTTTGTCTTTTACCTTTTTTGAAAGGCAATGTAGTGTAGTTTAGTTGATAGATATGGCTTAGGAGTCAGGAAGACCTAGGTTCAAGCCCTACCTTTGAAATGTATTCCTTGCATGACCCTGAACAAGTCACTTAACCTTCAATAACCCATAAAATTTCTTGTAATTGTAAGCGCAGGGAAGGTGCTGGTCTGTGTTAGAACAGGAAATCCCTCATCAGGAATTCCCTATACCAATTAAATCACGTGTCCATTCCAACTGCATTTTATTTTGGTGGTTTCTGTCTTCTCACAAACCTTGTTCTTAAATAATTTCTAGCACGCTGTTCAACTCAGCTTCTCTATTCTTGATCAATTCATTTTACATACGCCTAACGTTATAAACTCTTTTTGCAGTTTTCTTTTATATTGCCTGCCCAAACCAAGTGACTCTTATGATCTTTGTACTTCAGAATTTGATTTCTGCCTATATGTGATAATCTTTTCTTATGCATCTTCTCAAAATTTCAGAGCTAAAAGAGAATAGAATAGCCATCTGGCCCAACTAATACCTGAAAAAGAAATCCCATTATAATCACATGACAAATGGTCATCTAACTTTTGCTCGAAGACTTCCAAAATGGGAAGCAAAAAACTGTTATTTCCATATATGGTCCGGTTCAAAACATATAGTATTCTTTTAGTGATACAAGACTGGAGTGCAGGAGAGAGGTAAGACGGCTTGATATATAGATCTGGCTGTCATCTGAATAGAGATGATAACTGAACTCATGGGAGTTGATGAAATCACAAAATTAGAGACTGTAGAGACATGAGGACTTAGGAAAGAATTTGAAGGAACATCAACAGTAAAGGGGAGTGATACAGCAAAGGAAACAGATTAAGTAATTCAGTTGGACAGATAGGAAGGGAAACGAGAGAGTATCATTAGTAAAACAGAGGCAAGTATCCAAGAGGAGCATATGATCAACAGTGTTGAATGCTACAGTGAGGTCAAAAAGGATGAGGACTGACAAACAGCTATCAGATTTGGCAATTAGGAGTTCACTAGTAACTTTGAAAGGGCAGTTTCACTTGGATGATAAACTCAGAATCCTAACTGCAAAGGACTAAGGAATGACAGGAGAAAAGTGAAGGCAATGAGTACAAACAGTTTCATCTAAGGGTGGCTAAGAAATGGAAGAAAGATATAGAATGAAAATTAAGAGCTGATGGTATTGTCTAGTGAAAGTTTTTTCTCTTTCATTTAGTGCTAAATAATAGCAGATGACACTTACATTGTCTTTCATTTTACATTTGTTATACATAGATTTTTCACAGAATTTCTTAGTTGGAAGGTACATCAGTGGTCATCTAGTCCAACTACTGCTGAAAAACATTTTTTCTGCCACATACTTGACAAGTGGTTATCCAAGCTTTTTACCTAAAGACCTCCAGTGAGGGTCTACTGTCACAATCCATTCCACTTTTGTACAACTGTTAGGAAGTTTCTCTATTGAACCAAAATTATCCTGTCTAAAACTTCCACTCATGATCATTTTCTGACCTCTGAGGCTAAAAAGAACAAGTTAAAGCCTTCTTCTACATGAGAGGATTTAAAAAACTTGAGATAACTATTATGTACTCCCTGAGTCTTCTCTCTTTCAGGCTAAAGATCCTCAGTGTCTTCAACTGGTCCCCTATAGTAAGAATTCAAAGTCCTTCATCATCTTGTTTGAACTGCTCTAAATACTCTCAATGTTTATCAATGTTTTCTTGTTAAAGGTTTTTTTTTTTTAATGATTGGGAGGATGTGGTTATGTGTGTGGGCAGGAAAGAAGCAATCAGTTCATGGGGAAAGCATGATGATTATAGAGAGAAAGGACATGATTATGGGAACAATTTGCTGGAGAAGATGGAAGGGGTTGGGATTAAAGATATAATGTAAGAGAATAAGATCAAGACATCAAAGATTGGAGTAAAGGAAAATACAATAGGAGATGATTTTAAGATATTATGAAATAGAGAAGTGGAAGTTCATGACAAATAATGCTGATTTTCTCTAACTAAAAATTCTAACACATCAGCTCTTTCTCTGAAATTGTACTAAATCCTCAAATATAATGCAAAGACTCCCTGTCTTCCACTTTTACATATGAGAATTTGTGCTTTTATTTAGCACATGAAATAAGTGAAGTACACTATTCAACATTTTCAATAAAATAGTCATAGAATCACAGAATCTCTAAGTTGGAAGGGATCTTGGAGATCATCTTGTCTAGCCCCTATTTGAATAGAAATCCTCTCTATCCCTAAGAAAAGATCATCCAACCTTTAAACAAAGATTTCCAGAGAAACACAATACTTCCATAAACAGCTGATTCTACTTCTAGAGAACTCTAATACTTTTGAAGGACATTTACTTTTTACTTATAATTCTTCAGAATTTTTCTGTCAGATATGGTCCCATATTCAAACCAATTCTTACACCCTCTTGCTAGAACCTGCAATGACTGCCTGAAATGCCCTCCTGACCTTTTAGAATCTCATTTCCTTTAAAAAGTCAGTTTGAGTGTCATGTACTATATGAGGCCTTTTCTAAACCCCCTAGCTACTAGTGCATCCTAAATTACTTTATATTTACCTATATATTGTTTGTATTTATTTATATATGTATATACTATTTCTACTGAGATGGGCAGCGTGGTACAATAGAAAAAACACTGGAAGATAAGATGATAGGGTCAGAAACAGGAGCTAGACTTATGATTTCATAGACACAGGCAATGAGAGGACCTGTTCTGTTACTTACTAGTTATTTGAACTTGGGCAAATCATTAACCTGTGTATGACTCAGTTTCCTCATCTGTAAAACTGGGAGTTAGAATAGATGACAGAGGACCCTTCTAGCTAAAAATCTATGACCTTGGGACAGAAGGTAAGTTCCTTGTGGGTAAGAGCCATTTTGTTTTTGTGTCTGTATCCATATTGCCTAGACCTTGAATGTTTAAAATATGAGACATTTAATTAATGCTTGTTGAGTTACTGATTGAATTTATATAGCTCCATTAAATTTCTTATGTGGCAACAGATTAACTCCCATAACATCCCCTTTTTATCAAACAATTTATTCTAGTTTCTCAGATGAAGAATGAATATGCTTGGTAAATATCCTTGCTATGTTTCAGTGCAATGGAGATACTAAAACCTTAAATAGAAGTTCCTATATAAGCAATTCCTTTAAAATTCAGACTTCTATTGCACAGCTAGATCTTTCTATAAGATGTTAATACATGTCTTGGGTTGATTATAAAGATAACAATGAAGAAGGTATGATATAATTTGTTCTTGAAGATGGGTTTCTTTGTTACCTGGGATAATAAGAAATTCATAATGAACTCTTTGCTCAGTGCTTTGTTTAAAAAAAAAAAAACCAAAAAACCAATATCCTTGTTTATTTTTAGTTCCAGTATTCCAAAGCAAAGTGTTTGAGAGAAGTTTTGCATGTGTTTAAATAATGATTTTTGTAAAAGGCATTATTATATTACCTGGGTTTTTCTGGTGCATCAGAAGGATTACTGCAAAATGGTTCTTGGTAAGTAGTTTCTGCAAGGTCATGATCTAATAAAGTTGCCATAATTTCTTCCCGACTTGGTGGGGACATAAGTGGTTTCAGAATATGAGCAGTTCGAGGTATGAAACTACCATTTTTGGATTGTGACGGAGAGCTGGTGGATCTTGGTGAACTATCTGGAGTTGGTGTTAACATTTCATTATTTCTTGAAACATATAGTTCTAAGTCTTCTGAAACTGTGTCTACAAGTTCACCATCTGGAGATGATAATATTGCAGTAAAAGAAGTATTGATGGCATCAAGAGACTGTCCAGTGTCAAAGGAAGCTTCTTTTTTAGTGTGGCTTTGAATCCAGTCTGAATCGCTTGGCTGTGGAAGGCTAAGAAACACTTCTTTGCTTACCGAATTCCTACTCAGGATGGATTTCTCGTTTACACAGTCACCTGGCTGCTGGACACAGAAGGAATCCATTAATGAATTAGATCGAGATGGTAAGGGGTGTAAACTGTTTTTCCACTGATTATGTCGATGATTCTCATTGTTTTCTATAGGTGGCTTATCAAAAAGTTCAGGACTTAAAGCACCAGATCTAATCCATGAGGTTGGGTCTGCTGAATGATGCTTATTTTCATCACAATTCTGATTATCATGACTTAAAAACTCGTTTTCAGCAGTTTGTGCAGGAAAAAGATCTTGAACTGCATCACTTAGAAACTTCTGTGGCAGGTTCTGATCAGCTGGGACAAACTGACTTCCTGAATAGAAACTGCAAAATCCAGTTTGTCCTATGGTATTAATATCAAAATTATAATTATGCTCTGGTGACAAGCTATCTTCAAGTGAATAACAACTTTCAAAACCTGGATCTGAAAAAAAGATGGGACTATCATCAGAAACTGAATGGTCTATTTGACCTGTATTCTGTAAATTCAAAGAGTCTAATTTTAAAAGTTTGGGGATTTTTTCTTTAGGTTTTGTAGTTCTTGGAGTTCGAGGTTTTCTTGGAGATGTTACTGATCGTGATCTTTTGACTGCTTTACTAGGCTCAAGAGAAGACATACTCCTATTTAGTTGAGGTTTAGTTGATGATGGGTCTTGCATAACATGTGCATTTTGTGCTTTCTGTTGTCTTTTTTGGAGTAATTCTTTCAGAACTGCTAATCCAGACTGTCCTTCCCCAAATGTAGCTGTTGATACATTTCGATTTTTGCACTGAGAAAGTGCCTTGGTTTGTGAAATTGCTTCTGACAGTGATCGTTGCTTTACTCTTTCAGGTTTGAAACTGGACATATCCAAAATAAATCCCCTCTGTTTTTGCTCCCATGCTATTTGTTTTATTGGACTTCTCAAGGAAGTTACAAAGCAGCTGTTAGGCAACTGAAGAGATCCATGGTTTTCTTCAGAGGTTAGGTGTATAGGGGAGTAAGGATCACTGTGCTTTGATTGTTCTGGCATGCAAAAAATGTGCTGATTATCTTTGCAATGCAAAAAATCAGGGGCATGCAGCTGATCTGATTTTATTGAATCTAAGGAGCTATGATGTTCATTTAATTTTCCCACAGATGACAAAAATTTTTTGTGTGAATTTGCATTTTCTTCTGTCTTTGTAGACATCACACCCAAAGATAACTGTGTATTCTGTGTTACCTGAGACAAATGGTTGGAAAGGTCAAATATATTACTTTGAATCAAAGTTGACTCCTTTAAACTAAAAACAGCACTTTGATTATGGGACCTCTGAGCATTAATTTTTGATAAATCCTTTCCAGGACCTATAGGTGCAGAAACTACTGATGAACATAAATCATCTTGTGGAGCGGAAAATGCCTGCAAATCTATGGACTTCTTATTTTCTAAGGAAGAAGGAAAGCAGCCTGGTGACTTCTGTTGCACATTAACTATTGAGGGAAGTGGAGTTGAGAGGGGATGTATGGTAGCAGGGCCAGGCACAGATATATCCTTCTGTTTATGAAGTGACTGGGAACCTCCAAAGTTGTTTGAGATCTCAGAGAGATCCTGGTGTTTTAGTACAAACTTAACTTCAGCATTAGTTTGTGTGTTTATTTTTTCATCTTTAAATGTTATGTGTTTTCTTGCAGTGCTGCCTTTTTCACTTGTTTTTTGTCTCTGCTTTGCTCTAGGTTTCTTTCTTCCATCCTCTCCTGGCTTACGAGTTTGAGTTCGTTTATTCCTTTTCTTAGTAACTACAGAGGGATTAGCAAGCTTTGTTTTTGACCTCTTAACCTGAGCTTTTGTTCGACTATTTTTTCCCATACTGGAATTAACAGTCTTGCTGTTATATATATTAGGACCCTTAAAAAGCAATGCTTCTTTGTCTGCAGCAGCTATAATTTCTTCAGCTCTCGGATCTGTGGGAGACCAACATCGAGGTGGAGAAGAATTCACGGGACTTGTGCTTCTCTCAGAAAGAAAACCAAGTTTAGACATAACATCACTGTAATTCAAGTCACAGTCTTCAGTTTCAGCATTATAAGATGGTGAGGGAGGAGAAAGAATAGTATGTGACCGCTTTTTCCTAAAAGACAACGTTCTTTTTATATTTTTGTTATTTGTCTTCTGCTGTTTACCAGTTTTTTTCTTTGCTGACTTATGTTTTGCTTTCCTTCTATGACTTTTCTTTGGTGTTAATGGATAAATGGGGTATTTGGTTGCAGGGGAGTCAGGAACTTTTGGCCAAAAATCCTTCAAGGGTGCAAGCTTTTTATACAGGTCCATTTTTTCCTCTGTAAGTATTACCTGTTTCTCTTTAGAATCTATTTTTCCTAACTTAACAAGCATATTTTTTCTCCCTCTAAATCTATTAATAATAATATACTTAATGATGACAGGTGGCAGTTTTTTAGACATTTTTCTCCGCTTTCTAGATTTTAGAGATCCATCTAAGCTTTCACCAATCTCCATGGACTGAGGTAGGCTAATTTTTGAGTTGTGTGTGACAAAGCTTGACTCACTATCTTCAGTCTCATAATTTACTTTACGTTTGGCTCTAAGCGTGTATTTATTTCCAAAGAGTCCAAAAGATTGCTCAGATTCCAAAGTTCCATCTCCAAAGTGACAGTCAATACAACTATCAGCAGGTGTTTTATTTTCAAAAGCTTCATGAGCAACTCTAATGACATCACTGGACAGTGCATCATTTTTCTCAGAATTAGTATTACAAGAGTTACCTTGCATATAACAACCTTCCTTTGTGGATCCAATATCACTGATATTGGTAGAATTCTCCTGATGATCAGTAAGTTTCTTTTTATTTAGTTTTAACCGGGATTGTTTGTTGCCAGGTTGCAGTTTATATGTTACAGGGGATAGTTTTTGTGGCCTACTAAGACAATTAGAAAGAACAACACTTGGAAAAAACATATAATGTGCTGCTTGCTGGCTGAGGCTTGGTTTTTCAGTCTTATGTTCTTGAAATTCTTCATACCTAATTTTAAGTTTATTGATTCCACCTTCATCACTGGCACTTTCTACAGAATGCACCATAGTTCTACTCTCCCCTGAGCAAGAAACTAATTCACAATTTTCAGTTAATGATGAAGGAAAAAAATTATTTAGAGCTGTACTGCTACCTTTCTCAGTTCCTTCAGAGGATAGCTTATTTTTTGAGTGACTCAAATCAGAAAAGTTGAAGTTTTTTCCCAATGTACTTTCACTAATGTGGCGACTCATATGCATAAAAGAAGCATCCTTTTCTATCTTCCTAATGCTGGTATACTTTCTACTTGGTATTTGTCTATTCAAAGATGAAATATCTTCTTCATAGTCAAATATGCTACTTTCACAGGAAGAAACTGCAAAGATTTCTTTCTTGCTATTTTCTTTATGAGAGTTTTCAGAATGGACAGTACTACTTAAAGATCCTGGGTATTTCATGGAATAAGTGCTTTCATTTGTAAGAGAATGGACTGTGTGGTCTGGTCCTGTCTCTATATTGTTTGGCTGTGAAAGGTCTTCTATTAAATCCTCCTTATTCAAAACATGGGAAGAAAGGGCACTTGTGTGTTTACATGGAAAGGTAATTTTAGCAGAAGATGAGGGTTCTAATGTAGCAGCATCTTTGTGAAAGATGGAGGTCTTAACTGACATTTTGCTTGTTGCAATAACAGAGGAGTGAGTTCGGGAACTTTCATTGTCCAATGGATTGTCTGTAACAGAAAAGAAATTAATTAGTTTAAATTGTCCCTTTTTCTAAAGATCTACTTTAAAATACTTTTTCACATCAAGATACAATCATGATAAAAGGAACTACACAAAATCAAACGCTTATGCTAACAATTACAACTCCCATCAACAACAATCCACTGTTAAGAAAAACTGAAGGGGGAGGCTAGGGTGGCACAGTAAATAGAGCACCGGCCCTGGAGTCAGGAGGACCTGAGTTAAAATCCGACCTCAGACACTTAACAGAAAACTAGTCATGTGACCTTGGGCAAGTCACTTAACCCCAACTGCCCTCCAAAAAGCAAAAACAAAAACAAAAACAAACACAAACCTGAAGATCAGAAATTATTACAACATGTATAAGAAGACATAGAATTATGTTTTCCTCTCTCTTCTTATCAAAGGCAGTATGGCATAGTGGACAGAAAGCTTAACCTCAAAAGCAGGAAGACCTGGGTTCCAGTGTTGCTTCTGACAGAAAGAGGATGTCTGGACCCTGGGCAAGTCACTTACCTTTTCAGGGTTCCTAGGAAGCTCTGCAAGATACAGTTACAGAAGAGTTCATAATCTGTATTCGTGGAAGGAGTTAGTTTTCTTCTCTATACTGATGAAATCAGAGGAAGAGAACCTCTCCTCCCTCCCTAATGATATTTTACATTTACATAGGAGATTCAAATGGTAAATTTTGTTTTATGACTTTCTCCTAATTACTTTGTTGTTGTATAGTTGTTCAATTGTGTCCGACTCTTTATGACCTTGATTGGGGTTTTTTGGAAAAGCCTCTGGAGTTGTTTGCCACTTTTTTCCAGAAGATTAAGGCAAACAGAGATTAATCGATTTGTCCAAGATCACACAGCTAGTGATTCTCTGAGGCTAGATTTGAACTCGTGGCTTCCTGACTCCAGGCCCAACACTCTATCCACTGAATCACCTAACTTGTCTCCTAATTACCTAATTACAACATTAGATAATTCCCCACAAAGGTCAGCTTCTTAATGTGTAGCATTCTCTTACCTATACCCTCTTGAAAGTGTGAATATGCTCAGAAAATGTGAAATAATTTTAATATTAGGAAGGTGAACCTGCTAAAGAATTATCACTTAAACCTTACCCATGGAAAAGAATAAATTGTTTTTTATTATTTGTTTTTTGGGATCATTGTTCTTCATTGGCCACTTAATCAAGATGCTTATATCCTACTAGATATACAACATGAACAAATAAAAATACAAAATGAATATAAAGTGAGTAGGGGGAGAGGGCAGAGTAACTGGAGGAAGGGTCAGAAAGGATTTTATGTAGAAGGCAGGGCTTCAGCTGAGTTTTGAAAGAAACAGGATTCTATAAGGTCTAAGTGAGGAGGTAGTATATTCCAGGCAAGGGAGAAAGCTAGTGCAGAGGTATAAATAAAAGCAAGCTGTGTTAAATTCTATCATTCTAATTTTTTTCACCCTAATTTGGGGATCAGGAAAATGGAGGGGGACAAAAAGGAAAAAGACTTCTTTTACCCATAAAATTTAAAATTAATTTAGTCCTAATACAAATTTGTGTCTTTGCATTATTATTCGAAATAGAAGAGAAATTTTACATGCTCTCTAAACCAGGTGTTTTTGGAGAAGGGAATGATGAGTAGGTTATTTTTCTTGTTCCCTTTCTAAACTACATGACCATAGGATCAGATACCTAAAGCTGGAAGGGATCTCAGAGGTCATCTAGTCCAGTTTCAGATTATTTCTTGGGGGTGTATGTATGGGTTATTTACATAGTTGTAGTCATTTTGTATACTATTTTTCTGGTCAAGTGTATTCTGCACCATAACATGCTTCTTTGAATTGTTCAGTGTCTCTTAAGACACCGTAATATTCCATTATATCGATGTACCAAAATTAGTGTTCCCAATAATGATCATTTACTTTCTGTCCAGTTCTTTGCTACTCTTAGCTCCTACAGAAAATGCTGCTATGCATATTTTGGGACCTACCTTCCTTCCTTCTTTCTTCCCCCCCCCCCTTTCTTTTTGCTTTTTGGAGGGGGGAAGGCAGGGCAATTGGGGTTAAGTGACTTGCTCAAGGTCACATGGCTAGTAAGTGTTAAAGTGCCTGAGGCCAGATTTGAAGGGACTTTTCTTTCTGTCTTTGACCTCTTTGGGATGGCATTAGGATGTCATTTAATTCAACCTCCTCACTTTACAGATGAAGTAACTGAAGCCAAGGGAGGTTGAGTAACTTGCCCAAGGTCATATAGGTAAAGATACAATTTGAACTCATGTCCTCTGACTCTAGAGCCAGGGGTCTTTCCACTGTACCAAACTGAAAGTACATAAAGTCTATGAAACATAATTAATGCCTCAGAAAATTATACACATTTTAGAAATAAAATGTCAGGTACTCAATCCCTTCCAAAGGAAATATATTCAGGAGACAGAAAAAATGTATACAGGACAATCTGTACCTTTAAAAAACCATATAAAAACCTGGTGTCTTAGTGCTAAAGTTCAAGATTTTTCTCTTAAAGTCAGAAAATTTTAAAAATAGCTTTTTTCACTTACCACTGTTTTCATCTGCTGTTCCATCTAACTGAGGTATAGAAAGATTAGCCAGAAGCAAATTGTTACCACTCCATTCCATTTCTTCCTCTGAAGAAGAATCTTCTTCTTCAGTTGAACTTCTATGGATGTTTCTGCATGGTAATCTAGAGAAGATTAAGATTTGTTCATCAGTATGACCAGAGGAAAAAACATTTACACTTTAGACTTACAGAAAATAATTTACCATAGTTGAAGCCAGGGTACTGCAATTCAATCAAAAAAGTAGGAAAATTTTAATTTCTAAAACAAATAAAGATATCTTCCATGAATTTCTTCTGCTTTCTTTGTGTATCTATTGTAATCACCTTAAATCAGCTTTAATAAAATATACACAAGTGTTTCCTGAAAGCAAAACACAAACTGAGGTGATAAATTTAAAAAGAATATTTTATTTTCCCTCCAATTACATGAAAAAAGAATTTTAGTTCTAAATTCTATCCTCCTTTCCTTCTCCTCTCCCATCCCTAAGACAATAAGAAATTCAATATAGTTTATACATATGCAATCATGTAAAATGTGTTACCAATTAGTCATTTTGTGGAAGAAAACTTGAACCAAGAATAAAAAAAGTGAAAAATAATATTACTTCAGTCTATATTCAGATGCCATCAGTTCTTCCTCTAGAGATGAATAGCATTTTTCAGATGATAAATCTTTTTAAAAATTAAATTTTAACCGCTATCCATCTTATGAGTACTGATTGTTCACTATAATAAAAAAAAAATGTAATTCACTACAGCAGAAATACAGTAGCCTATAAATACTTATCAGTTTGTTGTCAAATGTTCTAGTCAAATGTGGAAATGCATTATCTCTCTATGGAAGAGCAAGCTACATTTACTATACCAATAATTGTTAAATTGTGGGTCATTTATGTGAATGCCATTGTGGCAGAGTTCTAAGGGAATAACAGCTGAAAAGTTCATCTGAAAAGTTCAACTCAGGTCAATGCTCTTATCTAGCAAAATATATTTTTTTTTAATCATGATTTGGTATCCAGTTTGGTATTGTTCTTTCAGTCATCTGCAACTTTGATCAACATGCCACCTATACCTTTATAAAGTCATTGACACCTTTTGTGTTTATAACAGGAATTTCAATGTTTCCCTCCTGCCCTATGGAGGGCACCAAACTCTCCAATATTACAAAAGCATTTAAGCAAAAACATCACTATTGTGACAGTATGCAATATTCTGTCCCAGCAGCCCTCTGCCTCTCTTTTGTATGTGGGGTAAGGGGTTGTGTTGGTGGGAAGGCAGGGGAATGGCAGGGAAGGGTGGAAAGGGAAAAAGATTCCCTTTCTTATCTGATCTCTGGTATCTTTACTAGTTTTTCAGTTATTAAGGGCTTAACTTTCTTTTAGTGATTTTTAAAATTTATATTATTATTGTAGTAGTATATAGGAATAAGGTCTAGAGCTGGAAGAGACTTCAGAGGGCATCTAGTTCAACTCCCTCATTTTAAAGATAAGAAAAGTAAGGCCCAAGAAAGTAAAGAGACTTTCCTAAGGTCACATACCTGGTAAATAATAGAGATGGGATTTGAACCTTGTTCCTCTGACAAGAGATTCCATGTTCTTCTGTGCACTCATGCAGACACATTCATGCACATGTGCACACATGTACACACACACACACACACACACACACTCCTCTTCTATTTATTTTGCTTTGTATCAGTTCATAAAAATCTTCCCAGGTTTCTCTGAATTCCTCATATTATCATTTCTTACTGTACAACAGTACTCAACTACCATTACATTTATATGCCATAGTTTTTCAGTCACTACCCAATGGATAGGAACCTATTGTTTATAGTTCTTTGCTACCACAAAGAGTACCACTAGGAATATTTTGAAACTTATTGGACCTTTGTTTCTGACTCAGATTTCCTTGCTGTATATAACCAATAAGGCTATAGATGGATAGTTAAGCAACTTCTCTTGCATAATTCCAAAGTGAAATCTAGAATAGCTGTACTATTTCAACTGGGTCACAAAATAGTACATTGGTATGCTTATCTTCCCATACCTTCTCTAGCACTGAATGATTACATCTTTTGTCATCTTTGTCAGACAATTTGCAAATGGCAAATGAGAGGTGAAAACACAGAGTTGATTTAATTTATATTTTGCTTATTATTAGTGATGGGTCATTTACAGCTTGCTGGTCTTACTTTGAAAACTTCATATGCTTTGATTTCTTATCTACTGGTGAATGGTTCTTGGTGTTATATATATTTTTATGTCAATTTCTTACATATACTGATTACCAGATTTTATTGATGAACACTGCCTTCTAAGTAGACAATCGATCATGAATGAAAATTCTTTGGAAATGTTCAAACAATTTTTAATCCATCTAGTAATACTAATATATAATCACAAATTCTTCCATCCTTTCCACAAAGATAATATGAAAGATTTCTAAGAAATAACTGGCAAAAATCTGAGTAAACCATATTCACAACATTCCCCTCATTTACTATTTTAGTAATCCTGTCAAAAAAGAAAATGAGATTAGTTTGGCTCAACCTGTTCTTGATGAAGCTATGTTGGCTCTTTGTAATCATCTCTTACAGATTCACTATCAATTTCTTTAATACTAAGTAGAAAGCTTCTTTTTGGGGGGGTGGTCATGAATCAATGGCAGGTTCAATGGTTGGCTCCATTCTTCCCCTTTGTTGGAAAATCAGGCTATTTTGTCCTCCTCCAAATCTGTTGTACTTCTCTTCTTGATCTCTCGAATTTCTCCCCACTAATCTAGCTTCTACATAGGAGGACAACAAAGCACAGATCTGACCATGTGACTTCTCTATTCCAGGGGTACCACATCATTTCTAAAGCTCTTCACATCTTAGGTTCTGTCCTAGCTTTCCAGGCTCATTAAACATTATATTACTCCAGGAACAATATATACCCACAAAATACAAATATACCCACCATTTTCTTTTGATACCCCAAAATATAGTTTATTTGGGCTGAGTGATGACTTGATCTCTTCAAGATAACCCAATGCTCTTTTATTCTCTTCTCATTTTGGCTATTAATTCCTTATTAGCCCTAGCCCTATTTGTTCCATCCTGTCCAGTCCAAAGATTATTTTCCTTAGCAGAAAAAAAGAAGCAAAATAACAATTGTGCAGGTTGTCTTCTCTGCTACCGTCCCCAATAGCTGTCCTGCTGTGCCTTTGATCTTCCTCTTCACTGTTTTCTTTTTGTTGTTCTTAGCGGTCATCTATAGGCTCAACTTCTGAACTTCAACGCACCTACCTCTTCCTACAAGAATGTGCCATGTTTGTGTGGCCTTTGTACCTACCCTTGCTTTTATTTTCTGTGCTAATCTTTTCTAAAACTAAGTAGATTGGTAAGTTTAAAGTTTATCAGTATCAGTCTCTTGGGACAACTACATTTCTTCCTCCTCACTGCAATTGCTACTTTATGCATCTTCATAACTTCATTCCTGAAAGGTTCCTGTCCCTTTTTGGGCAGTCTTCTATGTATGGAATTTTAGTCCTTGGGATTCTACCTATTCTTCCTCTAAACCCTTTGAAACCCACTCCCCAAATTTATGGGTGCATGCCAGACTTGGCTTTCCTCTCCTTAATGACCAACTCTAAGTGATGGTAGTTACTTTCTCCACAAGGTTCCTATGATTTCCTCTCTGTTGGTAAGAATAAAATTTCACCTTATTGGTTCTTCTACCTTTTGTAGGATGAAATTATTATTGAGAAAAAAATTAATAGGTGATCTACTTCTGGCAGAAAGACAGCATTTCAATAGATGTTTGGGCAACTAAAGTCTTCCATGAGTACTATGCTATGACTTCAGATCAAGATTAGGATCTTTTTCTGAAACTCCTCTTCCATGTTCTGTGCAGGTGGTCTGTAGTATATACTCTGCTGACATTGCTTCTAATTCCATTGGTCATTCCCCAAATCTCTCCATCATGCTTCCCTTATCTATTTCTATAATTTCCTCACATGAATGAGTATATTTTTTTATAAATCATACAATGTTCTCTTAGACTCCCTTATCTCTATTTTTACCTGTCTTGTTTCTTTTAAATAAGCTATCTCTTTCCAGATCCATATGTAGCCACGAGTCATCTCAAATATCAGTGAGACCCACAAGGTCAAATTTCCCTCTTGTTTTATGACCTCTATTTCATCTTGCTATTATTCATACTTCATGAATTTGTGTATAGCAGATGCTCATTAGTCAACTGAAACTACTCTCTCCAAAGTTATTAATGACCTCTTAATTGCCAAATATATCTTTTCTCAATTCTCATCCTTCTAGAAATTTCTGTAGCATCTGACACTGTTAACAATGCTTCCTCTCTGTAATTCAATGACACTGCTCTCTTGTAGGTTTTCTATTTGTCTTACTGTTCCTTCTCAGTCTTTTTTGTGTCTCATCATCCATAGCACACTCCCTAATTGTGAGTGTACCTCAGAGCTCTAGCATAGGCCTTTTCTTCTTTCTCTATAGGACTTTCTTTCTCTATAGGACTTCTGACCATATGCTCTTGTGACTTTGTGCTCTCTCACTAGTTTAATTATCATGTCTGTGCTAATAACTCCCAGACTGAGATGTCCATAGCCGGTCTCTCTCCTGAGATCCAGTCTCATATCACCAGCTGCCTACTTGACATTTCAAACTGTATGTTCCATAGGCATTTCAAACTCAATAGGCCCCCAAAAGAATATACTATCCGTTCCTGGCCTCAGAAAATGAGCACCCACACATAAATAATGACTGGCCATGTAACCTTGAGCAAGTTACTTAACCCCAATTGCTTTAAAAAAAAAAAAAGAATATACTATCTTTCTTCCAAGATTCACCGCCTTCCCAAACTTCCTTCTTATCTTTCAAGGGCATCTCCATTCTCCCAGGTACCCATATATGCAACCTCAGTGTCATCACTAATACTTCATTCTCTCTTACCCTACATTTCCAGACAACTACCAATTCTTGCCTTTATCCCTATGATAACTCTCAAATATATCTCCTGACATAGTTACCACCCTGATTCAGGTCCCCATCACTTCTTGCCTGGACTATTGCCACAGCCTCCTAATTAGTCTCCCTGATTCAAATCTCTCCCCACTCAATCAAATTCAGCATTAGTTCTAGGATTAAAAATGAATTCCTGTTTGGTACTTTTTAAAGCTCTTCACAACCTGGTTCTGTCCTAGCTTTCCAGGTTCATTAAATGTTATACTACTTAACAAATACTGTGGTCCAACCAAATTAGACTTCTTCCTGTTTCTCAAAAAGACCGCTCCATTTTTTTCCTCATGCCTTTGCATTAGCCCCATGCCTGGAATGTACATCCTCCTCACTTCTGGCTCTTAGAATCTCTATATATCCATGATGTAATGAAAAAAAAATCTATATCAACCACCCAGTCAGTTTAGCTATCACCAACAGTTTGATACGGCTATCACAAAAGCCAACACATTCTTAGGCTGTGTTAATAGGATAACGTTCACAACAAAGTAGGTAGTAGTTGCATTTGATTGTGCACTTGTCTCACCACATATGGAATAGTGTACTTAGATCAGAGTGCTAACTTTTGGTTGCCTTATTTTTGGTGAGGCATTGGCAGTCTGGATTACATATAAGAGAGAGTGAACCAGAATTGTTCTAGAAACCATTTAAGGAATAGCTGAAAAAACAAAATAAAGCAAAACAAAATTAGGGATAGTTAGCATGGAAAAAAGAAGGCAAATGACTGTTTTGGGGGATCAAATTATTTTCATATAGCTAAAATGGGCAGAACTAGGTGATGCAATATGACTATAAGTCATTGAACACTATAGTCTCTGAAGAATTAAAATTAAGGGTCACCCAAGGGGCAACTGAAAGTTACATGTTGGGTATTCACACATGTACCAAGTTAATCTAGAATTGAACAAGGATGTTATCAGAGAGAGATATGCTTTGTAATGGGGACAAAGGAAGATATAACTAATGCACTGCTCACATACTCCTTAAGGTGGAATTTATGCAAAAGAGACCTTGGCTTAATAAGGCAGAACTTAACAGCTAAGAAGCAGCATGGCACAGTGACAGAGTCTCTGACATATACTGACTGTCTGACACTTGGCAAGTGCTCTAGACAACTATCTAAGAATATAAGTTTCTGGGAAAATGCTAACTTTCATTGGTAGAGGAAATTCCTCATTAGGAGCTTCCTATACCTATGAAATCACAGGAATAGATACTGTCCATTAACAATTACAAGTTGCCTGAAAATGGAATGGCATGCTTTGTGACTTCACAGACCTCCAGTGGGTTGGACTGTGACAACTGATAGTCTGTTTATAGGCAAATGATCAAATACTATGCCAGGCAAACATATTAAATAATGCAGGGGAAACAGGAATCTTTAGAAAACTCAACCAACTTTCACCCAACCCCCTAATAACAAGAATATGCAGGGAAAAAATAAACACAAAAATAAAATTTGGTGGGGGGGTACCTAACTGGTTCTTTAGTCAGTGTCCATCACAACTTATCTAACTGTTATGGAGAGTTTTATGGTTTTAATGCCAGCTCAGCATTATCTTCATTTACTGTATTTGAGCAGGGGATACAACATACATAAAATACTGTTTTCTAATTTTATCCCTGGCTTTATTTTCACTTGATTGGCACTGTGTTATACTGTTCAGAGACTTAGTTCCCTGACCTTTGAAGATGTAATTTTATCTACTTCAGAGAGAATTAGTCTCTGATTTCCTGATAAATATGTCAACATCCTCTTGAGTATCACAATGCCCTTTTTTGAAAACCTCCTGACTCGATAAAATTAAAAAGTGATGCTAGCAGGCTTATAAAATTTGTTTTTTTTTTTTTTTTTGCTCTTTGGAAGGGCGATTGGGGTTAAGTGACTTGCCCAAGGTCACACAACTAGTAAGTGTTAAGTGTCTGAGGCCGGATTTGAACTTAGGTCTTCCTGACTCCAGGGCCAGTGCTCTATTCACTGTGCCACCTAGCTGCCCCCGATTTATTTGTTTTTAACAAATTAAAAATCTGCCCACAAATCTATGAAAATTCCTGCCTCATCATGATCTGTTTTTGAATGGATATTAACCCCAATGATTTACTCAACACCCATCAAAACCCATGAGCTCCTAAGTAACACAATTTCTGTACATATTTGCAAATGACGCACTTTAAAAAAACACAAAACACATTCCATTTTGTTCCAATACCTCAGAATGGCAGGTAGAGTTAGATAAGCACAATCAGATTTATATGATAAAGGTTAGGAAAATGCCAAAGTATAGTAGAAAATGAAGTTCATGCTGGGGGACTTGGTGTTGAGAGAAAAAAAAAATAAGAAGAAAAGTAGGAAAAAAACCTCAGAAGAAGAAGAAAAAGCAAACAAACTGAGAGCATATAAGAGAGAATAGACAACAAAACCCAGAGGGTGGCAGGAATTGAAGAGAACACTAAAACAACCAATCTATTAGATGAACTAATTACATGATATAGCCAAAAAATTGCTAGATTGATAGTTTCTTCACTTTTAAAATAGTGGTTTGGGCATTACTGTCAATAGAACAGTCTTCATATTTATATGCCATAGAAGAATGATAATAGCTAAATTTATATAACAATTAAAATTTGTAAAACACTTCAAATACTACCTCATTGAACCCCCACAATAATCCAAGAAGTAGATGAATGATATATATATATATATATATATATATATATATATATATATATATATATATATATATATATATATATATTGTACTAGACCAACAGCATATGCTTGATACTCATGAAGAGTGAAGGTGATATGGAGGAGAGAAATTGCTCAGAAAGAGGTCTGAAGAGAGAGGGCTCATCAGAGTCAATGGAAGAAACAATGTGTGGTCAAAGAAAATAATTTGGAGAAAATAGAAAGTTAATGTATAATGTGCCTGAAATACATAAAAAGCAAATTACCTTTTTTCCGCACTATGCTCTTCAATATTGTTGTCCCACCTTTGGGACATCAGCAAACTAAGCTCCATTTCTTCTTTTTCTATTTGTGGTTCATTTTCTTCATCATCACTGTTATGGGGATTTCTAGAGCTTCCAAAGGAAAGATGTGAAGATGAAATGCCATGTCTTTTCCCTTGATATCCATCACTCTCCAAACCAGCCAGAAGATGCACCAAAGACTCATCAGGACTGCTGTCCACTACAAAACAAAAAATAAATGAATCTGCATTACAGTACTTTTTATTTTCCATACAGTTCTACATTTTGAAACTTTAGCAAACTTAGAACTACAAATACACACACACACACACACACACACACACACACACACACACACACACACACACACACATAAAAGGTTTATCTTTGAAAATGTGGGGAAACTATGAATGAAGCTGAAAGAGGTTAAAAGGAGAAGGGCAGTGGTTTTCAAAACACACAGCCATTTAATCAGGAAATATTGCACCTCCATCAGTTGAGGTGACTGTTTTGCTCAGAAGCAGATTTAAAATTCATATTCTAAGGGTCATGTAATGCCTCAGCACTGAGACGAATGAAAAGTCCCCTGACACTTCTGGGTAACTGGAATTTCTGGGTAACTGATAATAAATTTATTAATTAGGCTAGCAAATAATCAATAAATTGATGGTCTGTGGTTTCTTTCAGTAACCAAACCATGAAAATACCTGAATGCTTAAATACCTTTGGAAAAAGAGGTCCTCTTGACAGGTGAAAATCAATCCTGATTAGTGAACAATTAACGAGAGGGTGGATATATTAATGAGGAGGTAGGCCAAAATTCTTCAGCTCCTCCTGCTAAGAACTGGAGTTGATCATGGGACTCAGCTGCCTCCAGCAATCTGGATAAAGGAATGTATCTCTACCCAGCACACTGTGGTTGGTTTTCTCTTTTATAAGCTGGCTCACCCTAAATTCTAATACATTGTTCCAAGGACAAAGTCTCATTTCCTAAGGGCAAGAATGCACCTAGATTAGATTCTGTTTGTAAGGTCTAGCTAGGTGGGGTCCTGCCCCAAATCACAGAGCCTGACTGGCCTACAGGGGCTGATTCCTGAATGAGGATATAGAAGGAAAAATCTCAATCTTAATTTAATAATTGGTTATTAATATAATAGAAAAATAATAATTTCTCTCAGCACCTAAAATATTTATTCCAACTTACAACCTCATCAAAAAGAAAAGACTCAGGTATAATAAAATACTCATAAAAGAGAACCATCACATTATAAATACATCTAAAAGTTCATTATAGAACCCTTTACCTTAAGATTTATAAGTTCCCCAATGAAATCAGGAACAGAATAGAAGTAAGTAACTATGTAGAGGAAATAAAAATATTACATATCTTGTGCTGACTGCATGCAACACTTCATACGTAATGCACTGGTCAAATTGCTTTCAATACAAATCCAATTTCTTCTGATGGAAAGAAATAGGATCAATGAGTAGAAACCACAAGGACCAGATTTCAGTAACAGCTTTCCAACAATCTTAAATTGCTCTAAGTATTCAAGTAGATCCTGGATGATCATATGTCAGGTATACTATAGAAGGGATGGATTTCTGTATTGCAAAGGAGGTTGAATTAGTTAACATTTGAAGTCCCTTCAAACTGTAATAATCTGTAAGTTAATGGTTCCTGTAAAAGTTTAATTGACTTCAGAGAAAAATAATCTTCTGCCAGAGTGATAAAAGGTAGCCCCCTTCAAGGGCTTCTGCTACTCATACAATGACACATATGCATCTTAGCAGGTGTTTCAAGTATATCATTAAATGTAAATTATAAAGCAAAGAATAAAAGAATTTTCTACCTTCATTGCTTAAGCCTGGCAAATACACAATATTTAACACTAATAGAAGTTTCTATTAACAGACTAAAGGACTCAGTTTGGTAGATAAATCAAGAGTAAGGTAAAGCAATTAAATGTTTAGAATTACAAGTTAATTATTTGAAGGCTTTACCCCAATCAATTAATCTTACAATGTGTGGCTTCTTTCAAATCTCAGTGCAAATACTATCCCTCAAATGATATAATATTTGTAAAGCACTTAACAAAGTGCTTGGCACATAGTAGGCACTTATTAAATGCTTATCCCTCCTTTCTTCTCTTCCTCCTTCATAGATGAGGGCTTTCCTGATTACTCCTGCCAACTCCTACTGCCTTTCTTCTCATTCTCCTGAATTATACCTTATATTTATTCTGTAAATGCTTATATGTATATATGTTGCCTCCCCCAAAAGAAGGTAATCTGAGGAAAGGGACTATTCATTTTGTTTTTTTATACCCAGCACCTAGTACGGTTACTGGCACACAGCAGGTGCCTACTAAATACTTGCTGACTTCTACTTTAAATGAGTGATCTTGTCCAAAGAGAAAAGAGTGGACACATTGCTGGAGTTGCTGAATCATGTAATTACTGGTATTCCTGCTATAAACAAAGTCAGAGGAAAGAAGGAAACTGCATCTAAATGGAAGGAGAGTTCATAGTTACTCTGGTTATAAACACAGTACTTCTTCTTACTACAACCATCAGTACTGATTGGAATACTTTTACACAGTTGTCACAAGAAGACTAGAGAACTCAGAAGGTGTCTTAGTCAGTGAACATCTGATTTGCTTGTCAAAGAGATAGAATTGGCAGACCAAGGCATTATCAGTTTAGAATATGAATTCCTTTGTAAAACTGTAGAAAGGAGAAAGAGTGTATGGCAAAACTAGTCTGAAAAAAGACTTCAAAGACATCTAAATAAGTCATCACAAGAGATTTATAATAATGGTAATGCGTGCATTGGTATAGTATTTGCAAAGTATTTTATGTATGTTATCTCGTTTGATTCTCACAACAATCCTGTGAGGGAGATTCTATTATTATCTCCACTTTACAGATGGGGAAACTGAATCTGAGAGACATTAAGTGACTTGCTAAGGGTCCCACTTGTGTCTGAGGCAGAATCTGAACTCAGGTCACACTTTTATTTCTTCCTGTAGGTCATTCACCAAGAAGTGATATCATTTATTCTTTTTTTTTTAAACAAATGCTTTATTAACTTCTGTTTTACATCATTCATTTCCGCAAGATTTTGAGTTACAATTATTTCCCCCCCGTTTTTCCCCTACCCACCCTCCCAGAATAGCAGTCTCACAAGATATCGCTTCCTCCAATCTGCTCTCTCCCATATCTTCTCCCACACCCCCTTTGACTTTTCCATTAGAGGAAGGTGAATCTCTGTGTCCCAATGCCTGCACATCTTATCTCCCAATTACAAGCAAAAGAGTATTAATAATAGTATTTATATATATTTGAAACATTTAATTTTAAGACCTCGAATTTCAGATCCATTTCCTTTCTCCCTTGATGCCCATTCCCTCTGGGAAGATAAATAATTCAGTATATGTTGTACATGTCTAGCTATGCCAAACATTATCATAGTAGATATATTGTATAAGGCTGCTTATAATTCCCTGCCACTCATCCCACCCCCACCTGGTCCATTCCCCACTTGATCCTGTCCCTCTTCTATAGTGGGTACTTCCAACCTCCCCTCCCCCCAAGGATGCCCTCCCATCCATCATCCCTCCTCTCATCCCCTTCCCCCTATTCTGCTGCAGGTTGAGATATCCCATTTAGTATGTATGTCATTCTCTCCCAGAACCAAATTCAAAGGTTTTGCCTTTTTGCCTTCTTGTTCTTCCCCTCCCCTGCAACTACTTCCCCTTGCCTCTTCTATATGAGATAGTTTACCTTTCCCTGTCTCTCCCCATCTCCTCTTGCCACTTTCCTCTCTCACCTCATAATTTCACCCCTTGAGTATCCTCCCTTCCCAACAAATTCAACCTATGCCCTCTATCCATACATAACTGTAATATCATTTATTCTTAAAGGTACAAAAACCTAAATGAGCTCTAAGGGTCTTAATTACCAATCTAAAAGGTTACAAAGTTGTATAGAGCAGGCTCCACATTGCAGCTTCAGCTCCTGGCCTGCAGACTGAGGGGGAACCAGGCGACCAGTCTGAGGTGTAATCGCTCTTGCTTTAACCTTCTTGGATTTGGATTACAGTCTGGGGTGGAGGTCCTGGGGTGTGTGACCGGCTTGGCAGAGCATGTGGAGGCTTCAGAGAGGGCAGCCCCAACTAATACCTCTAGCAGCTGAGAAAACCCCAGCATTTGGGACAGAAGCTCCCCTGGCTGGTGGCAGAATCCTACTGTGGCAAAAAGCCCAAAAGTCAAGTAATTAACATGCCCAGGCAAAGGAAGCAAAACAAACAGAAAAATCCAACATTAGACTCCTATTTTGGAGACAAAAAGGATCAAAGCATGGAACAGAAGGAAGACAGTGAAGTCAGAAATCCTGCACCAAAAGCTTCAAAAGAAAATATGAGCTGGTTACAGGCCATAGAGAACCTTGAGAAGCAGATAAGGGAAGTGGAGGAAAAATTGGGAAGAGAAATGAAAATGATGCAAGAAAATTATGAGAGTCCAATAGCCTGATTGAGGAAAATAACACCTTAAAAAAAAGACAAACTCAAATGGCAAAAGAGGCTCACAAAAGCAATGAGGAGAAGAATGCCTTAAAAAGCCTAATTTGCCAGATGGAAAAAGAATCTCAAAAGCTCATTGAAGGGAATCTTTCCTTCGGATTAGAATGGACCAAAGGGAAGCTACCGACTTTTTGAGAAATCAAGAGGCTGTTAAACAGATCCAAACAAATGAAAGAATGGAAGGCAATGTGAAATATCTCATGGAAAAAACCACAGACATGGAAAATAGATCTAGGGGAGATAATTTAAAAATTATTGGACTACCTGAAAGCCATGATCAAATAAAGAACCTAGAAGTCATCCTCCGAGAAATTCTCAAGGAAAACTGCCCTGATGTTTTAGAACCAGAAGGCAAAATAGAGGTTGAAAGAATCTACCAATCACCTCCTAAAAAAGATCCCAAAAAGAAAACTCCTAGGAATATTATAGCCAGGTTCTGGAATTCCCAGATCAAGGAGAGAATATTACAAGCAGCCAGGAAGAAACAATTTGAATATTATGGAAACACAATCAGGATAACACAGGATCTGGCAGCTTCAACACTGAGGGATTGAAGGGCCTGGAATATGATATTCTGCAGGTCAAAGGACCTGGGATTAAAACCAAGAATCACCGGGGCGGCTAGGGGGCGAAATGAATAAGAGCGCCAGCCTCGGAGTTGGGATGACCCGAGATCAGATCTGGCCTCAGAAAATGAGCACCCACACATAAATAATGACTGGCCATGTAACCTTGAACAAGTTACTTAACCCCAATTACTTTAAAAAAAACAAAAAAACAAGAATCACCTACCCAGAAAAACTGAGTATCATGTTTCAGGGGGAAATATGGTCATTCAGTGGAATAGAGAACTTTCAAGTATTCTTGAAGAAAAAACCAGAGTTGAATAGAAAATTTGACATTCAGAGACAAGAAGCAAGAGAAGCATGAGAAGGTACACAGGGAAAAGAAATCATAAGGAACTTATTAAAGTTGAACTATTTACATTCCTACATGGAAAAATGATCATTGTAACTGATGAAATTTTTCTCAGTGAAAATAGTTGAAGGGAATAGAAATATATATATATATATATATATGTATGTATGTATGTATATATATACATATATACACACACACACACACACACACACACACACACACATATATATATATATATATGTAGAGAGAGAGAGAGAGAGAGAGAGAGAGAGATAGTCTGTACCAGAGGGTATATAGGTGTATGAATATATATATGTGAATGTGTATATATATGTTTACAGGTATACATAGATAGAGGGCACAGGACCAATTGATTAGGAAGGGGATGATACCTAAAAGATGAAATCAAGAGTTGAGAGAGGAATATAATGAGAGGAGATGGGGAGAGACAGAATGGGGCAAACTATCTCATAAAGAAGAGGCAAAGGAAAATGGGTACAATGTAGGGGAAGAACAGGAAGGCATAAGGGAATGGGTCAACCTTATAATCATTGAATTTGGCTGAGGGAGGGAATGACATACACATGAAATAGGGTATCTCACTCTACAGTAGAGTAGGGAGGAAGAGAATTAGAGGGGGGGATGATAGAAGGGAGGGCAGGCTGGGGGGGAGCGAAATTGGAAGCACACACTTTTGAAAAGGAACAGGACCAAAATAGAGAATAGAACAAGGGGGAGGTGGGATAGGAGGGAGGGAAATGTAATCAGTCTTCTACAATATATCTACTATGGTAATGTTTTGCATTATCTACACATGTATAACCTATATTGCATTGCTTATCTTCTCAGTAAGGGTGGGTGACAAGGGAAGAAGGGAATGAATTTGGAATTCAAAGTTTTAAAACCAAATGCTTAAAATATATATACTATTATTAATACTATTTTACATGTAATTGGGAAATAAGAGAAGGGGATATCCTGGGGGATTGCTATTTTGGGGAGGTGGGTAGGGGAAAATGGGGAGAAAATTTGTAACACAAAAACTGGCAGAAATGAAGTAAAACAAATTAATAAAGCATTTGAAAAAAATAAAATAAAATTCCTTTCAGCCTTAAAAAAGGGGGGGGGGGAAAGGCATGTCAGAAAAAGGTGCCACCATGATAGAATAAAATATTTAAGAGAAATCTAGTAAAGGGCCTAAAAGTATTAATTAATGTTTCTAAACTGGTAGTATGGAGCTAGTGTAAAGAAACTACCAGAGTAGCAAAAGGGTGCTTTTTCAGAGTCAGATAATAATAAAGGTGCTGATAGGTAAAGGCAATGAGGCAGTGGTGGCACTCAGCAGGGGCTGGCATATGCTGCCTGTAGGTAGTATCTAATAGTTTTAGAAGAAGTTAGCTTGAGAAATTCCTGCTAGTCACACACAGTAGGGGTATAGATCTAGTCACTGTCGTCTATTATAGTAACTCATCTTTGGAATCACAATGATCAAGCAAATGTTTTTTTTCTTCTTTCTTTCTATCTCCCTCCCAAAGCAATGGTTCTTCCCCAGAAACAAAAATGAAGTAAAAAAAAATAAAGCAAACTGCTTCCTTTTACAAGTTTCTATAAAAAGATTTGCAGAAAACGAAAAACAAAGGTAACTTACTTAAAGACCACATTTCTATACCTAACTGGTGAGAGTGCTTTACAATATATTTTCACATAAATGATCTTGTCTGGTCTCTACAATGACTATGTGAGATAGTCAGAAGAGAAATCATTATCCTAATTTTACAGATAGAAAAATAACAGAATTTCAGTGTTGGAAGGGTCCCCAGTGGCAATCTAGTTCAATTCTCATTGAAAAAATATCCTTGCCAAAACATATACACCATGTGGTCAATTGAGGGGTAACCCACTGCCTCCCAAGGCAGCCTATTCTAGTTTTGGAGGCTCTTGTTATTAGGAAGTTTTCCTTAGGTCTAGCATAAATTTGCCCTTTTACAACTTGCACCCTTTGCTCCAATTCTTTCCTTTGGAGCCAAACAACATAAGTTTAATTGAACTTGAGGCATTTTACCATGCTGGTTGCCCATCTCTGGATCTTCTCCAGCTGCTAAGTGTACTTGGAAAATTATGGTGCCCAGAATTCAACACAATGTTCCAGGTGTGATCTAATAGGGCAGAGTAGAGCAGGACCATCAATCAATCAGATACTCACTAAGAATTTCTTAGGGGTCACACATTTTGCTAATCATCGGGTATTTACAAACAAAGGCAAACAAACAAACAAACAAAACTTCAAAATACTAGTGGTAGCTATGTGCTACAGTAGATAGAATGCTAGGACTGGAATCAGAAAGATATGAATAAAAATCCAGTCTAAGACACTTATCAGTTGTGTGATCTGAGTAAGTAACTGCTGTATGCCTCAGTTTCCCCACCTGTAAAATCAGAATAATAATATACCTACCCCTTGGAGTTGTGAGGAACAAAAAAGATGATAGCTGGAAGTGCTTAGCATAGTGCCTCACACATAGTAATGTTTAATAAATGCTAATTCCTTCTCTGTCTCTTCCTATTTACATAATAATGGGAATAAATCAATAAATATAAGACATATATATAAGCTATATATAAGAGTAGATGGAAAGTAACTTTAAAGGGAAAATTTTGAGAACCTAGGGGCACCCAGATTATTGCCAGCCCTCACTGTTTATGTTGTTCAGTCATGTCTGAATCTTCATGATCCCATGGACCATAACACTCCAATACTCTCCATGGGGTTTTCTTGGCAAAGATATAGAAATGGTTTGCCATTTCCTTCTCCAATGGATCAAGGTAAACAGAGGTTAAGGGACTTACCCAGGGTTACACGGCTAGTAAGTATCTGTGGCCAGGTTTGAATTCAGGTCTTCCTGACTCCAGATCCTATGCTCTATCCACTGACCCATCTAGCTGCCAGAAGTTATTCTTTTCCTAATGCTGTATAAAATCACAACGGATTTCTTGGCTGCCACAGGATACTGTTGACTCCTACTGACTGAGCTTGCAGTCTATTAATAGCCTCATCTTTTTTCAGACAGTTATCCAATCATCTCTTGTCTACAATCTTGTACTTCTGATGTATACTTTTTGAACCCAGGTGTAAGACTTTACATTTATTCCTAGTAAATATTTCATCTTATTTGATTTAGTCCAGTGATCTAACTTATCAAGATATCTTTAGATCCCAACAATATTTTTAATGAACTGAGGAACAAATTTACACAACTTTGGTTTATACCACAATGCTCATAAATGGTAAGGGAGGATTCAATCTCTCATCTTTCAATTAAACTAAATACATTCTCAGCTATACTACAATGTCTTTTGCATACCACTATTTTACAGACACATAGTACTTCATAGATTTCCAAGTCCTTTACAAACAGTAAATCATATGAACCTAATACCAAATCTGTGAAATAGGCAGGGTAGGTATTACTAGCCTTACTTTAAAAAAGAAGAAACTGAGTCTTAGCAAGCCAAGTCCAAAGTACCAGTGCAAGAACAACAGGCTGATTCCTGCTGCCAATTCATAGTGTGGTGCTCTTTTAGTTCTATTATACAAGCTTCTTCAGGCTAACTTGGTCTAAACATAAAATGATGAATTCACCAAAAACACTATTCACATAAATCTCAAAGTTGGAATACGGAATTGCTTACTGTGGTATTAAATTACTTACTGAAAATTGGAGATTGACTCAGTCTTCGGGGCAGAGGCTGGAAAGTCTGACTTGTTTCCATGAGGTTCAAAATTGCTTCTTCATTAATAAGTGCTTCTTCTTCTTTAAGCATGTTCTTTCTTAAGTATTCTTAAGATAAAAACAAGGCCAACATTTAGTTATAGCATCTTCTAAAATTTAAACTTTCATAATTTTAAAAAATCATCTGGTGAACATTTAAATAGATTTTATCCAATAAAACCTTAAAATATTGCAATCTGCACAAAGTCACAGTTGAGGTCAATCAGTCCTGCTTTGAAGGTAAATTTTTATTTATAATGTCTGATAATATAACATATAGTTTCACAAAAGTACTTAAGTTCTAGAGATTCAATTTAAGATTTCAAAGTGCTCTCTACCACTTATCACTCTCATGCCATTTTAATGAGGAACTAGAGTACAATCATATTACATTAAGGTTTGGGATAAAAAATTAATTTCATCTTATGTTGTAGCAAAGAGGTGAATACAGCACATGAGAAGAAAAAGAGACTGTTGATGGCAAGTATCAAATGACAGATAGGATTAATAAAGGCTATATGTGGGCTACCTAGAATTGTATATACTTTTTACACTTTCCATAAACCCTACCAGTCTGAAGTCTAAAGTTAAAATAAGCAATACTTTATTTTTTTCTTTTTCTTAATAACTTTTTTATTTTATTTTATTTTATTTATTTATTTAAGCAATTGGGGTTAAGTAACTTGCTCAAGGTTACACGGCCAGTCATTATTTGTGTGTGGGTGCTCATTTTCTGAGGCTGGATCCGATCTCGGGTCATCCCAACTCCGAGGCCGGCGCTCTTACTCACTGCGCCACCTAGCCGCCCCTAAGCAATAATTTATAAACAATAAATAATGTCTTCCAACATTTAAAAACAAATAATCAAAATAGGTCACATGACAGCTCTAATGAAGACTATATAATCCAAGGTGATGTTACTAAAAGCTTATTACCTTTGTTCAGTTCTTTCTCTTGATGGACTTCTACCACATTGGCTGGTGAACAGGGAACAGCTTCAGTAGACAGAACTTCAGAATGTAAAGTTAACTCCGCAGAGAACTCCTGAGATCCATTACTATAGTCCACAGATCCCGATAATGTTCTGCTTAATTAAAACACATCCTTTAAAACTAACTAGATTACCAAGAGAGAGAGGTCAGCTCAATGAACTTTATCAAATGACTACTTACACAGAGAAATCATTCTGCTTAAGAACTTCCTGAAGTCTCTTCTGAAACATTGTTTCACTCTCTGTTGCTGGGATGCATCCACGATCTTTAAATTTAAAGAGTGTGTTCAAAGAAAGGAGAGGACCTTTTAGGCAAACAGCAATGAATGAAGTACTCTGAAGCAACACCAAGCTTATTTCCTCAAGGAACTTTTAAAAGTGATAGTAACTTACCAACTTTTGTGAAACACCTTTATCTAAAAGCTGCTCTCTTATAATGTCAAACAAAATTAAAATGGTTACCCATGTTATGATGTTGGGCACTTGAAGTCAGTTCAAGATTAAATTCCATAATTATAACCTGCATTTAGAGTAGAAAAAGAACATTTCCCTTAACCTACCGATGTATTATGCTCCTGAATGCAATGGGGGATTCTAATTTGTTTACTTCCTTGATAAACAACATTTTATTTTAAAATTTATACAAGAGGCACTCAAATATAATCTTAAATATTAAAGTAAACTTTGGTATAGATATTTCTTAACTTCAAAATTTTCTGAGAGCTACAAGAAATAATCTAAATGAAAAAGTACCCCAAATACCAACAAATCAATTTTGGGGCAATATTTAATGGCCAATCCTTCCATAGCTTTGTGAATTATAACACCGTTTCCAAAAGTGTGTTTCCCAATCTCCTTCTGGGGAGACAAGAAAATGAGGAAATAGCTTGGATTATAGTGGGATAAGAGTACAGGAAAGTAAAAACTTAAGAGTATAGGAGTAGGGACATTAATCACTATCAAGCATAAATTGGAAAACAGTAAGATGCTCTAAAAGTGAAGACACACTGACAATGGGACATCAACAGAGGGGAAAATTTACATGAAAACTGAAAGGAGATTTGTGAAAGTCATTCTGATATGAGTAATAAAAACAATTTAAAAAAACAGAATTTAAAGGTTTGTACAGTACATTAAGCAAAACTCCTCTGTGAGATAAGACTGTATAAATATTACTATCCCTATTTTACTGAAGAGGAGATTGAGACTATGAGAGGCTAAGTGACTTGCCCATGACCACACAGCTAGTAACTATGGAAGGTGGTATTGGGATTCAGGTTTTCTGACTCTAAGTCTTATGTCTTTCCACTATGCCATATTGCTTCTGACAAGTTGTATGGGGAGTTAATAATTTTGACTATATACAATGTCAAGTTTTTTTTAAAAAACACACTTAATAAAAAACAAGTAGCAGGGTGCTATTAGTTTATACCTTGTGATTCAGGTTGGCTAATTTGAGAGGATTCATTTCTGTTTCTTCGGCGTTGCTTTTCATCTTCCCATATGGCTTGTAAACCAGGGTTCCCATCAATTTGAGCTACAAGTTAAAACAAATATTTCAAAGTAAAGTAGTGAAAAAACTTTTATTTAATAATGGACATTTTACTGCTCTTTCTCTGCCCAATAATTTAACCTTGAGTTACATACTTTGTGTACTATAAGAAACTTGCAAATCGTTTCCAGAAACAAGCCTACAAGATGTCCTTAGCTCATTCTGTATTTGACAACGTTTCTCCTTTGTATTCTTGCTTCTTGTCCTGCTCCCCAAATCACTAGCCTAAGAACTCAAACATTTAACTGGACAAAATACTTAGGAATCCTCCATTGACTTTTATGAAAACTAAACAAGGGAATGAAAAGGAAAAGTAGAATAAAGTGCATTAAAATTCCTTTAGATCCACTACCTGATTTTCTCTAGTCATATTAATTTTCAGCCTATGGTATAGCTATTTGTTCAATAATGAATAAATGACTAGCTACCTACTAGATATACAGGAATAGGAGGAACAATAGTCTCTTCAAGTATTTTCTAATAACGAATTTTTCCAGTGCTCTTTACTGGATATAAAACCACAGAAACCACCTAATTTCCAACAAACTTTCTTAATTCAGCCATGCAACGCATGTATTCTTTTAATGCATCCTTATGGTATAGAGTTAAGCCTGGGTTCTCCTCTGTTTTGTACTTAATGCCCTTCACAACCTCACTATAACCAGGTCTAACCTGATTTATGTACTGTCCTGCTTCATTCTCTCTACGGTACAGATGGATAGGCTTGCTTACTCTTCTTCACCCAAGACACTCCATCTCCTCTGTCTGCACCTCTGCTGAGTCTGTGCCCCATGCCTACAATGTACTCCATTTTCACCTTGGTGTCCTAGAGTCCCTAATTTTCATCTCTTCCCCAAATAATCTTTTAGTTATGTATTTATTTTGTATATATGTATGTACATGTATGTTTTGAATATTCTTGTATGTGCATGTTGCCTCCCTTTAAAGAACGTCTGCTTCTTAAGGACTGTTTCTTTTTTGATTTTCATATTTCCAGAACCTAGTACAGTGCATTTGCTACTTGACTGAATGGTTCCTTGTAGGCTACACTAGTGGAAAAAAAAGGCTTCTACACCAAGAGGAAAATGTTTCAAGCATAGGTCTCATAATGGATTATATCACACTATCTGAGGACAAGCCTAAGTTCAGAGACAATCATCATCAGAAGGTCAGCCGCCAGGTGATTATTATTTTTGACTGCAGTAACTTTATAAAGAAGGTTTTGTTTTTTTTTAATTTAAAAAGTGGATTTTATTACCACGGGACTATTGGGGTACATGCCCAAATCAGACAGTGCTTTGGCACAGATATTGTTTAAGCTGAAACTACAGTGATTGGTCAGTGTACATTTGAATTTCCAGCCAGCGAGAAACCCTAGGCTGGGACTCCCACCCACAGATCAATCAAGGGAAAGCAAGGGGTGGGGGTCCTGCCTGTTTACAGATCGGTTAAGGGTGAGGAAGCTAGAGGTCTCTGCTTTACAAATCAATGAAGGAAAGGGAAGGTTGAGTTGTCTGCTTTACAAATCTATAAAGAAGGTTTTTAAGGGTATTAGAGGAGTTTCAATCTATACTAGTAGAAGGAGTCTCCATACCAATTAAATTATAGATTCATCAGGTTTGTTTTTTTTTTTTTAAGATATTAGAACTTAAGTTTTGGTGCTTTAGAAAAAAATAAAAATTTACACACATACCTTCAATCTCCAGGCGATTTAAAATATCAGCAGCTACAGCATCCACTTCTAATTCACAGGTACTTTGTGGTTCAACACCTTCCAGAATTAAAGAACTATAATGAAATGAAATGACAACAGAATATAATTACAGCATATTTTATTAAATTTTAAATGTATAAAATATTTTATTTATTTTGATTCATATTTGGAGTGACTATCAGAAAGGCACTGTAGAAAAGTTACTATATTAGTTAAAGTCCATAATAATTAGTAACTATAGAGTTGGTATATGGTTTGTATATTTTTAAATGCAATGATAAATTGAGAAAGAAAAATATTAGATATTATTTAAAATGCACAATATACAGCTAAGTTTATTCAACTTATTATTCTACAGACAGATGGATATAAAATTTAAAAAAATTTTAAGCAAGAATATTCCACCTAAGACATAAAGGAGTAACAGAGCAACTCTAGAAGTCATTTATTCTAGATATATGGAGCTAAGAAGTCTGGGTACATTTCACTTATAATATCTGGTGAGAAATATAAGAAGACTTTTAAAAAGAGATGAAAGAGGGGTGGCTAGGTGGCGCAGTGAATAGAGCGCCGGCCCTGGAGTCAGAAGGACCTGAGTTCGGAGCCAGCCTCAGACACTTAATCCACACAAACAAAAACCTAGCCGTGTAACCTTGGGCAAATTACTTAACCCCAATTGCCCTAAAGGGGCGGCTAGGTGGCACAGTGAGTAAGAGCGCCAGCCTCGGAGTTGGGATGACCCGAGATCAGATCCGGCCTCAGAAAATGAGCACCCATGCATAAATAATGACTAGCCGTGTAACCTTGAGCAAGTTACTTAACCCCATTTGGTTTAAAAAAAAAAAAGAGATGAAAGAACATCAAATGTAGGAGCAAAACTAAAAAGAGTAGTGATATTGAGGAGAGAGTGGAGAAGAAAAAGGATAGCAAGCAATATACTCAGCCTTTTCCTTCCCCAACCATTATTCAACAAATTCAAGTTTGTTTAAAAAATGTGAATAAACTACAACATGGAAAAATCATATTGAATGCTCCACAAAGGAGTTAAAAACCATGAAAAACAACAAAATGAAAACATGTTAGACTTAGGAAAATTACACCGTACCCGTTGACACAAGAGTATTCCCTTCAGTAGTCAAAGAGAACAGGAAGTTATCAAAGTTATCGGGCTATCATAAATCTAGACTCCTCAAAAACTGATCCAAATATGAAAAGGTACAAACTTGGCATATTAATGGACTAAATATCCTGAAGATAAAGTAAGACTTGGATATATAGTCACTTGGAAGTATAAGTTATGGCAACATACAAATATTTCATACTTATTCAATCACTGTCTTAAGAAAAGAATATTAGCAAGCTCTCGTTTTCAGAAGGCTATCTTGAAGTAAATCAATTTGAAAGGGTAGAATTTCATGTTGTATCTATGTTTGATTCTATTGCTGTTGATGAAGAAAGGAAATGGTGGCCAATAAATCAGGAGCCTGTCCCTTAATTCTTTTTGAAAATATACATGAGAGCTGAAGCTCCATGATTATCAGAGAAAAAAGTTGAGAGGATATCAATTTAACAGCTCATCTGAAATTTGTTACCTTTAACACTGCTGCATTCCTTAGTAACAGAATATAGTGCAACCATGGGGTCTGCCAAAATCTTTGTGTGCATCTGAAACCAAAGCCTTGTGGTTGAGTGATGCATATTATTGGGGAGTCATACTGATACTTTGTTGACCACATGTTTTATGATATCATTGTCTAAAAACCCATTTTATCAAAATACAGAAATATTTAAATTAAATTGGAACAATTCTAGGGACAGGATCAATTTCAGGTTTGAAGAAAATTAAAGGAGAATTCTTAGCCCTTAAAATCAAATCAGGATTATAGAATCATAGCTCTCAAGCTGGAGGGGACAAAGGGATTGTCTAATTCAATTCTTTAATTTTACTGATGTGGAAAGGGAGGTCCAGGGAGTTTAAGTGACTTGCCCAAGATTACACAGGCAATAAGCATCAAAGGCATGATTGAATCTATTATAATACACAGAGCAATGAAAACTGTAGAAAAAAATGATACTTAATCTCAGTATGCAATTTACTCATTGGCTTTTAAACTGAAGAAGTGATGTAGACTCAGAATTTAAAAAAAAAAAAGATTTTCCCAAATAGTCTTAGTCTAAGGTTAAAGATATTTTTAGCAACCTAGCTACCTAAGCTAAAATATAGGCACCGATGATTTTAGTATAAAGAGCTCTCCTCATTCTAACCTCTCTCTCTTTCTCTCCCACTCACACTATCTCCCACTCACACTTTTTAGCCCTTTCTTGATGTTGATAATTTAATTATGAAAGAAGACTTGAGGGGTAGAGGTAGGGAGGTATTTAGGAAGTGATCCTTTCAGAAGGAAATACACTCTTACAAGGGTTTTAGCTATATTTATGTGGTACGGTAGAAAGAGCTCTGAAAAAGGAATCAGAAGGTGTCAGTCCTGGATGTCACTTATAAATCATGAAACCCTGGGGAAGCTAAATTTCAGTTTCCTCATTTGTAAAAGTATCACCATACATTGCCCTACTTTCTTCAAAGTTTGTTGTCAGGCTCATAAGATAGCATATGTGAAAGCATTATAATGCATTTAAATTATTATTGTTTTCAAATTTACAGCTACCTGCCAGCAGCTCTTTGTAAAATAAGACATGGGTATATGCTTTGCTGAGGTAAAGCAAGAGAACTTATAATATCCCTTGCCATGACTGCCTTTGTCAAATATGAGGTAATTTTATTTTTATTTATTTTTACTTTTTATTGAGTATTTTTATTTAATATTTTATTTTTCCCAATTACATGAAAAAACAATTTAACATACATTTAAAATATGAGTTCCAAATTCTCTCCTCACCAACCTTCCTCCTCAGTGAGAAGACAAGAAATTCAAGAGCAGTTACATTTGTGGAGTCATGCAAAACATATTTCCATTTTAGTTATGCTGTGAAAAAAAACACAGACCCCCCTCCTCCCAAACAAACAAGAAAAATAAAGAAAGTTTTAAAAAGTATACTTAGATCTGCATTTAGACTTCATCAGTTCTTTTCCTGGAGGTGCAATGTATCACCCTAAGTCCCTTGGAATTGTCTTGGATCATTATATTACTGAGAATAGCTAAGTCATTCACAGTTGATCATTATACAATATTGCTGTTACTATGTATTCTCCTGGTTCTGCTCATTTTACTTTGCATCAGTTCATATAAGTCTTTCCAGGTTTTTTTTTTTTTGAGAGCATCCTACTTATCGTTTCTTATAGTACAATAATATATCACAACTAATAAACCATTCCCTATTTAATGGGCACTCCCTCCATTTTCAATTCTTTGCCACCACAAAAAGAGCTATTATAAATTTTTTTTTCTGTAAATGTAAATCCTTTTCCTTTTTGGTTTTCTTTTTTTATCTCTTTGGGATACAGAATTAATTGTTTTCCTGAGTTAAAGGGTAGGCATGGTTTTACAGCCATTTGGGCATAGTTTCAAACTGCTCTCCAACATGGCTGAATCAGCTCGCAACTCCACCAATAATGCATTAGTGTCTCAATTTTTCACATCCCCTCCAACATCTGTCGTTTTCCTCTTCTGTCATATTAGCTAGTCTGATAGGCATGAAGGCATGAGGGGGTAATGAGGTCATTTTGCTGAGGAATAACAGATTGATAGCCTCAGTGCCACACTAGTGTCCACAAAATAGTAAAAGGAAAAGAAGAAATGTCTCTAATAGTTAGATTTTTTGTAGAATTTATGGAAAGACAATGACAAGAATCACAAAAGATGAAAAGGCATGGATAGCTTACAACTTGGGTAGATGAATTACAACTGGGACAGAGTATAAAATGGGAAGGGAATTGGGCTACTTAAGGAAGCTTAGGAATAGCATAAAGGCTTTTAAATGAGATGTGGGGGTATACTAAAAACAAACAGCCTACTTCAGAAGTTTTCCTACACCCCAAAGTAATTCTAGTGAGAGGGATCAAAAGGTAAGCCCATGATCTGTTTCTGAAGTGTTCATTTTTGCTCCTCAGCTAAGTCTGAGGAAAAAAACTATTATTTTTCATGTAGGTAATTTTATTCCTTGATATCACTTGTTCTTTTGGTCTTTTGATCATGGAGCAAATCTAGAATACAATTAATACTACCACAATTTAAAAAAAACCTGAATAACCATTTTTCTTATACTAATTATATGTCTCATAAAATTGGTTAATTTATAACACTGTTCCTGAAAATTTATTCAAGTTAATATATCTATAATTTTTTTTTATTTTTCTAATTATAGATACCAAGTAGGCTAGTTATGTTGAAAAAGATTACGATTTCTTTTCCTCTTAAAACATAATTGTTTCATACTTTATAAAATAAAGGGGTTGAACTAAATAGCATTCAAGGTCCCTTTCACTTAAAAATCTATGATCTTATGATTATTTTAAACTGGTGTGGTCTTGTATAAATAAAAAATGAAGTTTTGGATGAAGTTTGTTATTCTTAGTACCTGTTTTTGTCCTTCTTGGAACTTCTTTGCTATTTGGCATGCTCACATTGCCTATATCAAGCAAAAGGGTTGCTTTACTTAGGAATAACCTTCTGACAGCCCCAATACCACACTGGTATCTACAATATTAAAAGAAAAAGAAGGTGGTCTCCAATAATTGGGTATATTCTCTACAGAAAATTTATGGGAAGATAAAGACAAGAAAGACAAAGGAGAAAAGGTAGGAACAGATTTTGATAGATACCAGAGGAAGGATTATGTACTAATCCCTCATAATAATGAAAAGACTTTTGACAGTACATCTGAAAATACTAATTTTAATTTTTTTAAAAAAATAATCTCTTACATTAGAGATTTACAACCATTTCTGTTACCCTTAAATTTTAGTTGCCCAATAAACATGCTATTTTTTGAGTAATTAGATACAGCTTTCCTACTATGCTAAAAAAAATGAATAGATCATGTGTCTGTAAGTGCTTATAGATTGTGTTTCTATAACTTAATACATTTTTAAAAGTCATTTTAGAGATAGAGGATAGTGAAAATTCATGGAATAGACTAAAGAATACAATGAAAGTTGGCTAGTGGGAAACAACTGAATATACTGAAAGGAGGCAATAAGTGAAATGAAAAGAGTATTAGAAGTGAAAGGGTAAAGAGAATAAGCAGAGCTGTGTGGGTAGACTATCTAAGAACAACAAAAACCAATGTAATGAGGTTAGAGAGAAAGAGGCCACAGCTATCAAACTGGAAAAAACTGTGGCATGGACAAAACCAAGGTTCAGAAATGAGGTATGAGCAGGGCATAGAAAGATGTCCTTTCATGAGAGAAATGATCTTTGTTCTTCAGGCATAAATTGAACAGGAAACCAGAACCAGGACATAATATTCATAGAATGGATATGTTGGGTAGATGATAAAATTTTCAAGGTGTTAAACAACCATATTACAAAAACATTAATATATATGAGAAACAATGTTGGCAAGAAAGGCAGTTTTGTAAAGCATCATCTATTTTGTAGATGTTTTTGATGGTAATGATGTGGTTATTTATTTAAGTACAGTAAGTTCCTAT
Source organism: Gymnobelideus leadbeateri (assembly GCA_011680675.1). Lineage (NCBI taxonomy): Eukaryota > Metazoa > Chordata > Mammalia > Diprotodontia > Petauridae > Gymnobelideus > Gymnobelideus leadbeateri. Next base: position 340,864 of record WOXC01007010.1, on the reverse strand, counting down.
CAATCTGGGTCAACTAATTTGAAAATAATTAATCATGGAATATATCACCTTTGATATCTGAAGTGATATAACCAGAAATTTTTGTACTTATACCTTATAATATAATGGGAAATTATACTTTTAAATTATTTTATTTATTTAATATTTCTCAGAAGAGGCTATTTTATTACTTTTGAGAATCATACACTATGAACATATGTAGCCATTAAGTTTCAGGTAACACTTTATATAATATGTACTGTTCTTGTTCAGCTGTTGCCCATTTATTTTTTAGTTATAACCGATTCTGTGACCCCATTTGAAGTTTTCTTGGCAAAGATACTGGAGTGGTTTGTCATTTCCTTTTCTAGCTCAGTTTACAGATGAGGAAACTGAGGCAAAGAGGATGAAGTTTCTTGCCCACAGTCAAACCGCTAGTAAGTATCTGAAGCCAGATTTGAACTCAGGTCTTCCAGACTCTGGGCATGGTACTCTATTCACTGTGCCACGTAGCTGTTCTGCTCTTAGAATGCAATGTTCTTAAAGGGAATGAAATGGTCTTTATTAAAAATGTTACACAATTTAAGACTTTTTCAATAAGATATTCAGGGTTCCCTATTTTACCTTCATTCCAACTCAGTTAAGGTTCATTGTATTTTCTGAAGGACTAGAATTTAGAAGCCTTCAAAGTACAACCAATATACTCACCAATTTTAAATAGTGATAAACTCCAATTTCTCTTAGGTGTCCAAATATAGTGTTAGGGCAGCTGGCTGACAAGTTTGTTAAGAGTATTTGGACTTGGAATGAGGAGATATCTGGATTCAAATTCCACCTCTAATTCTTACTAGATGTGTAACATTAAACAAATAACATGCTGTAATTATGTTCCTTCTCTATAAAAGTCCTATATACCTATAGGACTTATGTTACAAGATTATTTTAAAGATCAAATGAGAGAGAGAATATGCATAATATACTCAGTGTATGCAAACATACACATATATACACACAATTAATACACTGAGCATATATAGTATACAAACACAATCATATCAAGACATTTTTATAACACCATATGGTTTAGAAATTCAAATCTGTCTATGTATATATAACTAGCTTTTTAAAACGGAAATTTATTAAGTTTCTGTCTATGTATATACAGCTTTCTAAAGTGTTACACAAATATCTATTATTTGTTATTGTTCTAAAATGAGATATTTTTTCTACTTAACTTTTAGACATTAAAAGAAAGAGAATTTTATAATAAGAAGATATCATTTAGTACATTAATTCAATTTTTCTTGGTCAATTAGAAATCTAAAAAAAATTAAATGCATACTTTTAAAAGATAAACTTGGCTAGTTGGAATCAACTGAATTTTTACATTTTTACATAATTTTTACATTTACATTTCATAATGCTCTCTACATTTCATTTGGTCCTAAATTTTCCCCTTATCCATAGAGGGCTAAGAATTGGAAATTGAAGGGATGCCCATCAATTGGGGAATGGCTGAACAAGTTGTGGTAAAGGATTATAATGGAATATTATTGTGCCATAATAAATGATGAACAGGGTGATTTAAAAAAAACCTGGAAAGACTTACATGAACTGATATAGAGCCAAGTGAGCAGAACCAGGAGAAAATTGTAACAGAAATATTGTCTGATGAATAACTGTGAATGACTTGGCTATTCTCAGTAATATAATAATCCAAGACAATCCCAAAGGACTTATGATGAAAAATGCTATCTCCTCCAAAGAAAGAACTGATGGTGCCTGAATACAGACTGAAGCATATTATTTTATTTTCTCTTTTTTGGTTCAATTCCCTTCCTACAAAATTATTAATACCAAAATATTTTACATGATTACACATGTACAATCTATATCAGATTGTTTACCATCTCAGGGAAGGAGAAAAGCAAGGAGGGATAGAATTTGGAACTCAAAACTTAACAACAAATGTTAAAAATTGCTTGTACAATTTGTAATTGAGGAAATATAAAATTTATAAATGTAAATAGGGAAAAAATAAAATATTAAAATAAAGACAACTGTCACATTTTTCTAACCGTGCTTTGAATTTACCCAGACGAAGAATAAAACCTTCCTTTCTTTGAACACTAGAATTTACATACTCAGTGAAAGATAATTTAACCCATAAAGGGGTAGTATCAACGTATGTTTATGAATGTAATTTTTTTTACCCTATTTTGTATTCTCTATGAAAAAACCAACCAAACAAAAGCAACCTACTTAGAAAAAGAAGATAAAACATCTGAAATAATGACAGAGAAGTTAATTGTTGTCCCCTCAACTTTAATGGATAAGCATTGAAAGGCCAGGAAAGCTTATGTCTCGTGTGTCATAAACTCACGCTGGCCTTCGTAATTCGTAAACTGATCATTTAGGAAAACATCAGCTCTGGATTTAGGAAATCTGAGAATACAGAATCTATGGTATTAAAAAATCAGTGGAAAAAATTTCTAAACCAACTTAACAGTTAAGAAACATCAAACTATTATATAACCCAGTTAAAAAAAATCACATCACTTGAAATCACCCATTTTCACTTATGGCTATTAGGTGGTGAAATGGATAAGAAAACTGAACTTGGACAAACTGGAAGCCAATAAGAATTTTAATCCCACCTCAAATAGCAGCTGTGTAAATCTAGGCAAGCCACTTAACTGCCTTGAATCTTAGTTTCCTCATCTATTAAACAGTGAGGATCAAATGAAATACGGGAAAAGCACCTTCCAAACTTTAAATCATATAAATGCTATTATGCTTATTTTGGTAGACTTATATTTAAAAAAAAAACAACATATCAATGAATCACCATTTACTTTAAAAACAAAGTTTTAACAGTCAACTTAACAAAAGATGGATACACAATGAATATCGATAAAGATTATTTTACCAGAATAAACTATATTTCTCAGGGAGGGGAGTGGTGTAAGATTTTTGGAACTCTTTCCCTCCCCCAACTAATTTTCACATAATAATGTAGAAAAAAAGAGTTCTTGGGTAGAAATGTTTTTTTCATTCAGGGTAGGTATTTAAGCCTATGATTCAGTTTAACAAACACTAGCTAAGTGTAACTTTTTAAAAATGTTTGTACATGAGAAAACAATATACTGAAATATTTATATTAAATTCTGTAATCCAGCAGCCATTAGTTTGTCATGGCAATCAGGAGTATACATATTTATAGTTTCTTCTTTACTTTTAAAATATTTACTAACCTTGGTATTTCATCCTCCTCCCAACGAAACAGAGTACCAGTAAGGGAATTTCCTGGTAACTGATCTTTGTAACATCCAATTCCATGCAATGTATTACCTAGAAGTAGAAATGTTATAAGAAATAAAACCATCTTTTTATTTGTATAATGCTTTAAGTTATTCAATGCCTTATCACCTCTATGACAAACTCTAAAATTACTTAAGCATTACAAATCTATGCCAACAGAGTTTATAATGTTTTTAAATCAAAAAGGAAAGAAAGGATTCACAATATATGTGTGGGAGAATAAATGTGATATGTAGTAGATATACTTATTTGATCCCATTTTTTTGAGCAAAAAAATGTATCATGCAAACTCTGAAGAAATGAAAGCATTATTTATAATCATATTATAATAACATTTAAAAAAAATACATAAAGTGTATATTTGTGGTCTTTAACCTAAATTCCACAAGATATTTATGTCTGTGGCTTTAACTAAGAGACCTACAGAAACTGGATACCAAATCAAATTTAAAACACAACTTAGCACTCATTCCCCAAAATGAAAGAGAATACACAATGCATTCCAGATGCAAGAGCAGTAGCTAGAAACCTCTTGGAAACCTCTGGTGAATGTAGATGCAATTTGACCTGCAAATGACGAGAGGACTATGTATGTTTGCTCACAAGTTCTAGTTTAAGGAAGTGTGATAAGGGGTCATGTTTCAGAAGCTGTCTCTAAAGAATTACTATCTCCCAGGAGGTTTCTTTCTGAAGATTAACTCTTTGTATGCAGAGAAGACTGAATAGCAAAAGGAAGAATATTGATGCTAGGATTTATACACCAAATTCACAAGCTCTTCTTACAACCCTTAATATTTGCATATCATATATCCATAAGAGAAAACTGTCTTTGCTACTATGACCTTTTAAATGAAATATTTGACAAACTGATAAATATTACACCATGGGCTCCCTTGAGGAATCTGTGGATAATGATCTTTCATGAATAAAAAGACAACATTTTCTTGGATCTGCAAGCATCTATGTCAATTTTCACTCAGTATAAAAATGTGATGTTCTTTTCCTTGAATATGTTCTATGTATATTTTATTAAATTTCATTAAATTATTTACTAAAAGGCTAAAATATACATAGTAGGCACTTCAAAAATTGAAGGAAGAAGCAACAAGTATAAAAAAAGGCTATAAAGCGTCTAAAACTTGGACATTACCATATCTTTTAGAAAATTCACATTATAAGTCTGTAAATATACAATTCCTATTAAATAATCTATTTCATCTAAATATTTCTTTAAAATCAATTTTAGCTAATCCATAATAAAACAAATTTTGATATGATCAAATCAAAAAAAAATGGAATTCAACAAGAACAACAATAAAATAACAGTAATTTACCACTCTTTCCTTAGGGTAAAATGAAGGGCACAATTTCCTATACATGCAACTCAAACCTTACTTCTCTCCTTTCTTTAACCTATGTCATTTGAGTCTTCCCTTATACATTTAAACACATATGTTTCCTTTATCTCAAAAATTTATAATTTATATTATATCTGGATTTCAGTTAAATTCAGTCCAACAAACATTTATTAAAGTACCTACCCTGTGCAAGGCTCTAGTAGGCAATAGGGAATACAAAGATAAGATGAAACAACCTACCCTCCTAGAACTTATATTCTAATGTTCAGATACTACTAATTGTATCTAAAGCACAAGATCAAGCACATGATCATAATTTAACCTGAAAGCATTAATTTTATTTTGAAACTATTTTCTTAACTGCAGGGTTCTACATAGAAGAAATTTCAATTATGAATTAGAAAAGTTTGTCAAAGATAACATTTAATAATTCTGAACCAAAATGACAAGAGTGTGGGGCTACCATAAAGCTCAATTCATTCTGTGTCTGAGTTCCCCTGCAAAATTTCAAAATGTCTAATTTCCAAAAAGTAACTGTGATGGAATTCAACAAGAACAACAATAAAATAACAGTAATTTACCACTCTTTCTTTAGGGTAAAATGAAGGGCACAATTTCCTATACATGCAACTCAAACCTTACTTCTCTCCTTTAACATCTTTAACCTATGTCATTTGAGTCTTCCCTTATACATTTAAACACATATGTTTCCTTTATCTCAAAAAATCCACACAAAAACACCCCCATCATTGGTCTTTCCTTCTATCTACCATTTCAAATATTCATAATTAAACTTCTTCAATGATTTATCAACATTTACCGCCTCACATTACTCACTGTCTCTTTAACCATCTACAATTTGCTTTTTTTTAAAATTATTAAACTTCATTAATAATATTTTAAAATGATGAGGCAGGCTGGTATTGCAGTTAGAGAGATGGGTTCAAATCCAGCATGTGACACATACTGGTTAGTAAACCTAATCATTAAACCTCTCATTGTCCAAAGGAACTCTTAAAGAAATCCAAAACCCCCTTTCCCCCCAAATTATCAAATATTTATGTCCAAAAAATACATATCATTCTGTGTATATCACATATCACCTCTGAGTCAGAAGGTAGAGCAGCACAGCTTGTAAGTCTTATGGAATTATCACTGATAGTTGTGTTAAAGTCTTATGTCTTTCAAATTACTTATTTACATTGTTTGTTTTTATAATATAAATTATCCTCCATGTTTTATTCATTTCACTCCCTATCAGTTTGGCAATCTGCTTTCAATATGTAAGATCCCATTCATTAAAGTGGCTCTCTCAAATTACCAATGATCTCGTCCATGGTCTTTTCCATCACTAATCCTTCTTCAGAGTTAAAGTTAGTATTAATGACCAGACTATCTTCATGAAAATCTTTGTTAGCTTCTAGACCATTATATTCTTTCAGAGATCTCCTTTGATGGCATTTCTTCTGTCATTTTTGGAGTATCCTGAATATCAGACCTTTCTCTTTTGCTCCTCTGCATTCATATTTGCTTCCTTGAGACCCTGATTCACTCTCATGCTTTCAATTAACCTCTGTAAAATTACTCTCAAATTGCATTTCCCACAATAGTCTTACCATCATCTTTTCACACCTTTATTTTTATTTCATTGCCTATATGACATCTGCACTTGGAAATCCAACTAATGCCTAAAATGTAGTATTCCAAAAACAATTTTTTTTCATAAAGATCATCTCAACTTTTTTTAAAAGAAATTTTGTTTTTACATCACCTACATTTCCCAAAATATTTCTCCTTGAACCTCTTATCAGAGAATAATCTCTTATAATAAAGGATAAAACAAAGAAGAAAAAGAACCATCATACTGAAAGTCTGAAGATGTATTCAATATTTCATATGCACAGACCATGACTTCTACAAAAAAAGTGATGAGAAGTACCTTCTAATTTCTTTTTTTCTATTTTTTTATTTTTAGTTTTCAACATTCATTTCCACAAGATTTTGAACTACAAATTTTCTCCCCGTCTTTCCCTTGCCCCCCACCCCAAAATAGAAAGCCTACTGAATACCCCTTCTCCCAATTTGCTCTCTTATATCCCCACCCCATACCTCCCTCTAACAGTCTAGTAGAGCAAGATGGATTTCTATACCCCAGTGCCTGTATATCTATTTCTCAGTTGCATGTAAAAGGCAATTTTTCTTAACATTTATTTTTAAAACTTTGATTCCAGATTCCTTCCTTCTTCCCTCCTCACCCACCCCCACTGGGAAGATAAGCAATTCAATATAGGTTGTACATGTGTAGTTGCACAAAACGTTTCCATAGTAGATGTGTTGTGAAAGACTATATTTCCCTCCATCCCATCTCACCCCCCACTTACTCTATTTTCTACTTTGACCCTGTCCCTTTTTAAAAGTGTGTGCTTCCAACTATCCTTTCCCACAATCTGCTCTCCCTTCTATCATTCCCCCTTTTCCCCTTCCCCCCTACTTTCATGTAGGGTAAGATACCCAAATGAGTATGTTATTCCCTCCTTAAGCCAAATTCAATGAGAATAAGGTTGATCCATTCCCTTTCACCTTCCTGTTCTTCAACTCCATTGTAACAGTTTTCTATTGCTTCTTTTATATGAGATAATTTACCCTATTCTATCTCTCCCTTCCTCCTTCTCTCATTATATTCCTCTCTTACCTCTTAATTTTATTTTTTAGATATCAACCCTTCCTATTCAACTCATCCTGTGCCTTCTTCTATGTATATACATCTACACATATATACACACACTCACATATGTATTTATACACACATACACCCTCCTGTATGTATATATATATATATATATATATATATGTATGTATACATATATATTCCCTTCAACTATTCTCATACTGAGAAAAGTCTCATAAGTTATAAATATCATTTTTCCATATAGGAATGTAAATAATTCAACTTTAATAAGTTCCTTATGATTTCTTTTCCCTGTTACCTTCTTATGCTTCTATTGCTTCTTATATTTAAAAGTCAAATTTTCTGTTCAGCTCTGTTTTGTTTTGTTTTTATCAAGAATGCTTGAAAGTCCTGTATTTCACTGAATGACGGTATTTTCCCCTGAAGTATTATACTCAGTTTTGCTGGGTAGGTGATTCTTGGTTTTAATCCTAGCTCCTTTGACCTCTGGAATATTATATGCCAAGCCCTCTGACCCCTTAATGTAGAAGTTGCTAGATCTTGTGTTATCCTGATTGTATTTCCACAATATTCACATTGTTTCTTCCAGGCTGCTTGTAATATTTTGTCCTTGACCTTGGAACTCTGGAATTTGGCTGTGATATTCCTAGGAGTTTTCTTTTTCAGATCCTTTTCAAGAAGTGATCAGTGAATTCTCTCAATTTCTTTTTTTTCCTTCTGGTTCTAGAATATCAGTGCAATTTTCCTTGAGAATTTCCTGAAGGATGATTTCTAGGTTCTTTTTTTGATCATGGCTTTCAGGTAATCCAATAATTTTTAAATGATCTCCCCTGGATCCATTTTCCAGGTCAGTGGTTTTTCCAGTGAGATATTTCACACTGCCTTCTATATTTTAATTTGTTTGGATCTGTTTCATAGTATCTTGATTTCTCATAAAGTCATTAGCTTCCATTCGCTCCATTCTAATTTTGAAGGAATTATTCTCTTCAGTGAGTTTTTAAAATTCCTTTTCCATCTGGCAAATTTGGCTTTTTAAAGCATTCTTTTTCCTCATTGGCTTTTTGGGCCTCTTTTGTCATTTGAGTTAGTCTGTTTTTTAAGGTGTTATTTTCCTCAGTATTTTTTTAGGTCTTCCTTTAGCAGGCTGCTTTTCATGATTTTCTGGTATTATTCTCATTTCTCTTCCCAATTTTTCCTCTACTTCTCTTACTTGATTTTCAAAATCCTTCTTGAGCTCCTCCATGACCTATAACCAGTTCATATTTTTCTTTTGATGCAAGAGTTTTGCCTTTTTTGACTTTTTCTGGTTCCAGGTTTTGATCCTTTTTGTCCCCAAAAAAGGATTCTATGGTCTGATTGTGCTTCCTCTGCTTGCTCATCTTGCCAGCCAATTACTTGACTTTTGAGCTCTTTGCCATGGTAGAACTCTTCTTCCAGAGTAGAGAGCTTTGTCCCAAATTGCTGGGGTTTTTGCAAATGTTGTCAGAGGTCTGAGGAGAGCTCCCTCTGGCACACTGACGCTTCTCACCCCAGGACCACCACCTAAGAGCACAAATCTAGATCCAAGCAGGTCAAACAAGAGCTGAATGGCTCTGAATGGTGGCTTGGTCCCCCCATGATCTGCAGGCCAAGAGCTCTGGAGACAACCCTGGGGCAACAACTGTAGCCACCACACCTTAGCCACCTCTCACCCTGGGGGCAGGGGCCAGACAGTGCTCTTCTGTCACCCAGTTCCAACAGAATTCTCCACTGACTTTTTACTTTCTCTTTGGTGTATATGGGTTGAGAAGTCTGGAAACCACCACAGCTGCTGGTGATTCACTCTCCTGAAGTTTTCTCTGGTACTCTGGGCTGCTGGTTGGGGCAGCCCTGGGCTCAGTGTGGCTCATGTGGGACTGTGCTTGGCTCCCAGCTAGGCATGATAGACCCTTCCTACTGGCCGGCCAGGCTGGCTTCAGTGGGAGACTTGTTTCTCTCTGTCACTTTGTGGGTTCTGCAGCTCTAAAATCTGTTTAGTCATATTGGAGGTGATTGTGACAGAAGCCCATGGAATTTCCTGCTTTTACTCCCCTAATTTCTTCTTTAATGATAAATTTGATCATTAAAATTTTGTAGCATTATTTTATTATTTTCTTCCTGTTCATTTTATTTATATTACTGTTGTCACTTTTCAGTTTCTACCTTCTTAACTTTTAATGGGACATTCTCACAAATCCACCAGGCGTTATATCTTCAAATATTATTTTTACTTTAATTCCTTTTCACTTATCTCTCACAACAACCAACAAGTAAGTACTTACCTTATGTTTAGCATTTGCTTGGTACTATGAGTTACACAAAAATCCTGAAGAAACATAGTTCCTTTACAATCAAGTTGGATACATTTAAAAGAAAACACATAACTAAACATTCCACAAAACAAAAAAATAGGAAAACTTCAATTTCAAAATCTTGTGGAAGTCAGTATACACATAACACCTAATCCTTGTCTTTAATTTTGCCATAAAGTCAAAAACCAATATTATACCATATAATTGCTATTAAACCTCTATTAATGAAAAAGATTTAATCCAGCAATATAATTTGTCCATAATACTATAATGAGAACTAGAAATAACATAAAATATAAAAAGATATATTTCAGAAAGTCAGATAGGAGTATGAAAATATAGTTAAGGTGATAACCACATAGCACTGAGCCAGTACTTAAGAGGAATAACTATGTAAGAAATCCATTTCACTATCCAGGAATGCCACTGACATACTGCTGACCACTGGACATAACATCTTTGATCTTTCAGGGTGTATGTTAACTATGTGTGTGTATAATATATATGTGAAAGGAATTAAAAAACTCATACTGGATAACTTTATTATTTATAGTGAAGTAGAAGTTGAAATTATCCAGCAAAAATTGGAAGAGGGGAGGTCGAATCCAGCGACTTGAATAATGGAATAAACTTGAAATGGCCATGACCAAGCGTGAGGGCAGGAACAGACAGAGATGAATAAAAGGACTGTTAAAGAGCAGTAAAAGTGGAGCTGAAGTTAACAAAGCACAAATTTGTACTGAGCCAATTCTGCACTGTTGTGTCTTTAATTCAACTTAATTTAATTCAGTCCAATTCAACTGAAAAAACATTTATTAGGCACCCTCTAAATTCTGGGGATGAAACGATGGAAACAAAATACCCTATTTTCTCAAAGATGTTATCTTTTATTGGACAAAAATAACATGCAAACAGATAAGTAAGTACAAAACATATAAAATAAAATAAACATAAGGAAATTTCAGCTGGGGAGTAATTCAATGAGGGAAACTGGGAAAGTTCTCTTATTGGAAATGTCATTTTTTTTTGAAGGATTTTCCTGTGGCACTGAGTGCCCTGACATGACCTCTCTCCTCCCTACCAATTCAGACCTATGATATATACCTTTTTCAAAATCCATTTAACAGGGTTCTATTTGTACTGCAATGCTGATGCTGGTCTAGTCCTAGCAAGTGACCACTCCAACCACTCCAGGACAAAGACAAAAGTCACTACATCAGGAAAATGGCTGATGGATTTTCTCTTAATGATGTCATATCTGGTCTGGAAATCCAAACCCACAAAGTTGGCCATAAGGTCCTTGGGGAAACCAACCTGCTGGTGCTGGGGCATACCCAGGATATCCTGGAGCCTAGACCAGGAGCACCTGGGGCCTACCCTGGTCCAACAGCACCTGGAGCCTACCCTGGACCAGCAGCACCTGGAAGCTATCCAGCTCCAGGACAGCCTAGTACTCCTGGAGCTTATCCGCCTTCAAGGCCCATGAATACCCCTAGTGGACTAACACCTGCTGTGGCAGGCCCACTGATAGTGCCTTATGATCTTCCCTTGCCAGGAGGAATTATACTTCGAATGCTGATAACCATTATGGGCACAACAAAACCCAATGCAAACAAAATTACCATAGATTTCAAGAAAGGGAATGATGTGGCCTTCCACTTCAATCCCTGCTTCAATAAGGACAAGAGAAGAATAACTGTTTGCAATTCAAAATTCAACGATTCCTGGGGAAAGGAGAAAAGACACCTTGTGTTCCCATTTGAAGCTGGTAAACCATTCAAAATTCAAATTCTCACTGAGATTGATCATTTCAAGGTTGCTGTCAATGATGCCCATTTGTTGCAGTACAATTATCGAATGAAAAATTTCAATGAGATCAACAAGTTGAGCATTTCTTGTGATATTTACCTTACCAGCACCTTAAATACTATGATATAAATCTAAAGGATCAGAAATATTTTAAAGGAATTTTCCTGTAAAACATATACTTAAGTGCTTACTGCTACTTATGGGAAAAATCTTAAAGGTACTCATACTCCATTTACTTTCTGTCATAGTCACACAAAATTTAAAATATGTGCTTTCACTAAGTAAAAAAAAATCCAGTTAACAACTCCTATCTTCCAGTATACTTTCTGTGATTAAGAACCTCTAACTTTAATTACTTCTTTATTCTTAAAACCTTCAGTATTCATTTACTTAGTTTGTATTATATTATTTTCAGTTGATATATTATGCAAATATTACATCTTATAGAGTGTGTTTTCTTTACCCAAAAACTGCAGGCTTCGTAAGGACAAGAACGATAGTGGCTGTTTATTTTGTATACTTTGGAGCCTACTACTTAATATGATAATTTGTTAAAAGCAGGAAAACTAGTATATAAACAGACATTTTATTATTATTAAGCTATTTCCATAGTCTTTCTGCTGTTATGACAAAGACTGTTATAGAGAAACACAGAAGTTCAAAAACTTTATACACAGAATTTGAATTTACAAAATGAATCTTACTTTTTCTTTTCATTTTCCGGAACCTGACAGCAGCCAGATTAATTAAATTCATTCCATATAGATTGTAGTCAATGAAGAGTTGGAGGAGGTAGGGAATATGCGCTTCATGAGGCTGGTAATATTTATTCATTATGGCTCCACTTTGCAAAAGTTCACATATCCTGAAGTGAGGAATAAAATACTAATTTATAGCAGGGAAGCACAGGGTTATAGATTCAGAGCTATAAGAAATCTTAGCAATCATCTCATATAACTCTCTTATTTTATAGATGAGGTAACTGAAGCCAAGGAAGGTTAAATGATTTGCTCAAGGTCCTACATTCAATAAAGAGCATAACTTGGATTCAAACCCAAGCCCTCTGTTTCTAAATTTAGTGTTCTTTGCACTGCAACTTCCTCCTTATCCTACAATAACAGAGTTGGAAGGTACCTCAGAGATCATCCAGTTCAATCCATACCTGAATGGAAATCCGAAGGAATTATATCACCTGTTTTAGCAATGGAGCAATTATGTAAATTATTAAAAATGAATATAGCACACTGACAATCAAATTCTTTTTAAAATGTTTTCTATTTTTATTTAATCAAAAGTGAAATCTTACTGAACAAAATAACTAGTCTTCTCTGAAATGAATTCTGTATTTGAAAGGAAACAATCACTCTCAGTTTTTATAAAATTTAATGTGTATTTTATGTACAAGGCTGAAAGGATTATATAGAAAGCATGAAAGAATGACAAAAACAGTTAGTTGACGTTATTCATTATTTTCAGCCAATAGATTTTGCTTTGGAAGAATGTGAACAAATGTGTTTAGCTTGGCTAACTCAAAACGTGTTTCCTTCCTTAATTTAAGAATTTATAAAATCCTTTAGAAAATGACTTAAACATTTTAAGTTTAAACTTAAACAAATAGGGAAATGATCCAACCGGTAGCCTTATGATCCAACCTTAAAAAGATTAGTATTATCTTTATCTCAAAGTAATTCGATTTGAATAGTTTTGTTTACCAAAAAAAAAAAAAAGCCTTCAAAATTAAGCAGAAGACACATAAAATCACAACTCCAGAAATTTTTTATAACAAATGAAATGAAGTGCTTTATTTCAGTGGTATTAAAGGAAAAATTTGTTCCATGAACCACTTTGACAGGGCAAAAGAATACCTACCCCTCCCACCCCTTCCATACCTAATTTCCAGTTACCTCTGGGGGAGAAATAAAAAATCCTCATCATCTTAAAGAGAAAAAGAGTTTCATTTACATTTTTAAAATAAAGCTTTTTGGGTTAGATACCAAATGAGGAATAAAAGGGTTAAATTATAAATTCATTCCAGGAAAGAAAATAATCAAAACTGTCATTATAAACATAAACTAGCTTAGTACTGATCTTGAAGACTCTGTGACTTCCTTCTTCAATCTAAAGTTCAGAGAACTTGAGCTCTAGTTCAAAGTTTCAGAAATGGTGAACATCTACCATATCAAAAAGACTTCGCAATATGGAGAAGCTAAAGAGCAGAAACGACTCTCAAGAGACACATGCCTGTTCATTCTAAGTTAACTTCAAGGTTTGTCCTTTGGGCTTATTTTGAGAAACACCAGGGACAAAGGCTCTAAAATTTAAGAAAAGGAAATGCAAGGAGTACTTGGAGCAAACAAAAAAGAGATAGTAATTTTATTAACAAGACTAATCCTATTTACCTCAAATTCTCTCCATCATTTAAAGTGGGCAAGCACTCGTAATAGTCCTTAATACTGCATGTACTTCATGAGACTGTGAGCTGCTTAATAATAAGAGACTATTTTTTGCCTTTCTTTACATCCAACCACTTAATGAGCTTGGCATATAAATGCTAGTTGACTGGTTATTATATTTTTACAGATACAAGATCAGCAATATATAAAATGACATGCAAATTTATTAACTGTTGCTCTTCATTAATCATGACATAACGTATTATGGTCTTCCTTTTGCATTTTTTATTATTGATATTAATGAGACATAGTTTGGCATAGTGGATAGTGCTGGATTTGGCATCAGTCAATAAGCATTTACTGAGTATCTACTATGTGCCAGGCATTGTGCTAAGCACTTGGAATACAAAGAAAAGTAAAACAGTTCCCACTCTCAAGAATAACCTACTGGGAGAGATAACATGCAAAAAACTATGTACAAATAAGCAATATAGAGGACAAATGGGAAATATCTATAAAGGTAAGGCACTAGAATAAAGGGGGATTGGGTAAGATTTCTTGTAGAAGATGAAATTTTATCTAGGGTTTCAAAGGAAGGCAGGAAAGCCAGGAGGTGGTGATGAGAAGGAAAAGTTTTTACACATGGGGAATAGCCACAGAAAATGCCTGAAGTTTGAAGGTGGGGTGTCTTGAAACAGCAAAGATACCAATGTGACTGGATTGCATAATACATGGTACGTTAGGACGAGCAAGGTATTAGAAGATTGGAAAAGTGACAATAGGTCAGGTTGTGAAGAGCTTAAAATGCTTTAAATCCTGCCTATGACACTAGCTTTGTGACCATGGGCAACTCACTTAACTTCTGAGGAACTATCTAAGATTATAAATTGTAATGAGATTGACATCTGATTCATGGGAAAAGTTATATGAAAAAAGTGACAGTTCCTTGATGCATTAAAACTATTTAGTTTCTAATTTCACTATTTCTGTACCTTTTCACCATTGCAGGATTATAAAGATAAATCTTCATAAAATGTCTCTCCTTTTCATGATAACCATAAAATGGCCTGAAATAGAAGAAAATAGACATCCAAATTATTCTCATTATAAAATAACGAAGAAATATGCTTATCACATTAAATCACATTAAGGGTGCTTTATTCTTTCCAAATTCTTTCCCTGACAGTATAATAGACTTAATGAAGCCTTCCAGTTAAGTACCAAATTTACCAAATAAACAAATATTTTGTTAGTATGGACCACACTGGTGGCAAAATAAATTTTAAAGACTTTATTTCTAGCATACTATTTAACATAAACTGTTAATGGTATTATTTCTACAATGCACTTATAAGAAAACCCATGCAAGATTCAAACTAAACAAATTATTATAAAGAAATATTCAAATCCAGCTACTTACATACTTTGCTCCTGCTCCTACTACTTACTGCTTGGACTTTTCTACCTCCTAGCCAGTAGCCTTCTCACCCTGGGGATGTCTCTACTCTACAATCTTCTCTTCATTTCATGGAGTGTTCTGGCTATGTTTCATTCCTGGCTCCACTCCTTACTCTGTGGACTTTCAGCTCCTCCCCAACAGCCTCACCCCCTTTTCCTTCTTCAACCCATTGTTCTTCCCTATACTCTCTAGCTCCCTTTTATGTGATGTCTTCTTTCAATAGAATGTAAGCTTCTTAAGGGGAATTATTGCTTTATATATTCCCAGTGCTCAACACAGTGCTTGGAACAAAATAACATGCTGAATAAACCAATATATCTTTACTAGAGTCAACCTCTCTACATGTGCCTTTGATCCAATCTTGTCCTGTTGTACCTAGGAGATTGCAACTTCAAGAATGCCCCCTTTTCTCCCAAATCTTTAACCTCTCCCTCTACTGAGCTCTTTCCTACTCCAATCAATCAATAAACATTTATTAAGCACCTACTATGTGCCAGGCACAGTGCTAAGCACTGAGGATACAGAAAGAGGTAAATGACAGTCCCTGCCATCAATAAGCTTATAATTTCATGAGAGCAACAACATGCAAACAAATGCATACAAAGCAAACTACATACAGGATAAATGTGTCTAAATATTCCCTATCCTTCTAAAACCTTCGTTAAACCTCAACAATATCTATAAGCTATTGTCCTATAGTTCTCCTGCTATAAATAACCCAGAAAAGGTATTTATACCCATCGCCTCTACTTTCTCTCTTCTCACTCCCCAAACTTCTGTAATTTGGCTTCTGACTTCATCACTGAAGTGAAGCTATTCTTGGTTGTGAGTCCGTATCTTTTCACCTTGTATTTTACTATAATACTGTATTTCAAGATTTTTCTTCCATTATGTTAGCTGCTGTATAGTCGTGTATGATTCTAACTGCACTTCACTGATTTGATTTAGTTCAAGAACTGGTGGATTCTAATTTTGTCTTCTGGTTCTAAAAATATAGCAATTTCATATAATTTCTTAAAATAAAGTGTCCAGGTATTTTGTGAGAGATGTTAGGGAAATGTAATCAATAGGATTTGTTAATAAAGTGGATGGGTGTAGGGGATAAGATAAAGAGTAAGTAATTGATTTTGACTCCTAGGTTATGAGCGTAGGTAATTGGGAAGATGGCGGTATCCTCAACAGTAATAGTTAAAAAAAAGTTGAGAAGAGAGAAGGTTTGAAGGAGAAGGATAATAAGTTAAGTTGTGGACAAGCTGAGATTAATATGTCTAGGGGTCTTCCATTTCAATAGGCAGCTGGAGATGGAGACTGGAAGTCAGGAGAGAAGTAAGGACTGTATAAATAGATCTAGGAATCATCTTCTTTGAGATGTAATTGAATCCATGGGAGAGAAGAAGAGGAAAGGGGAGTGGAGGGGAGGGGAGAGGAGAAACGTGTATTTGTAAGCAGCAGGGAGGCAGCCAGTATACTAGCAGAGATTTAAGATTAGAGAGAAGCTGTAGATAATACAGAAGGAGGCAATCTTCTAGAGAAGAATGGATGCAATAGGATTATTAGTGTACATAAAGGGGTTTGTCTTGTCTTGCCTCTTCATTTGAGACAGGGGTGATGGCGAGAGAGTAGAAAGTATCTGACACATGTTGAGATGAGGGAAAAAGTGAATGGTATCTCAGTGAAAGGCTTTGACTTTTTTTTTCCCCAGTCAAATATGAGGCAAAATTCTCAGCTAGGATGGGGTGGGGTGGGTGGGAGAGGGAAACATGGGAGGTTTGAGGAAGATAAAAGTTTGGGGAAAGGTACTACATTGAGTGGATAATGAATAGATTGGGAAGTGTAAAAGAATTGCCTTATTGCACAGTGAGTTAAGGTTAAGGTTATGTAACATAAACTTGTAGTAGACTCAGTCATCATGGTTTCATGATTTTCTCCATCTTCATTCAGTAGCATGTGTGAGTAAAGGCAGAAGATGGCAGGAGTAATCCAAGTCTTGGGCTTGGCAGGGCAAGACTGGTGAAAGGATAAGGGGTCAAGGCATTCAAGAAAAGAGTATAGTATAGAATTAAACTAGTTCATACAAGGGCCAAGATGTGGAAGGGAAGAGGGTGATGGCCTGGGAAAGAACTGAAGAATTGAGAGATTGGAGGTCACATGGAGGACAAGAACAGATCACAAAGGGGTCATAAGGTAGAGGGAAAGATGATAAAAAATTATGATCAGATAGGTAAATTTCAGAGTTCATGAACATGGAAATGGAACTCCTGTAAGTGATAGCAAAAATCAAGGGTATGACAAAGTCTGTGTATAGCTGAGATAAAATGAAGGAGTGGGTCATGGGAAATTCCTAAATTGAGGAACAAAGATATTAGGGCATTTGAGGGAATATCAATGTGTATACTGATATCCCTTAGTATGGAGACAGGAGTTGGGGAGAATAGAAAGACTGTGTCAAGCACTATTAGCCACCAGAATTTCACTTGAATGATAAAAATGGATTAAATGAACCTCAAAAGAGAGGATACTGAATGATAGTGACAGAAGGCGAGCCTGTGAGTGGCAATGAGGAGAAAAGAATACTCCTGTCTCCTTTGTCATGACCAGTGAATTAGCAAATATGAGTGCTGGCCATCAGTATGGAGACAGGTCTCAGTGAATGCAAAAAAATGGAAGGCCTGAGAAAGGAAAAAGATTAAAATGAAAATAAACTTGTTATATATTCCAGAAAGCACAGTGGAAGGGGTACGTAGATCTTGAATGGGATGTTAGAGGTGGTTTGCTTTGAGGTGGATGAGAACAAGGGAGCAGGCAGTGGAGGATGGAGAACAGGGTTTCTACAGTGACATTTTGAGAGTTCAGAATCATTATGAAAGGGTAGGAACATATTAATCAGTGATGACTGACAATCTTTTAGTCTTTCCATATGATTACAAATAATTGTACATGTCAATCATTTAAGTCAAGCCCATAAAGTCATTTCAAGGGTCTAAACATGTACTATGAGTAATAGGAATGTAGACTTAGACTTAGAAGGGTATCTTACAAATCTTTTGCCATTCACCTCCACCCCACTGGAACTTGTACTCCACCTCCAGGTCTGATGGGTGAGCTTTTGCCTATTCTTGCAAGGCCAGACCTCGATGATACTTCCTGTTTCCATATCAACCTCCCACCCACCCCCCAACTCCATTGTCCCCGAAACCACCCGAATCACACACGGAGATAAACATCCCCTTTCTAGAATCTCTTTGTAGGCGGTTTTCTCCTCCCCGATTAGAATGTAAATTCCTCGATGGCAGGAAAGGTCTTGTGAGCTTGCTTGTTTTCTTACCCTTGGAGCTTAGCACAGTGCCTGGCACATAGCAAATGTTTAATAAATGCTCTGTCATTCTATCTATCATTCTTTACTCCTGAACCATACTTTAGAAAATATTTTTTGCTATCTTCCCCATGCCCACTTTACTTTGAAGTCACTGAGTACCCAAGTACATACTGTTCTAATTTGGAGGGTCTATTTAGTATTTCATAAAATTTCTCTACCTCTTCATCTTTTGCAACAAAGGAAGGAAGGGTTATATAAGGTGCAATTATTTTCAAGATGGTCCTTCTTGAAAACATTTTATCGTGAGCAAAGCCATAAAAGACAACTAAATGTTCCATGAAATGAAATTTCTTGGTGCCTTAGGATGGACAATAAAAATCAACTCCACCAACTCCTTTATTTGCTTCTCCAAGCCTGGAGTCATCCTTCTGTTTAGCTACATTATCCTTCTGCCTTCTGGTTTTGTTTATAGGAAAAAAAATGATCAGACTGATATGACCCAGTTCCTCTGATAGTATCATTGTTATTTACTGGTGTGATAGTTTGCTAGGCTGGTCCTTGGAAAGAAAACACAATCTGTGGCATGGGCCATACTGCTTACATTTGTCTTTTGTTGGCAAAGTCTTTGAGAAGTTACGTTCACCTCCACTTCAAAATGAGGCATCAGAGTCACAGTACCATTTGTTTAGAAACCAAAGAGATCTGAAAGGTTATCAAGTCCAAACCTTCATTTTGTAGATGAGGAAACAGAGACCCAGAGGGATTAAATGATTTGCCCAGGATTAGAGAGCTAGTGCACATCTAATTCAAACCAAAGTCTTCCAAATCTAAAGGAAAAAGTGAGGCTACTGATCTTACACAACCCTCCCTAACTCAAATCCAAGTCAACTGCAAGTCATATTATCATTTCCCTGATGCCACAGTCCTCTTTGAAAATGAAGGAACAATACAATGTAAGTTTGATCTATGTGCTGTCTCCTGTAGGCACAGATCTTGCACATGGAGACTATTCTTGCAAGTGGACATTCTCTTCTCCTTATGAATAGAAATAAAATTTCTTAAAACTATATCTGTGTAAACTAAAGCTTTTCATTTGAACTCCATCCCCCCCACCAAAAAAAAACCCAACAAAAATTATGATAAAATGACTTCCTAATCCCCATATATGGCCCGAATGTCTCTTCTGAACGGCATCACCAACTGTTGTCTAAAGTGCTCCATGTGAGTGTTTAGCTAAAAGTCATTATGTGAAAAATGGTATTCATTTGTTAGTGAGGGGAATAGGGCAAAATAATGCTAGAATGCTGGTTTGGATTCAGAGTTTGGAGAGCCTTAAAATCTAGGATAAGGAGCTGACATTTCATCCTTCATCAAACAATGGGCCACTGAATGGTTTTTGTTTTTATTTTTTAAAGTAGGGTAAGGACACAAGCAGGACAGTGTATTAAAATATTAGAAAGGATATTCTGGGGAGATATATTAAGGAAGGATTGGAAGGAGAGAAGATCAGAGACAGGGAGACTATGTATTAGGCTATAATAATAAATAAGGCAAAAGAAAACGAAGGCCCGAAGCAGGATAAAGTAAAATGAATTTTGAAAATATCTATTTCTGATAACTGTCGATTTTATGTTAATGATATAATGGGTAACAGAATAAAAAAAAAATCAACACAATTACAGAATTAATTTTTCTGTAAAGGTTTCAAAAGAATTCATAATCACAATTACCTACAGGCAAAGTAGCAGATTTAAAGCATGAGAAAATTAAAGATAGTGATCATATTTAGTATCAAGAGAACTGCTGGCATCATGAGATCAGGAAAGGTCCTTATCTCTCCATGTTGTGTCTTTTAAAATTCACTGCTCTGACCCCAAAAAGAAAAACAAGAAGTGAAAGAATAAAACAATGCTATCACTTGACTAATTACAATTTCTATAACACTTTGAAAAATAATAGCAAAGACAGTTACTTGCTTGATTTTGCCCTAGAGGTGACATACAAATACCAGTCAAGAGTAAAACATTTTGTAACCCTAAGTCTAAATTTAAAATGAAAATAATTTTATTTTTGTGCAAAATTGACATAAATGTAGGCCAATGGAAAATTTTTAAAAATGTCCAACATATACTTACATTCCAGATACTAATGACACTTTGAACACATGCTGAACAGTGGAAGATGGGTTGCCTAAAGCCACATTAAGTGCTCTGTCTATACTGAATGCCATTTGACGGAGATATCTTTCTGGCTGCTGTCCACATCCATCATACGGCACATAGAGGTAAGGAAAGATGCCATGTAAATGAAGACAAGTCTTCTGGCCTAAGATGAAACATAATAAGAAAAAACATGTTTTAGTTATGGAAAACTTCAAAGACACTAGTAGCAGAATTATGATGACTATGTCAAAGCAGGCAGTGAGATACAAGTACAAAGTTCATAGTTGTTACATGTACCACCTGTGTATTTCCTAACATAGCACTGGGCTTAGGAACACCGACAACACAGAATTTAAGAGATGGAAGGTACCACAGTGGCCACCTAGTCCAACCCATACACAAATAATTATCCTCTACAACACACTCAATATATGGTCATTCAGATTATACTTGAAGATGTCCAAAGAGGAGAAACTCAATACCTTTTGAAGTAGCCTATTCTATTTTTGGATTAGCTCTGATTTATTATGAAGTTTTTTTCTGACATCAAAATTAAATTTTGACTTTTTGCATCTTCCTCTACCTATCACTACTACTTCTGTCCTCAAGGATCAAACAGATCCAGCCTAAATCTCTTCCATGTAACAACCACTCAAATACTTGAAGACGGCTCTCATATTTCCTTTATCTTCTCTGCTCTAGGCTAAATACCTGTGGTTCCTTCAACTGATACTCCTGTGACAGAGATGCAAGTCACTTCATCATTAAGACTGTTCTTCTCTGGATGTTTTCCAGCTTATCAGTGTACAAGTAAAAGGATTTTAAAAAGTAGTTGTAGATAAAAAAAATAATTGCTCATGGGTTAGCCCTGGTAAAACAGTTTAAAAGTATTTTTGTACCCCTTTCCCTACACACACACATATACTATTACCAAGACCAGTACAATGCACACAGAAGACAATTTAAAAAATAATTTAATATATAATTATCTTAGAGTAAATATTCTAAAATTGAATTGGGGAAAAAAGGGAAAAAAACAGGTATCCTTTGGTAGTAGGCAATGTAACTGGGAATTTTACTTTTGCAGAACTGAGAAGTTGGGAGAGCTCAACAGATATTACTGTAAGTTCCCCTTACTGAATTTTTGAACATCTAAATCTAAATCAGGTAATTAAAGAACACATGTTCCCTAGGAAGTTGTAACAAGGTAATTAGAGAGTAAAAAACATCCAACAAGAGGAAGAAAAAGACCAGAAGTTGCAAGGTCTCTATGACAGGATGGCAAAGAAGTAGATCTATTTTACTTGATTTTAGATGGTCTTATAAAAAGTATAAATGAATTCCATAAATAAAAGCATTTGAGAAAGCATATAATACAAGAGAGATTTTATCCTGCACAAGGTATCCTGATACGCTTCTGCAGAATTATAATCTGTGCTTCTCTTAGAATAGTTTTGGATTCCATTTTTAACGCCATATATAATGCTGATTCTTTTAGTTGAAAAGAAAATTAACAAATCATTTGGATTTTTTATTTCAGGTACAAACTGACCATGCTATTGCTACCTACAAAGTATAAAAATTTAAAAATTCTTCACACAGAAAAGATCCCAAATATACAATGAATGGACAAATGAAAAGCATTTATTTACATGGTTACCATCCACCAAGCATAGTCTTAAAGACTGGGAAAACCAATATGTATATGAGACATTCATTTTAAGAAGCTTACATCCTAATGGGGCAAGGTAAGAGTTATGGGAGAATCATGGCCAAGGAAGCATATTTTTGTCTGGGAAGTCACAGGGAAGGTAAGTGGAACCACAGGGGTGTTGATTAACGAAACAATGGTACTACTAATGGTTACAAGTTACAGGGCAAGACAAATGTTGTGGGGTGCAGGACAGTTGGGAAGAAGATGACTGTAAGGGCTAAAAGCATAGTTTGGTATTCAAGGGACAGGAAGATATAGTGGCCTATATGAATTTGTACTCATCAACTCACCAAATAATACATCTCAATCCCTACCAAAGCTGAGTGGGTTAGGTATCCCAAAGTGTGTCAGCATGTACATGCATATCTGTGTGTGTGTGTGTGTGTGTGTGTGTTGTGTACACACACACACACACACACACACATATTATATACACACACACTATATAGATCAACAAATGATGTCAACAGCTTTTACAAAATGGGTATGTATCTGTCACAGATGATTCAGGAGTCTCTTTCTTAAAATAGGAGAATATTGTAGCTTTGTTACTTAAAACCTATAATGCCTTTTAGCTGCAAAATTATCATCTGGGTTATATTCGGTAAGCCCGTTATAACATAACCTAAAGGGTAGGATTTTCTTAATCCCACTGGGATGAAGTGTTATTAGGCAGAGAAGAGAAGGTCTGAAGAAAGTCAGATACCAGGGAGTAATTTTATGGTATTAAAAAAGGAGGGGTTTTATATTATACCATTCAATTTACAATAATATTTTTAAAAGAAAGGCTCAAATAATTAAAAATGAACATAAGTACAGAAATTTATTTCACTGAATTTTCTTCTACTTTATAACAGAAAATACCTTGAAATTTTAATCAAATGCTGATGATCCTTTTCTTCCCTATCAAGTTTTGCTAATACTCTGATTCAGTGTTATTACATCACTGTCACTTCCCAAAGACTTTCCTTGACCTCTATCCCCAAAATAATCCTTTCTCTTAGGAAATAAGTGCAATCAAACAAAACAAATAAACACACTGGTCATATCTAAAAATGTGTTTTATTCAATACAAATGGCTTATCGTTTCTCTAAAGTCAGAGAGCAAATATACTTTATCATTACACTCTTAAATTATGAATGGTGACACTCACTGCATTGATCAGAATTCTGAAGTATTTTCCTTTACATTAATGTAGTCATTCTGGTTTGCTGGCAAATACCTTTAGCAAGAATGCCTCCTTGTCTTATGTTTCATTCAATATTAATAATTGGGGGGGGGGAGCAATCGAGGGGCAGAGCCAAGATGGCGGAGTAGAAACAGCTCGTCCAAGCCTCTCTGCCCCCAGATTCCCCACAAACTATGTAAAAAAGGACTCTGAACAACTTCTGGAGCCCCAGCACCCACAGAACGACACAGAGAAGCTAACCTCCCGCTGAGGACAGCCCAGCAGCCCTGCAGGAAGGACCAGCGCAGCGGTCTGGGAGCCGGCAACGCGCAGAGCGCAGGAGCCCAGCTGAGCCGAGCCCAGGTCCCCGTGAGCCGAGGTTTTAGCCCCAGGGCGGCAGGGCCAGCAGCCAGCTGGAGGAACCCCAGAACACCAGGAGCTGTGGCAACTCCAGAATTATCAACATAGACTTGCCTAGGACAAAGTAAGAGGTTAGTGTCCTATGGACTTTGGGACCTGTATTTGGGAATGCGTCAGCTCCCTCCCCTGGGGGCTAGAAGCTGCTGAGGAGACACGCCACTGTGTAGTTTTCAGAGGCATTTCCGGCTCCCAGCCTACAAATCGTGGGGATATCCAGCGATCAGTCTTGGGGGGTAATCGCTCTTGCTTTAACCTCCCCGGATCTGGATTGTGATCTAGGGTGGAAGTTGTGGGTGGGTTTACAACTTGCCAGAAACGGAAGTTGCTCCCCACACGTTCGGGACGAAAATTCCTCTATCTGGCCTTAAAGCCATAGTGTGGCAACAAGCCCAAAAGTCAAGCAATTAAGTGGCAACATGCCAAGGCAAAGGAAACAGAAAAATGCAACCCTAGACTCCTATTTTTGGGGGCATAGAGCGGGAAAAGGACTGTGAGGTCAGAAGTCCTGCTCCAAAAGCCCCAGGGGAAAACATGAGTGGGTTGCAGGCCATAGAGGACCTTAAGAAGGACTTTTAAAAATCAAATAAGAGAAGTGGAGGAAAAATTAGAAAGAGAAATGAGAAGGATGCAGGAAAAGTATGAAATGAGGTCAACAGCCTGACTGAGGAAAACAACACCTTAAAAAATAGACTAGCTCAAATGGCAAAGGAGGCCCAAAAGGGCAATGAGGAGAAGAATGCCTTAAAAAGTCGAATTTGCCAGATGGAAAAAGAATCTCAAAGTTCACTGAGGAGATTCATTCCTTCAGAGTTAGACTGGAGCAAATGGAAGCTAATGACTTTATGAGAAATCAAGATGCTGTTAAGCAGATCCAAACAAATGAAAGATTAGAAGGCAATGTGAAATATCTCATGGGAAAACCCACTGACCTGGAAAATAGATCCAGGAGAGACAATTTAAAAATTATTGGACCACCTGAAAGCCATGATCAAAGAAAGAACCTAGAAATCACCCTTCAAGAAATTCTCAAGGAAAACTGCCCTGATGTTTTAGATCCAGATGGCAAAATAGAGGTTGAAAGAATCCACAGATCACCTCCTGAAAAAGATCCCAAAAAGAAAACTCCCAGAAATATTATAGCCAGGTTCCAGAATCCCCAGATCAAGGAGAAAATACTACAAGGGGCCAGGAAGAAACAATTTCAATATTGTGGAAACACAATCAGAATAGCCCAGGACCTGGCAGCTTCTACACTGAGGGATCGAAGGGCATGGAATAGGATATTCCAGAGGGCAAAAGAGCTGGGATTGAAGCCAAGGGTCACCTACCCAGCAAAAATGAGTATTTTGTTTCAGGGGAAAATATGGTCATTCAGTGGAATAGAGGACTTTCAAGCATTCTTGAGGAAAAAACCAGAGTTGAATAGAAAATTTGACATCCGGACACAAGAAGTAAGAGATGCCTGAGAAGGTAATCAGGGAAAAGAAATCAAAAGGAACTTATCAAAGTTGAACTATCTACATTCCTATATGGAAAAGCAATATCTGTGACTGATGATATCTTTCTCACTATGAAAATAATGGAAGAAGGGGGTGTGGTCATATGAATACATACGTGAATGTGTGTGTATATGGTTACAGTTATATATGGACAGAGGGCATAGGTTGAATTTGTTGGGAAGGGAGAATACTCAAGGGATGAAAGTATGAGGTGAGAGAGGAAAGTGGCAAGAGGAGATGGGGAGAGACAGGGTAGGGTAAACTATCCCATGTAGAAGAAGCAAGGGGAAGTGGTTGCAAAGGAGGGGGACAATAAGGAAGGCTAAAAAGGCAAAACCACATTCACATTGAATTTGGTTCAGGGAGAAAATGACATACATACTAAATGGGATATCTCAACCTGCAGCAGGATGGGGGAAGGGGGATGAGAGGAGGGATGATGGATGGGAGGGCATCCTTGGGGTGAAGGGAGGTTGGAAGTACCCACTATAGAAGAGGGACAGGATCATGTAGGGAATGGACCAGGTGGGGGGTGGGATGAGTGGGAGGGAATTATAAGCAGCCTTGTACAATACATCTACCATGATAATGTTTTGCATAGCTAGACATGTACAACATATACTGAATTACTTATCTCCCAAGAAGGAATGGGTAACAAGGGAGGAAGGAAATGGATCTGAAATTCGAGGTTGTAACATTAAATGTTTCAAATATATATATATATATATATATAAATACTATTATTAATACTCTTTTGCCTATAATTGGGAGATAAGATGTGCAGGCATTGGGACACAAAGATACATCTTCCTCTAATGGAAAAGTCGATGGGGGTATGGGAGAAGGTATGGGAGAAAGCAGATTGGAGGAAGCGATATCTTGTGGGACTGCTATTCAGGGAGGTTGGGTAGGCGAATAATGGGGGGAAAATGATTGTAACTCAAAATCTGGTGGAAATGAATGATGTAAAACAGAAGTTAATAAAGCATTTGTTTAAAAAAAAAAAATAATTGGGGGGGGGGGGGCAGAGCCATGATGGCGGACTAGAAACAGCACTTCCACGCAGCTCCAGCCCACGCCACTTCAAAATTATATAAAAGGGGACTCTGAACAACCTCTGGAGCTCTGGAACCCACAGAATGACAGAGAGAAGCTAACCTCCCACTGAGAACAGCCCAGTAGCCCAGCAGGGAGCAGCCAGCACGGCGCTCTGGGAGCCGAGCCCAGGCCCCCGTGAGTTGGAGGTTTTAGCCCCAGGGCGGCTGGACCAGCAACCAGCTGGAGGCATCCCAGAACACCAGGAAATATAGTGTTTCCAGAACTACCAACACAGAGATGCCTAGGACAAAGTGAGAGATTAGTGCCTTTTGGACTTTGAGACCAGTATTTGGGAGCATGTCAGTTTCTTTCCCTGGGGGCGAGAAGCTGCTGAGGAGCCACAGCAGAGCCACCATTTTGCAGCTTCAGCTCCTGGCCTGTGGACTGTAGGGGGATCCGGTGATCAGTCATGGGGGTCATCGCTTTTGCTTTAACCTTCTTGCGGTCTGGGGTGGAGGTTTTAGGGTGTGTGACCAGTTTGCCAGAGTGTGTGGGGGCTTCAGGGAGGGCACCCAACAAATACCTCCAGAAGTTGAGAAGACCCCAACGTTTGGGACCGAAGTTCCCCTGTTGGGTTGCAGAATCCTACTGTGGCAACAAGCCCAAAAGTCAAGTAATTAAGTGGCAACATGCCTAGGCAAAGGAAAAAAAATAAACAGAAAAATGCAACATTAGACTCCAATTTTGGGGGCAAAGAGGATCGAAGCATATAACAGGAGGAGCACTGTGAGGTCAGAACTCCTGCAACAAAAGCCCCAAATAAAAATACAAGCAGGTTACAGGCCATAGAGGACCTTAAGAAGAATTTTAAAAACCAAATAAGAGAAGTGGATGAAAAATTGGGAAGAGAAATGAGAAGAATGCAGGAAAAGTATGAAATGAGAGTCAACAGCCTGACTGAGGAAAATAATACCTTAAAAAATAGACTAACTCAAATGGCAAAAGAGGCTCAAAAAGGCAATGAGGAGAAGAATGCCTTAAAAAGCCGAATTTGCCAAATGGAAAAAGAATCTCAAAAGCTCACTGAGGAGATTCATTCCTTCAGAATTAGACTGGAGCAAATGCAAGCTAGTGACTTTATGAGAAATCAAGATGCTGTTAAACAGATCCAAGCAATTGAAAGAATAGAAGGCAATGTGAAATATCTCATGGGAAAAACCACTGACCTGGAAAATAGATACACGAGAGATCATTTAAAAACTATTGGACTACCTGAAAACCATGATCAAAGAAAGAACCTAGAAATCATCCTTCAAGAAATTCTCAAGGAAAATTGCCCTGATGTTTTAGACCCAGAGGTTGAAAGAAATGTATCGATCACATCCTGAAAAAGATCCCAAAAAGAAAACTCCTAGGAATATTATAGCCAGGTTCCAGAATTCCCAGATCAAGGAGAAAATACTACAAACAGCCAGGAAGAAGCAATTTTAATATTGTGGAAACACAATCAGAATAGCACAGGATCTACAGCTTCTACACTGAGGGATCGAAGGGCATGGGATATGATATTCCACAGGGCAAAGGAGCTGGGATTAAAACCAAGAATCACCTACCCAGCAAAACTGAGTATCTTGTTTCAGGGGAAAAAAGGGTCATTCAGTGGAACAGAGGACTTTCAAGCATTCTTGATGAAAAAACCAGAGTTGAATAGAAAATCTGACATACAGACACAAGAAGCAAGAGATGCTTGAGAAAGTAAACAGGGAAAAGAAATCAAAAGGATCTTATCAAAGTTGAACTATTTACATTCCTACATGGAAAAACAATAACTGTAACTGATGAAACCTTTCTCAGTATGAAAATTGTTGAAGAAGGGTATATGGGCATATGAATAAATATGTGAATGTGTGTATATATGTTTACAGGTATACATGGATAGAGGGCACAGGTCGAATTTGGTGGGAAGGAATGATACTTAAGGGGTGAAGTTAAGAGGTGAGAGAGGAATGTGGTGAGAGGAGATGGAAGAGATGGGGGAGGGGGGTAAACTATCTCATGTAGAAGAGGCAAGGGGAAGTGGTTGCAGGGGAGGGGAAGAACAGGAAGGCAAAAAGGCAAAACCATATTCTCACTGAATTTGGCTCAGGGACAGAATGACATACATACTAAATGTGATATCTCACCCTGGAGGAGAGTAGGGGGGAGGGGGATGAGAGGGGGGAGGATGGAGGGGAGGGCATGCTGGGGGAAGGGGAGGTTGGAAGCACCCACTTTTGAAGAGGGACAGGATCAAAGTAGGGAAGGGACCAGGTGGGGAGTGGGATGGGGGGGAGGGAAATAGAGCCAGTCTTTTACAATGTATCTACTATGGTGATGTTTTGCATAGCTATACATGTATAACATATACTGAACTGCTTATCTTCCCAGCAGGATTGGGTGACAAGAGAGGAAGGGAATGGATCTGGAATTCAAAGTTTTAAAATTAAATGTTTCAAATATATATAAATACTATTATTAATACTATTTTGCATGTAATTGGGAGATAAGATGTACAGGCATTGGGGCACAGAGATTCACCTTGTACTAATGGAAAAGTCAAAGGGGGTATGGGAAAAGATATGGGGGAGAGCAGATTGGATGAGGGGATATCCTGTGGGACTGCTATTCTCTCCTGATGTCCTTCCAGCCATGGCTGGTTAGGCAGCTCTGGGGTTAAAACTGCAGGCTCACCTAGGGGGAGGAGGGGTCTGGGCTCTGCTTCCAGCAGGTTGCAATGGACCCTTCCTGCTCATCTGCCGGGTTGTCTTCAGAGGGAGGTTTGTTTCTCTCTGTCACTTTGTGGGTTCTGTAGCTCGAAAGTTTGTTTAGACTCATTTTTTATAGATATTTGAGGTGGTTATGGAGGGAACACAGGGAGTCTTCCTGCTTCTATGCCACCATCTTGGCTCCTCCGACAACATTCTTTTATCCAAGTTTTTAATGCTATAACTTTTCAGTTATCCCTTATAAAATTTCATCTGGACTCTTCATTAAGATTTATTCCCACTTGCTATTCCTTTTATATAGGGAAACATGGCTAGAATAGAGAAATAGCTTTCTGTAAGGATGGGGTAAAATTTTTCTAAAACACCACTGAATCATTCTCTGAAAAAAAGAGAGTACTCATAAGAAACTGTGGGATGAAAGCAGTATGGGATGAAAGAAAATATAAGTTTAGCCCCAATTCTCAAGGTACAATTACTTGCCTGGGATGCTGAAAGGTTAAGTGAATCACTTAGGATTAGAAAACCAGCATGTTTACAACCTAGCTCTTTCTGGTTTTAAGTACAGCATTTTAGTCAATGTTGTCAGTGTAGCCCTGTTAGACAATGCATGATTATAAATCTGAGCAAAGAGCTACCAATTTTTAAATAAAAGCACATGTGTACAAATAAGGCTAAACACCATCACACAGTGACAATGGGCCTAAGTGAATGATTTTTCGTTAGTAAAAGAATTTGAACAAGACTGAAAGATTCACATTATTAAAAAAAT
Organism: Gymnobelideus leadbeateri; assembly: GCA_011680675.1. Classification (NCBI taxonomy): domain Eukaryota; kingdom Metazoa; phylum Chordata; class Mammalia; order Diprotodontia; family Petauridae; genus Gymnobelideus; species Gymnobelideus leadbeateri. The sequence continues at coordinate 310,674 of WOXC01007010.1, read as the reverse complement.
CAAGTAAAAATACCAATATTAAACTGATCTCACAGGTGAAATTAGAATTCAAATAGCTACCATTTCAAAGCATTATCACAAAATAAAATCCTGCTTGATACACAGAGGTCAATTATTTGTGGGCTGAATGTTTTTAATGAGAACAGTCTTGGCAAATCTTAAGTTACTGACATCTGTTATAAAAAGAGAGGGGGTTAGGGGGAGAGATGGAGAGAGAGAGAGGAAGGAAGAAAGGAAGGATGGAAGGAGTCTTGCAGTCATGGAAAAGGAGAGAAACTACTACATAAACTTCAATGGCTTCTAAAGGTATCAGAGGAGCAATCTGAAGGAACACCATTCAGTACAATTCAGCAGTGAGGTTGAAAAGCTTGGCATGTACACAAAGACAAATGTATTAAGCCCTATATCTGAAATGATCTATAGCACAATACAAATATTTTTAAAATGTAGGGATATGTTTTGTTTGTTTTAAAGGATATGCCCTCTAAAAGGCAAATGAGAAGTATGATACATAAAACTTTAGTTATTTAAAACAACCACCTACTTTTTGAAGGTCATCAAGGCTACACAGCAAGTTAATAGCTGGATCCAGAATACAGATTTTCTGTCCAGTGCTCTTTTTACCACACTATCTTGGATTCACTTTAAAAGAATTTGTCTTTTCATAATAGTTATTTCCTTAGCAGTGGGAACCCTTTCTTCCTAAAGCCCTGCAAGTACAAGGAATCAGAGAATATTAAGAGATTAAGGAGACTTTAAAAATAATCTATTCTAATTCTTATAGTTGTTTTGTAACAATAGTCCTAGGAAATGATGCTAGGCAGGCCCTCCTAGGGTAAAAGAGCAGTCTGCTGGCCTCATGTTAAACAACTAGATAAAAACAGAATAGGCAAATTGCCACCATATTATGCCTAAAGACAGTTTCATGGGCACAAAACTCCAGGAAATATAAGAGTACAAGTTATGTATTATTAGGCAAACTCCACCAGGGATAAACTAATATTTATCAGGTCCTTTAACAAAATCTACTTTCTAAAATAAGATATACTACCAATTGGAATCATTCCAATCAATTGTTTTTCACTGTTTTGGGTAAATTAACTTTGGGAAGAGAATTGTTTCGCTATTGACTGTGAAGTACTTATTGAATGTAAGTAAAATGTATCCTTAAAAAGGAAAAGTGTGGAAAAAACCTACCGTCTTCATGCTATGTCAGCTTGCTATATACTTTTAGAGGATCATCCTTAAAAATACATATATTCTCTGCTATTTTGCCATCCTACAGGCATGTAAGCCACTTATACAAATGTAGAAGGTTCTTCCCTTGAAGAATGGGAAAGAGGTAAAAAGGGTGGGGGGAATGGGGAGTTGGTGGGAGAAAGAAAGCTGGGGGAAGGGGAATGACTGGCAAGGTGGCTGCCAGACAGTGAAGGCCCACCTCAAGATGAAGCAGCATCTTCTATCTTTTGAGTTGGTAGTTGCTTATTATGAGGTATCCCTTACTCACCCCAGATTAGCAAGGAAACTGCCTATGGCATTTCAAGGAGAAACACATGTGAATATGCACTGTGCCCTTAAGAACTGAGACTTAATGTTAACTGCTATACGTTCTCTTTTAGGCAGATCAGCTATTTTGTTCCTGGGCTTTCTGCCCCATTTAAACTTTCTTCAAGTTATACAAGAGATGTTAGTTGCTTATCCTGAGGTCAATCCCATTCCCGGGAGACTACAGAGTAAGTTGTGGTCATTCTGAAAGGAAAGACTAATGTGAATGTGTTTGTGTCAATAATAATGATACCTTTAAGAAAACTGCAATAACTTCTGGAGCTTGAATCTGTATGATATTTTATATTTGAGAGTGACAGTGATCTCCAGGCCCACCAACTGGGAGGTAGCAGTTAATCCTGGAGGAATGGGCAGCAGAAACAGGCCTTAATGGCAGTGGGCAGTGGAATGGGTCCCACAGAGTGAGCAGTGCCATAAGCAGGGGCAAAGGTAGATAGGTCCACTATTGCTTTGCCTACTGTAATCTGGAACTCACTGGTCCCTCCATAATGTTGCCAGTACAATGTCTAGTGGTGAGTGGGATATTTGTAAAGGACCTTGCAAGATGTCTGGCATAAGGTAGGTACTTAATAAATGCTTGTTCCCTCTTTCCTGCTTACGTACCACTCTTCTTCAAAGACAGTTTAAAGGATCAAGGGGTGCCATTGTTGAGAGGCAGCAACAAGGGAGAAGTAAAAGTATCTACTTAGGCCCCATACAAGAATGGAAGTGGTCTCCCTCTAATGAGGTAAAGATTTGTTAGCATCTTCTCCAACTCCCCAGGGCTTCCAGAGGAGGGGAAGACCTAGCTGATAGGCTATAGAATACTAAGTGGGTATGTTATAGGGCAATAATCACTGACGCATAATAAGGACTGATGACCACATAATTTTTGCTATAGCCCTGTTCTTGGTGCTGCCCCTACTCATGGTTCCTTCTTTATATCAAGAGACTCGTTGTGAAATGCAAAGATTTGGTATCACTTAGGACATGGACCAGAATCAGATTCTAAGTCCTTGGGTATGGCCTTTTGAATGAGTCCAAGTTTTATAGAACAAATCCTTTTATTAAGGGAAGTTTGTGAAGTTTGGATTCAGTCAAAGGGTCACACTTGGGGGCCTAGAGGGCCACATGTAGCCTCTAGGCTATAGGTTCACCGCCCCTGGAACAGATCATTTATATCTGGGAGTCAATCCTTCTAAAAGGGAGTAGGGGTGAGTGGTAAAGGTGGTGTGTGATTTTTCGTCTTTATTATCCCATATCCTTCAGGAGACTGCTGTGTTATTTTGCTTTCTTTTTGTCATTTCTGTTTTAGCTTCTTTTTCTTCTTTAGCACTGCCTATATTAGGCTTCTTGAATCCTCAAGCTCAGGGCTGACCAATAACAGTCATAAAGTCATTTAAATGGTAGAAGGTCATCTAGGAGACCTAAAGGACAAAGGAGTGTGCTGTGATGGGAATAATATCCTACCACTACCTGCTCATCTCTATGCAAAGGAAGCTATTTTTTTCTTCCCCTTAAAAGGTACTGAAACCATCCTTGGGGTTTTAATTGACTGAGGGACTAAATGCCCAGGCTGCTGACATCATTTCTTGGTCATCTGAGTACAAAACTGCCAGGAGCTCCCAGTGGGATCTGATGATTGTCTGGAGGTCCATAATGGGCAACCTAAAGGAAGGGAAACTTCATTTGGCTGAATCAATTCAGGGTGTACTCAGTGCATATCCTCACTGCTATCTGTTTCCTACCATGGCTAAATAAATCTCATTTTGTTAACTGTCATTAAAGTAAACACCCTTAAGGAACTAATTCACCTATCCAGGAATTTTATCAACTGAGTTTGATCAGGAGGAGAATGGAGTATGGGTAGCAGATAGTATATTGTAGGGTGGTATTTGATCTATATTAGGAAGATACATATCTAGAAGTGCTTGAAAAGAGGAAGACATGATAGAAGTATATAATATACCTATATTTCAACACCCCAGAGGTCTATTCCAATATCACAGTAGACTTTAGGATTTTAATGTATACAAAGTAATGCAAAAATATTCAATACCCTCAAATCTAAAGCTCTGTTTTAGGCACCAACATTTGCCTTGTTAGTAATGTTACCAAAGACATCTGCTTCCTTTATCATTGGGTCTATTAAAACAGAGATGAGACTCTCCTAACAAAGGAGAGAATATTTTTGGTAAGAAAAAATCAATTTAATCAATAATTAAACTATAGCTCATCTCAATCTTATTTTAAAAATATAACCAAATATTATCCATTTTATACTGCAGAAACATATTTGCTATCTGTTCAAATACAACAGTAGGGGAAAAGAGCAAAAGCCTACATTATAAGAAAAATATCTCTGATATTTTTTTTGTGTGTGCTTTTTGGAGGACAATTGGGGATAAGTGACTTGCCCAAGGTCACACGGCTATTTTTTAATGTTAAGTGTCTGAGGTCGGATCCAAACCCAGGTCCTCCTGAATCCAGGGCCAGTGCTCTACTCACTGCACCACCTAGCCGCTTCTTCCCTCCCCTTCCCCCCACCTCGCCCCGGATACTTTCAGTCCATAATTTCAATTGCCCTGAGTTCTCTCTCAGACATATCATAACATCTCCATACAGTAAGTCTTCTTGAGTTTAGTAGGCAAAAAAATAAATCATCACCTGGCAGGCAATATTGTGATGGTGAATTTTCATGATTAATGAAGAAAAAAAAAAAGAAAATCCACATTGCCTGCCAATTAATAGCAATAAAGTGTTTAATCTGGATTTGTTGAAATCAAAGTAAAGATACTTCACTTAAGACCATGGTAGTATTAAAAGAGGTTTAATTTCCAAGGTAGGGGCAGCCAGGCGGCGCAGGAATAGAGCGTTGGCCCCGGAGTCAGAAAGACCTGAGTTCGGATGTGATCTCAGACACTTAACACACAAACAGAAACCGTAGCCTTGTGACCTTGGGCAAGTTACCTAACCCCAATTGCCCTCCAAAAAGAAAAAAAAATAAAAAATAAAAAAACAAAAAAAAATTCCAAGGTAAAAGTAAGGAATTACAATATCCCTGTATACTACAAACACCTTAACTATTCAATAAATGTTGACGTGAACTGAATTGATCTGTACATAAATAAATCAGGAAGTAAGAAGTCCTGATTTATGACCACAGCTATGACTTGATTAGGATAACAAATGTGGGGTATTTTGAGATTAAAAATCTCTGTAACTGAGCACAAAAAAACCCCTCAATTAAAATAACCCTAATACCATCTTCCCCATTTGCAATTCTACTTTTAGGTGAAGGAAGCAAATCAGAACAAAAGCAGCTCATACAAGAGATTTTTTTTTCCCCTGGAGGATACCCTGAGAATGCTTCATCATGTTTTGAAGGTTATCCTGGGTTTTTGTAAGGCTATGCTGGTGAAGCATAAGTTCTTAAAGATTCTTCCAATCAAGAAAGGCTTTGAGTACAGTCCTGACAGTGAACTGGAACTCTGTAGTCTAAAGACAAGCTTTGTTAAAAATGGAGAGTCTTTTTTTTAACCATGTTAGCCACAGGGTATTGCATATAATGACCATAGTAACTCTTGAAGATTATTTCTGAAATTTTAGTTTGGTTGCAATCTGCCTGCAGTATCTCTGACAAAGAAAACACAAATCCTTGAAGTACTGAAATCAGCTGAACCAACATATGCATCAAAAACTGTCATTTTGACAAAGACTTGACAATCTTCAAACTTAGTGCCAATAAAATCTGAATAACAACTTAGCATAATAATCAAACATGCCTTTTGTGAATTGAATAAATACAGTTTAAACATACACACATCACTATTTTTCAAACATGTATGTTCTTTTGAATAGCAAAATAGAACAAATTCACTAAAAAGCATTACTAATCCATACTAACTTTTTGTTATCTTGTTTTATTCACAATCAACGAATAGTAATAGTACATCCTCTATTACTTAGGGGTCCTCCTACCTGAAGAGACTGATTCCAGGACAAAAAGGATACTAGCTTGCAGAACAGAGAGCTTGAACTTTTAAATGGCAGATTTTAGGGTTTAGTTTACTAGGGAAAAGGGGTAATTTACATAGTGCTTTAAGATTATCTCACCTGATCCTCACAGTGACCTTGTGAGGTAAGTGCTATTAGTATCCTCATTTTACAGATGAGGATACTGAGGACTAAGAAGTTAAATGGCTTGTTCAGGATCACACAGCTTTTGTTGTCGTTATTCAGACGTTTCAGTCATGTCAGACTCTGTGACCCCAGCTGGGGTTTTCTTAGCAAAGATACTGCACTAGTTTGCCATTTCTTTCTCCATCTCATTTTACAGATGAGGAAATGAGGCAAATCGGGTTAAGTGACTTGCCCAGGGTCACACAGATAGTAAGTGTGTGAGAGGCCAGATCTGAACTCAAGAAGATAAGTCTTCTTAACTTCAAGCCCAGCACTCTGTCCACTATGTCACCTACCTGCCCAGTTTCTAAGGTAAGATTCGAACCAGGTCTTCCTGACTCCAAATCCAACATTCTATCCACTGTGCTACCTTGTTGAGAATCGGACTTCTCTTAATTCAACAATTACTGAGTTCTTACTATGTACAAAGTATTCTGCTAGAACACATAATGCTTGCCTTCGAGTAACTTACAACCTACTGTATACATACACTTGTGGACATGTGTTTGGAGATGGGAAGATTAGGTATGTACACAAATAATCATATTTTAATTTGTAAGAAAGTTAAGTGTATATAGGACAGGTCAAAGTGGTCTAAGAAAGTAAAAGATTGAGGGATTATTTCTGGCCAAGAAAATAGAGGAACTTAGCATGCAGAAAATATAATTCATCTTTCCCTCCAAAACCACCCTTCTTTCTAACTTTGCTATTTCTGCTAGGTCACCACTGTTCTTCCAGTCATATAGGTTCACAACCTTGGTGTCATCCAAAATTCCCCACTCACTCATCCCTACCCTATGAATCGACAACTCCTGTTGCTTCTCCAAAAAATCCCTTGTTATATTTCCTCCTCTCCAAACATTCAAGTCTCTCTGCTTTAATTCATCCATCACACAACCTCCAAAGCAATTCTCCTAAAGTAGAGGTCTGGCCATATCATCTTGCTACTCGATAAGCTCCTGTGGCTCCCTGTTACATTTAACGTCAAATATTAATTCTGCTATTAGACATTTAAAGAACTTTACAAACTGGATCCTTCCCACCTTTAATAATAATAATAATAATAATAATAATAGTAATAATGATACTATTAACATTTATATAGAGCTTATTCTGTGCCAGGCATTATGCTAAGTGCCATTATCATCTCATTTTATCATTACGGTAGTTCTGTGAGGTAGGTGCAAATATAATTTCATTTTACAGTTGAGACCTCTGAAGCACATGGAGGTTTAGGGACTTATCCAGGGTCACACAGCAAGTAAGTGTCTGAGGCTGGAGTTGAACTCAGGTCTTCTGGATTCCATGTCTGGTGCTCTATCTGCTGTGCCACTTCACTGCCTCTTTCAGGCTCCTTACACTTGACATACCATCACATATTCTGTGTTTCCCCTCCCCTCCTTCATACCTAGGAGTGACGCTCAATCTCCAAGCAGCAGAACAGGCCTGAAATGCACTCTCCTTAGTTCTGAAAGAAAATCTTGCTGATCCTCATAACCATTATTTCTCTTTATCCCCAAACCACCTTTCTACTTATTTTGAATATATTAATCTACACTCTCTTTCCTATTAGAAATACAAACTCCTTAAGCACAGGAGTGTCTTACTTTTCTTTTTCTATCCCCGGTGCTTAGCACAGGGCCTAGCACATTGTAGGTACTTAATAAATGCTTGTTGACTGATTGATCATTAGAGGAGGAGGCGTTAGCCTTAAAGGAGGATTTCATTAGATAGATAAGATGGGTTTAAGACAAATGCACAGATGGGAAAAGACAGAAATTGGCAAACAGTGAGCAGTCCAGTTTGGTGGGAAACTAGAACACATAAAATGGGGCTGGAAAGGTGGATGGGAAGCCAGATTCTAAGAGACTGAAGAGTGTACTGCAGCATGGAGTGGAGGCCCTGAATACAAACTGTTCTTTCTCAAAGTTGAGCAGTGAGGAAGAGATATTATATAGGTTAATCATTAGAGAAACAGGAGAGGCCTAAGAATGATTAGTGTTTTTAAATTTCTTTTATTCTGAATTTAACAAGCCACAGAAAAAGAATATTCTCCTATCCAGGGCTTGGGAACCTGTGGCCTTGGGGCCAAATGTGGCCCTGGGGCCAAATGTGGCCCTCTAGGTCCTCAAGTGAGACCCTCTGACTGAATCCAAACTTCACAGAACAAAATCTAAGGAGACTGGCCTCGAGGTTGCTGCTTCCTCATCCCTAGATAAGGGAATATTCTTTTCTGTGGTCATTCTTAGAGTAATAACTATCTTATCTCTTCCTCACTGCTCAACTTGAAGAAAGAACAGTTTGTATTCAGGGCCTCCACTTCTAAGGGGAATTTTTTTCTGTGAAGTTTGGATTCAGTCAAAGGGCTGCAACTGAGGTGTGAGTTGAATATAAAGGGATGATATCTAAAAGATAAAATTAAGGGATGAGAGAGGAATGTACTGGGAGAAAGAGAAAGGAAGAAGCAGAAAGGGGTAAATTATCTTATACAAGAGAGACAAAAAAAAAAGCTTTCACAATAGCGGGAAAGAGAGCAGAGGTGACAGGGAGTGAGTGAACCTTATTCTCATCAGAATTGGCTCAAAGAGGGAATGACATATATGCTAAATTGGGTACAGTAATCTATCTTATCCTTCAGGAAAGCAGGATGGAAGGGGATAACAGAAGGTAGGGGAGGTGACAGAAGGGAGGGGGTAGTCAGAAGCAAAACACTTGAGGAGGGACAGGAGGAAGAATAGAGAGAAGAGAATAAATGGGGGGAAGAGTATGGAGGGAAATATAACTAGTCTTTCACAATATGACTACTATGGGAAGTGTTTTACATGACCACACACGTATGCAAATTGCTTGCCTTCTCAGTGGGGAGTGGAGGTGGGGAAGGAGGAAGGGAAAGAATTAGGAATTCCAAGCTTGAAAAATGAATGTTAAAAATTGTTTTTACATGTAACTGGGGAAAAATAAAATACTAAATGAATTGACTGATTTTTTAAAATAAAAAAAACCTTCTGTTTGGCTTTTAAAGCTCCTCTTACCCTGAACCCTTCCTGCCTCTGCAAGCTTAAAGTTTATAACCTCCTTTACATACTCTGTGATCTAATGACACTAGCTTTCTGTCTTCCCTGCACAAGATACTCGACATTCTGACTATTTATTTTCACTGGTTATCCCCCAAACTTGGACTTCTGCTCCTCACCTGCACCTCTTGGCTTCCTTCAAAGAACAGCTAAAATCCCACCTTGGCTAATGCTAGGACCTAACCACTGAGGTTATCTCCAATTTATCTTGTATCTCTCCTGTTTGTACATAGTTATTTGCAGGTTGAACCTTGGGAACTCCTTGAAAGGGCAGAGACTTTTTTTTTTTAACGTTTCTATGAATCCCCAATGTTTAACATGGTATCTGGCACAAAACAGGTACTTGTCTGTTAACTTGACTTGACTCAGTTACTTTTTTGATTCTCTGCTTCCAAGCTATTCCTCTGTTTAGCTACACTTATTCATGAGCAACAAGTGGAATAACTAACACTTCCAGCTTCAAACTTAGCTAATGCGAGGTGGCATAGTAAACTCATGAACTTGGCTGAGCTTGTGCTCCAACCATCTCTAATACCTATAAAATATGACTCTAAACAAATTTTAGAGCTACAGAACCCACAAAGTGACAGAGAGAAACAAATCTCCCACTGAAGCTATCCCGGCAGGCTGATAGGAAGGATCTATCATACCTAGCTAGGAGCCAAGCACAGTCCCACATGAGCCACCCAATCCCAGACTCAGGGCAGCCTCAACCAGTAGCCCAGAGCACCAGAGCACATTTCAGGAGGGTGAATCACCAGCAGCTGTGAGAGTTTCCAGACTTCTCAACCAATAAACAGCAAAGAGAAAGTAACAGGTCAGTGGGGAACTCTGTTGAAACTGGGTGACAGAAGAGCACTGTCTGGCCCCTGCCCCCAGGGTGAGAGGTGGCTGAGGCATGGTGGCTGCCTCCAGAGCTCCTGGCCTGCAGATCATGGGGGGACCAAGCCACAATTCAGAAGGTAATAGCTCTTGCTCTGACCTGCTTGGATCTAGATTGTGCTCTTAGGTGGTGGTCCTGGGGTGAGAAGCATCAGTATACCAGAGCTTGTGGCGGCTATAGAGAAAGAGCCCTCCTCAGACCTCTGACAACATTTGTGAAAACCCCAGCAATTTGGGACAAAGTTCTCCACTCTGGAAGCTGAGTTCTACCATGGCAAAGAGCTCAAAAGTCAAGTAATTGGCTGGCAAGATGAGCAAGCAGAGGAAGCACAATCAGACCATAGAATCCTTTTTTGGGGATGAAAAAGGATCAAGACCTGGAACCAGAAGAAGTCAAAAAAGGCAAAACTCTTGCATCAAAAGTTTCCAAGAAAAATATGAACTGGTTATAGGTCATGGAGGAGCTCAAGAAGGATTCTAAAAATCAAGTAAGAGAAGTAGAGGAAAAATTGGGAAGAGAGATGAGAATGATGCAAGGAAATAATGAAAAGCCAGTTGTCAGCCTGCTAAAGGAGACCCCAAAAATACTGAAGAAAATAACACCTTAAAAAATAGACTAGGGGCGGCTAGGTGGCGCAGTGAGTAGAGTGACGGCCCTGGAGCCAGAAGGACCTGAGTTCAGTTCCGGCCTCAGCCACTTAACACACACAAACAAACAAACAAAAAAAACCTAGCCCTGTAACCTTGGGCAAGTTACTTAACCCCAATTGCCCTCCAAAAAGCCAAAAAAAAAAAAGAAAAAATTGACTAACTCAAATGGCAAAAGAGGCCCAAAAAGCCAATAAGAGAAGAGTGCCTTAAAAAGTCAAATTGCCCAAATGGAAAAGGAAATTTTAAAAACTCACTGAACAGAATAATTCCTTCAAAATTAGACTGGAGCAAATGGAAGATAATGACTTTATGAGAAATCAAAACACTATAAAACAAATCCAAACAAATGAAAAATAGAAGGCAATGTGAAATATCTCATTGGAAAAACTACTGACCTCAAAAATAGATCCAGGAGAGATCATTTTTAAATTATTGGACTACCTGAAAGTCATGATCAAAAAAAGGGCCTAGAAATCATCCTTCAAGAAATTCTCAAGGAAAATTGTCCTGTTATTCTAGAACCAGAGGGAAAAACAGAAATTGAAAAAAATTTACTGATAACCTCTTGAAAAAGATCCCAGAGGGGCGGAGCCAAGATGGTGGAGTAGAAACAGCTCATCCAAGCCACTCTGCCCCCAGATTCCCCCCAAACTATGTAAAAGGGGACTCCGAACAACTTCTGGAGCCCCAGCACCCACAGAACGACACAGAGAAGCTAACCTCCCGCTGAGGACAGCCCAGCAGCCCTGCAGGAAGGACCAGCACAGCGGTCTGGGAGCCCGCAGCGTGCAAGGCGCAGAGCACAGGAAGCAGAGCCGAGTGGAGCCCAGGTCCGTGTGAGCTGAGGTTTTCACCCCAGGGCGGCAGGGCCAGGAGCTGGCTGGAGGAACCCCAGAACACCAGCAGCTCTGGCGACTCCAGAATTATCAACATAGACATGCCTAGGACAAAGTAAGAGGTTAGTGTCCTATGGACTTTGGGACCTGTATTTGGGGGAATGCGTCAGCTCCCTCCCCTGGGGGCTAGAAGCCACTGAGGAGACATGCCATTTTGTAGTTTTCAGAGGCAGCTCTGGCTCCCGGCCTGCAATTAATTGTAGGGAGATCCAGCGATCAGTCTTGGGGGGTAATCGCTCTTGCTTTAACCTCCCTGGATCTGGATTGTGATCTAGGGTGGAAGTTGTGGGTGGGTTTACAGCTTGCCAGAAACGGAAGTTGCCCCCACACGTTTGGGACGAAAATTCCTCTATCTGGCCTTAAAGCCATAGTGTGGCAACAAGCCCAAAAGTCAAGTAATTAAGTGGCAACATGCCAAGGCAAAGGAAACAGAAAAATGCAACCCTAGACTCCTATTTTGGGGGCATAGAGCGGGAAAAGGACTGTGAGGTCAGAAGTCCTGCTCCAAAAGCCCCAGGGGAAAACATGAGCGGGTTGCAGGCCATAGAGGACCTTAAGAAGGACTTTAAAAATCAGATAAGAGAAGTGGAGGAAAAATTAGAAAGAGAAATGAGAAGGATGCAGGAAAAGTATGAAATGAGGGTCAACAGCCTGACTGAGGAAAACAACACCTTAAAAAATAGACTAACTCAAATGGCAAAGAAGGCCCAAAAGAGCAATGAGGAGAAGAATGCCTTAAAAAGTCGAATTTGCCAGATGGAAAAAGAACCTCAAAAGTTCACTGAGGAGATTCATTCCTTCAGAGTTAGACTGGAGCAAATGGAAGCTAATGACAAATGAAAGATTAGAAGGCAATGTGAAATATCTCATGGGAAAAACCACTGACCTGGAAAATAGATCCAGGAGAGAAAATTTAAAAATTATTGGACTACCTAAAAGCCATGATCAAAGAAAGAACCTAGAAATCACCCTTCAAGAAATTCTCAAGGAAAATTGCCCTGATGTTTTAGATCCAGAGAGCAAAAGAGAGGTTGAAAGAATCCACAGATCACCTCCTGAAAAAGATCCCAAAAAGAAAACTCCCAGGAATATTGTAGCTAGGTTCCAGAATACCCAGATCAAGGAGAAAATACTCCAAGCAGCCAGGAAGAAACAATTTCAATATTGTGGAAACACAATCAGAATAGCCTAGGACCTGTCAGCTTCTACACTGAGGGATCGAAGGGCATGGAATATGATATTCCAGAGGGCAAAAGAACTGGGAATGAACCCAAGGGTCACCTACCCAGCAAAACTGAGTATTTTGTTTCAGGGGAAAATATGGTCATTCAGTGGAATAGAGGACTTTCAAGCATTCTTGAGGAAAAAACCAGAATTGAATAGAAAATTTGACATCCAGACACAAGAAGGAAGAGATGCCTGAGAAGGTAATCAGGGAAAAGAAATCAAAAGGAACTTATCAAAGTTGAACTATTTACATTCCTATATGGAAAAGCAATAACGGTGACTGATGATATCTTTCTCACTATGAAAATAATGGAAGAAGGGTGTGTGGTCATATAAATACATATGTGAATGTGTGTGTATATGGTTACAGTTATATATGGATAGAGGGCATAGGTTGAATCTGTTGGGAAGGGAGAATATTCAAGGGATGAAATTATGAGGTGAGAGAGGAAAGTGGCAAGAGGAGATGGGGAGAGACAGGGTAGGGTAAACTATCTCATGAAGAAGAAGCAAGAGGAAGTGGTTGCAAGGGAGAGGGAGAATAGGAAGGAAAAAAAAGGCAAAACCACATTCTCATTGAATTTGGTTCAGGGAGAGAATGACATACATACTAAATGGGATATCTCAACCTGCAGCAGAATAGGGGGAAGGGGGATGAGAGGAGGGATGATGGATGGGAGGGCATCCTTGGGGTGAGGGGAGGTTGGAAGTACCCACTATAGAAGAGGGACAGGATCATGTAGGGAATGGACCAGGTGGGGGGTGGGATGAGTGGGAGGGAATTATAAGCAGTCTTGTACAATATATCTACTATGATAATGTTTTGCATAGCTAGACATGTACAACATATACTGAATTACTTATCTCCCCAGAGGGAATGGGTGACAAGGGAGGAAGGAAATGGATCTGAAATTCGAGGTCTTAACATTAAATGTTTCAAATATATATAAATACTATTATTAATACTCTGTTGCTTATAATTGGGAGATAAGATGTGCAGGCATTGGGACACAAAGATTCACCTTCCTCTAATGGAAAAGTCGAAGGGGGTATGGGAGAAGGTATGGGAGAAAGCAGATTGGAGGAAGCGATATCTTGTGGGACTGCTATTCTGGGAGGTGGGGTAGGGGAATAACGGGGGGAAAATGATTGCAACTCAAAATCTGGCGGAAATGAATGATGTAAAACAGAAGTTAATAAAGCATTTGTTTAAAAAAAAAAGAATAGGGAAGATATGTATATACAGAGAGTATGTTAGGAAAGACATTCTAGTTTGAGAAAATAACGTGATTACCATAAAACTGAGAGAGAGTATGGTGTGTAGGAGGTAGAGGAACAGTAAGAATATTTACTGTCTTGATGATGAGTATTTATAATTTGTAGTATTTGTCCAAATGCAAAAAAGCAAAAGGCTCAAAGAATTAGCATATTACAAAAATGTATATGTCATCTTAAAAAAATAAAGCTAAACTATGAGGTAAAAAAAGAAAAAAAAAAGATCCCAAAAAGAAAACTCCTAGGAATATCATAACCAAATTCCAGAGTTCCACGGTAAAGGAGAAAATATTACAAGCTGTCAGAAAGAAACAATTTAAATATTGTGGAAACACAAGCAGGATAACACAAGATCTAGCAGCTTCTACATTAAGGGATCGAAGGGCTTGAAATACGATATTCCAGAGTTCAAAGGAGCTAGGACTAAAACCAAGAATTACCTACCAAGCAAAACTGAGTATAATGTTTCAGGGGAAAATATGGTCATTCAATGAAATAGAGAACTTTCAATTATTCTTGATGAAAAAACCAGAGCTGAACAGAAAATCTGACTTTCAATTACAAGAAGCAAGAGAAGCATGAGAAGGTAAACACACTTAGCTGATGCAATCATGACAAAATCTTTCTGTGTTTAGACAGAGGATCTCTTTATGAACAACTCTACCTTGGCTTATGATTAATAATTGATCTCATTTCCTGTCTACAGTAAGATAAATTATATCTATCCCCAAATCATGTAATGGTTCCAGTGGCCATATTTTTTTTCATTATATAATAATATCTTTGTCACTTTCAAAACTCAGCAACAACTTCTCTCAGAATTTACAGTCAAACTCAATTGACAACAACCATATTTAAGTGTAAAAGTTTCTCTTATAACTCAGAAGAGGTTTAACTGCAAAAAACTATAAAATACAGTGCATTACACCTTTTCCCTCCTGTAATGGAAGAAACAAATTCTAATCAATGGAGCTGAGGAAATGAGGAAAATAAAACTGGTGTAGTACTACTTAGTGAGGGTATAATGTCAGGTAAGTCACTTACCTGTCTTTTTCTAGACTTCAGATTTTTCTTCTGTAAAATGAAGGAGGTAGATGTGATGTTCTCTTAAGGCCCCTTCTAATTTTAAAACACTGAATTTTACAAAACTATTAGTACTGAAATACAAAACTATTATTATTAAAACAAAATTGTTCAGTCTGACTCTCTGTGACCCCATCTGGGTTTTAATTGGCAAAGATACTGAAGTGGTTTGCTATTTCCTTCTCTGGCTCATTTTATAGATGAGAAAACTAAAGCAAACAGGGTTAAGTGACTTGCCCAGGGTCACAAAACTAGGAAGTGTCTGAGGCTAGGTTTAGACTTAGGAAGATGAGTCTTCCTGGCTCTAGGTCAGGCACTCTATGCACAGTGCCACCAAGCTGCCCCCAAAATAAATCTAGTTAACTTTCAACTTCAAGAGCAATCAACAGATTATGGAATTTTGAAGAATTATAACACTGTTAAAGAAAACAAACTTTTAAAAAAGTATACCAAATCAGCATAAAAATATTTGTCAGAATGAAGTTGCAATGGGTATAAACCAAAAAGAAGGTCAGACATAGAACTCTGCTTAAATGGTACACACAAGACTGGGAGAGATGTGTATGCTTACAAGAAAAGGAGGAGGAATGATTAAAAAAACAGAAATTAAAAAAGCTTGAGAAAAAGGATAACTGAGTTCCATAGTCAATAAACATTTTGTTTATTGTTTATGTATCTGTTCTGTAAAACTTGGGACTCAGTCAAAAGGCTGCACCCAAGGGCCTAGAAGGCCACATGTGGCCTTGAGGTCACATATTCCCCACCCCTGATAGACCAACCATTCTAGAAAATAATTTGGAACAATGCCTAATAAACTATTAAACTGTGCATACCCTTTGATTCAAAGATACTGCTACTAGGTCTATATCCTAAAGAGATCAAAGAAGGAGGGGAAAGACCCATATATGCAAAAATATTTATAGCAGCTCTTTGTTGTGGCAAAGAAACTGAGGGCATGCCCATCAATTTGGGAATGGTTAATGAAGTTTTAGCACTCGAATGTGAAGGAATAATCTTGTGCTGTAAGAAATGAGAAAGGGGATGGTTTTGGAAAAACCTGGCAACACTTGTATGTATTGATGCAAAGTGAAGTGAGTAGAGCTAGAATAACTTATATAATAATAGCAATACTGTGAAGATCACAAACTTAAAAGACTTTAGCAACTCTTACCAACACAACGATCCACCATAATCCCAAGGGACTCATGATGAAACACCTCCACATAAAGAGCCGATAGACTCAGATTGTAGCACGTGGTCTTCTCATATTTTTTTCTTTTTGCTAACTGCCTTGGAAAAATTACAGCAGGGTCCATGAACTTGGTTTTAAAAAATATTTTTATAACTATTTATAACAATTTCAATATAACTGGTTTTCTTTGTAATCCTATGCATTATTCTGTAGATTTAAAAATATTATTCTGTGAGAGGTTCATTAAATAAGAAAGATTAAGAAATCCCATATTATCTATCTAGGACTAGTATCCAAGAGATATTCTCTTCCCAGGAAGAATTATGGGTACAAGGGTCACCATAGCGGTCTGTAAGCCAGGAGGTAGAAAGTAAGGTTCAGTGATTCTACCTAATTCTAAAGAAGGTCTCATTTGGTCTGTTACACCAAAGAGAGTCCTAGAATCACCCCACTTCTCTGCAATATCTGGATTCAGGAGTCAGACTTTCCAGAAAGGCCTTTTTTTCTACTTTTCATATAGTTTGGGATCCTTTAAAACTCTTTCATAAACTAAACAAAGAATATAACAGTTTGTCATTCTAAGTTCCCTACTTCAAAGAAAAACCAAGAAGTCCTAGTCATCTTTAAGAGTTGGTCCTCCAAGAGCAGCTAGGTGGCTCAGTAGATAGAGCACTAGGCCTGGAGTCAGAAAGATCTGAGTTCAAATCTAACCTTAGACATTTATTAGCTGTGTGACCGTTGGTAAGTCAATTAACCCTGCCTATCATATTGGTTAAAATGATAGATGTCCTTTAATTGGGAAATAGTTAAACAAGTTGTGGTATTATAATTGTGATGGAATATTACTACGCTATAAGAAATAATGAGCTGATTAATTTTAGAAAAACATGGAAAGACTTAGACCTATAAAGGAAGATGCTATTCACTTCCAAAAAAAGAACTCATAATTAGAAATATATACAGTATGGCTTTACGTGTATATACCTAGACATATATACCTGTATGTGTATATACCTAGACCAACATCTAATTACTTACCAAGCACAAATCTGGCTTGGCAAAAAAAAAAAAATATATATATGTGTGTGTGTGTGTGTGTGTGTGTGTGTGTGTGTGTGTGTGTGTGTGTGCATGTGCCTGTGTGTGTGTGTATTTGTGTTTAATTATAGCAGAGAACAAAAAACTTAGAAGGAAGCACAGAAAAGCTGGGTAGCTTTGAAAACAATATGTAGCATTTACTACATAGTTTAAACCATCTGAAATGGAAATTTATGGTTTTATATTGAATCCTCTTTTTATGTTCTGCTATATACATGAAGTTTAAAATGGATAAAACTTTTTTTAGAAGAGTCAGTACTCCTGAAAAATATTATTAATAAAGCTTTTTAATAATAAAAATTGTCACCTACCAGATATAAAAATTCCTACTATTTATTTTCACAGATTCAATATACTATCCACTCTCAATCCTATGTATATAATGTACTCTGTGGATTGTAGTATAATACATGACCAATTTATAATATTCAACTGACTTCCTTCAAATGACCTGCTCATATCCCAGGTTATAATAGCTAACTCCAAGGAAAGGTAGCCTTGAAAAGGATTAAAAACTATCTATGGATAATAAGGAGTAATTTGATAAAATACAAATTTTATACCTCTTATAAAAATCTTAACACCTATAAGGCATTGCTGTTTGCATGAAGGTAATCCAAGATTCCGTTAGTTACATGGTAATTTAATATACTGAATTTTGCTATTACTAACATGAATCAGGCAAAAAATCTAGTAAATATTAACTTCACATTTACAATATGTGGTCTGGGGCAGTTTGGGTAGCTTAACAGTTAACAGAATCAAAAGAAAAGGACCTCTGTTTTCACTGATTCATCATGGAAGGACATACAGGGATGAATAAAGCACCTCTAGTTTTATCCTGAAGCTTGAAAGGTTTCTGTAACAATTATATAATGTAAGTCAATTGGAAAAATCTCAAGTGATAAATTTTACTTGGGAGAACATTTTCTACTTCCCAACAGCTGGTTATAACTTTTATTCATGCTTTTAATTCCATCCTCAGTTTCCTCATCTGCAAATTAAAGAGCTGGGCAATAAAGGTCCCTTCTAGCTATATTACCTTTTACTTCTGGGACTCTGTTCCTTCAATTCTTTTTCTATTCCACATATCAAATCCCTTCTTTACATTCATGTCTTTTCTTCTCCCTGTAGATATTCATCAATCTCTACATGTCGAAAAAGCCAACACTTAAACCAACAATCCTTTCTAGCTACCCATGTTATTTCTGCCTCAAATGAAAACTGTTCATTATTGTTTCCACTAACCACAAAGATTCTAAGCAAGTCATCTAAACCTCTTTGAGCCTTAATTTCCATTTTAAAAAACAGGAATAATAATACTTTTGCTACTTATCACACATATGTGTTTCAATGAAAGTGTTTTATAAGTGGGATGTCTCAGAAAGAGTTGAGTCTCCCCACATAAAGATCTTCAACAGAGGATGGATTAACTCTTGTTGGTTATGTTATAGTGGGGATTCTTTTAGTGTATAGGTTGGATTATAATCTCTTCCAATTATCAAAATCTGTGATTATGTAAAGTGAAATACTATATAAATGAGTCATTATTTCAGCCATATCACACACTGAAACTTCTTGAAGGATACTAACAACCTCTTTTTTGACAAACCAAATGGCCTTTTCTCTCACTTAGTGCCTAGGACATAACAGGCTCTTAAATTCTTATTGATGGATTCACGGTTATTTTTTCCTATCCTCTGTGGTACATAGGAGTTTTATCATGTACTCCTTGAAACAGTTTTAGTCTAATCTCTCTCTCTCTCTCTCTCTCTCTCTCTCTCTCTCTCTCTCTCTCTCACACACACACACACACACACACACACACACACACTTCCTTAATTTACATATTTAGATCTGATCTCTTGCCTAAGTACCAGTTCCAAATCTTCAACTACTAAAAATTTGTTTTAGAGGTCCCATTCCACCATCACCCTAAATTCAGCATACTAAAATCAAAACTAAATCCTTTTCCCTTTCTTTTTCACCTATTTCCAGACACTGACAAATATTGATTTTTCCTTTCAATGTCTTTCTTGTTATTTCCATTCCTATTGCTACCATCCTGATTTAGGACCACAATACAGAAAACAGATCTTATAATTACAGAATTTTAGAGATGGGAGATAAGAGGTCTACTGAACCCAAAGACCTCATTCTTTTTTTCCCTCCTACCAGTAAGCCTTAGGAATTCTCTCTCTTAGGGTGTCTTGATCTAGTTTCTCAGTGCCACCACATCTTCACCTTTACTTGTGGGAAAGGAAATAGGATATTTCCTTTCATATATGCCCTCCTTATCACATTTGCTTCCCTGCCCCAGTATTTTATTGCTAAGTACTTTAAGCTAAACTTAAATAATCATCATGGAAAAGTTTTTTTTTTCTTTTTAAACTGCAGATGGTTTAACTATTCCTGTTTCTATATGTAGACCTATAGGGAATTAATCACAATAGCTAGAATTTAAATAGCACTTTAAGTTTTACAAAGTGCTTTAGATATGTTATTTGAGTCTCATAACAACCCTGTGTGATAGAAACTATTATCTCCATTTTACAGAAAGGGAAAATGAGGCTAAAATTAAGGAAATAGGCCTTCACCTTGCTTAGTTCCTTTCCCCTTTCTTGACTGTTTGCCTTTCAATTCTGACAGCCACAAATTTGGCTGTCTGATGTCTCAGATCTTCTAGAATATTCTTCTTCAAAGCACTTTAAATATATTATCTTGATGCTCACAACAAATCCATCAGATAGGAGCTCATGGATAATTATTATACTCATTGTACAGATGAGAATTCCTTAAGGCTGTTAGTAGACAATAAACTTCAGTTCTGGGTGCAAGAGTCACAGGCTTTACACATCTGCTTCTACATCCTTAGTTCTCTCCCTGAACCTAAGACCTCCTTATACATTATTTCCTTCACCCTAAGTTTTGCTTTTCATGGATTTTTAGAAGTCTATCCTTGATCCTTGGTTCCATGTGACAATTCCTTATTATTCCTTATTATCCAATGACAATTCCTTATTTGGCCACCAAAGATTACCTCCCCTTGATCTCAGCCTTCCTGAAACTGGTCAAAGGCAAAGAGACAAAAATAGGAATACATTCAGAGAATGACGTATAATTCAATCTAGTTATATTATTGAGTACCTATTGTAGGGGAACTGTGTGAGATGATACTGGAAATAGTCTGGGACCAGATTGTAGCAGGCTTTGAATAGCAAGTTAAAGTGTTTGGATTTTATTAACTAGGTAACTGGAAGCCATTATACATTCTGAACCAGAAAGACTGGCCAATCCAAGTGGGACTTTAGGAAGATCAATGTAATGATACTCTGCAGGGTGAATTGAATCAAGGACAGACTGAAGGCAGGAAATCAGTTAAGAGGATATTGCAATCATCTGATTGTGAGGAAATGTGGATAGTCTGTGTGTAATGGTAATGTAATTTTGAATTTGAAGATCCCTTTGTGTTGGCAAAAGTAGCAGGTACTTAGCACTTAGTAACTGATCAAGCCTCTGTTGGGGAAACAGAAGATATAAACTCCTGTCTCCTGTTCCTGATGTAACAGGAAGAGATTGGCTGAAACAGGAAGTAGCCAATGCTGTGTATATAAGAAAAGCCCCAGAGAGGCACAGTCAGAATTTTCTTGAGACTAAGATCTGGTGGCAGAACAGCTCCAGAACAATAAAGAACTGAGCCAGATGTGGTGGTGGAGCCATGTAGTCCCACGGCTAGTTTTTGTGTTACGCTTCTGAGGCAGGATTTGAACTCTTGACTTCTCCTGACTCCAGGGCTGGTGCTCTACTCACTGTGCCACCTAGCCGCCCCTCCAATCTAATTTTGAAGGCATTATTCTCTTCAGTGACTTTTTGAAATTCCTTTTCCATCTGGCAAATTTGGCTTTTTAAGGCATTCTTCTACTCAGTGGCTTTTTGGGCCTCTTTTGCCATTTGAGCTAGTCTATTTCTTATGGTGTTATTTTCTTCAGTGTATTTTTGGGTC
Source organism: Gymnobelideus leadbeateri (assembly GCA_011680675.1). Taxonomy (NCBI): domain Eukaryota; kingdom Metazoa; phylum Chordata; class Mammalia; order Diprotodontia; family Petauridae; genus Gymnobelideus; species Gymnobelideus leadbeateri. Next base: position 289,566 of record WOXC01007010.1, on the reverse strand, counting down.
TACTTTAGCAGGCTGTTGACTTGGTTTTCATGAATTCTCCTCCATCATTCTCATTTCTCTTCCCAATTTTTCCTCCACTTCTCTTACTTGATTTTCAAAATCCTTCTTGAGCTCCTCTCCATGGCCTGTAACCATTTCATATTTTTCTTGGAGGCTTTTGATGCAGAAGTTCTGTCTTTGCTGTCTTCCTCCCACTCCATGCCTTGATCCTTTTTGTCCCCCCAAAAAGGATTCTATTGTCTATTTGTGCTTCCTCCTATTGCCAGCCAATCACTTGACCCTTGAGCTCTTTGCCATGGTAGAACTCTGCTTCCAGAATGGAGAAAGCTTTGTCCCAAATTGCTAGGGTTTTCACAGCTGCTGGAGCTATTAGGAGGGAGCCCTCTCTACAGCACCCACAAGCTCTGGCTCACTGGTCACACACCCCAGGACCACCACTCAAGATGTTGATCCAGATCCAAGCAGCTTAAAACAGATGTTAGGCAACATACTATCAGAATCTTTCTTACAGAATTATATGAGGAGTCAATGATTTAGCCACAGAGAACATTTGAAAAGTGTAGGATTAGGACAGTTTGCATTTTTATAAAATAAGCCCACACATACACATACATACATACATAATATGTATATATTTGTATGTATAATATAATTTATTGTGCTAATAAAACAAACTTAAGTCTGCAAAAGACATCCCTGACCATCTTAAACATTTGAAAAATTATGACAAATATCACAATCTAAACTATGTAAATGCTATTCAATGTTGGAATTTGTCTTTGTTTTATCATATGTTGGCTTAATAGGTTTCATGCCAAATTGAAAAACTAGAATTCTAAAGAAAATATAACAGCTGTTGTAACAGACAAGTATAGTCAGAAATCTACAAGAAGTTTGTATTTCACCTTTGTGAAAAAGTCTTGGTGTTAATACTACTTATAATCAACTTAAAATTATTTTTTTCCTAAATGGTAATAAAAATTATGCTTCTAAAAAGTAGATTATCATTTAGGCTTCTTAATTTTATATGTGGTTTATATTTTATAAGACTGTACCTCACAGGGGAAATACTGAAAAAGCAAGTAGACATCTGAGTCACTATTCATTAATTTTAAGAGGTCTTGATTATGAAGGAAAAAAAACCCATATGTATCTGAAAACTACTAAACATTCTGTTCTAAATAAAAGATTTAGAATAATGTCAATCACAATGATTTCAAAATGTGAGTACAACAGCATCAGATTGAGCATCTGGGGATTGTTTGCCCTGCTTTTGGGAAAATTCCAGGAATTATTTGTGTTGACCAGCACACTGAAGGATTAGAGACAGTCACATAGGTGAAAGTAACCATACCAGTCAGTATACAAGGCTATAAAAAACAGCTGTCTTGATGAGTTTACATGAAATTATGGCAATTTCTTTTCTGTAACTTTTTTTTTCTTGAGAATCAATTATTTTTTGTTTCCCTTAAATTGAGAGATCACTAAGTGGTGGGGAAAAGGAGACTGACAGATAAATTTCTGAGAAGGTAGAGTCAAGATGCCTGAGAAGCAGGGAACAGTATAGCAAGCTCCCTGCTCCCATACCACTTCAAATAAATTTCAGAAACATCCAGTTGTATCCTGAAAAGGAAATGCAAGAAAATGTCATACTAAGTCAATTTTCCAACCTAGGTCAGAGTGGAAAGACAGAGAGAAATATCTGTGGGTACTGGAGACAGGTAGGGTCTAGCTAGAAAGATATGGGAAAGGCTGTGCACTGGGAGGTCCCAGAGCCATACCAAGCTGTAAAGTAACAGGGCAGCAATGCAATGGGTACCATCTGGCAGCTTTGTCACCGACTACCCAGTCCTGTGTGCAGGGGTGATATTCTAGAGTAAGAAGCCCTCAGCTGTATACTGGAAGTTTAGAAGTGGCTCAGATCTCCAAGAGTTGAGTAAGGTCTCAGTTTCAGGATGAAGCCAGCAGAGGAAAAAAAAAACCGGGGAAGAAATCTCAGACCAAAAGGAAGCCTGCAGTTCTGTTAGTCTGAACCAGCAGTTTCTCAACTGGCTAACAAGAGCAGAGTCTGGTAGCAATTTACTATTGCTCACACTCAAACTTAGGTCAGGAACGTGCAGAGCTCAGACCAGGACACCAATAATACTTTCCCTTTGACCAGACCAATGCAAGTATAGAAAGCTTTCAGGTTCCCTGCTAGAACTATCTTTGAGATTCTGGAATAACAAAATACTCAATTTCCTTAAGAAAGCAGCAACAGGAACAACTCAGAGCTTGCTTCCAGAAGTATGCATAGCTTGGCCCTAACATAGAAGTCCAAAGTCAGGAAGTAAGCTGAAAGAATGAGCAAACAAAAAGAAGACTCCTACCATAAAAAGCTAATAAAGGGATAATCAAGACAAACACAGAAGAATGACTCCAAAATATCAACAAGCAAAGCCTTGTAATAAAACAAAGTTTGGTTACAAATTCAATTAGAATTACTAGAAGAGTTAAAGAATTAAAAGAAAAAGTTAAATGTTTTTTATCAGTGTAATGAAAGCACTAGAGGAAAAAACTGGAAAAGAAATGAAAGCTATGAAAGAAAGAACTGGAATGAGAATTAACATCTTGGTACAAGAGGTATAAAACCTTACCAAAGCAACATACTTCCTGAAAGTCAGAATGGAACAACTAAAAGTCACTGACTCGGAAGAGCAACAAGTACTATTAAAGCAAAATCAAAAGATGGAAAAAATAAGGGTGAAAAAAGTACAGTATCTCATAGCAAAAACAGATTAAGGAGGAAAAAATTAAGAATCATAGCACTACCTGAAGGCTTTGACAAAAAAGGGGGGGGGAGGCTTAGACATCCTATTTCAAGTAATCTTAATAGAAAATGGCCCAGACCTCTTAGAGTTAATCAATCAATAAATCAATGTATTAAGTGCCTACCCTGGGCCAGGCGCTGTGATAAGTACTGGCGATACAAAAAGAGGCAACATACAGGACTTGATTTTAAGGAGCTAAAAATCTAAAGGGAAAACTGTCAAATATATACAAACAAGCTATATGCAGGATAAATAGAAAGTAATTGAGAGGGAATCATTAGAAATAAGAATGTTTGGGAAAAGTTTCCTCTGTAGAAAACAGTATTTTACTTGGAAGCCAGTAGGCAGAAGAGATGAAAAAGCATTCCAGGCATGGAAGACAGCCAGAGAAAATATCTGGATCCAAGAGATGGAGGAGTGTCTTGTTTGTGGAACAAGGAGGCCACTGTCACTGGACTGAAGAGTAAATGGTAGGGGATATAAGAAGCCAGGAAAAGTAGGAGGGGGCTAGATAAGGAAGAGTTCTGAATGTCAAGATGATGATTTGATTTTAGAGGTGACAGGGAGGCACTGGAGTCTGCTGAGTTGGGAAGTGATTTGGTCACTTTAGGAAAACCACTTTAGTAGCTGAGTAGAGGATGGACTGGAGTGGGGAGAAATTTGAAGCAGGCCATCTTATGAGCAGGCTATTATAATACTCAAAGCATGAGATAATGAGGACCTGTACCAGAGTGTTGGCAGTAACAGAGAAGTGAAAGGGATGTATTTGAGAAATGTTATAATGGTAAAATCAACAGGCCCTGGCAAAAGATTGGTTATAGGAGATGAGAGATAGTGAAGTGTTGCCCTCTACAGTATGGAAGGTAGGAGGGGAGGAGGGTTTGGGGAAAAGATAATGAGTTCAGTTTTGGACATATTGAATTTAAGATGCCTACCTCATAACCAGAAGGCAAAACAGAAACAGAATCCACCAACTCCCTCCTAAAAGGAAACTCCCAAATGAAAACTTCAGGGAACCAAAATCCAGAGCTTCTAGGTCAAAGAAAAAAAAAATACTTCAAGTAGCCAGAAAGAAACAAGTCAAGTACTGAGTAACCACAGTCAAGATCACACACAATTTAGCAGCCACCACTATCAAGAAGCACAGAGCTTGGAATGTCATATTCCAGAAAGGAAAGGTTATAGGCTTATAGCCAAGAATAACTTATCCAACAAAAACGAGTATAATTCCACAGGGACAAAAAAGGGCCTTAAATAAAATAGAGGACTTTGTGCAATTCTAATGAAAAGAACAGAACTGCATAAAAACTTTGGAGTCCAAACAAAAATTAAGAGTAACATAAAAGGTAAACACATGTGATTTAGAACATTTTTTCATAGGCTTACCAATATCTTTAATTTCATCTTCTGAGAAGTGCCTATTCCTATCCTTTGACCATTTCTCTATGGGAGAGTGGCTTGTACTCTTATAGATTTGACTAAATTATTTGTACATTTTAGAAATACTGGTATATTTTATTAGAGATACTGGTTGTAAAAATTCTTTCCCAATTTTCCATTTCCCTCTTAATCTTGGTAACATTGGCTTTATTTGTACAGAAGCTTTTCAATTTGATGTAATCAAAATTATCCATTTTACATCTTATAATGCTCTCTAACTCTTGTTTTGTCATGAAGTTTTTCCCTCTCCATAGATCTGACAGGTAAACTATTCCTTGCTCTCCCAGACTGCTTACAGTATCAGCCTTTGTACCTAGACCATACACCCATTTCAACTTTATTTTGGAGTACGGTGTTAGATACTGGTCTATGCCCAATTTCTGCCATACTATGTCCCAGTTTTCCCAGCAATTTTTGATTATGATTGAAAGAGATATCCACATCCAGAGAAAGAGATGCGGAGTCTGAATGCAGATTGAAACAAACTACTTGCTGTATTTCTTTTTCTTGTTTTGTTTTGTTTCCTCTTTTCCACTGATCATTCCATCAGTTATAATCCTTCTTTACAACCTAATGATTAATGTGAAGATATTTGTAGATCCTATATTCCAGTGCATGCCGCCATGATGGGGGGGGGGGAGAGGAAGGGGGAGAAAATTTGAAACTCAAGGGACTGTAAAACTGAATGTTGTAAACTAAAAGTAAATAAACAAATTTAATTTTTTAAAAAAAGAAGTGATATTACCAGAATAAAAATAAAAGGTAAACACAAATGAATAATCATAAGGGACTATAAATAAGGATAAGCTTTATATTCAAATATGGAGAGTTGTGCATGTCCCTTCTGAATTCTATCATTATTAGGGGTCATAGAGGAAATCTAATTAGACAAGGTTATGTCTAGATGATCTTATGAGAAGAATGGAAAGAGAGGAAAAGGAGAATATACAGGGGGTTGAGGGGAAGAAAGGAATGTTGGGGTAAATTCTCTCACAACCAGCATGTATAAATAGACATCTATACCAACAAGGAGAAAGATTGGGGTATAGTTAATGCTTGGACTCACTCTTACCTGAATTGGTTAAAGTCAGGGAAGAATATAGACAGACACAGACACAGACATAGACACAGAGCTGGGTACAGAAATACATTCAACAGGGAAATAAAAAGGAAAGGGGAGTAGGGAAAATTTGAGGGAGGTTTTAGTTCTAAACAAAACAAATTCTAACAATGTACAAAAATATTTTAGATCTTTTTGAGGTGGCAAAGAATGGGAATCTGAGAGGGTGCCCATAAATCGGGGAAGGGCTGAACAAGTTATAACATATGGTAGATAAATGTGATGGAATACTACTGTGCTATAAGAAATGATGAAGACAGAAATGAACAGAACCAAAAGAACAATTTATACAGTGACAATAATATGGTAAAGACAAACAACCCTGAAATAATTGAGAACTCTGATCAGTATAATGATCAACCACGATTCCACAGGACTAGTGATGAAACATGCTATTCATCTCCTGATGAGAGAGCTGAAAAATTCAGAACACTGAATGAGATTTTTTTTTGGAGGATGGCCACTGCAGAAATTTGTTTGGCTTGATTATAAATGTTTGTAACAGAGGGGTTGTTTTTCATTCTTTCTCAAAAAGGTTATGGAGTTGGGGTGGTTAGAAAAGAGAATTTTAGCTGAATGGGAAAAAAAAGTTCCTGGGGAGAAAAAGGTTCTTAGCTGTGTTCTCCATCTGCCACTGTTAGGAATTCCAGGAAAGCTTGTAATGGATGGGAATAGTAGTAACAACTAGTTTGAGATGTACTAGGTAAGGCATCAATATCTATATAGGTGGATTCAGATACACTGGTTAATGTTACCTGGTTTAGAAAGCTAGTTCAGTATAGTCTAGATTTTTCTAATACATTGGATCCAAAGTGAGGGAGAATTCAGTTTTTAAAATCTGTCACCTGCTTTTGTGGATCAACACCAAGAAAACTGAAATTATGTAGCAAAGGGCAATTAAAATGAAGAAAAATATTTGGAAAATACTGAATGGCCCAGTGGCTCAAATTTACTTGGGGATACTTTTGTTTTCCTCATAATATTATTTTCAGGTTTCCTTCTACTTGTGTTTTCTATTTTTGAAAAATATAGTTATATATAGTGTTAATATAAACCTCAGGGTAGGAAACAAGAAGTATTAAGTTCTTCTCAAGGAAACTTCTCATCTTCCCTATCTAGATATAAGGCTATTCTGCCCCTGTGAAGGAATGAAAAATATCTGCACTTAAAGGAGCAATAGTTGTAAGTAAGCCATCATAATACTAGCTTAATTCTAGAAAAACTCAGAATGAACAATATTCATTTTATCTGCCCTAAAGCAGATATGCTAGAACTCCTGAGAATTTTGTTTAGTTTTCCTCTTCACTTTGGAAAACATGTGAATAGCTGCTATTAGAAAGAATATAGTAACCAAGATCAAGAGGGAGGTGGGAAATTGGGAAAGAATTTTTACAACTTGTGTCTCTGATAAAGGGCTCATTTCTAAAATTTATAGAGAATTGAGCCAAATCTATATGAATACAAGTCATTCCCCAATTGAGAAATGGTCAAAGGATATGAATAGGAAGTTTTCAGAGAAAGAAATTAAAGATATCTATAAGCATATGAAGAAATGCTCTAAATCACTATTAATTAGAGAAATGCAAATCAAAACAACTCTGAGATACCACATCTCTCCAGTCAGATTGGCTAAGATGACAAAACAAGAAAGTGACAAATGCTGGAGAGGATGTGGGCAAATTGGAACGCCAATACATTGCTGGTGGAGTTGTGAACTTATCCAACCATTCTGGAGAGCAATCTGGAATTATGCCCAAAGGATTATAAATAATTTCATACCCTTTGACTCAGCCATACCACTTCTAGGGTTATATCCCAAAGAGATCATAGAAGTGGGAGGAAGACCCATATGTACAAAAATATTTTTAGCAGCCCTTTTTGTGGTTGCAAAGAATTGGAAACTAAAGGGGTGCCCATCACTTGGGGAATGGCTAAACAAGTTGTGGTATATGAATGCAATGGAATTTTACTGTGCTATAAGAAACGAGGAGGTGACAGATTTCATAATTACCTGGAGAGACTTATACAAACTGATGCTGATCGAGAAGAGTAGAATCAGAAGAAATTTGTATACAATCACAGACATACCATATCTGTGATGACCAACTATGACAGACTGGACTCTTTTCAGCAATGCAGTGATATAAGTTAATCCCGAAAGACTCAAGAAAGTGAGAAATGCGCCATCCAGAGATATAACTAGAAAGAACTGAGCCTGAATCCTGATGGAAGCAAACTAAATGATCTTGTTCTTCTCATTGTTTGGTTTTACTTCTTCCCTACCATCTTTCATCCCACCTAGTACAATATGCCTTTGTAATTGGAATAATGTTTAATATGAATGCATTTGCAGACCCTATACTGTACTATATGCTGTCATGAGGGGAGGGGGGAGGGAAGTAAAGGAAATTTGAAAATCAAGGAACTATGGAATTGAATCTTGTAAACTGAAACTAAACTAATAAATTAATAAAAAAAAAAGAAAGAATATAAATCCCTATGCCTTCACTTAAACAATTCTATCCCAGAAGACTAAGTAACAAGGGAAAATTTTTTTTTAAACTCACAGAATTTATGAGGTTATAGAGAACAAAAGATGAGGACAGGGCAAAACCAGAAATGTGATTACATCTCCCTAATTAAAACATATTATGTGCATTTTTTATTAAATGAACAAAGTTAAAAATTATTTTTCTCTGATCAATTTCAGTAGCTCTTTCATAATACACATTTTATAAAGTACAAAAATAATGGCTTGTAGCTAAAGTCAGTCTAGTTTTAGGAATACATTCTAAACTGAAATTTGTTCAAATAAGAGTGAATGCCAAAGGTATATTTTGTATTAGTAATGAATAAAGAATACTTCTTGAAAAGATCTACTCTGGTAAAATGTTTTTCTAATCATACTATAACCACATTCATTTAAAAATAACTACTTTTAAAATCTTTGTAAAACAATTATGGTGAAAGTCTATATGAGGTCTTATTTTTCTAGTGAGCATAATGAAAAAAAGATGCAAAGAAATTTATGACTGATATGAATAAAAAGGTTCCAAGTATGTATATGATTAAACTGACATTTCTTCCATCAATGATGTTTTTTGCTATTAGACGCTTAGTCTTGTTTCCAAATGCTAATCCTGTCAAGGAATGTTTCATTATCAAACAACATTAAGTTGTAAGTTATTTCTCTACTCCCTATGGCTTTGTTTTTGTTTTTTAGTTTGGCAAAGACAGCTGCTATTAAGCTAGTATACGATGTTACCTGGTAAACAAAGGTCTTGCCACTTAAATCCTTGGCAGGAACAAATAGTTCAACATAGAAATGAATATGGTTTTATCAATGGAAATAACAATGAAGAAGAATCAATCAATTAATTAATCATTTTACCTTTAGTTCCTTGAATGGATCTACCTTGTGGCTACATCCTAAGGACCACAGGGTCCTTTGATGTGACTTGCAAGTGAAGCCACTATTTATGTTGTTTCTCTCTATTAGAACAAGAGTACAATGAGACCAAGGACTACCTGCTGTTGTTGCTGTTTTCTTATTTGTATCCCCAGCACTTAAGCACAGTACTTAAGTAAGCAGTTAATAAATGCTCATTTATTCTCTGACTCTTATTACTGTAGAAATATAGATTTAAAGTTTGAAAAGACCTCAGAGATGACCTAGGAAAATCTCTTCATTTCAGAGACAAGGAAAATGAAACCCAAGAGAGGTGAAGTCCCTTGCCTACATTCACACAGGTAGTCAAAAGCAGCTTTGAGGTGTCAGGCTATGTATTCTGACAGTAAGTTCAGACTTCTTTCCACTAGACCTCACTGGGTCCACATAAAAAGGAATTCTGATGGTTTTTATAAGCTCCTCTCAGTTCCCTTTTCTCACCATTGTCCTGCCTTCCACATCCCACTCATCTCAAGTCCTCCACCCAATCCAGTCTAGTTAAAGAAAAAATCTGTTGGCACTCTTCAACCCAAAATTTCTTTATCTGTTTTTCCATAACCTGCACTCAATGGCTTCGTTCCAAAACAAAATAACAGTGTTATATTCATCAGTTCCACTTCAACATTAAAAAATGTATGAAAAGTATGTTGTAATAACCATTAGATGCCTCATAGGAGGCACCTAGAAACATACGATTGTCCCCATTGGGAGTGCCAAGCTGCAAGCAGTCCCTGGTCTGGAACATAATTATTATGGATTTTAATGAAAAAACACTGGTAGACCCAAAAGCAATGTAAGGGAATAATGCACATGGGACCTTTGAGTTGGAGTGAGTCTGCTTGAACTAGTTCTAATGTAAACTGTATCATAGATATATTTTCTCTCTTCATCCTTTATCTCTACTAAAGTGTTTTAAAATCATAAACATTCTTTTTCCAATTTATGGCCATTGGCATAGGTATTTTATAAAGCTCTAGCAAATAACACAGGTTAAAAGAACAGGATGTCCCTTTCTTCTTCCCTGTTTATGCCCTAACATAATCCTCTTCCTCAAAGAAACATAATTTATATAGCAGAACATTCAACCTGAATGATCTGCAAAATCTTTGATAAACCTAAGTCCTGGGTCTAAAGGTAAACAGTACAGAAAAACCATATAAAGTAAATGAATAACAGTCAAATCTATATCTGATACTTCTATCTACAGGGAACTGGAAAGCAAGAAGTTTTTCATGAGTTGTCACTACAAAGAACCATGGCTCCCTCATGTGTTGGACTAGGATATATCCTAGTAACTTGTACTGGCTATTGAGTTACTCTTTGAATGTCAGAGTTGTAAGAAACTTGAAAATGATCTAATCCAATCCCCTTCCACCTACAGGAGGAGAAACTACAGCCCAGAGAAGTAAAAGGTAGGGTAGGGTCATGGAAGTATAGGGTCAAATCTCAGCCTGGCTATTTTACTCCAACAGAACTGCAGAAGATGCTGATGTTTCCTCCATCTATTTTATTTCTGGGGTTTTTTTTCCCCTCTCCTATTAAAAAAAGTGTTATGCTGTGAAGTGCTATGAATATTTTGGTGTATTTGGAACCAATCTCCCTTGGGGTATATGTCTAGCAGTGGGATCTTTGGATCAAAGGGTATGGATATTAAAGTAGTGTTAAGTGAAACACTACATAAAGGATTCTGAGTGTGGCTAGATTTAAGTAATTTTTCATATATTGTTACTGAACTTGTGATAACAAAGTATGAAGTAGAAAACAATGTTATATTTTCAACTGAAATTCCTACATAGTTCTATAACATGTGACACACCCTCAATCAGCTTCATATTTATTCACAATCCTTGTCAGGATTCCTTGTCTTTTTTAGGCTGACCATAATGTGATGACTTCTCTACTATGTCATAGAGAGACTGATGTATGTGAAGGGAAACCCCTTTTAATGGAATTACAAATCTTTCACATATTGATTAGTGAAGTGTTCATAAGGAAATGCTACTGTATGTTACAGTTATTTTAAAAAACCTATGAATTTATAAAGTGCTTTAGAACTTACAGAACACTTCTCAAATTTCTATGAAGTAGGCAGTAGGTATTATAAGTATTATTATCCCTATTTACAGATAAGGAAGATGATACTCAGAGATCAAATAGCTACTATTAGAGAAAGAATTTAAACTCAGGTGTCTCTGACTTCCAAATCCTGAATGTCACATGCTCATTTTGGGGAACTTGGAAAGAAAATTGAGTTCAGAGTCATTTGTACCTATAGATGCTAGCTATTTCAGTAAATTATTAAATGATGCTTGAAATCAATTGGTTAATAAATACATTGTCTGAGAACTCTTGGATTAAAGTAACACTGTTACCCTCTTTGGTAATTATAGATGTTAGAAATCTTTCTAGGATACAGCTAGAGGAAGAACTAAATAACTTAAAATTAATCTTAGTTATTCTGAAATTTTCTTTGGATTATGTAAAATTCCATCAATTTCATAATGCTTTAATTAAGTTCAAGAGATATTTACTAAGTGCCTAATATGGGTTAAGTAATGGAGATACAAAAACAAAAAATGAAATAGTCTTTTCGGGGCAGCTACATGGCACAGTGAACAGAGCACCCACCCTGGAGTCAGGAGGACCTGAGTTCAAATTCGGCCTCAGACAATTAACACTTACTAGCCAGGTGACCTTGGGCAAGTCACTTCACCACAACCACCCTCCAAAAAGCAAAAACAAAAACAAAAAATGTCTTTGCTCTCAAAATAATAACAATGAAAGTTTCTGCTCTCAACAAACTATGAGGTGATATAATTAGTACAAAAATAAAAATTAATTTTAGAAGGTAGAGAAAAGTTTCAAATAAGAAAAGTCCCTTGGGCTTGGACTTCTACATGAAAAGAAAGTATGTTCCAGACACAAAGAACCATCCTTGCAGTGGCAGAGATAAAGACAGAATTTAGAATGTCATATAGAGGAACAGAAAGGAGACCAAGACTGGCTAGAATAAATGGGGGGGCAGAAAAGTAGAGAAATGCCAGATCATAGATCACATTAAATGCTAGGCTGAGAAGTCTGTATCTTATCTGAGGGGCAATAGGGAGACCCTGGTAATAATCAGATAGCTACTCAGCAAACTGCTAGAGAATTATAGTACATGGTCAACATACTGTTTGTGCTAAGAAAGCTCTAACAATGTGCTACTGTTTAGTAATAGTACTGTGTCAAACAGAAAATGTGCTGCTTAACCCCAATCTTACAGATGGAACATTTTGAAAGCCTAGGATAATTATGATTCCTTGAATGAATAAATATAAAAGTATCTTAAAATTCAGATGCTTACTAAAAATTAGAAAATGACCTTTTCCATTTTTTCTTGTACTCCAAAGTGGGTGGCACTCCACAATAAGTGTAGGAAATGTGACACAATGTGATTTAAGTAGAAAAGGTGCTTTGAATATTTCCTTTGATGATAAGCCCTGTTTTCTATTTGTTCTTTTTGAACTCCTAATCAAGTGTATTGGCATGTGCCCACAAGCAAGAAATCATGCCTCTCATATTTACTAGCAAGTTATGTGACACTGGACAAGCCAGCTTACTTCTCTGGAACTTTGTTTACTTATCTTTAAAATGGGTATTATTTATCCTTATCTCAAAGGCTTGGGGTAGGGGGTGGGGTGGGGGAGGAAAGGATAGTACATTTAAAATACTTCCTCTACTTGTGAGATGACAATGTTATATTAAGTTTAATGCTTCCAATTTAACTGATCTGTGGAACATAACAAAGTGGCCCCTGGTTAATGAAGAGCTGTGTGTGTGTGTGTGTGTGTGTGTGTGTGTGTGTGTGTGTGTGTGTGTTTAAAAAAAAATTTAGTCGTTCCTTGCCCCACTGACAGACTCTCCAGATACTCCAGAGGTGTTTCCAAAGTCCAATCCAATCCAACACATATTATTAGTGGTCAAATTAAAGAGCATTGTCTTTGTAAGAGGACCTTGGTTTAAATCCTGCCTCTGATCTTTACTACCTGTGTGACTTTAGGAGGCCCCTTAATTTCTCTCGCCTCAGTTTCTTTATCTGTAAAATAAGGAAGTTGGAATAGCTATCCTTGGAGAACCAGCTTCTGATATATGATCCTATAAAACACACACACACACACACACACACACACACACACACACACACACACCCCAGAAGCTAAGACACATTCATACTAGGTGTTACAGTGGATAAGAGCTCTGAGTCTGGAGTCAGGAAGATCCAAGTTCAAATCTAACCTCAGACACTCAACAGTTGTGTGATGTTTACTACTTGTGTGACCCTCAGCAAGAAATCCCTTCACCTCTGTCTGTATCAGTTTTCTTAGCTGTAAAATGGGGACAAAAATAGCACTTACTTCCCAGCATTGCTGTTTTGATCAAATGAGATACTTGTGAGACATTTATGAATAAATTTTAATAAATGATTCCTTCTAAATATGTTAGGGAGGGCATTCCTTTTCAGGTGTGGGTTGAGCTAGATAGTGTCTTAAGAGCTCTTTTAATTCTCAGATTCTAAGACTTTAAGTCTACCTCTAGGGATGCAGGGAAGCTGGGGAAAAGAAATTCTGTCCTCTCTTTAGCTTTCAAAACCTCCCATTAGTACTGCATTTCTACAGCAAGAGGTCAAAGACAGAAGTGGGGATGGACTGAAGGGGCAAGAATAGAAAGTGACGCTTAAGGAAGATTTCTTAGCAAATTAGACAAATTAGAGAGAGGAAGAAACCCTAGGTCTGTGGTTCTCAAAGTGTGGTCTGGGAATGCCTGATAGTCCCCAAAGTCTTTTTAAGAGATCCATGAGGTCAAAACTATTTTCATAACAATACTAAGATGTTTTAATTTCTAATACAGTAAACATTGATTGCTATGACCCATATAAACAAAAGCCATTTGGAATCCTCAATAACATTTAAGATTGAAAGGGGGTCCTAAGACTAAAAGGTTTGAGAACTGGTGGTCTAGAGCAAAGGTTAGAAAACTTATATAGGCCAAATCTGGCCCACTGCTTGTTTTTGTATGGTAACCACATAAACAAAATCTCTTTAGGGTCCTCAATAACATTTAAGAGCTTAAGGATGTCCTGAATCCAAAAGTTTGAGAACCTCTGGTCTAAAAAGTCTAACATGAGGTGGTTGTTGTAATCATCTAGGAGTAGAATGGTGAAGACTTGGTTTCATGTGGCATTCATTATTATTGGAAAGGATACTGAAGATCATTTGGTCAAACTTCCTCATTTTTCCAGATGAAGCCCAGAAAGGTTAAGTGATTTTCCAAGGTGATAGCAAAGAAAATGGAGAAATAAAAGACACTGTGAAATAAAAAATAACAAATCTTTCTGATGACAAATAGTAAATGTAGAAGAGAGATAAGCCAAACCTTGTTATAGTTTCTGGTTTACTGAGCAGAGGATGAGGAAGAGGGAAGATAGGTAGGAGGTGAATTCAAGCATGTATAGTCACAAGACTGGATTTGGAAGCAATCTTTGTAATTATTGTTAAATTCAGTCTTCCACTGAGCAGTCCACACTAGATTAATCCTGTTAGAAAACCCTTCAACTTTTGTATATGTATATCCAGTAAAGAGGTCAAAATTTCGGAGACAGCTTATTCCATTGTTGGATATCAATATTCATTAGAAGCTTCTTCCTAATATCATGGCAAAATAAAATTCTTCGAAATTTCCATCCATTATATAAATAAAATTCTTCGAAATTTCCATACATTAGATCCAGTTCAAATTATATTTTATATTATTATAGATTATAGAACAAAGCTGGTCTTTCCTATATGTGATAGTCTATCAAATATCTGAAAAAAAATTATTCTCTAGTCTAAAAACTGTTTACTAAACCATTCCTCATAATTTAATTAAACATATTTTAAAATGCCTAGTGTTTATTTAACTCTGCCCTAGGTGCTATGGGCACCAGGATTAAAAATCAACTAGAGTTCCTTAAAGAAGCTAAGGAGTGAGGGAATGGTGATGTCAGGATTTTGACAAGGATATACAGGGAGATGAGTCCTTGTGGAAGTTCATTTGAAAAAGATCTGGGGATTTTAATTGACCAAAAGTCATTGAATGTGTCAACAATGTCACGTAGGCCAGAAACCTTCCCCTTTCTCATCCCAGAGCATAAACCACTTGCTGGTCCAGTTAGGAGTGATGACCCTCCTGCTTTCCCAACCAACTTTCGCTGCTATAGTGCCCAATTCCTACCAGGCACAGGACACTCACTGTCAGTTGGATGCTAACTTTTGAAGGTGTCCCACTCTACGCTAACCACTGGACCCATTATCTTCTTGGTAGGAGGCCATATGATCTGCCATTAGTTTCCAGCATCCTGGGACCTTGCCATCTGTGTTGCTAAGTACTACACCTGGCCTTTCCATCTGCCGTAAGCATGGGCCTTCTATTTGTTTTCTCTCTCAATTAAAATGTGAACTCCTTCAGAGTAAGGATTATCCTCATTTTCTATTTTTATTTCCAGCATTTAACACAGTTCTGTACCCATGGTAAGAATTTAACAAATGCTTTTCCATTCCACTTCATATGGTAGCCAAGAAAGCTAATGCAATCTGAACCCCCTGCAGTTCATCATTCAGTTCCCAATCTCTCTTTTCCCACTGTCCAATCCC
Organism: Gymnobelideus leadbeateri; assembly: GCA_011680675.1. NCBI lineage: Eukaryota > Metazoa > Chordata > Mammalia > Diprotodontia > Petauridae > Gymnobelideus > Gymnobelideus leadbeateri. The sequence continues at coordinate 274,074 of WOXC01007010.1, read as the reverse complement.
TTATTCTCATTTCCCTTTGCCTCCTTCCCACAAAATGCCACTCTATAGCCATGACCCCTCCCTTTCCACCATGCTCTCTAGAACGCCTAGTCCATAAGAAACAAACTTACTCTCATCTTAAATCTCTCCCTTCTCCACTCCTTCCGTTTTCTGGCTCTCACCGAGAACCTCGCCTCTTCCTGATGACACAAAGCACTGGCTACACTTTTATTCATAGCCCTCAACTGACTGGCCAAGGTTGGAGAATTGGAATACTCCTTATTCCCTATTATCAGTCTAGCTTCTCCTACCAACTTGACTCAGTGACCTCTCCTCTTCTGAGGTCTACTCAATCCGTATCTGCCACCCAATCACAATTCTGGCTGCTGTTTTCTACCAATCTCCAGGACACTTTCCTTTCCTCAGTATTTCAGTACAATCTTTCTTTCCTCCCTAACTCCTGCCTTTATATTAGAGGGCTTCAACATTCCTCAAACAACCTAACTGCATAGTTCCTCAACACAGTCATTTCATATGAGCTACTCTTCCATACTGCCTCAGCTAGACACAAATGGGTCACACCTGACCACAATCTGACCACTTTTCTTTCCTAGGCCACCATCCCTATACTGACTACACTCTTCTTGTCTCCCAATCTTGACCACTCAGCGAACCAGTTCAACTCTACACTGTCCTCTTCTCCAGAGTCCTTTGCCCCCTTATAAAATCACTCTAGTTGTCCTGCCAAGCCTCAACTTGGGATGATTCCCCCCCATCACTCTTAAGACACATGCCACTAAATGATGCTGGAGAAAATCACAAAACTGTGCTGACTGGATCTATCACAAACTTATTTTACACACCCTCAGCTGGGTTCTCATTGTGCTAAGGTAACAGTTTTACTGTTGGCTTCACTATCCCATTCACCACAGTTGTTCTTCCAAACCTTTTCATCCCTCCTCAAATTTTTCATGTCTCCTCCTTCTCTCACCCTCTACTGAGAATCTGGCCTCATATTTCACTGAAATGAGGTCATTTGTCAAGAGCTGCTACTTCTCCCCACCTTCTCATATCATTCATATGCATTCTGCCACTATTTCCTTCTTCAACTTTCTCACACAGTGGCCCTTCTACTTGCCAAAGCAAAGCCTTCTACCTGCCAAAGTGGCCCCATTCTGTTCCATTTTCTCCAGCTAACTGACCTTTCTAGCACCCCCAATTCTTTCACTTATCTTCAATTCTTCCCTACTGGCTGCTTCTCTACCATATGTACATGTCTCTGTATCTCCATCATCCTCAAAAACCACGCATTTGATCCATCCATCCAAGCTAGCTATCATATCACATCTCTCCTCCCTTCTGTGCTTAAACTCCTTGAGAAGCAAGGCTGTCTACAATGTGTCTCCTGTCTGCTCTGTTCTTAACTCTCTACAATCTGGCTTCCAATCTCATAGTTCAACTGAAATTATTCTCTCCAAAATTATAAGGATCTCTCAATTTCCAAGCCAAGAGCCTCTTCCTCATCTTCATCCTTACTGGCTTCTCTACCGTCTTTGACACTGTTGGTTGCCTCTATCTCCTCGACACTCTTTTGTCTCTAAGTTTTCATCACACCATTCTCTTCTGGTTGTCTTACCTATCTAACCACTTCTCACTCTGCTTTGCTGGATCTTCTTTCAAGTTCTGGCTGTTTCCCTTCCATATTCATAATGGACACATAGGGTATCTCAACGAAATCTGTTCTAGGCCCCTTTCTCTTCTCCCTCAATTATTTCACTTAGTAATCTCATTAGCTCCCATGAATTCAATCACCAACTTTATGCTAATGATTTTCAAGGCTACTTATTTAGCCCTACCCTCTCTGCTACTAGATCTCAAATCTCCCCCCCTGTACCCCCTACTGAATAAACTCTACCAGTTCACTGTCACCTCCAGGATCAATTATACAACCCTCTGTTTGGCATTCAAAATCCCCACCTTTCCAGTCCTTTTACATTTTACTCACCCTCATATACTCTGTGATCCAGTCACATTGGCCTCCTTGCTATTCCTCAAACAAGACAGCCCATCCCCCAACTCCATGATTTTCACTGGCTGTCTCTCCAAGTCAGGAATTCTCTCTCTCTCTCTCTCTCTCTTTCTCTCTCTCTGTTTCCTAGTTTCCTTCAAGTTCCAGCTAAAATCCTACCTTTTACAGGAAACCCTGCCTGGTCTCCCTTAATTCTACTGTCCTCCACCTGTTGATTGTTTTCAATTATCCTGAATATAGATTATCTGTACAATAGTTATTTCCAGGTTGCCTTCTCTATTAAACTATGAGGTCCTTCAGAGCAAGGACTGTCTTTATATGCCCTACACTTAGCACAATGTCTGGCACAGAGTACACACTTCATTGTTTACTGGCTGACTGAATTCTTATTGTTGTCCAATCATTTTTCAGTTGTGTACAACTTTCTTGACCCTACTTGTGGTTTTCTTGGCAGAGATACTGAAGTGGTTTGACATTTCCTTCAGCTCATTTTACAGATGAGGAAGCTGAAATCTCAGGCTGAATTAAGTGAGCATATATAATTTATGACTAAGATGGTGATCATCTTGTTGTACACTGTCCTGTCAGAACACATGTGGCATATCATGTCTAATTCTGAGCACAATTAAAGAAAGACACTGTTAAGTAGAATGTTCAGAGAAGGGCAATCATGATGGTTAAAGGACTTGAAAGAACTAGGAAGATCACTGGCAGATAAAAAAAAGAGACATGCTATTATATTTAATCCCAAATTATAGGAGCAATAAGATGATGCAAAGATGTACATTTAAGCTTGATGTAAGGAAAAACTTTCTAACAACTGGAACTGTGCAAAAGTGGAATACACTGTCTTGGAGGATAATAAAATTTCCCCTCAGTGTAAGTTTTCAAACAGAAGGCTAGACTGTTGGGCATTGTGTAGAAGGAATTCTTGTTTAGGTAGAAATTGGACCACAAAGACCATGATTCTGTAAAGTCAATTCAAACATTTTACTAAGCACTTTGATGTTTAATATTAGTACTTCCTTCCTGAATGAGAGAACTCTTTGGCTGTGAGGGTTATACTTGTAATTTGTGACAGACATTTAATTTTTTTAAATGTCTCTTTTTAACTCATAAACTCTTTATAACTTGGTCCTAACCTCTTTCCAGGCTATTGATTATTATTCCCCATTAAATCCCCCATTCTACAATAGAGTAGGCATTCCATCTTCCATTTCCATGTACCATGCCTTTACACTGGCCATGCTCCATTGCTGGAATTTACCCCCTCTCTTTTCTTCTCCCTTTCACACACTACCTCTTTTCCTTCAAAATTCAACTTAAATACCCTCCTACATGAGGTCTTTCCTGATCTCTACCCAAAGGTTAGTGCCTCCTCTCCCAAACCAGTTTATTATTATCTACTTTGCATTTATTCCATATTTATTCTGTATATCCTCATAGATGTACTTGTCTCTTCTATTAGAATGTAATCTCCTTGTGAAAAGAGACTATTTCATTCTTTATCTCTCTAGCCTCAGTGCCTAAAGGAGTCCAAGGCTCACAGTAGGTACTTAAGAAATGTTTTCTTACTTGATTGAATGGAATAATTTTGCTTTTAGAAACAGAAATGGCTATTTCAATGTATGTTTAAAAGTGGTTGAATTGTAAAAAATGTAACCAGATAATACTGAGAAGCCACTCCCCTGGTGATGTTCAGCAATAAGGTTCGTTGAGTAATATCTAATGAACTTAAGTAGAACTTTTTAAGCGAATTGTCCAGGTAGGAAAAATGATTGTCACTTAATTTGTTTCCAGGAAGGGGCACACTTTGATTGTCACCTATTAAGCTGTAGACTGTCAGCTCTCTTACACGAAGGAGCTGGGAGACATACAGGAGTCTAGGAAAACAGTCATTTTAGATTCAGGAGACATGAAGGGAAAAGTAAGTTCAGCTGATAGTGTTGTCATACAAACCTAAAAAAAATACTACCAAGTTTCCAATTCCTATTCTCTCAACAGAATCTTTAAAAGGGTAAAGAATACAACTACTCGGGGCAGCTAGGTGGCACAGTGAGTAGAGCATTGGCCCTGGAGTCAGAAGGACCTGAGTTCGGATCCGACCTCAGACACTTATCGCACACCCAAACGAAAAAACCTAGCCATGTGACCTTGGGCAAGTTACTTAACCCCAACTGCCCTCCAAAAATCGCAAAAAAAAAAAAAAAAGAATACAACTACTTACATTTACTAGTCTGAAAGAATCTTTTGTTCATACCCCCTCCAATCCAAAGGTGCTTTTCACAGGTGCTTTTATTAGATCTGTTGTTAAACTTCTTTTCATCAATACTTTCAATTTAATCAGCACTGTCACTTACTGTCTTGTGACTTTGAGCAAGTCACTTACCTTTTCAGGATTTCAGTTTCCTCATCTTCAAAATGAAAGGGTGAACTACTTTAACTTTAAGGTCCTTTCTACTTCTAAATCTCTGATCCTATGATTAAGCACCTACTTTGTTCAAGTTGCTATGCTAGGTGCTGGAGATACAAAGACAAAAACAGTCACTTTCCACATGGAAGAAACAATTCTATGTAAATGCAAATGCAAAATATATCCAAAGTAAATATAATGTAACTAGAGGGATAAGAAAGGTCTCATGAGTCAGAATTAAAAAGTAGGGAATTCCCATGCCCCAGGATCAAAGTCATCTATAGTTACTTGCTAGTTCCTGAGAAAATCAATCCCTACACTAGAATGGCTAAGTGCCCTGGAGCCCTCCTACAGCTTTCCACAATCCTACAGACTTAACCTCCCTGGCACTACACTATGAACTAAAAAATGGTGAGTGCTTCTATTGCCTTCTTGGCTGTGTCCCACAGACAGCCCCTTCCATGGTCTGATTCCTGACAAAGGACCACAAATGGGAATTTGACTATACCCTTACCCCCCCAACCCCCAGCCATGACATTTTCATAGTCTTGTGACATGGTAAAAGAGCCAACCATCCACACTGGTCTCCCCTTATGATCACTATGTTTGATTTGTTGGAGACTCTTGCCCTGGATGTAGCTCCACTACTTATTTTTAACACCCAAACAGTTTAGAATTTTCTACCACCAACCAACATACCATAGACTTGAACAAATTTCCTAAAAATAGTGGTATCTGGGGATAGAGCCAAGTTCTAACTGATGAGAAACAGTAACAAATACAGACTGAGAGGCAGCCTAGTGCAATGTATAGGGTACTGGACTTGGAATGAGAAGACCAGATTTTCACATCTGACCTCAGACACCCTACTAGCTGTATGACCCTGGGCAAGTCATTTAACCTTGCTGGGCTTCAGTTTCCTTAACTATAAAATGAGGGAGTTGGACCTGATGATCTATAATGTCCCTTCTATCTCTAAATCTATAATCCTATGATCAAAGCTTGTGGCATTTGTTTTACTACGTTCAAATAAGCAACCATAGTAAAAAGTGTTAGAGGTCATTTTACCTTCCGGCTATTTGAACATAATGGTCTAATGATGATTAGTGTTCATAATCAAAAGTCAGATCCACTCTAAGGTTCTAAAATTCCCTATGAAACAAAACTTAAAGCTGTTTGGTACAGTTTCTTAAATGCACTTTATTGTATTCTTTGAAACTAGTAATGTGCAGACAATGCTTTATGAAACAGAAGTATCTATGACCAGTCAAAAGTACCCGCTTTGAAAAATTTCCATATTGCCCCAAAACTTAACCAGGCATAATAGAACATTTATGAGATCTATAAAACACCTCCAACTTAAGAACACACTTGACTTGCAAATAATTCAAATGTACTTAAGAGTAACAGAGGACTCCCAGTCCAAAACAGCTGTACTGCTTGTATTTAAAACTAGCAATGACTGTGTGCTAAACACACACCACACCACACACACACACACACACACACACACACACACACACACACACAATGCTACTTAAACTTAAAAAAACATGTAGCAGAAATTAGCTTAACAACAAACCAGTGCGTCTCTCAAAAATAAAAATAATTGTCTCTTGCCATTAGGACAATTTTACATTCTGACAAAAGCAAAGTCAACCTTGGGAACTGACACAGACCACAGGGAAAACACTTCTGGGATGTTATTTTAATGTAAATTCTTATTCTTGGGTCATTATTTTTAAAACAACAAGGGACCCAGCTTCCTCTGAATACCAATTAACATTTATGGCAAAGTTCTCCCAGAGGAAAAAAACATATGTATTTTCAAGCAAGCAAACCAGTTTGTATGATAAAATTTTATTTTATTAAACTTGTTTTATAAAAACCCTTGTACTCTATATTGTTATCTAAAGAGTGATTTCTGCCATTCTGATCATTGTATTAATTTGGTCAATATAACCTAATACCATTCGATCTATTCCAACTATTAAGATCCTGTGATTTTTATGAACAAGGGAATTAAATTTGAATTATACTCACTATAGTTTCTATACATCAAATTTGTATTATAAAGTATTAACATTCTTAATCTACTTACATTATCAAGTTCTTTGACCAATTTGGTGATTCTAAGCAGTCTTATATATTAGACTGTATTTTAAATGACTTACAAACTATTGGTAAATGCAATCTTCACCTATGAGCATTATAAGAAAAGCACAAAACTACAAGAGACATTATTGAAAGTGTTATGTTAACGTGAAGGAAGAATTCCCATTTCATTCTTCTTTGCAGCATTTTCTTTAAATCTACTAATAGGGGCGGCTAAGTGGCACAGTGAATAGAATACTGGCCCTGAAGTCAGGAGGACCTAAGTTCAAATGCATGTAGCGGCAAGCACCCCAATATCCCCAGGGTAGCTGCCAATATAGGTTCTTAGATCTGCTTTTCAAAAGGAAAGCAACTCAAAATGGGTTAACAAGCTTACTTTAATCAAACAAACACACATTACCTAGTTCAGGGGAAAAAGATCAGCACCCCAAACTTCAGAGTTACAGAACTTACAGATCAAACAGACAGGCTTCCAAACTGTCCTACCATTATATCAATACTAAATCACAGTTACCAGAGAGGGAAGCATCAACATCTGGGTTTTCAAAGCCGGGGGCTCTCAACAATGGCTTCCCAGAGTCTCATCTGGTCAAATCACACAACACTTCTCAAAGTGAGCCCCAAAGCAAAGCCTCTCCTCAGGGTTTATATAGCCTTCTCCTGGCTCAGAGAATGTAATAACCTTCTTGACCCACTGCCCAATCACAAAGTATCAAGGTGTAGGCTTTCCTGAAAAACAAGCCTCCCACCACAGGCTCCAGGTGCACTTAAGCTAGGGGCTTGGAAGATCTTTAAATCTGCATTTCCATTACATTTGGCCCCAAGATCTTTCATGCCCATAGCATACACAATTTACATTTGAATTAGCACTAAACATCTCTTAGGTCACATTTTCCAGGTACATAAGAAAATCACAATATAATCTCAAAATACAATAGTCCAAGTCTTCCACTCATGGGGCAAATGTTAACTCAGTCCACTTATCAGTAAAATCAAAAAAAAATAGTTACTCTTAAGTTAACTCAATCAGTTAGTTACATCAGTTTTCAAAGTACAAGTCTTCCACTCTTGGGGCAAAGTCTTGATTAACTCAATTAGTCTCTTATCTGTAACAATATCTCAAAGTACAACCAGTACCTTATTCAGTAAAGTCTTACTAAGTATGCCCATAGCATAGACAATTTACATTTCAATTATCACTAACCATCCCTTAAGTCATATTTTCAAAGTACATCTAAAGTTACCAAAGTGGCCACTGGGTCTTAAACAAAGTACATTGCATTTTCACATCAATTCACAAAATACAAAGCATTATCACATAAAGTTCTCTTGGGGGGGGGGGGGCGGTGTCCTTCCCATAACACTGCTCCAGCCCCTGCTTCCAAATCCAGAGAGGGAACTAAGCAACAAAACCAAAGTGGGGTCCTTGGGGTCCATGGCACTTCACCCCACCCACCATAGTCACAAGTCCATCCCCCTGGGTCCCAAACTGTGGGATGCAGCAAGGAAACACATTCAGTGCCCCAGCTTTGCCACACAGTCCTTATCTTGTCCTGTGGCTGAACTCCAAACTCCTGGGTTCCTTCTCCTCCAGCAGAAGGCAGCGGCTCCAGGCTTCTCCACAGGTCTCCATGCAGGCAGCTCACCATTCCTGCTCTCAGCTCAGTGAAGTCAGCATGCAGGCCGTTCTTCTCTCCTGCTCCATGGCTCCACAGAATCACAGCTACCACATCTGGGAAACAAACAATTATCCCAGCCCCCATACTTTCCTTTTACTCAGCAGATCCCATCCCTCGTCGCCATTTTGTAGCAGCAAGCACCCCAATATCCCTAGGGTGACTGCCAACACAGGTTCTTAGATCTGCTTTTCAAAAGGAAAGGAACTCAAAATGGGTTAACAAGCTTACTTTAATCAAACAAACATACATTACCTAGTTCAGGGGAAAAAGGTCAGCACCCCAAACTTCAGAGTTAAAGAACTTACAGATCAGACAGGCTTCCAAACTGTCCCAACATTACATGCATCAATACCAAATCACAGTTACCAGAGAGGGAAGCATCAACATCTGGGTTTTCAAAGCCGGGGAGCTCTCAACAACAGCTTCCCAGAGTCTCATCTGGTCAAATCACACAACACTTCTCAAAGTGAGCCCCAAAGCAAAGCCTCTCCTCAGAGCTTATATAGCCTTCTCTTGGCTCAGAGAATGTAACAACCTCCTTGACCCACTGCCCAATCACAAAGTATCAAGGTGTGGGCTTTCCTGAAAAACAAGCCTCCCACCACAGGCTCCAGGTGCACTTAAGCTAGGGGCAGGGAAGATCTTTAAATTTGCATTTCCATTACAATGCAGTCTCAGACACTTGACACACTTACTAGCCGTGTGACCTTGGGCAAGTCACTTAACCCCAACTGCCCTTCCTCCCCCTCCAAAAAAAAAATCTACTAATAAAGAGATCTTAAAAGAGAATTCAACATATTTATCAAATACTTACATCATCCCATGCCATTACAAATAAAAAGACAATGAAAACTGCCTGCTTTTAAGGAGACTGTATTCTACTGGCATTCATCTCTTAAGATCCTAGATTTAGAGCTGAAAGGGATCTCAGAGATCATCTTGAAATACAGAAGCCAACCCCCTCATTTTACAGATGAGGAAATGAAGGCCCAGTGAAGTTAAGTGATTTGCCCAGGGTCCCACAGTAATCAATGGTAGCCACAGGATCTGAACTTGGTCCTCTGAATCCATACATACCCAGTTCTCTTTCTACATCACTACACTGCTACCTATAATACTTGGGCCATTTTAAAAGTTCCTCCTCTTCCATCACAGGAAAAAAAAATGTAACCCCACCCTCATTTTCCAATTGCAAAAAAGACAAGCTAAAAACCACAGATTTGATCCTCCCCCCTGGACAGGGGCTGCAATGGAGATTCAACACACTAAACAAAATTGCTCAGCTCAGATGAGTTCAACTTTCAAAGTGTATACATTGGGACTTTATTCCAAAAAAGCAACTGCTTCTTGCAATTGCCTCCTTCTCCTTTTTTCTGATCAATCTCTAATTATCAACTTAAAAATTTTCCCTATTCTAAAAACTGGCAGTTATCAAACATGGGTGGGTGAATAAAATGCTTTCTTTTCTATGATGTTTGACAACAAGAGATTCTGTTAGTTAATATAAAGAATACTGTAAAATTCCCATGCTAGAGTATTTTTCTCCCATAATATGTCTTCCACACATCTCAAGTTTAAGATTCTGAATACAAATGTAAGATATGTAAGATTTTCGAAAATTAAATCTTCATTGATTGGAATGAGGTGTAGGACAGTACATTCATTTACTTAGGAATTATAATACTGATACTATTCATTAATAGTTTTCAAATAGAAAAAAAGCCACTAGACAATGTCTTGCTTAAAAAAAATTCTTATACAACCCAGTCTGTGGCAGCAATTTAGGGACCTGCAAGATAAAAAAGAATCAAACAAATAACTCCATTCCAAAAAAAAAGTGGGGAATAAAACAAGTAAATATCAATTGGGGATATAAATCAATAAATTGTAGCACATAATTGTAATGGAATACACACACACACATACTATAGTATGACTACAATAATGTAACCAAAACAAGCATTAAAAAGCAGTCATAATCTGATAAATTATAACAGATCTCAGTCCTAAAAAACTAATAAGGAAATTCACTTTCATCCCATTAGTGGATAGGTGGGACCTAAGATGTATAATGCATTATAGACTGGCAACCAGAACTGTTGTTTTGGTTGGCTTTGCTTACATGTTTTTATTTGTCACAAGGAATGGTTCAATGACAAGGAGGGTAGTTAGTGTTGGTTAAAGGAAAATGACCGATATAAAATAAAACTTATTTTAAAACAAACAAATGAACATATGATCAGATCAGCCAGACAAGGCTTAAAAGAAGGTCAAGGGGGGACTGCTAGGTGGTGCAGTGAGTAGAGCATCGGCCCTGGAGTCAGAAGGATCTGAGTTTAGATCTGTCCATGTAACCCTGGGCAGGTCACTTAACCCCAACTGCCCTCCAAAAGGAAAAAAAAAGGCCAAGAAGGCTCAAGACTTAATGAGATTTCCTGAGGATAAGAACAAAGGGACAAGACTTAGCACACACATTGCATGGCACATAAAAGGCATTTAACAAATATTTAAACACTGACAAGATAGTAAGGAAGAGTATAACCAGGATGGTAACGATAATGATGATGATGATAGCAGCTAGTTTTTATACCATGCTTTAGGGTTTGTAAAGAGCTTCATACAGCTCATTTGATGTTCACAATAAACCCTGGGAGATAGGTGCTATTATTATTCATATTTTGCAGAGGAGGAAAACCCGTGGCAGACAGACATTAAGTGACCTGGCCCCTCCTCCACTTCCCTTCACACAGGTAGTAAGTTTTTGAGGCTAGAAATAAACTCAGGTTTTCCTGACACCAGTGTCCATGCTCTAATTCACTACACATCCTGCAAATACTTTGCAAACCAGGGTAACCCACAAACCTCTACTCAGGACCACAAAAAGATACATCCAAGTACAGATGAGATAATAGTGACATGTTTTGGAAGAAAGGTGAGTTCTTAAGGATAACTGACTGGTACTTCATCTCCCATGTCAAAGGCATGGGAGAATTAAGGGTGAAGTCTATCTGTATTGGGAGTAGAAGCTTCCAGCATAGAAACCATCACATTTTTTCATTCAGGTAACAAATTTTTCTTGCATCACACGATCAAAAATAATAATCTACATTTGTTTATTGCTACATAGCTAGCTCTTTTACATATATTATATCAGTAAAGCATCATAGCAATTATGTGAAACAGAATTATTATCTCCATTTTATAGTTGAGAAAGCTCTAAAGTTCACAGAGTTTAAAAGATTTGTTCAAGATTCTACTTCTAATAACTGTGAAAACACGATTAGAACCAGATCAATAGATTCCTGGTCCTGTATTCTTTAGGTCCCAATGATCAGTTATCATACTTCAAAATACCTGATATACACTGGATTAAAGCAGACTTTAAACAAATGTAAAAAAAAATCCCTTGTAAATACAAAAATTTCAAATTAGTTTTTATTTAAATTATATAATTAAAATCAAATACCTAGAACACATGATCAAATAGGATAGCTAAGGTCCAAGTGCGGTGGTTCTATTAATTCTGAGAGAGAAATAATTTCAGTTTTTGTACTAATATCAATTACTGAGGATGATGTGGTAGAGACATTTAACAAAAAAGCTGGTAAGATCCTCCAAATCAAATCAACATATATTCTGATACTTGCTCACTTCAGTGCAAAAGTGGGAAAAAGGTGAAGATAGGGAGAAACATATAGAAAAGCATGGTCTAGGAAGGAGAGGGACTAAATGAGGACAAAGACATGAAAATTACAAAAAAGACAATTTCTTTATGAAGAACACTTTTTCTGGGGGAAAAAAAGGTAGGCACCAAACTTGGCAAAAACCGATAACAGCCTAAAGCCTAAAACATTTTATTTTAACAAGCTTGCTGTTGACATGAAACTTTTCCCTGAGATAGCTATTTTTATGCAATTTAATCACTGACTTGTCAGATTTAGATTAAAATGGGTTAGTAAAATGTTTTTAATAAAACAAGAAAAAATACATTTGGCATACAATATAAAGGACTTAAAACTGAATTATTTTAAAAAGTAATTATAGATCAAGAATGGGGAATGAACAAACGAAAAGTAGCACATATAATAGGAAAATATTTTTTTTAAAGGAATTACTTTGAAGAGGCATCTTATTTACATTTCTAAATGAACACACAATTTCATGCTACTGAAAAAAATAGGTCTAGATATATACTGATTGATATTTCACACACAACTGTATCTCATATCTGTTTAATTCTACACAAATTCCATGAAATAATCATAATCACATCTAAGTCCTGTTTGAAAACACAATCAAATTATGGAGAAAAAAAAGTCTATCATATATATCCTAACTTTATTACTCATAATATAAAATTCTGTTTCAGTTCATGTTCAGAATTTCAGGAAAAGACACTGATGTGCTCTATCTTTTTACCTATTATTCAAATACTACCAATTATTACATATAACGACTATAAACATCAGATTAAAATTTTCCTGGAGAATAATTATTAAATAATTATTAGAGGCAGGTAGGTGATTCAAGACAGCTAGGTGGCACAGTAGATAAAGTGCTAGTTCTGGAATCAGCAAGACTCATCTTCCTGAGTTTAAATCTGGTCTCAGACGATTACTAGCTGTGTGACCCTGGGCAAGTCACTTACCCCTGTTTGCCTCAGTTTTTTCATCTATAAAATGAGCTGGAGAAGGAAATTACAAACCACTCCAATATTTTTGCCAAGAAAACCCCAAATGGGGTCACAAAAAGTCAAATACAATGAAAAAACTGAACAACAATTAATAACAGATTCTGTCATAAAACAAGTTTCTTTGTTGGTAAAATGGATAATACAATCTCCAACATTCCTTCTAGATTCAGAATCTTCTCTATCAACTATGAATGTAAAATGTTTATAAAAATTAGATATCTTTTGTTTTTATATCATTTTCACTTTCAAATATATCCCTCCCTCTCAACTACCCAAAAAAAGTATACCGCGTTAATAGGAAGAAAAAGTTCAGCAAAGCTAATCCACATATCAGCTGAAGCTGATAATATATTTAATAGTCCATACCCATAATCCCCAACTGTAGCAAAAAGGAGAACATGGTCATAATTACAGAGCATTAAAGCCTTTTTAACCCTCTATTTAAATTTTAGTATTGAATTACTGTTTTCCTGGTTCTGCTTAATTCATTTTGCACCAGTTGATATGTCTTCCCATACTTCATTATTTCCCTCCGTACCATAACACTCCATTACATTCATGTGGAACAAACTTGTTTCACCTGAATACAAAATTCACCAAAAGAACTTTTTATAATCACAACATTAAGAGTTTAATTCACAATATAATCTTAAGAGTTAGTATTATAATACTTCAATGAACATGCTAGTTGATTGGATCCTTATCCTCTACTTGAATAGGTATATCTATCCATGCCTTCTCATTCTGTAAAATTCTTATTCATGCTCTGAAGATCTTTCTCTAGGTCAATGATTCCAACTTACTAGTTCATGAACCCCTTGGAGTTTATGATGATGGTCCAAAGGGGCCTGTGCTAATAAAAACTCTTTAATGGTATTTTAAGAACTAAATAATTGCCCAATTATGTTATAAAAATATTTTTCCTCTGTGAAAACAAGCATGTACATGTCTGAATTATTAAAGGTTTCTGCTGCAATTCAAAACTATCATCACTATCCCTATGCACACAATGATTTTGGTGTTTGTGCAGCAATTACACCAAACTCTATTTCTAAGCATGTGTTCTTGCATTTTCTCAACCTGTCATCAAATTATTTCCAACCTATCAAAATAGTCTGACATTCTAGCACAAACAAATTCTAAATGGATACTCAGATGCATGCCCATACCCACATTTTTGTTCTATATACTATATCAGAGTAGTTCCCTCTTTTGTACCTTATCACCTGTATGATCAATATGAATATTTGTATTCTTGCATTAAAATTTCAGGCTGTTTGAAAACTACAATAGGCCATGCACATACTAAGCCATCTTGAAATCATGGACAATGACAACAGCTCTGCAGAAGTCAATCTCATTGCAGTATTAAGGCTATTTACTAGCTTAAATCTGTCCTACACTTATGTTACTATTCTTTTGACAAGAGAGTTTTCAAATGAACTGGTTGCCAACACTGGTTAGTCTTTCAGCAGATTTTTCTGTGAGAGTGTAGACAGTGTGCCAATGGTGGAAGAGAAGAAAATCATTTTTCTGAAAACATTCCTTCCTTAAAAAGATTAGTTTATACATAAATACTATTTAAAATGAAACAATATATATGACTGTACTTTAAGTATATTTATCATTTAATGAAACATTTGTCATTATCTGGTAGAAAAAATAAGTATCTTACATCAAAACATCTTCATTTTACATTTTACATCTTCATTTTCATTGATTGGTTAGGTAGCTAAAAATAAAAAATGAATTTCCATTTCTCAGCAAGACAGCTTGTAAAAATTCTCCTATCATATTCTACCACATGTTTGCATGAGCAAACATTGTCGCTTTATTCTTGTTTCAAATCAAAATATAGAAATAAATTTGATGCAGAACCAGATTTAAGACTGTGTTTGTCTAGTGTTAAGCTAAATACTGCAAACCTTTGTTCATATGAAAAAGTCCAACATCGACATTAAGTATGCATATGATTATGTTATGAATGTTCCAAGTTGTAACTTATTTCATTCAAGTTTTATTTACATTCAAGTCCTGCATCACCAACTGTCTTTTGAATTGGATACTCTAAAGACATCTTAAACTCAACATGCTCAAAATGGAATTTATTTTATATTCCCTCAAATCCATCTTTATTCTGAACTTTCTCATCCTTTTCAAGGATACCACTATCTTTCTAGTCACCTAGGTTTACAACTGAGGCATCATTTTAAACTCTTCTTTCTTATTACAATAACAACTACTACTAGCTAGCATTTATATAGCACCTTAAGGTTTGCAAAGCACTTTACACATAATCTGCTGATCCTCACAGCCACCATGTAAGACAGGTATTACCATCACTCCTATTTTACAGGATGAAGAAAATGAAGTTAAGGGAGGCTTTCCCAGGGTTACAAGGCTAGTAAAGTGCCTGAGGGAGAATTTTTTTTTTTGCCTCTTTTTTTTGGAGGAGGGGAGGCAGGGCTATTGGAGTTAGGTGACTTGCCCAAGGTCACACAGCTAGTACATGTTAAGTGTCTGAGGCCAGATTTGAACTCAGGTCCTTCTACTCCAGGACTGATGCTTATTCACTACACCACCTAGCTGCCCCTTGAGGGAGGATTTGAATTCAGATTTTCCTGACTCCAAACTCACCACTATATTTATTCCCTGTATTACATACATATCCTGCCCTACATGTCCAATCAGTTGCAAAATCTTGTCATTTCTATCTCCACAATATCTCCCATATTTGTCCTGTTTTCATTCAGAGCCATTACACCAATTCAAGCTCTCATCCCCTCTTGCCTGGACTACTGCAACACATTCCTCATTCCAATCCATCCTCCACAAAGTCATCAAAATGATTTTCCTAACACAGAGATCTGTCCATGTCATTCCTTCCTCAACAAATGTCATTCTCCCTTTTACCTCTAGGGATCAAAGATAAATTCCTGTGCTTTCCCCCCACCTTTCTAGTATTTCACATTATGCCCCTTCCCCTCCCCCATTAACATTCCAGCACACCTATACTGACCATTCCTATCTTTATCTCTAGTCTCTTTGCTTTTGTACTGTTCATACCTGTTGGATTGTCCTCCCCCTCCTCTTGAAATCCCTGGTTTCCTTCCATATTCAGTCCAAGGTCCAATTCGCAGGAAGATTTTTTTTGCTCCTCCAGTTACTAGTACCTTCTCCTCTATATCTCCTGTGTAGGCTCCTTGAGGGAAGGGGCTGATTAGGTTGTCTTTTTACTTCAGAGCTTAGCATACTACTTTCCACATAGTAAGCACATTATAAATAATAGCTTGTTGACTGATTAAATTTTAGTCTGAGAGCTAATTTTTACATTGATTTATGTGATAGCAAGGAAGTAGCTAGATGGCCAAGTGGATAGAAGGCTGGGTCTGGAATCAGAAGACTTGAGTTCAAATATGACCTCAGACATTCATTAGCTACGTGTGACCAAGTAGCAAGTTACAACCTCTGCTTACCTTAATCCACTGGAGAAGGAAATGGAAAACCACTCTAGGATCTTTGCCAAGAAAACCCTACATAAAGTCACAAAGAGTTGGACACAACAACGACTGAACAACAATGTGGCAGCATACTGGAATTTTAAAATGAATTTGTTTTAAACTTCCTAGCACTTCTGTCAAATTGAACCACAAGTTCTATACTCAATATATCAGTGACACTATTTAACCTTTATTAAGGCTACAATGAAACCTCTACAAATTAGGCAATTATGGTTTACTAAATAAAGGTTTCCTTTAGCAGCATCAAGTAAAAGTAAGCAATTGTTCAGCTATGGCCTACCATGACCTTCCTATCATAACACACTGGAGGTTGTCTCATACCATGCTAGACTTAGCACACTTTCCTAACACTTGAAAACCAGGGGCTTCTACCTTAGGAAAGTAGAACTAAAGTCAAAGAAGAGTCTGAAGTGAATGGTCCTCTCCCTCCTCCTTTCATCTTCTTCCACCCTTACTAGTACTGATGTTAATCTTTTGAATTAAATATTGATGAGAAAACTATTAAGACTCAAATAACTTCAATTTTCTTTTAGATATTATATACTTTATCAAAATTTGTGACTATAGGGGCGGCTAGGTGGCTCAATGAGTAATAGCGCTGGCCCTGGAGTTGGGACGACCAGGGATTGGATCCCGCCTCAGAAAATGAGCACCCACACATAAGTAATGACTGGCTGTGTAACCTTGTGCAAGTTACTTAATCCCAATTGCTTAAAAAAATTTTTGTAACTAGAATTAGACTTATTATTTCCTCATTTGCTTTAATATTTTGCTAATGAAAGGAATTTGCATTATAGTTTGAATTCTTTCAGGTCTAATCAAGCTTTTAGTAAATAATTTCAACATCTGAGTAGTCCCCTGGCTTCCATTTGCATTTGCCAACTTTCACAAAATTGTATGCTATCATGGCACAAAGATTATTTGATTGTGGCTTTCTGCTCTAAGGAAATACCTCAACTGCAAATGGATAAAGATAATGGTGCTTTTTAAGATCTTTTCTTTCAAGATTGATCAAATCCCATTTACTAAAGAAGAGCTTTTCTCAGGCCCTCCTAGTCTCCTCTGCTAATGTCTTCCCTTTGAGATTACCTTCCATTCACATTGCATACAATTCATATATACAATTATTTTCATGTTATCTTTTCTATTAGAATGTCAAACCCCTCAGGGCAAAGGTCATGTTTTTGCCTTTCACTGTATCCCTACTATTATCAGCAGTGTCTGACTTACAAAACTGTGCTTAATAAATGCCAGGTTTTTTTTTCCCTTTTAAAAGTAGTACACTTCAGTCATTATTGTTTATGTATTAGTAAAGCACTCTTCAAAATAAATATGTATTTCTTACAAATTTTCTATAGTTCCAAATCTGCATTTCTCTAGTAGGACAAAGAAAAGTTTTTGGATTATTTACAAATTATTCATTCAAGTTCTAGAAATATGCTGCCAGACAGGCTAAGGACTTTGTTCCCAGATAATACCTTTGTCTCTTAACCTATCCTCCCCAGTCCAAAATATATGCCTACAAGCCACAAACTACCTAGTGTGGATATTGCTCTCTCCCTCCAGCCTCACTTCCCCCACACAAAAAAGAAAAACAAAAAACACCCCTGAAATAAGGGCTATTCTTCTTTCATACCCCATGAACAAACAAATTCAGATTAAAGAACAGATACATGTGATCCATTTTGCATGCTGCCTACATTCAAATAGCACCGAATGCGATGCTAAAGGCAGAGGATAAGAAATATCACTTGAGAGAGTGGGTGCTTCGGCTTTATGTAGGAAGGTAATATCTGCACACAGTTCACTGTAAATTTATGAGGAAGTGCTCCATGAAGGCAGGGATCTTGCCCTACTTAAAAACTTTAACTCTACCCTCAATATCTATCAAAGGGTTTGACATACAATAGGTGCTTCATAACGCCTGTTTTAATAATCAAGAGAATGAACATTTAAATAATTCTAGTTTATTACCTCATACGTATGAAATTGGTAAAGATGGAGGAAAATGGAAAAAATCCCTTGTGGGAGAGGCTGTGGAAAGACAGATACAGTAATTCATTTTTGGCGAAATCAAAGTTGTCTTAACTTTTCTGGAAAATACCTTTAAATTATTAAAAAAAAAAGATTAAATTGTTCTTGTCCTTTGACTTAACTATATCACTAGTTTTATACCACAAAGAATTTAACAATCGTAAGGCTACACCTACACACACACACCCACACACCATGAAAGATTCATAATAATATTTGTAATAAAAAACTGGAAACAAAATAAGCTTTCAATGACTGGGGAATATCTGAACAAACTATAGTATATGAATATGACAGCATATTATTGCTTTATAAGGAATTACCAACATGAAGAACAGAGACACGGAAAGACGTGCATGTTACTAAGCAGAATGAATAAAGAAGAGTTCAAGAACAATATGCTCTATGATTACAATGTAAATACAGACAACATTAAACATTAAAAAACATTAAAAAGCAACAGAACTCTTATTAAAGACAATGGACCATGTTGATACAAAACTACCAAATCTAAAGCATACATCATTCTGTAAGGAGCAGATTGCCTTCAGTGAGAGTGTTCTCATGTGGTTACAAGGATCCACAATGCCAAGCTGCTATTCATCAGGCTAAATTTCAGTATGTCAGAATCTCAGAAGATTTATGATAGGATGAGGGACTGCATGAGGAAGAACAAACTTGGGAAAGGAAGAAAGGAAAGAACCACATAGAATAAGTATAGAAGCTAAAAATAAAACAAAGTAAAAAGTAGGGCTGCTGGAGGGAACCTATGGGAGCAAGCAGAGGTAGAAAGATTTTAGGCTGTGGCCACAGCAAATGGACAAAGGAGTAAGGTGGCATAGTATGGCCTGGGATCCTCAAACCCGGTAGTCTCAGAAGAATCCTGATGATCCCAGAGTTAAAGTGAAAAGCTTCACAGCTCTCTAGACTGCCCGAAAGCTTCAACAATTCTTCAATCTGTCCTGACTGATATCTACAGATATACATGGGACAGACAGCAATGAATCTTTTACCTTTTATAGTCGACTTTGAGTTCCAAAGCAGTATCCTCTACATGTGCTAGAGGAATTCAGACCATTAGGCAGGGTTTAAATTACAATCTCCTTGGAGCCTATCAGGGATTAGACACATCTGTACAAGTATAATGAAAGAAAATGATTCTACTATTTGAATACTTCTAGATACTTATATTGTTTTACATATATTAAATGCTCCTGATATTAGACTGGTGACTCTTCCATGGTCTAGTAATGAAGAATAGTGCATTTTTGGAGAGTAGAGCTGTTATTTGCAAAATTGTTGTCTAAAACTAACTGCTGAACTTTGGGCTCCAGTACCAAAGTTCTCGGATATTTCAGGGACCACGTATATATGTATTTCCCTTCTGTTAACAACTGCTAAATTACAAAAGTGTAAAAGCAGTTTTGAGGGAATGTGCTTTGAAGAGGATGTCTGGGAAATGCAGCAATAACATTAAAAAAAAAAAGAATCAAATAGCTTAAAAGCAAAATGGCAGAGATGATTAAAAACACCACCACCAATTTCTATGTTCACTGCTGGCATCACTATCTGTTAGACACTATCTTGTTAGTCCACACACTACCTACCATCATCGTAAATACAGTATTGATATTCAGAAAGAAGATCCCATGGTATCAAGAAAATGTTATATAGTCTTTAGCCTCTTCTGTTTAAGAAGGCAGTAAAGTACATAACACATTTTGGACAGTCTTATATTAAATAAACAGTTGAAGTTTTGTAAGTTAAAAGGGTCTCAAACCCTTAGTTATCCAGAAAAATTACACAGAATCATTCTAGTGTCTCCAATAATGCCATAAAAATCTTAACTTCACAACACTTTATATAATTTCAAAACAAAATGCTTATCAATAAGAAGTATTACATATGGCCTGAAATATATTATTAGTTAAAATATTTCATTGTAATTCCTTATAAGTGAATTCCTAAATTCTAAAGGGCAAAAATAGTGTACAACAGACAGAACCTGGTAATGAATAAATTTCCATTACAATTAATGCAAGGTCTTATCTCATAGACTTCCAATTTCCTTGGTCCCCTAAAAGATAAACAAAATAATCATTTGGGAGGAAGGGAGTAAGAGCAATATATAATTATTTCTGACTTCAACACAAATTCTACTTCAGATCATTGCCCAGATACAATGATCTCTTACTAGAAAAAATATTTTTAAATGTTTCTCCTTACTTGTTGACTTCATAGTTTTCTTTTTTTCACTAAATAGTTACAAATTTTAATTTTTTCCTAAGGGGCAGAAATTTATATCTGAGTTTGTTAGAACTGACAATCAATTGTAGCTTTTAATTCAACAATTTATTCACTTAAAAAAATAAAACTGTACTTCAAATCTTGGGGCACTTCAGTTATAACAGCTACTGAATAAAAACTATGGCTGCCTTTAAGTACCTTTTTTAAAGTTTGTCTGGAAAACAAGACACCAAAAAAAAATTCCTTCAAATCATACAAGAAATGGATTGAATTACACTGTGGCAAACAAGATTATTTTATTCACAACACATGTTTCTAAGTCTGGACTCCTATGTATACGAAGAATAATTTGAAGTTCTCATATACCACAAAAATATTCTCAGTATTAGGTCGGCAAATATACAACATGCTACACTTCCCTGACACTCCAACATCCCAAACCTTAACTACCTAGAATTGGTGCAAACATAGATACATCAGAAGAAAAAAAAGAAACAAAAGCATTAAAAATCAGGAATTCAAGACATTAAAATTACATAAATGTAATTTCTGATCAGTTTGTCAACTATAATAGAAGAGCCCTTTCATTGGCTGATCAAATCCTACTAGTACAAAACCCAAAAAGGAAAGAAAAAAAGAGGAAAAGCAAGGAGAATTAAAAAATGAGAAGAAAAAGGAGGAGAACAGTAAATAACAGAGGCCATAGAAACTGAAAGTGATTGAAGCAGAGAGAAGCAGATAATAAGCAGTCATAAAAAAGAACATTTTGAGGAAATTCAATGTAGAGGCACTGAGTTCTATACACCTCTAAAACTTTAGAACATATCACTGTATTTTAAAAATTAATGAACAAAATCATGACCTTGAGACATTGGAAAACTCAAATATATTCCACACATTGTGTTTTCTTTTCTTTTCTTTTTTTTTTTTTTTTAAAGCAATTGGGGTTAAGTAACTTGCTCAAGGTTACACGGCTAGTCATTTTGATTTATGCGTGGGTGCTCATTTTCTGAGGCCGGATCTGATCTCGGGTCATCCCAACTCCGAGGCCGGTGCTCTTACTCACTGCGCCACCTAGCCGCCCCTTTAGGGCAATTGGGGTTAAGTAACTTGCCCAAGGTCACACGGCTAGGTTTTTGTTTGTGTGGGTTAAGTGTCGGAGGCCGGCTCCTAACTCAGGTCCTTCTGATTCCAGGGCCGGCGCTCTATTCACTGCGCCACCTAGCCGCCCCTCACATTGTGTTTTCTAAGTAAAGTCCTACTCCTAGGTCTTATCAGTCTGGGTGACCTGGTATTCCAAGGTTATTTGAGCTCTGGAAGGTTCTTCCCAAGCAGAAAAGACTGTAAGCACAGGCCCTATGTCTGTCATCTAGCTAAATTTAGAAAGGCTCATCAACAGGTCAACAGGTGATGGTTTGGTTTTTTTTTTCTCCTGGTCACAGCAACTCAGATTATCTATTAAGAAAGACATGATGATTTTCAATCTATGTTTGCAGATAAAGGGTCCACACAGGATTTCAGAGGCAGCATTTTTCACTTTTGAAAAGCTATGATTGTTAGGAAAGTATTCCTTACCCAAAGCCTAAACTTGCCCCTTTGTAATTTAAACTCACTACCCCTAGTTTTGTATTTTATAGCAAGCATCATCTTTCTTCTAAAAATATTTGAAGGGGCAGCAAGGTGGCGCAGTGAAAAGAGCACTGGCCCTGGAGTAAGGAGGACCTGAGTTCAAATCCAGCCTCAGACACTTAACACAAAACTGTGTGACCTCGGGCAAGTCACTTAACCCCAACTGCCCTCCAAAAAGCAAAAAAAAAAAAAATAATAATTTTTTTTTGAAGATAACAATCATGTATTCCCTATACAGTGGAAAGAATGTGGGATTTTAATTAGAAAATCTGGGTTTTAATTCTAGCTCATTACATACTTGTGTGACCTTGGGTAAACTACCAACCCTCTCAGGGTTTTAGTTCCTCATCTGTAAAATAAAGAGTTTGAACTAGATGATCTGAAAGTTCCCCATAAGCTCTAAATCTAGGATTCATCCCCTAACTGATCCTCATATGGCATACACTTGAGGGCATTTACTCTTCTAGTTGTCCTTCTTTGAACATTCTCCAGTTTAACAATGTCTTTACTAAAAATGCAGCTCCCAGAACCGAACAGAATACTCCTGATGCAGTCAAACCAGAGAAGGACGCTATTAATGGGACTACAAGTTCAATATTATTAGATGCTTCATCTCTTTTAACACAGACTAAGATTAACCTTCTGGGCTGCTGTATCAACTCATACTGATTGTAATCCACTAAAACGCCAGATATTTTCAGACAAAGTACTGTCTAGTCTATACTATCTTGTACTTGTGAACAAGTTTTTTTTATTAAAATTTCATCTTATTAGATTTGTACCAATGTTCTAGCCTGTTAAGAACTTTTCAGTCTTGACTCTCATCCATATCGAATAGAAATATAGTATTATTATTACCATTTTGGTGAGGAGACACCACTTCTTTGTTTTGTTTCTGTAGTCCCAAAGCTTAGCACACAGTGGCCACTTAATAAATGATTATTAAGTTGAATATATTTATGAATTATACATGCTAGAACACCCCAATAGTCTAATCATCATATCTACTATAGTAATGGATGCTATAAAGGGATTTGAACTCAATGTACCCACTGAGAAAAGTGCATTTCCTCATTAACAAAGTTCTCAACTCAAAGCTGCTATACTGAAGTTGTGAAGAAGTAAAGTTCTGATGAGTGGAACTTTTAGGGAAGGGGAAAGGAATAAGAATTTATATACTGCCTACCACACACCAAGCACTTAGGAGGCACCAGCCAAATATGGGAACCAGAACATTCAACATTTATGGATCACAGATTTACTTAGGCAACATTATGTTTCTGTGACAAACTTTCACTGGGCACAGAGCATACCTAAATCTGTAAAGGGTGGAGTAGCTAGCATTTTTCTAATCAGTAACTTAATAGAATAGAGAGATAAAAGTAAATTTAAAAAATAAAATCTAAAGCCCCAAACTGTGTTTAATAAATACATTATCTTACTGCAGGGCATTTCCACATTTTCCCAATGCTTTTCAAACACTGCTATTAGTGTGAGTAGCCAACAGATTATTAATTTTTCATCACAAATTAAGATAGATTGGTTTTGTTCTATTATAGGATTCTATGAACATAATACTAAACAACTTCCCAGGCATTTCTAAACTATGATACCTTCATTCTGGTTCTTGTCTTTCTCCCACTGGAAATTGTATTCTGTCCCTGGGATCCTGGTCTCTAATGGGTAAGCTTTTACCTTATCTTGCCTGGAACCAGGCCACCATGCCACTTTCTAGATATTTTCAATCCTTTCATTGTCATAAGCCACCATTTTTCAACCTAAGCTCCCTTTTAGGTTTTATCTTTCCCTATTAAAATATAGCTTACTTGAGGACAGAGACTGTTTCGCTTGCTTATTTTTGTATCCTCAGTACTTAGGACAGTGCCCAACACATAGTATGCACTTAGTAAATGTTTTTTTAATTTATTCCTTCATTCCAGAACCGATGAATATGTAGATGGATCATTAGAACTGCAGTCCTTGTTCTAACTGCTATTTACCTCATGGTATCAGCAATGATGGCTAAGGTAAGAAACTTATAAATAACTGTAAAATAGTGACACTTTGACTAATTAATCAGAATTTTGATGAAACATCTCCAAAAAAGTCTTAAGAATTATACTTTGGGTCAAAATAAACTTGTCATTGCCACAACAATAATGGTGTTATTGGCAAGATATGTAAATGCTAGGTCATATGTAATAACTCAGCTTAATTATTTTCCTTTGTTCACAACCAAACAAGGAAATAAGAGGATCACAGAAGATAAAAAAGTTAATTTTGATTACATTAAAGTAAAAAGGCTTAGTTTAGGACAAATAAAACCAATTCTGCTGAGAAACAGCTAACTAGGAAAAAAAAGTCTTTATAACAAGTTTCTCTTATACACATCTCATTTCCAACATATATATATATATATATATATATATATATATATATATATATATATATATATATATATATATATATATATAGAACTGATTCAATTTTTTTTAAAAAATAGAAGCCATTTCCCAAATGATAAATGGTCAAAGGAAATGAATAGGAAGTTTTCAAGGGAAGAAATCCAACCTATCAAAAACTATATGAAAAAATGATCCAAATCATTAATAATTAGAGCAATGCAAATTAAAGTAATTCTGAGGTTCTATCTCACAACCATCAGATTGAAGTTGACAAAAAAAAAGGAAAATGATAATTGTTGGAGGAGCTAAAGGAAAACAAGCATATTAATACACTATTGATAGAATTTTCACTGTGAAATTTCACTGTCATTCTGAAAAGCAATTTGTAACTATGTCAAAAAAAAAGTCATTAAATTGTGCATACTCTTTGACCCAGCTATATCATTACTAGGCATATCTCAAAAAGAACAAAGAGGGAAAGGACCCATATTTAAAGAAAAAAATATAACAGTTCCTTTTATGGTAGCAAAGAACTGGTTAACTAAGAGAACGCCCATCAGTAGGAGAATGGCTGAACAAAATCTGTCATGTGACTATAATGAAATACTACTGTGTCATAAAAAATAACTTAAAGGGGCAGGTTCAGAGAAACCTAGGAAGACTCATATGAAGTGATACAGTAAAGTGATAACAACCGAAAGAATAATTTACACAATAGTTACAATATTGTAAAAAAATAATAATAACTTTCAAAGATTTAAGAATTCTGATCAACGTATTGCTCAAATACAATTCCACAGGACCAATGATGAAGAATGCCACCTACCACCTGACAGAGACGTAATGGACTCATTATGCTGAAAGAGACATATATTTGGGAAGAACATGGACAACTTAGGAATCTGGGGGTTTTTCTAGAGCCACTGCATTATTTTTTAGAGTACACTTAAGTAGAACTTTAGAGTTAACAAAATATTTTCCTTACAACAACCTTCTAAGGTAGGAGCTACATGGGAAATCTTTTTTGATTGAATATGAACATATGTTTAAAAAGTTTTGTTTTCTTTTTTCTTTCTAAATGGGGACTAAGAGTAATGACAAAGAAAGAAAATAAATGTTTATAACTGGAAAAAAATTAAATTTAATTATAAAAAAATTATTTCCTTATATATGCCATTCAAAGAATGAAGTAAGTAAAAATTATGGATAATCCAAACTAACTTTGTAAGGAGTGTTTCTAAATTGGCATGATAATATTGTGGGATCTAAACAAAGTGCTAATAGAAAATGTTGACTTAGAATGTTTGGTCTAGAAGGGACCTGTGGAGAGTCTACATGGCAAAGTGGGTAGAGATCCAGCCTTAGAAGTCAGGAAAACCGGTTACTGAATCTGACACATACTGACTAATGTGATCCTTAGTAAGTAACTTTACCTCTCTAGGCCAGGTGTCAAACTCAAGTAGAAACAGGGGCCACTAATCCATACAAAAAGTTCCCTGATTTAGTTTTAAAATGTAATGTTAGCTCTATTTCATTGTATTTTGTTAGGAAATCTTCAAAATTGTCCAATCTACAAGTAAAACTACTGAGGCAGAGCTCTGGGCCACTGGTACTTTATTAAAGGGTCCATGATTCCCTCTAATGAAGTGGATCTCAGATCTTCCTCATGATGTGAGATACCTACCTCCTCTAGGGCCTTAGTTTTATAGTACTTGATACTAGGACAATACAGGTGAAGCAGACCAAAAATATAGAATCTCATTGGTTGATAGACCTTGTCCATGAACCTCTAGGAGGGTCTATACAAAATACAGAATCCCATTGGTTGACAAACAGGCTGGTGAGCAGACCCTCACAGACCTATCTTGACCTTTTAGGAGGTCCTACCGAGCCAAAGAGCAGGATTGTGGGATTGGGTTGATAAGCAGATATTAAAAACATCTACATGTGCTGACAGATAAGTAGAAGGGCAGGCTGCAGTCTGGCAATGAAGGTCACTCATTGACTACATGCTCATTATGGCCTTCTTCCCATGTTGGGTAATGATGGCAAGGGATAGGGGAGAAGGGGGCAACAAAAATAGGTGGGGGACTTTCCACATAATTGAGTCACCTCTGTCACACTGGGCTTGGTCACCATAACAAGAAAAAGCATGGGTAGGGGTCATCTCCTTAGCTTCCTATAAGTAAGCAAGTGAACTTACAACCTGCAGTTCAAAGCTCTGAGGTCTACTATCAGAACTTATAATCACTATCCCTATAGAATCTTATCAAACTGACTGATACTGATTGGAATAAATAGAGGTCCAATAAATCACCTCACAACTTAAAAAAAAATTTTGCTAAATATTTTCCAATTACCTCTTTAATCTGGTTTGGGTGGCACTCTTGCAGTGCTGTGGACTGGTGTCTAACACATGTTCTAGGTAATTCTATGGATATAAGTTACAGTGAAAGTACCTACACTACTAGAAATTGCTTCTTTTCCTGGAATTTTACTATACCAACAAAATTCCAGATACAGTACCTATCTTTATCCCTGATCTAACCCCTCATTTTATAGATAAGGAAACTAAGGTCCAGAGAGCTAAACTGACTTGGCTACACTCACCTTGCTGGTTGATGACTAAAGTGTCTCAAACCCAGGTCTTCAGAGTTCTAGTTCATTGTTGGTTCCATTGTATTATAATTGTTAATGAGGTCAAATTTCATATCAAGAGAGCATACATTTTTACTTTTCCATTACCAATGAAAGGATCATGAAAGAACAAATGATTATAAACACTATTAATAAGTTACCTGTTTACTTAGGCATTAACTTTATCATGTCACACATTAAAAATATGCAAGATTAACCCACATAAATCCTCAGTATTCCTATATATCTCTAATGAAATTCAACAGCAAGAGATATAAAGAGAAATCCCATTTAAAGTCACTGTAGACATTATAAAATATTTGGGAATCTACCTGCCAAAACAAACCCAGGACCTATATGATCACAACTACAAAATACTTCTCATGCAAATAAAATCAGATCTAACTAATTGGAAAAATATCAATTGCTCGTGGCTGGGTCGAGCTAATATAATAAAAATGACAATTTTACCCAAACTAAATTATATATTTAGTGCCATACCAATCAATTTACCAAAAAACTACTTTACAGAGTTAGACAAAATAGTAACAAAATTTATTTGGAAGAACAAACAGTCTAGAGTATCAAGGGAATTAATGAAAAGAAATGCCAGGGAAGGTGGACTAGCTATACCAGATTTTAATCTGTATTATACAGCAGCAGTCATCAAAACTACTTGGTACTGGCTGAAGAATAGAGTAGTGGATCAATGGAATAGATTGGGTGCACAAGATCCAGAGATTAGTAAGTATAGTAATCTATTGTTTGATAAACCCAAAGACCCCAGTTTTTGGGATAAGAATGCACTATTTGACAAAAACTGCTGAGAAAACTGGAATACAGTATGGCAGAAACTGGGCATAGACCATTATCTAACACCACATAGCAAAACGAAGTCTAAATGGGTGCATGATCTAGGTATAAAGGATGATACTGTAAGCAATCTGGGAAAGCAAGGAATAGTTTACCCTGTCAGATTTGTGGAGAGGGAAAGACTTTAGGACCAAACAAGAATTAGAGAGCATTATAAAATGCAAAATGGGCAATTTTGATTACATTAAATTGAGCCAATGTAACCAAGATCAAGAGGGAGGTGGGAAATTGGGAAAGAATTTTTACAACCTATGTCTCTGATAAAGGACTCATTTCTAAAATATACAGAGAACTGAGTCAAATCTATAAGAATACAAGTCGTCTCCCAATTGATAAATGGTCAGAGGATATAAACAGGCAGTTTTCAGAGAAAGAAATTAAAGATATCTATAAGTATAGGAAGAAATGCTCTAAATCACTATTGATTAGAGAAACGCAAATCAAAACAACTCTGAGGTACCACATCTCTCCAGTCAGATTGGCTAAGATGACAAAACAGGAAAATAACAAATGCTGGAGAGGATGTGGGCAAATTGGAACATTGCTGGTGGAGTTGTGAACTTAGCCAACCATTCTGGAGAGCAATCTGGAATTATGCCCAAAGGGCTATAAATAATTTCATACCCTTTGACCCAGCCATACCACTTCTAGGATTATATCCCAAAGAGATCATAGAAGAGGGAAGAAGACCCATATGTACAAAAATATTTATAGCAGCTCTTTTCGTGGTTGCAAAGAACTAGAAATTAAAGGGGTGCCCATCAATTGGGGAATGGCTAAACAAGTTGTGGTATATGCATGTAATGGAATATTATTGTGCTATAAGAAATGAGGAGGAAACGGTTTTCATATTTACCTGGAGAGGCTTATACAAACTGATGCTTGAGTGAGAAGAGTAGAACCAGGAGAAATTTGTCTACAATCACAGACACAACATATGTGTGAAGACCAACTATGACAGACTGGACTCTTCTCAGCAGTGCAGTGATATAAGTCAATCCCAAAAGACTCATGAAGGAGAGAGATGCCTACATCCAGACAAATAACTAGAAAGAACTAAGCTTTAATCCTGCTGGAAGAAAACTAATCGACATTTTTCTTTTCAATGTTCAGTTTTATGTCTTTACCATTTTTCATCCCATCTAGTACAATACGCCTTTGTAACATGACTAATGTCTATTGTGAAAGTATTTGCAGATCCTATACTGGACTATATGCCATCCTGGGGGGTAGCGGAAGGGAGGGAAGGGAAATTTGAAACTCAAGGAACTATTCAATTGAATCTTGTAAACTAAAAATAAACAAATTTTTAAAAACATGCAAGATTTGAAATAAATACTAACATGTTACTCTAAGGAACTAAACTGCACTTTCTACCTATTTCAAAGCAGATTCTAATCATTCAGAAATGGCATTCCAATAGCCCTACTTCCTGGTTTTGCCTAAAACAGAAGTCTGTCTGGTCTTAAATTGAACACAAAACTTGAAGAGGAGAAAAAAAAATTAAGTTATTTTTTGAATTTAAAAAAATTGTGCATAGTTCTAAAAAGTGTATTCAATCACCTTTTCTCCTCAAGCATAACATTTAAATTTTATCTCATTAATATTCCAAGAACACAATCTTATATGGTATTTCCCACAGATTAAAGCACTTTCAGAGACACCTTGTAACATTACTAAAAGAGCACTATATTTGTACTCAGAGAATTTAGGTCCAACTCTGACTCTGCCACATACTATCTGTGTAATCTTGGGTGTTATAATCACGTGACCTCTCTGGACATCCTTAAAAGTTATTATATATTATTTCATCACCCACACTAAAACCTCAATAAACCAGGCACAATAGTCTAAATGTGTCTTACTTCTATATAAGTACATAATCTGACACAAGCACAAAAAGGACATGTAAGCACAAGTGTACAAAGATAATATGTAAATTAAATGAAACAAGCTAAAAACTAGACAAAAAAGAATTCTACCAATTTTTAATTCTATGTGCTTTTTTTTTTTTTTGCTTTGTGGAGGGGGAAAGCAGAGCAATTGAGGTTAAGTGACTTGCCCAAGGTCACATGGCTAGTAAGTGTTAAATGTCTGAGGCTGGATTTCAACTCAGGTCCTTCTGACTCCAGGGCCAGCGCACTATTCACTGAGCCGCCTAGCTGCCCCAATTTGTACGCTTAAAATGTTAAAGAATAGTTACAGTAATGCTGCTATGCAAAATTATATTCAAAACATTTTGAAGGGCGAAAAATATTGGTGCTGTTCTGCAAATATCCTTCCATTTTCAAAACATGACCACAAAAGAACTTATGAACATAATCACAAACACTTCAGTCTTTTTTCTTCCCTAAACAAAATCTACTATTTCCTCTAAAAACTATACAATGTACTTTTTTAAGCTCCAACAACCAAACTGCTACATATAACAGAGAATTAGACTACTTTCAGCAAGATTAAGTTATCAATTCAAGAATATATAAGAAAGGATGAGTGATCAGATGGCTGAGAGGACCAACTGAAGTTCCAGGCTAAGCTGTGTCATTTTGCTTCAGTTTTGGGGATGTCAATGATGCTTAATGATAAAAGGCCTCATTGAAATGATATGCATAATCCAGGTACACAACACTAAATCTACCCAAAGTCTATAACAAAACAAAAAAACAGGAAGGGAAGAAATGTATCCTAATGACTTGTAACTTCTATCATGATTTATAGCAGACTCTTGATATATTAATCCTGTTTCTAAAGTTTTTTTTTATATCAACGTCCATTTTTAAATATAGGAAATAAAATTTTGGCCAAAAGGCAGACACAACATGAAAAATTACATTTTCCTAGTAATGAATTTTAACTTTTATTAAAATCAATTCAAACTTAGATATGTAATATAGTTTTCAATCCTTAGTCTAATCCTCAGTCTAAGTATACAACCATAATGACAACTATAACATGATGATTAACTGATGTGGACATGTGCTCAGAGGAAAGAGTAATCTTTAAAAATGCAGTTCACATAGCTCAAGTTTTAATGATAGCACTTACTAAAAGTCATTATTGGAGGGCAGAGCCAAGATGGTCAAGTAAAAACAGGAACTCTGCTGGGCTCCGGCTCCAACCACCTCTAAAGGTTATTACAAAACCAGGTAGAAATGTAAATAATAACCTGAAGGTACAAGACCTTACAACTAAAACTGTAATTGATGATCACTGTACAGGCAGGAAGCATATTTGAAAGTTGCAAAGGTTCCATCTACTATGTGTGGTTTGCTGCAAAAGAATGCATTTAAATTTTATGATGTGAAAAACAATGAACAATTTACAGTTTGTTTACTTCAAATTGTAAAGAATGATGTGGCAAAAAAATATTCTCAGATATATTATTTAATAGCTTGAAAACAAATAATTAAACTTTCGGGTTCCTTTTGAAAACATGCTAATGTATTTGGCCTACACCTCCTGACAATATTCAAGTTCATCTCTTCAACCAAATATAAATATTTATTTAAAATATGAATGTATGTAAAACATCTCTATGAGCCAAGCCTTTGTGTTTCTTTTGGTGAATTAGATAAGACAAATGCTACAAAAAAATTTAAAATATTTTATAAGGAACTATACATTACAGTGACATTTTTTGCAACAACTGACTTTGAGATTTAAATCATTTGTAAGTCATCCAATAAATGCTAGTTGGGCCCAAACAAAATTGCATAAATACCCTCAAAGAAAACCAACTCTGAATAAATTTTAATTTTTTCTAAAGCAGGCATCATAAAAACAAAGTAGAACTAAATGGAGTTGCTATGTCAATGACTCCATTTCTGATACATTCTACTTGTATACACTTATCCATTTTAATTTGGCTAACTACATTTGGTTCTTTGAGCTAAGGCATAATACCACTAAAATATCACTAAATACATGATAAACTATATGATTTAAAGAAAGACAAGGCATTTTCCTTGAACTACCTAAACTACAAAAGATAATTAAAAAGAATCAAAGAACATCTGGAAAACTTGGAAGGACTGAAAAAGGTCAGTTAAATAGGGTTTATATATATTGGCTAATTGATGAAATGTGGTTCTTATGTAAATTTCAGTTTTGTTTTCAGAAAGATTTCCTTTCAAATATGATATGGTAGGGGCAGGTAGGTGGCGCAGTGAGTAGAGCGCTGGCCCTGGAGTCAGAAAGACCTGAGTTCAGATCCGGCTTCAGACACTTAACACACACAAACAAAAACCTAGCCCTGTGACCTTGGGCAAGTTACTTAATCCCAATTACCCTCCAAAAAGCAAAAAAAAGAAAAAAAAGAAAAAAGATATGGTAATATTTTGTTCAAATACATATCTTAACAAAAGATTCATACACTCCTACAATGGATACCTCAATTGCAAATTACCAATTATCTCTAGTACCAAACATGATATACAAGTTTAATAGTATTTATCTCCTGTTCAAGATTATCACTCTTTATTTCTGTATTGTTCTTAACTAAGAAGGGTATGACATACTCAAATGGCAACCTAGAATAAAACCTTACTTGATCACATTTTGAACCTTTCTTTTTTAACTTTTTTTTTTTAATTTGGAGTTCCAGATTCTATCCCTCCCTTCCTGAGATGGTAAGCAATCTGATACAGATTATAATGTGCAATCACGTAAAACATTTTGATGTTAGTCATTCTGTGTAAGACAACTTGAACAAAACAACAAAGGAAGGAAGGGAAAATAGTATTTTCAGTTGGTATTCAGATACCATTGGTTGTTTCTCTGAAGGCAGACAGCATTTTTCATGAGTCCTTTGGAACTGTCTCAGATAACTGTATTGCTGAGAACAGCTAAGCTATTCACAATTCATCCTACAATATTGCTGTTACTGTGTACTATGTTCTACTGGTTCTGCTCACTTCACTCTCTATCAGTTCATGCAAGTCTTTCTGAGAGTATCCTACTTGTCATTTCTTACAGCACAATAATAAGCCATTAAAATAATATTCTACAAGTTATTCAGTCATTCCTCAATTGATGGGCATCCCCTCAATTTCCAACTCTTATCAACTACAAAAAGAGCTACTATAAATATTTTTGTACGTTCCCCCTCCCCCTTTTTAAAAAAACTATCTCAGTAGCCAAGATGGCTGAGTAGAAACAGCCATCCAAGCCACTCTCCCCCCAGACCACCTTCAAACTATGTAAAAGGGGACTCTGAACAACTTCTGGAGCCCTAGCACCCACAGAACAACACAGAGAAGCTAACCTCCCACTGAGGACAGCCCAGCAGCCCTGCAGGCAGGACCAGCGCAGTGCTCTGGGAGCCGGCAGCGCAGCAAGCAGTGCGCGGGGAACCGACACAGGTCCATCTGAGTTGTGGTTTTAGCCCCAGGGCGGCCGGGCCAGCAGCCGGCTGGAGAGACCCCAGAACACCAGCAGCTATGGCGATTCCAGAATTATCAACATAGACATGCCTAGGACAAAGTGAGAGGTTAGTGCCCTATGGACTTTGGGACCAGTATTTGGGGAACGTGTTGGCTTCCTCCCCTGGGGGCTAGAAGCCACTGAGGAAACACGCCATTTTGCAGTTTTCAGAGGCAGCTCCAGCTCCTGGCCTGCAAACTGTAGGGAGATCCAGCGATCAGTCTTGGGGGGGTAATCGTTCTTGCTTTAACCTCCCTGGATCTGGATTGTGATCTGGGGTGGAGGTTGTGGGTGGGTTTCCAGCTTGCCAGAAACAGAAGTTGTCCCCCTACACATTTGGGACGAAAGTTCCCCTCTCTGGTGGCAGAGCCATACTGTGGCAACAAGCCCAAGAGTCAAGTAATTAAGTGGCAGCATGCCAAGGCAAAGGAAACTAATTAAACAGAAAAATGCAACCTTAGACTCCTACTTTGGGGGCAAAGAGGATCAAAGCATAGAACAGGAGGAGGGCTATGAGGTCAGAAATCCTGCTCCAAAAGCCCCAAAGGAAAACATGAGCGGGTTGCAGGCCATAGAGGACCTTAAGAAGGACTTTAAAAATCAAATAAGAGAAGTGGAGGAAAAATTGGGAAGAGAAATGAGAAGGATACAGGAAAAGTATGAAATGAGGGTCAACAGCCTGACTGAGGAAAACAACACCTTAAAAAATAGACTAACTCAAATGGCAAAGGAGGCCCAAAAGGGCAATGAGGAGAAGAATGACTTAAAAAGTCAAATTTGCCAGATGGAAAAAGAATCTCAAAAGTTCACTGAGGAGATTCATTCCTTCAGAGTTAGACTGGAGCAAATGGAAGCAATGACTTTATGAGAAATCAAGATGCTGTTAAGCAGATCCAAACAAATGAAAGATTAGAAGGCAATGTGAAATATCTCATGGGAAAAACCACTGACCTGGAAAATAGATCCAGGAGAGACAATTTAAAAATTATTGGACTACCTGAAAGCCATTATCAAGGAAAGAACCTAGAAATCACCCTTCAAGAAATTCTCAAGGAAAACTGCCCTGATGTTTTAGATCCAGAAGGCAAAATAGAGGTTGAAAGAATCCACCGATCACCTCCTGAAAAAGATCCCAAAAAGAAAACTCCCAGGAATATTATAGCCAGGTTCCAGAATCCCCAGATCAAGGAGAAAATACTACAAGCAGCCAGGAAGAAACAATTTCAATATTGTGGAAACACAATCAGAATAGCCCAGGACCTGGCAGCTTCTACACTGAGGGATCGAAGGGCATGGAATATGATATTCCAGAGGGCAAAAGAGCTGGGTATGAACCCAAGGGTCACCTACCCAGCAAAACTGAGTATTTTGTTTCAGGGAAAAATATGGTCATTCAGTGGAATAGAGGACTGTCAAGCATTCTTGAGGAAAAAACCAGAATTGAATAGAAAATTTGACATCCAGGCACAAGAAGGAAGAGATGCCTGAGAAGGTAATCAGGGAAAAGAAATCAAAAGGAACTTATCAAAGTTGAACTATTTACATTCCTATATGGAAAAGCAATAACTGTGATTGATGATATCTTTCTCACTATGAAAATAATGGAAGAAGGGTGTGTGGTCATATGAATACATATGTGAATGTGTGTGTATATGGTTACAGTTATATATGGATAGAGGGCATAGGCTGAATTTGTTGGGAAGGAAGAATACTCAAGGGATGAAATCATGAGGTGAGAGAGGAAAGTGGCAAGAGGAGATGGGGAGAGAGAGGGTAAGGTAAACTATCCCATGTAGAAGAAGCAAGGGGAAGTGGTTGCAAAGGAGGGGGAGAATAAAGAAGGCTAAAAAGGCAAAACCACATTCCCATTGAATTTGGTTCAGGGAGAAAATGACATACATACTAAATGGGATATCTCAACCTGCAGCAGGATAGGGGGAAGGGGGATGAGAGGAGGGATGATGGATGGGAGGGCATCCTTGGGGTGAGGGGAGGTTGAAAGTACCCGCTATAGAAGAGGGACAGGATCAGGTAGGGAATGGACCAGGTGGGGGGTGGGATGAGTGGGAGGGAATTATAAGCAGCCTTGTACAATATATCTACTATGATAATGTTTTGCATAGTTAGACATGTACAACATATACATTCCCAAGAGGGAATGGGTGACAAGGGAGGAAGGAAATGGATCTGAAATTCGAGGTCGTAACATTAAATGTTTTAAATATATATAAATACTATTATTAATATTCTTTTGCTTGTAATAGGGAGATACGATGTGCAGGCATTGGGACACAAAAGACTCACCTTCCTCTAATGGAAAAGTTGATGGGGGTATGGGAGAAGGTATGGGAGAGAGCAGATTGGAGGAAGCAATATCTTGTGGGACTACTATTCTGGGAGGTTGGGTAGGGGAATAATGGGGGGAAAATGATTGTAACTCAAAATATGGAGGAAATGAATGATGTAAAACAGAAGTTAATAAAGCATTTGTTTAAAAAAAAAAAAAGAATTTATTCTGTCAAGTTTGGATTCAGTCAACGGGGATGCAGTTAAGGACCGAGAGGGTTACATATGGCCTCAAGGCCGTAGGTCCTCTACCCCTGAACTAGATGCTCTGAGATCCCTTTTAGCTCTAGAATTCTATAATCCAAAATGCAACACTTAAAATTGAATACAGTACTCATTTTTTTTAGTTTCTCTTTCTTTAATAGTATTTTTTCCCCAATTACATGTCAAGACAATTTTTAGCATTCATTTTTATAAGATTTTGAGTTCTAAATTTTTTTAATTAATCAACATATTTATTTTTATTTTACAACATTCAGTTCTACAAGCTTTTGAGTTAAAATTTTTGCTCCTTCTCTCCCCTCCCCACTTCCCAAATCAACATACAATCTGATATAGGGTATACATATACATTCATATTAAACATATTTTCACATTAGTTATATTTTGAAGAAGAATTATAAACAATGGAATGAACTACGGGAAAGAACAAAACAAAAAAAGAGAAAGGAAATAGTATGCTTATATAAGACTGCAACTCTTTCTCTGGTTGTAGATAGCATTTTCCATCATGAGCCTTTTGGAATTGTCTTAAAACCTTGCATTGCTGGGAAGAGCCAAGTCTAACAAAGTTAGTCATTGCACAATGTGGCTGTAGCTGCGTACAATGTTCTCCTGGTTCTGCTTCCCTCACTCAGCTTCAGTCCCTTTATGTCTCTCCAGGCTTTTCTGAAGTCTGCCTGCTCATCATTTCCTATAGCATAATAATATTCAATTGCATATATATGCTACAACTTGTTCAAACAATCCCCAACTGATGGACATCCCCTCAGTTTCCAAATCTTTGCCACCACAAAAGAGCTGTTATGAATTTTTTATTAATTTGTTTGTTTACTTTTCGTTTGCAAGATTCAATTCCACAATTCCTTGAGTTTCAAATTTTCTTTCCCTCCCTCCCCTTCCCCCCCATGATGGCATACAATCAAGTATAGGATCTGCAAATACTTTCACATTAGACATTAGTCGGGTTACAAAGGCGGATTGTACCAGATGGGATGAAAAATGGTAGGGAGGAAATAAAACCAAACAAGAAAAAGAAAAAGATCAAGTAGTTTGCTTCAATCAGGATTCAAACTCAGTTCTTTCTAGTTCTTTCTCTGGATGTAGATATTTCTCTCCATCATGAGTCTTTTGGGATTGACTTATATATACTGCATTGCCGAGAAGAGTCCAGTCTGTCATAGTTGGTAATCACACATATGTTGTGTCTGTGATTGTATACAAATTTCTCCTGGTTCTACTCTCAAGCTTCTCCAGGTAAATATGAAGACCCGCTGCTCCTCATTTCTTTTTTTTTTCTTTTTGCTTTTTTTTGAAGGGCAATTGGGGTTAAGTAACTTGCCCAAGGTCACACGGCTAGGTTTTTGTTTGTGTGGGTTAAGTGTCTGAGGCCGGATCTGAACTCAGGTCCTTCTGACTCCAGGGCCGGCACTCTACTCACTGTGCCACCTAGCCGCCCCATGCTCCTCATTTCTTATAGCACAATAGTATTCCATTACATGCATATACTACAACTTGTTCAGCCATTCCCCAATTGATGGGCACCCCCTTAATTTCCAATTCTTTGCCACCAGAAAAAGAGCTGCTATAAATATTTTTGTACATATGGGTCTTCCTCCCACTTCTATGATCTCTTTGGGATATAACCCCAAAAGTGGTATTACTGGGTCAAAGGGTATGAAATTATTTATAGCCTTTTGGGCATAATTCAAGATTGCTCTCGAGTTCTAAATTTTTCTCCTTTCCTTCCCTGCCCTCCCATCTTCCAAAAATGATAGGCAGTTTGATATAGGCTATACATGTGCTATCATGTAAAACATATTTGCATGTTAGTCACAGTTGGAAAAGAAACAGATCAAAAGAAAAAAAAACACAAAAAAGACTGTATTCATTTATTAAGTGTATGGTGGTCTTCAGCCTTTTGGGAATAAATATCCAAGGTTTTAATATACTAATGACTTTACCCTCCACATAAAAAGGTAATTATTTTGTAATTCAACTCATACACCACACTTAACATGCTTGCAAATGTACCTGAGTCTCCTCCATCCTTCAAAAACCTTCACTAGATCCCGCCAATATATATCTCTCCCCCTTTTAATGCAAACTCCTTCATACTTATACTTGTTACTTCTATTTCCTCTTTTCTCAACTCACTCCTCAATCCTCTGCAATCTGGATTTTGACCTAGTCATTCAACTGAAACTGCTGCTACCAGTGATCTCTCAATGCCAGATCTGAAGGTCTTGACTTATCTGTTGTATTTTATTGATCACCTTCTTCTGAATAATTTTTCTTCTCTGGGTTTTCACATTTCACGGTCCTGATTCTTCTTCTGTCTGTTCCTTCTTACTGTCATATGCTACTTGATCATCTACATTACAGCTCATATATACACCCAACAACTCTAAGCATTCCCCAAGGTTCTGTCCTATGCCCACTTCTATACTCTCAATAACCTCATCAGTTCCCATGGGTTTAACCAGGAGTAGGCAAATTTTTTCTATGAAGAATTAAGACAGTAGGCTTTGTGAACTAAGAGGGGGGAACCATCAAGGACATTATGTATTTAACAAGAGAGAAAATAAACTTCCACAAAATTTTAGTTGATAAAATTGAAAATATTATTACTGTAGTAGTATCCAATTTTTTGTAATTCTGATCTACCAATTTTGAAGGGAATAACATTTGCTTAATTAAGGTTCAAAAGTTAACATCAAAACTGATCGAAAATATTTATCTGTTAATCTGATTTGCAACTGGATTTTAGAAATTTCTTCTCTGAAAATGTCTTTTCAAAGAGACATACTGCTAAATACTGATAATAATCCAAGGATATATGATTTTAATTGAACATATACATTACTTAAAAGGCATTTATAGAAATCTTTTGAATTCTTTCCTTGATGTTTGTCTCTAAGCATGTCATTATATTGTAGAGTAATCATTTCCAGGTGAAAGTTAGGTAGGAGCTCCTCAGCTAAACAGTCATGAATTTGAAAATATGGAAATTTTATTTTCCACTTGCAATGAGTTCCCAAAAATGCTGCTGGAACTGTAGTTTGGGCTCAGAAAATATATACACTGCAGATGTGTGGGAATACAGAACTTGCTTCTTGTTTTAATTTTGACAGCATGAAAAGTGTATGAAACAGCTTGACATTACTTATGATTCAAGTAACATTATTAATGGTTGAATTACTTTACCATGCAAATGTGTTGTTTTTGTCTTACAATTTTAGGTTGGCTTCATTAAAAAACATTATCAAGCCTGCAACAAAAGTTTATTTCCAAAACTATTCAAGTGTTTGTTAATAGTGGTTGAGGATATTTCTTCTCTTTCAGAAAAATTCCAATCTTGGTCCTAAGGTAAAAATTGTAATAAAAATGTTTTCCCTCTTCTTTTCTTGCTTCAACATTGATGGGTATGCACTGGTATTAAAAAATAATAACATTATCACAGCATAGAAATAGGTAAGCATTGGAAATGCTGTATTATAACTACAGCACTGTAATTTGTTATGACTGCCACTTTTCTATTTCTGTTGAAGATACCACCATCCTTCCAGCATCTCAAGTTCATCAATCTCAACATTAGTCTGTACTCCTTATTCTCCTTTAACCCCAAGGATACAATCAGTTGCCAGATCTTACAGTTTTTACCTTCACAGCATCTTTCACATGCCTCTACTCTTCATCACCTCTCACTGTGACAATAATTTTGGAACTGGGTCTCCCTCCTCAAGTCTCTTGCCACCCTAGCCTATTCTACACAATGTTGCCAAAATAATTTTCCTTAAGCGCAGATCTAACTATCTGACTTCCCAATTCAACCAACTCCAGCACTTGTTTCCTTTAGGATACAACAGAAATGCTTCTGTTTAGTTTTTAAAGTTCTACAGAATCTAGTCCCAATCTACCTTCCCAATTTCACTGGATATTACTCTCCTGCATGCTGTGATCCGGCCAAACAGAACACTTTATCGCTCTTTACTGTGTCTTTGGACTGGTCATGTCCCATGACTAAAAAGCAATTTCTCACTACCTCTACCTCACAGAGGTTTCTTCCTTTAAGATGCAGCCCAAAGACTATCCTCTACATGAAATCTTTCTGCATCTCCCCAACTGCTGGTACCTTCCCTTTCATAGTACTTGTATTTAACTATTTTTTGTGCATATAAACTTCATGTTTATGCTATATATGTGTGTGTTTATGTGCTTATATACACATATGTATATATAATTTGTACTTGTCTGTCACATTAGAACATAAGTACACTGCAAGTAGGGATCATTTAATTTTTTATGCTATGAATAACCTGAGTGCCTAGCACAAGGCCTCATACCAAGCAAGCGAGTCATTCTTACTGTGATCAATACTGATTTTTATTTGAGACATATCAGAATCCTATTTCAACCTTTTGGAAAGATATTCATCTTATGTTACAAACCCCACACCCCTTTTTGTTGAATCTCTGACCTATGCATACAAAACCTATTCTTCCTCAATTTTGTACTAATTCAGATTCAAAAATCACTTACAGTATATCTTGTACTTGTCCCTCAAAGAGAAATTAAGACTGTCTTGATGAATCCAAAACTTAAGTCTCATTATGACTATGAATCCCACAGTACCAATATGTAAGTGAGCCCCACTGATTACAAAGTGTGTCATTGTTTAATTGGCTTTTACTGACTCTGGTTTTACTAAAATAATGTTCACACGTAATGCCAAAAGTGAATATCTGCTAATCAAAGTTTCAAATATTTGAAAATTATTTTATTTGTGTGATAACCACTAAATGTCTTTAGTGTTCTTGGAAGTCCTTTTCTCCAATTACATAAAATGTTCTATATAATCTTTTTAAAAAATTCTTTAAAATGATTCAACTGAAAGAAGGTATAAAAAAGTTATTTAATTTTAAAGGATTTTTTGTCATAGATATGATGGTTTCTTACTTTCCCCCAAAAGAAATATTTCATAAAAATTTACGGAGACTACTGATTGAAACATTTCCTGTTCTGGAATTACCCCCTCCATCTAAGGTAAGTATTTAGCTAGCAACTTTTATTTGAAATGAACTATTCTAGTAGTTTCCCCTATTAAATGACTTTATTTTTAAAAGAGACATCATATATATGCATGCACATATATATACATATATATACATACACACACACACACACATACACACATTTATATATGGTACACCGGAAAGAGTTAAAGGAAAGTTACAGGATCAAAGACTTTCTTCTTTCTCACTCAACTGGCGATTTCATCCGCTCCTATAAGTTTAGTGATCATCTCTATGCAGATGACTCAGACCTATTCATCTATCCCTAGTTCCCTTGAGATCCAGTCCTGAATCACCAACTACCTATTAGATATTTCTATATGGTTTAATCAATCAACAAGCATTTATTATTAAAAATACTATGTGTCAATACTATGCTAAGCTCTGGAAATACAAAGAAAAAACAAAAACAGTCCCCATCCTCAAGGAATTCACATTGCAATGGGGGAAACATATACATAAATACACACAAGCTACATAGAGTAAAATAAAGGTAATTTTAGAGAAGAAAGGACTATCAATTGGAAGAACCAAAAAAAAAAAGTCTCCTTCAAAATGTGGCATTTGAGCTAAGTCTTGTAGGAAGGCAAGATTCTACAACCTAAAGGTTGGGAAGGAGAGCATTCCAGACATAAAGATTGGAAGTGTTCAGGCTGTAAACAGCTTTAAATGCTAAAAGAGAAGTTTATATTTAATCCTAATAGGTGACCACTGGAGTTTATTAAGAAAGGGTGTATGGTGTGTTCAGGTAGGATGAATGCCTCTGGTGTGAGGACTTGCTGAACTCTTTTCAGAGCTGCTTATCCACCTCTGGTGTCCACCTTTGCTCAATTCCCACCTGTGGCTACTGTAGCATGCACAGTAGCCACACCCTGGTAAAACCATCTCAGCCGACTAGCTAAACCAGGTTGAGGATAACACATGGGCCTCAAACATGAGTTAGTGGGATGTCTACCCCAAGCATGTAAAAATTTCCCCAGTAGAAGGGGAAGATGAAAACTTATTTGTTCCAATGGCTATGAAGGCAGCTGAAGCAGGCACTGTGAAGCTCTTAAAGCTTGGTAAAACATCCGGGATGCCAAAGTCATCAAGGGCATCACCAGTTATGCCGACTTTTGTCTTGTCATCGAGCTTTGATACTCTGGAAGAGAAAGTGAGGCTGAAAACACAGTCTCACTTAAATGCAATTGACCTGCAAATCAAGACATAACCTTATGATGTCATTGTTTCTCTTTGAAAACAAAGGAAGAACAACAACAAATGAGGAAGAGGGGAGGTGTAGACATTACATCTGTCTTTTGGTAAAATCCTTTTGGTAGTTGTGTGGAGAATGGATTGGAGTAAGGTGAGGCATGTAGCAGGAATACCAAGTAGAAAGCTACTGCAACAGTCCAGTTAAAAGGTGATAAAGACTTGAACTTGGGTGGGGGAAAAATGATATATGACAGACATCACAGAGATAGGAAAGACAAGATTTGGCAATTAACTGCATTTATGATGTAAGGAAGAATGAAAAGTCTAGAATTGTACTGAGGTTGTGAACCTAGATGACTAGGAGAACAGTGGTACCCCGGACAGTAATTAGGAAGTTCAGAAAAGGTTGTGGGTTTAAGGAATAGCATTTAAGTGAGGTAGAGATGTCAGTCATATTTTCTCTTCCAGATTTAGGAGAATAAATATGTTTTGGAAATGCTGAGCTTGAGATACCTCTAGGACACCAGTTTGAAATAATCTAACTCAGTAAGTCTAGCATTAGCATGGATATGATCACTGGAACTAATGGAAGCTTATCAACTCACCAAGTGAGAGCATAGAGAAAAAAGTTAAAGTACCCAGGACAGAGAGGGATATCCACAGTTAAGTGGCTGACATGGGAGATTGAACAGAGGAAACTGAGAAGGAATTTTCAGACATATAAGAGAATCCAGAAAGAGTTCAATCACAAAAATTAATGGGATAGTATTCAGGAGAAGATGGTCAATAGTATCAAATGATGCAGGAGTTCAAGAAGGATGAGGATCAAGAAAAGGTCATCAGATCTGGCAGTCCAGAGGTCACCAATAGCTGTGGACAGAGCAGTTTTAGCTGAATGATGAGATCAAAAACTAGATCCCAGAACGTTTAGGAGAAAGAGGAGAGGAAGTGCAGGCACCCAATACAGACAGCTTTTTCAAAGAGTTTGCCTCATTTAAGGGGAAGAGAAAGACAGAATTACAGCTAACAGGAATGGCAGAAATTTGGTGAGAGGTAAGGACGGATGTAAAGACAGGAGCATTTGTAAGAATCAGAGAAGGAGCCAATAAATCATTAAGACTGAGGATTAGAGAGTAGTGATGATGGTGAAAGCAATCTGCTAGAGCTGAGAAAAGATACGATCAAGGATTTGGATAGAAGGGTTGGCTTTGGGTAGGAGAAAGCCCATTATTTCATCAGAGACAGGAATGTGGGAGAAAATGAGTGAATATGAAGTTAGAGGTAGGTGAGAGGAAAAGGGGAGAAGAGGGAAATTTCAGCAAATGGCCTCAATTTTTTCAAAGAAGAATGAGGCTAGGTCCTCAGTTGAGAGGGGCAAGGAGAGGTCTGAGAAGAAAGGAGGTATGGAACAATTTTAGATGATGGCAAGATCAAAGGTTTAACTATCCTGGTGTGCAGCTGAGGTACAGTGAAGCAGTAGGTTATGGGAGTTGAACAGACTAAAGAATTAGGAAGTACACCAATCTGTATCTGATG
The DNA here is from genome assembly GCA_011680675.1 of Gymnobelideus leadbeateri. Lineage (NCBI taxonomy): Eukaryota > Metazoa > Chordata > Mammalia > Diprotodontia > Petauridae > Gymnobelideus > Gymnobelideus leadbeateri. The sequence continues at coordinate 230,029 of WOXC01007010.1, read as the reverse complement.
ATCCCTAGTATGATCATCAGATCATAATAGGGGCAGAGAGACTTCCAGCCAAGAACTAAAATAGAAGTTTGCTGAGTGAAGGTGGCAGAGACAGAGTCTGAAGTGGCAAAGGAGAGCAAAAATTGATTATTCCTTCTTCTCTATCTGGACGAATGAGTTGGAAGACTTGAGAGAAAATGTGTAGCCAGTATTAGAAAGGGTGGCCAAAGACACAGTACTATCTGAAGGGAAACGGGTCTCATTAAGTGCTAGAAGATGAAAAATGAAAACAGGAGGTTTAAAATAAAAGGAAGCTTGTTCATTATGGAGCCAATACTACAGAGGGCATAGTAGAAGGGGCATGCAGATCTAGAGTAGCACACTAATGGGCTAATGATGAAACGGATAGGAATGAACAAGCAGACAACTCGTGTTGGATGTTTCATGTTTCAAACTCACTACGTCCAAAATAAAATTCACTACCTTTGTCAATAAAAACACACCCATCTTCCAAACTTCCTTATTAATATTGAAAGCACCATCATTCTTCCAGTGTCGATATTAGTTTCTTACCCTCCCTACATATTCACATTGCAAAATCTTATCATTTCTCCCTTCACAAGACCTTTCAAATCTGATTCCATTCATGTAGCTACTACTTCAGTTTAGGCCTTTATCATCCCTTGCTTGAACTATAGCAATAACCTTCCAATTGATCTCCCTGCCTCTCTCCATGTCAATCAACTTCAACTTAACTCCAAAGCAATTTAACTAAAGCACAAATCTGACCATGTTGATGCTTGTGGCTCCCTATTACCTCTAAGGTCAAATACAAACTATTAGTCATTCAAAGCCCTTTACAACCTGGCCCTAATATATATGTGTGTGTGTGTGTGTGTGTGTATATATATATATATATATATATATATATATATATATATATATATCTATATATATCTGTAACCTTATTACATATTAACCCCTTCATAATCCAACTATTCTGTCAATCTGGCCTTACCTTTTTTTTTTTTTAAAGCAATTGGGGTTAAGTAACTTGCTCAAGGTTACACGGCTAGTCATTATTTATGCGTGGGTGCTCATTTTCTGAGGCCAGATCTGATCTCAGGTCATCCCAACTCCGAGGCCGGCGCTCTTACTCACTGCGCCACCTAGCCGCCCCCTTACCTTTCTTAATAGAAGGTATTTCTTATCATTGAGCTCTTGAACTCCATGTCTGTAATGCACTATCTTTCTTCCTCGTCCTATAACTACTTCTCTCTCAGCTCAAGTACCACACAAAGCCTTTTCTGCTCACCCCAAATGCTGGCACACACAACCCCCCCAATTACCTTATATCCATTTTGTATACTCTTATACAGGTATGTGTTGTCTCACTGGATAGAATATAAGCACTTTAAGGGCAGGTATTATTTCACTTTTGAATTTATATGGATAGTAGGCACTTAATAAATATGTGTTAATTGATTAAATTTAAATCCTGATTCTGATACTAGCTATGTGACCTTAGGCAAATCACTTAACTTCTCTAGGCCTCTTGTTTTGTCATCTGTGAAATCAGTGGGTTGGATTAAAATATCTCTAAATCTATTAGCCTACATGAATAAAAAGAATATGTCTGTAGATATATCCTCTTACTTATGAACAATTGGGTGCAACTCTGGGATTATAACTTTGGAGTTTATCCTTTATTCTTCGCCCTCTCAAGGTCCAAATCAAATGTGTTAAGTCTTGTAAATTCTATCTTCACCACTTCTCACATCTGTCCCATTCTCTCTAATCACATAAATTAGGAACGGACCCATTCAGCATGGTACTATGACTTCTTTCTACTTTAACTTAGGCCTTCTTCAGCTCTGGTCTAGATCACTACAATAGTCTAAAAGGTCTCCCTACTTCCATTCTCTCCCCTCTCAAATCCATCTTTCACATTCTTGACAAATTGCTACTCACAAAAGCTAACTGACCACAATCACACATCCCTTCCTTCAAGATGAAAATCTTCAATAGCTCCCTACTTTTTTCTTAAACAAAATACAAAATTTTCAGCCTGGCATTTAAAGCCCAACACAATTTTGCTCCCATCTACTCTTCAGTTTTTGTTTTTTTTAATTTCATATAGTCCCTTTCCTACCCTCTCAAATATAGCCAAACTTGTCTTCTAGCTGTTTCCAAACATGATATACCATCTTTTACCTCCCTGCCTTTACAGAAGTGGTTTCTCAAGTCTGAAATGCCTTCCTCACCTCCATCATACAGAACTACTAGTTTTCTTCAAAGCATGACTTAAATGTCCATCACCTTGTATAGGAGACCTTTATTTGACCCAGTTTCCACGTCTATCCTCCCCCATAATTAGCATACTTTCCCTCTAGAAATTAATTATACTGTTTTGCATTTATTTAATTTAATTGCTCATTGTATCCCCTAGCAGAAAGTAAGAATGTAAACTCCCTAAGGGGAAGAAGTGTTTTGTTTTTCTTTGTATCCCCAGAACTCAGTCTTGGACAAAACAGGCACTCTGAAAATGTTTGCTAAATTGAATGAATTAGCTCTAGCAAATCTGGTTTATGTTGTTTACAGAATCAATAATACTATACTTTATTATATGATAATGATCAAAAGCCCTAGCCTTGGAAAGGGACCTATATAGATCCCTTTTCTAGTCTAACACCTTCAATTTACAGATCAGGAAAGTGTAACTCAGGGAGATGAAGGTCATATGAATTCTAAGTAGCAGCAGAGCTGGGATTGGAACCCAGGTCAATGGACTCCATAAGCAATAATACTTCCACTTCAACCAACAAACTTTCAGAGAATGAAGATAGGTACTTCCCCTAAGAAAAGGCTTCTTCTTCTGTTTACAATTTGATCTACTGTACTTAAGATCCTTACTTTGTGGACTTCACACCCTCTATTGGTTTTGATTTTGCATCTCAAGTTCAGAGCCCCTTCAACAAAGGAGACAGGTCTTTTTAACCTGGTATTAAGAAGTCAGTTTTCACATAGCCTGAATTAAGCCAAAAGACTGAAAAGGGTCAGGATATGGAAAATGGACAGCTTTCCAAGTCGATGTGGACTCATAATTTTATATCAAAGAGCTCTGGAGGTAGAAGGGACCTGAGAAATTACCTAGTCCAACTCCCTCATTTTACATGATAAGGAAACAGAAGCTCAAATCAATCTAGCTTGTCAGCTGCTCAGAGCTAGAACCCAAATCCTCAGACGACACATTTAAGTCTCTTTCCATCACCATGAGTTTTATTACTTAAATTCCCAGAGCAGGGGGCGGCTAGGTGGCACAGTGAGTAGAGTGCTGGCCCGGAGTCAGGAGGACCTGAGTTCAGATTCGGCCTCAGACACTTAAAACACACACACGCTATGTGACCTTGGGCAAGTTACTTAACCCCAACTGCCCTCCAAAAAGAAAAAAAAATTCCCAGAGCAAACACTTCTGTATTTAAAAAAATACAAAAATACTAGATCCAACTTGTAAACATTGTCCATAAGTACTCTCACTAATGGAGGAAAGGAAGCAGTTAGCAGTACTTTATAAATGTCAAATAAGTGAGATAACAAAATAAAGCTCTTAGGGAAAAAAATTAATGTAAAGAACACAAAGACAGGACATTCTTTAATACTACTTTCACTCAAACCAAGAACATAAAAATTATTTTTTAGGAGTCAATAGCTTTACTGGGCAACCACTTTAAACCACTAATAAAATACTATCCATATTTTATTAGTTCAGGAAATATAACGAGAAGAGTCTATTTTTCAATCCAGGACACCTAATTTTTTAAAAGTTATCCACATTGAATATTTAAATAGAGCCAAGCAAATTTAAAGTAAACCAAACTAGACTTTTTAGAAAAGAAATCATTTCCATGCAACAGTACAATCTGGTACAACTGATTTATTCAGAATCTACTCATTCAGAAATAACACTCATTAAGAAAAGACAACAAGACAATTTATTCCTTTGAAAATGTTCAATAACTGATTTATCTCTGATATTTATTCCCTGTATGAACTTGGGCAAATAAGTCATTTAACCTCCCTGAGTCTCAATTTCCTTATCAGTTGGCCTCTGAAGTCCCTTCCAGCTCTGGCGCTGGGATCCTGTGAACTCAGCCTAAAAGTGATGAGGTCCCATCCACCCAAATCAAGCCTTTAAGAGTACATTAGCAGTTAATTCTTAAATGTGTTATTCTTGTTTGTGGCATATTATGTAATATAAGCTAATCTTTAATTATAATTTTAACCATTCACATACATGGTCAAAAAACTGTTACCCCAGATTCATTTTTTAAAGAAATTTTTAAAGATAATTTTGTCCTTAGTATGTTCATAGATGTAGAGCTGGAAGGGAACTGAGTGGTCATTTTGTTCCTACTTCTCATTTTACAGCTAAGGAAACTGAGTCCCAGAGAAGATGTGACTTGCTAAAGGTAATACAAGTAATAAGCAGCAATACTAGCATTGAACCCAGGTCAACTGACTCCAAATCGAATACTCATCCCAGTAAAAGGTGCATGTCTACAAACAATGAATAAATTTTATGAATTAATTTCCTGTTTAAAAAATAAGTTGGGGGAAGGGAGAAAATTGAGTTGTGAAAAAGCTACACAACAGAAGACGAAGTTACTTACAGAAGGAAAAATTTCTCTTATTACGCTTTAAAAGTAGGATTTATATTCTTATAGATAATAGTTTTATTAAAATAAAATAGCTTGGGGTGGCTAGGTGGCACAGTGAGTAGAGCGTTGGCCCTGGAGTCAGAAGGACCTGAGTTCGGATCTGGCCTCAGACACTTAATGCACACACAAACAAAAACCTAGCCGTGTGACCTTGGGCAAATTACTTAACCCTAATTGCCCTCCAAAAAGTAAAATAAAATAACTTACTCTTTCATTCACTGAAATTTTCCATTAATTCAACTTTTGGAAAAACTCAGGACTATACATTTTTGGACAAATATTTACAAAGTCATAATTACTTTATGAATCATTCTATCACAGCATGAAAATTTATTCAGGAATGATCAATAACACTGGGAGGGGGCAATTAACATGAGCTGCAGCAAAAGAATGTAACAAAATGTAAAAGTTATAATAAGCAGAAATAACACTGGAGGCCTAGCATCTGTTTTATCATTTGGCTTCTGACTGTACAAAGATATATCAACTTTAGGGTCTCCCCTTTTCATTGCACCTGAAGACAGAACAAATGAGATAATACAAATGCCAATTATGAACAAAGACAGCATCCCTGAGATTAAAAAAGACAGAAAACCTATCTTTTCCAGCACTTTATCTGCCCACCCCCCACATTCAAAGTTTCAAGTAATACTCTTGTAACAAAACCCTACAGTATTGAAATGCTCTATCTCAAAAGGTGTCAACATCCCCTTTATCTCTATTAAAAAAACAACAACTGACTACTGTAGTGAAATGCTCTTATGAACATAGATAATTTTAACAAAAGGAATCTGCACTAAAAGATAAATGGCTGGTTAGAAATTTAGTCTTTAGGGAAATGGTATTATCTTGGTAGTCTACAGGAACTGGAATCCAGTAATAAGATGAATGGTGAAAAGGGCAAGGAGCATCAAGTGGAAAATACAATTCAAAATCCCAGGAGACAAAATGCATATCTAGAGGTAAGGGTATCCCTTTCTGGGGAGGGAAGGGGGCAGTACTATATTATTTCACGTAGACCACTCGAAATATGTTAGAATAAAAGCAAAGTAATTAAAAAAACACCTTATAAGTTTGGCCAACGTCCTAATCATATTACCGTGAACCTCAGGAGCTTTTGAAAACATAGCCAAGATCACTCCATTTCCCCCTCCCTCCTCATCTGCTGCAATACAGCCTCAAAGCAGCTCTTTTCTCTAAAGACGTACTGTCTAAAAGGCAATCCTGCCACCCAGCACATGGCATTTTCTACGTTTATACATCTGTTTAACTGCGGTTCCTAACAAATCAAACCTATGACATGGTATGTTTTTCCTTCAGAAACAAATATTTCCTGCTTCCAAAGGCAAGCCTCAGTCAAAGCACTGCACCTGTGGGGTGCTGTCTTGTCCCCATACTTTTGAGGCGTCAATGCAACAAACCCTTCAGGAATCATATACAGCTCCCACAGGAAAGCCACATGGTTACTTCAATGAGAAAGCTATGTGGCCCCGGGCACCTCCCTCAATGTATTGCATCGCCATGAGCAAAGGAAAGGAATAAGGAGCACGAAGGCAGTGGTGATGGTGGTAACATTTTGACAACAGAAAGGACCGCTTCCTCTTGTAAAGCTATTTCCAGACAGGCAGTAGACGAGAAGAAGCAAGACATGGTGGTGCTTCCCACCAGGTGATCAACACTGGAGATGGGGGCGGAGGGGGGGGACGGACAGGACTCCCCTGAACAGGTCCACGAAGGCCCCACAAAGGCCATCCTAGCCCGGCAAGGCGGTTCTCTCATTTAAAGGGGGAGGGGGGTGGTGAGAAAGAGAAGAGGTAGGAGGAGGAGGGGGGGGAGGCAGGGAGTGCGGCGGCTCTCATCCAGCTCTCGGCAGCCAGGCGCAGTGTAAACACTCGGGGAGACTGCTTCTTTTGCCTCCCTCTCCCCGCCAGCTGGGGGGTGGGGGTGTCCCTCCTCCCTCCCCCCGCCGAGCTGCACACGCACAGACAGACTTCACAACTCACCCCCCGTCATGCATGAGAGAGAAGGGAAGGAAGGCACAGGCGGCGGTAGCCCCGGCGAGCGTGCATGTGTATCCCTCTGGGTGGGTGCCCCCTCCCCCCCAGTCGCGCTTACCTGCGGGGGTCGCTCCGAAGACTCGCACCACCGGCACCTTCTTGACGGGGGCCTGGGTGAAGGGGGATTGGCAGATATCCAGCCCCTGCAGCGGGCTGGCCATGTAGTAATCGGCAGTCACTATCCGCACTGAAAACATGTTCGCCGCTGCCGCCGCCGCCGCCACCTCTCCCTCTAGTAGCCACACAGAGCAGCAGCAGCAGCAGTTCCCGCAGCAGCAGCAGCGCCCCCTCCCCGCCTGCCTGCCTGCCGGCCCCTATCTCCTCTCTCGTCTCACCACCCCTCCCAGACACAGTGAGGAGGAGTAGGAGCAGGAGCGGCGGCGGCAGGGCCCGGGGCTTGGGGTTCGCGCTGCTGCTGCTGCCGCCTCCTCAGGAGCGCCGCGCGGGGGTCACGGCCAGAGAAGCCCTTACGCTTTCGTCGCTGCCGCTGCTACTGCTGCTGCCGCCGCCTCCGGGGATCACACAGGCTTCTCCGTCCCAGGCTGCAGCTCTTGTTGCCATGATGATGATGTCACGGACGCAACCACTGGGGGGAGAAGGGGGTGTGTGTAAAAAGAGAGAGGGGGAGGCGGAGGGGGGGTGTGGTTAGGGAGGAGAGGAAGAATGGGGGGGTCACTGGGAGGGGAAGGAAAAGATAGGGTGGGAGGGAGGGGGAGAGAAAATAAAGAGAACGTGTTTCTCCCCCCGCCCCCGATTGAGAAGCTTTGGAGGGGACGAAGGGCACGCGCCGGGTCCAGCCCCAGCTGGGGCCTGGGGGAATCGATGACTCGGTCTATGGGTACCGTCACCTGGGTGCGGGGTAGGAGAGAGGGAATGGGAGGTGGAGCGCCGATGTCATGGATGGCGGAGGAGGGGGTCGCCTTTCAGTCAGTCGCGGGGAAGAACTGTTTGGAGTTGGGGGATGGGTGGCCGCGTTTGGGTCGGTTTTAGCGGTTACACGAGATTGGCAAAGGCTGCGGCATTTCGCGGTTTTTTTTCCTCAGACCGCCATTTCGTATCCTGCAGTGGAGGCGGAGACGGCGCCCGGCGCCTCCGCCCGTTTTCAGAAGGTAAGGGAATCCAGAGAAGGGGAAGAAGCCTGGAGGGGGAGGGGGGGCGGTGCCGAGCCGCGGCGCGCGGGAGGGGAGGGGCGGGGTGAGCGGTGGAGAACGAACGGATATAGCAGGAGCTCTTCAGGTAACGTTCGGGGTTCCTGCGCGTGGCCCGGAGGCGGCGCGAGGGGCGGGGGAGCGCGAGGCTTCGGCTCAGCCTATAAAAGGGCCGCCCTGGCCGTTTCGCTCCTTGTACGTGCTGGCAGCCGCTGGAGTGTCTGCGCTTTCCTCCTTAATGCGGGCCCCCCCCCCCCCCCGCCATTTACTCTCTCCTCCCCTTCCCCCCACCCTTTGCTGCAGTGTGTGCGCCCTGCGTGTTAATGAGTCTTCTTCACGCTTGGCTCTGCTCAGCTATGCCCTGCCCTAGTCTGCCCTGCCGTGCCAGGGGTTGGCAAATTGAGTGAGGATTTCCCAGTTCGGTGTGTCTCTTGTTACTCGCCCCACCTCCCTTTCCTCTATTTTCTCCTTCTCCTCACTTAAAGCTTCTCTCTTTTTCCTCTTGGCTCCGGAGCCGCCGCCTCTGTCTGCGCGTGCCTGGGTTTCCGTGTGTACGCGATTGTCTGCCCATGACCTTTCCCCTCAGTGGAATGCGGGATTGAAAGACTTGGGAAAACAACGGAAAGGGGCCAGGGTACCCCCCCCCCCCCCCCCGATAGGCATGCCGAGGCCGGCTTGTTAGGCATTAACCCTTTAAATCATGAAAGCAAGAGTAAATATTTTAAAATACTTGGAAACATGAATCCAAACCCAGTGGGATGAAATTACGTTAGGAGAAAAAAAAATTACTCTCCTGGAAGTCAGGCGATCTGGGTTTCTTGCCTGTGTGACCTTGAACAAGTTAATTAGGATCCCCAGGCCTCAGTTTTCCTAGCCGTAAAATGGAAGTGATACACAATGATTTCAGCCTCTTTTCAGTTGTGGAGGATTTAATGATTCTATGTGGTTGGAAACAAGATTCCTAGGTTTTAGGTTTTTAGTCCCAAGTACACCTTTATAGTCCTGTACAATTCGGTTTGGCCTAAATGTTAAAACCATGGGAAATGGATATTAAAAGGATCAGAGGATTTATAGGTAGAAGGAATCTCAGAGATCATCTAATCCTTACAGATGAGAAAACTGGAAAAGGTGAACAACTTCCACAGTATCTTATAGATACTAAGTAGCCAAGTTGTTTGAAGAATCTGTGGGCAGGTTCTGTGACTCCAGTTCCAGTGCTTTATATTACAACACTGGTTAGCACGCTTGCTTGGTTAGGACTTTTGCCCACCTGTTTATTACACACCTTTGTTTTGATAACCAATAAATTACTGTTTATTTGGAGTGTTTTGAGAGCTTCATTTGATAAGAGTTGTGAGCTTTAAAGTAAACACTTCAGAGAAAGATCACTGAGAATACAATCAAGAAATTTTTTTATCATGTCTAAACCATTTTACAGATAAGGAAATTGAGGCCTAGAGAATGAATCAATAATTGAAGGTTGTGGAAATAATAAATGACAAAACCAAGATGACCACAAATCTTTTGGCTTCTAATCCAGTGTTCCTTTCATCACAGTTTAACAGTATAAAGAGTATGGTCAGTAAGAATCTTGGTTACATGGAATTTGAGATATAATAATATGGCAAATTTAGCTTATACTTGTTAGTCTTGGTACACATGGTGGAATTTCCTGAGCAAATATTTAAGTAATAAACTTTTAGTGCAAAATGTTATAATTCAGTTCCATATAGATAACATAGATTGGTAAAAAGACTTTTTACTTTCATGAAGCTTTTAATCTTGTGAGAGGGTTACACATATACATATAATGATCCTAGGTATAACAATATTTAAGCAGACAAATATCCTAGGTGTATATACCCATATCCTAGGTATAATAAAGACATCCTGAATCCCTCCTTTCTCCTTAAAGAGGTTAGAATTTTGGTAACATGGTTTTACTTGGACCTTTGAGTCCCCTTTCTCCCTTTAATATCACATTTAAGGTGATTGATCCATACACTTGGGCTGTACCCTTGGACTTGGTCTTTAAGAAAGAGATGAAGAGCACAGCCTGAGAGAACCAGAAACACATTCGAAGAGGCTTTAAAGAGTTTCAAACAGAGAAGAGACACCAGATTTGTGCATAAACAGTGTAAAGAATAGTCATAGGGGAAAAAAACGGAAGACATGTTAGGAAAACATTGCAGTAGTCTGGGAGAGTTGTAATGCATGGCATCCATGGATACAGAATGCCTCCTCTTTCTTACCCTAACATTGTCTTTACCATCTTCTGCCCTGAATTTCACGTAAGGGATTCAGGAATCATGAACCAATTTCAAACCAACTCTGCTGTTGTTTCTTAAGGGGCATATCACTCTATTCCCTTATGGTCCCACTTAGCATCTCTAACTTGCAGAACCAAATATCCCATCAGAATTTCAGTTCTTTGAGGGCAGGAACTATTTTTTGCTTTTATATTTGTATCATCAGGGCTTAGCATAATATAAATAAGAGCTTAATATACACTTTTTCAAATTCACTAATTCATTCTCATGTCCATCTCATGTCACTTCTCATCACCACTCATTTTCTGCCATCTGTTTTCAGCCTCCACCTTGAACTGAAATTGCTCTCTTCCAAGATTCTATTATTTATTGTCAAATCCAACAGACTTTTTTTCAGTCTTCATCCTTCTTTACCTCTCTACATCATTTGATGCTGGCAACCACTCTCTCTTCCTTGACTTTGATAATGCTCTCTCCTAGTTCTCTCTGTCTGATGTCCTACCCTCTATGCATGAGTATACATACACCCATAGTTCCATCCTGGGCTCTCTTCTCTCCCTGCAAACTTTTGGTGATCTCATCTGCTCTCTTGAGTGCAACTATCATCTCTATGCAAATGACTCCCAACTACATCATCCAGTCTTCCTCTTTCTCCTTCATTCCAGACCAGTATCTGTGCCAGCCAGACATATCCACTTTATTGTCCCTGAGGTTTCACAAGCTCAGTTGTCCAAAACAAAATGCATTATCTTTCCTACTAAATCTACCCCTGTTTCTAAGCTCCCTATTTTTGTGTAGAGTATCACATTCTTCCAACCTCCCAGATTTACTATTCTGATGTCATACTTTTCAGTCCAGTTCAAGAAACATTTATTAAGCTTCTGTATGCCAGGCATTGTGCTAACTCCTGGGGAATATAGTAAATAAAAAGAAAGACAGTTCCTGCCCTCAAGGAGTTTTCAATCTTTCGGGAGATACAAAGGGAGGCAGGAAAGTGGAGGGGAAAGGACAGGACACCAAGGGGATATCTTGTTCCCTATAGGTGAAACCAGGCAGAGACAGATGCAAAGTGGAGTGAGTTGGGAGTTCAGTTTCTGCCCTCTATAAAGGAAATCTTTGAGACTCCTCACTCTTGAGGTACTCTACCCCCTAGCCTTCCTATCAGAAGGGAGAGGAGGCTGAGGGAGGTGGTGTCAATCTAGGCTTGAGTTAGCAGCATGGTGATGAGATTAGAAGTGGAGCCCCTCCTGGGAGAGGCTTTTTTTTTTCTTTTTGGAGGGCAACTGGGGTTAAGTAACTTGTCCAAGGTCACATGGCTAGGTTTTTGTTTGTGTGTGCGTTAAGTGTCTGACTCTGGGCTGACGCTCTACTCACTGCGCCACCTAGCCACCCCCTGGGAGAGGCTTCTTGTTCCCTGGAGTTGAAATTAGGCAAAGCAGCAAATGCAAAATGAAGTAACTTCAGTCTTACTCACCCTACATATACAATCATTTGCCAAATCTTATCAAAAGTTTTTTTCTCCACAACATTCCTTGCACCTGTCTCTTCACACCTCACACCACAACTATCCTCATCCCTTTGGCAGTCTCCTCTTAATAGACTGCTTCCTCTTTCCCCATTCCATTCTCCACCCAGTTGCCAAATTGATATTCCTAAAACATAGATCTAACCTTGATACTCTGTAATGGGAATGGGAATTTGAAGATCTTCCCTGCCCCTTAATTTACTTGGGGGGAGTTTGAAGACCTCCCCTGCTTTGAAAGTAAACTCTTCCCCCTAATAGGCTAAATAGCTCAAGTTTCACCTACTTAGAGAGTCCTTTCCTGATTTACCCGTTATTATCGCCCTGCCTCCTTGTTTGATATTTATTTGGGGATACACACATACGTACATACACATACACATATAAAATCTGCTTCTCTGTAAACATATTGTTTTCCAACAGTAGAATATAATCTCCTAGAAGGCAAAGACAATTTTTGTCTTTATCCCCAGCACGTAGAACATATTGGTCTTCTTAATAAATGCTTGTTGAACTGAATTGAAAAAAGAATTTGTGGAGGTGGAAAAGAAACTTAGCTACTAATTTACTTTCCTCCTGTCTCACTTGCTAAGTTAACCCTGAAGTTTTCAGTGCAGGTCAACAGAGGTACTGTCAATAGAAATGGGGAAGTCAGAAGGAGGAGTAGGTTTTTAGGAGAAAAATAGTAAGCTCAGGTCTATAGGCGGTGGTGTTTGAGATATCATGATGGTGTTCAATTGTAGAAGTCCAGTAGGCAATAGGAAATGTAGGTCTAGTAGAGCTTAGAGAGATCAGGGCTAAAGATAGATTTGGGAGATATAATTGAAGCTATGGAAATGAATGAGATTATGGAAGAAGAGAGTGAGAAGGAAAAAAAACCTAGAACAGAGTCTTTGGGAACAGTACTGTTAATGGACCAAAAGCCAGTCATGGAAACAGAAAAAAGATCAGATAAGAACAATTACAAAAATTAAATGCTATTATAGGAGCTGAGAGGAAGAGACTGAGGGTGGAGGAAGGGATGGAATTGAATGGAGTCAAGTACTGGAGATCTAGAGGATGACAGCTGAGAAAAGACCATTGGATTTGGCAATAAAGGAGATAATTGGTGACCTTTAATAACATAGTTTCAATTGCGTTATGGAGACAAAAATCAAATAGCAATGGGGTTGAGGAGTGAGTGGGTAAAGTGAGGTCTTAAGGGAGAAATCAGATTTTTAAAATAGGAACATTGTGCTAAAATACAATATCGAAAAAATGTTAACAAACTGAAGTCTAAATGCAACATATTTTAGTAAAATGAATCCAGAGTTTTCAAGATATAATGTTCTCAGGGAGAGGAAAAAAATGAGAACTATCAAATTAATGGCTTAAGTATTTCTGAAAGGAAAAATTTTGTTCTGCCTCTTAAATCAGTAGCATATGAAATATTAGTAAAAGGGGAATTCAACAATACAAACCCTTTTTGCACTGGAGTCAAAGAACACACACCTGAAGATGATTTCTTAGCCATTTTCAACACGGTTCTCTATTTCAGTATTCTTGTAAAAGAGATTAAAAACCTGATACCACCATTCCTAGTTCACTGGTATTAGTTGTGTTTTTAAAAGGACTTATCCTCAATTAGTATATTGACATTTTGGTGTAGTTTGTTATTTAGTCCTTTTGCAGTCCTGTCTGACTCTTTATGACTCTTTTTGGGGTTTTCTTGGCAAAGATGCTAGAATGATTTGCCATTTCCTTCTCCAGCTCATCTTATATATGAGGAAACTGAGGCAAGCAGGGGTAAGTCACTTACCCAGGGTCACATAGCTAATAAGTATCTGAGGTCAAATTTGAGCTCAGGAATATGGCTTTCTGACTCCAGGTCCAGCACTCTATCCACTAAGCCACCTAGCTGCCCATATTGTTATTAAGAAACTTAAATTAACAGCATGAGAAACTAATACAATAGCTTATATTTATCACTTTAAAATTTGGAAAGGATTTTTTATACCCTTTCTCATTTGATACAACAACCCTGTGAGGTATATAGTGGAAGTAAAACAGCACAGAAATGATCTAGCCCAGAGGTTCTTAACATTTTTTGTGTCATAGATCCCATTGGCAGTCTAGTGAAACCTATGTACCTCTTCGTAGAATAATGTATGTATACATACACACATGTACACAATTACACTGACATACTGTCAGAATGTTTTTTAGAGTTCACAGATTTCAGGTTAAGAGTTCTTGCCAGTGTAACCCCTTCATTTTATAGATGGGAAAACTGAGACAGAGCAAAGTGAAGTGACCTTATTGCCACACAGGGAACAGGCAAACAAGGCTTCAAACCTAGGTGTTGACCTCAACCTCAGTGCTATACTAATTTTACAGCTGAAGAGACTAAACCTTAGAAAGGTTGAATAACTTGCCAAGAATCATGTCTCGTTTATGGCAGAGCCAGGATCTGAACCCAGATCCCCTTACTCCAAACCCATATTTTCCCCCAGCACATTATCATTCTTCAATAAATGTGGGGAGAAAGGAATAGGATTGGGACCCATCAACATGTAGATAGTATTGGACCTAAAGAAATAATTTATATTATCAGTATCATTTAACATATTTCTCTTCCTAAATCTATGCTCAGTACCATACAAAATCAGTTAGTACCTACTCTTCAGTAGTTTGTAAATAAAAGACAGTGACTATCTTTGGGGGTATATGAAAACTTTTATTGTTCTAATTGAGTATATTAAAGTACCACAAAGTCAATAATGACTGTAAGGTCTCTAGTTCACTTGAAACATCTGTGATGTAGTGAAAATGTTAGATTCATAGGTGTGCCCTCTTTGGTAGCGTGTAGACGTAAGAACATATTTAGTAGCCTTGTCTTCTCTCTATTTGAAGTGGTACTAAGACATTTAGAAGGGAAGTTCAGTGATAAATGGCAAGTTCGTATGCCATATAGATATAGATGAGTCCAGGTAGATGGATTTAACATTGCTCAAGTTTCTGATGGGTAGTGAAAGAACTGAGAACCAAGGAAAAAGCATTGGGAATCTTCCTTGCTTCATCTCCTATAGATAGTTGCCAACAGGCTGATGAGCCTCCTAAAGAAAAACTGTAGGAACAGCCAAAGAGGGTACACCTGAGTGTGGAGGCAGAGCCAAGATGGTGATAGTGGTGGAGTAAAAGCACAGACTTGGCGGGAGCTCCCCTCCAATCATATGTAAAAAAATTACTCCAAAAAGGGCACACCTATGAATCTGATGTTTTCAGTTGATGTTATAATAAGCTGTGGGTTCAGTGAACTTACGGAGCCAAGATGGCAGAGTAGAAACAGCTCATCCAAGCCACTCTGCCCCCAGATTCCCCCCAAACTATGTAAAAGGGGACTCTGAACAACTTCTGGAGCCCTAGCACCCACAGAACGACACAGAGAAGCTAACCTCCCGCTGAGGACAGCCCAGCAGCCCTGCAGGAAGGACCAGCGCAGCGGTCTGGGAGCCGGCAGCGCGCAACGCACAGAGCGAGCGGAGCCCAGGTCCCTGTGAGCCTAGGTTTTAGCCCCAGGGCGGCAGGGCCAGCAGCCGGCTGGAGGAACCCCAGAACACCAGCAGCCGTGGCGACTCCAGAATTATCAACATAGACATGCCTAGGACAAAGTAAGAGGTTAGTGTCCTATGGACTTTGGGACCTGTTTTGGGGGGAATGCGTTGGCTCCCTCCCCTGGGGTCTAGAAGCCTCTGAGGAGACACGCCATTTTGTAGTTTTCAGAGGCAGCTCCAGCTCTTGGCCTGCAATTAATTGTAGGGAGATCCAGCGATCAGTCTTGGGGGGTAATCGCTCTTGCTTTAACCTCCCTGGATCTGGATTGTGATCTAGGGCGGAAGTCGTGGGTGGGTTTACAGCTTGCCAGAAACGGAAGTTGCCCCCCACACATTCGGGACGAAAATTCCTCTATCTGGCCTTAAAGCCATAGTGTGGCAACAAGCCCAAAAGTCAGGTAATCAAATGGCAACATGCCAAGGCAAAGGAAACAGAAAAATGCACCCCTAGACTCCTATTTTGGGGGCATAGAGCGGGAAAAGGACTGTGAGGTCAGAAGTCCTGCTCCAAAAGCCCCAGGGGAAAACATGAGCGGGTTGCAGGCCATAGAGGACCTTAAGAAGGACTTTAAAAATCAAATAAGAGAAGTGGAGGAAAAATTGGGAAGAGAAATGAGAAGGATGCAGGAAAAGTATGAAATGACGGTCAACAGCCTGACTGAGGAAAACAACACCTTAAAAAATAGACTGACTCAAATGGCAAAGGAGGCCCAAAAGGGCAATGAGGAGAAGAATGCCTTAAAAAGTCGAATTTGCCAGATGGAAAAAGAATCTCAAAAGTTCACTGAGGAGATTCATTCCTTCAGAGTTAGACTGGAGCAAATGGAAGCTAATGACTTTATGAGAAATCAAGATGCTGTTAAGCAGATCCAAACCAATGAAAGATTAGAAGGCAATGTGAAATATCTCATGGGAAAAACCACTGACCTGGAAAATAGATCCAGGAGAGACAATTTAAAAATTATTGGACTACCTGAAAGCCATGATCAAAGAAAGAACCTAGAAATCACCCTTCAAGAAATTCTCAAGGAAAACTGCCCTGATGTTTTAGATCCAGAGGGCAAAATAGAGGTTGAAAGAATCCACCGATCACCTCCTGAAAAAGATCCCAAAAAGAAAACTCCCAGGAAGATTATAGCCAGGTTCCAGAATCCCCAGATCAAGGAGAAATTACTACAAGCAGCCAGGAAGAAACAATTTCAATATTGTGGAAACACAATCAGAATAGCCCAGGACCTGGCAGCTTCTACACTGAGGGATCGAAGGGCATGGAATATGATATTCCAGAGGGCAAAAGAACTGAAAATGAACCCAAGGGTCACCTACCCAGCAAAACTGAGTATTTTGTTTCAGGGGAAAATATGGTCATTTGGTGGAATAGAGGACTTTCAAGCATTCTTGAGGAAAAAACCAGAATTGAATAGAAAATTTGACATCCAGACACAAGAAGCAAGAGATGCCTGAGAAGGTAATCAGGGAAAAGAAATCAAAAGGAACTTATCAAAGTTGAACTATTTACATTCCTATATGAAAAAACAATAACTGTGAGTGATGATATCTTTCTCACTATGAAAATAATGGAAGAAGGGTGTGTGGTCATATGAATACATATGTGAATGTGTGTGTATATGGATAGAGGGCATAGGTTGAATTTGTTGGGAAGGGAGAATACTCAAGGGATGAAATTATGAGGTGAGAGAGGAAAGTGGCAAGAGGAGATGGGGAAAGACAGGGTAGGGTAAACTATCTCATGTAGAAGAAGCAAGGGGAAGTGGTTGCAAGGGAGGGGGAGAATAGGAAGGGGAAAAAAGGCAAATCCACATTCTCATTGAATTTGGTTCAGGGAGAGAATGACATACATACTAAATGGGATATCTCAACCTGCAGCAGAATAGGGGGAAGGGGGATGAGAGGAGGGATGATTGATGGGAGGGCATCCTTGGGGGAGGGGAGGTTGGAAGTACCCACTATAGAAGAGGGACAGGATCATGTAGGGAATGGACCAGGTGGGGGGTGGGATGAGTGGGAGGGAATTATAAGCAGTCTTGTACAATATATCTACTATGATAATGTTTTGCATAGCTAGACATGTACAACATATACTGAATTACTTATCTCCCAAGAGGGAATGGGTGACAAGGGAGGAAGGAAATGGATCTGAAATTCGAGGTCTTAACATTAAATGTTTGAAATATATATAAATACTATTATTAATACTCTTTTGCTTGTAATTGGGAGATAAGATGTGCAGGCATTGGGACACAAAGATTCACCTTCCTCTAATGGAAAAGTCGAAGGGGGTATGGGAGAAGGTATGGGAGAGAGCAGATTGGAGGAAGCGATATCTTGTGGGACTGCTATTCTGGGAGGTTGGGTAGGGGAATAACGGGGGGAAAATGATTGTAACTCAAAATCTGGCAGAAATGAATGATGTAAAACAGAAGTTAATAAATCATTTGTTTAAGAAAAATCTTAATGTCCATCTTTCAAGAATATCAAGTGTTAACATGTAGTGTTGCTAGTTGTCTTTATTGTCCGTCTCTATCTTTGCTGCCACCTATTACAAATATTTGTTCTACTTTGCTTAATAGCCTGTCCTTTCAATAATTTTTCTTCATAGTTATAGCTCTCCTCCCCAGTCTCAAAACCAAATCTGTTTATTCCTGCTTTAACCTATTCAGTGAAGAGGGCCTGTTGATTTAACATGATTCATATTTTTGCTGATTTATATTGTTTTGACTTTATTTTGTAGTGAATTCAATAAAATTCAGTGTACTTGCTCCAGCCATTCACTTTATCAGTAGGAATTCACCTTCCTACCTACTCTTGATTCCAGCTAAAGAGAATATCTGCCACAGCTAGTCAGAGAAAATCTTTATTCAGCTGATTCTCAGTTTCTTTCCAAATTTTAGAAAGCTACAGAGCTTCTTTGGTAACCTTTAAGAAACTGTGGAGCAGAACAAGACCCCTTTCTAGAAGGATTTCTGAATTTCATGTGAGTATGGAAGAATGAATCTAAAGGCAATATCCTTTAATTTAGTTTCTTTGCTAGAGAGCTAGCATTTTCTTCACATACGAGAGTTAGAATTGGACATTTTAATGAGAGCTATTTTGCTAAACAAAGATCTTGTTCTTTTTCTTTCAACTTTTCAGTCTATTAAATTTCTCTGTTGTAAGAATCAAAAATTTTTAAAACATCGTTTAACATTGTTTCTAATAATTGTCGTTAGAGGCACTGATGAAGTTATGTCTTAAAGAGGGGGATTGAAGGAAGAATAATGAAAGAAACATATTCTGAACCTACCCTGATTGATACTGTGTAGAGAGTGTGTGTGTATGTGTATGTGTGTGTGTGACAGAGAGATTGTAAAATCAGAAGACTTAAAAGCAACCTTACTTCTACCCTCCAAAGTTAAGTTTGAGCCATTCCTCTGTGACTTGAAGGACTGGAGTAGAGAGTAGTACAGCTTAAGGATGTTCCTTTTGTTTGTTTGTCCTAGGATATTAGGGGTATCACCATTCAACCAGGGAGAATTAGAAACAAAAATTTGGTGGGAAGGCTGCAATTAGATCTTGAATTTGAATAGTATGAGGTTAGTTTAATAGGGATATTAGTGCTGGAGGCCACCTAAATGAGTCAAGCTCAGGTGAAAACATAACAGCATAGGGTATTTGGCCACATTATCTCTAGAGAAAAAGGAACATGAATGCCAGCTCACTGATAAGGACGGTGCTGGCCATAGCAAGTAGCTACTAGAATTGTTTCAAACTAGTTAGGTCAAAGAGGACAGTTCAAAAGTTAGTGGTATTTTCTAAGGCTAGAGACTTGCTTTCTCAAAAAGGTTGCAGGATGTTAGTAAAAGGGAGATGAGGAAAACCATGTTCTACAAGTTCTTTATAGGGAGAAAAGGGTATTTTTTGTCAAGGGAAGAAAGAGAAGATAAAGAGGGATTTCTCTTCCTTCCTTGTAACCAGAGAGTAGTACAAAGGGATTTGGTGTTAGGGAGTGGCACAGGAGCAGCAGGATTGTGCTGAAAATAGAGGCTTCTCTACCCTGATCTAAGAGTTGGAAGTATATGCCAGAAGGGCTAAAGCTCTTATAGCTTTGCCAGACTGAATCCATTAGCTAGAAATAAAAAACTGACCTAAAGAACTAGCTTAGCAGGAGTAGACTACCCTTGCCTTCGATTAAGATTTAATAGATGTAGTAATAGATTGTATTCATTCAAACAGCTCTGAGAAGCATATAGTAGGGAGTTAAGTATTTAATAAAGCCCTAGTTCCCTGCACATGCTCAGTGAGTACCAGAAGTAACCAATAAGACATGCATAATTTTTGTAACCTTTGCCTTTTGATTTATAATAATCCTTTTTTCCCCCTCAAAATCCATTAAAACACCTAAAGAAGGTTGGTAGGGAGAAGAAAATGCTTGCATGTTTTATTATTAATCTACAAAACATCTGCCTTTTATTCTTGATGGGCAAAGAATTAAAGCTGTAGTTTCTAGAAGAAGACATTTCCAATACCCTCTCTATCCTAGCACTTTATATCTGTTTCGGTCTATTATTGTGGTTTTTGAAATTGTCTAATTATGCCTTAAGAAAATATTTAAAAATTTCTTAGATTTCAGTCTATAGTTTTGAAGGTTATTGTTTATTAGTCAGTAAAGAATTTATTGAACACCTGCTGTATACTCTCATAGTCTAGTAGGAGAGAGAATGCTAACATACAGACTGGTTAGAGACCAGCTGAAAGTACCAGAAACAATTAGTGCCTAACATAAGAAAATGAATGAACGAATAATTCCTCTATTAAGTTCTTACTATGTGCAAAGTGCCCTGCTAAGTGCTGGATATGCAAATAGAAAAGAAAGACAGTCTCTGCTTTCAAGGAGCTCCCATTCTATGGGGGAGACAATACATTTAGAAAGTTTCTGTTACAAGTCAAATGGAAAAGTCCATGGTACTTAAGGTACAACTGCAAAGCAGATGTTAATGTTGCTTCTTTAAAGTCATTTCCATTAATAAAATTTTATCAGTTTCCAGTGTCAAACCACTAGATGGTACCTTGATAGTTCTCAATGGGAGGAACTTTCTTTTCTGGGTCTTTAAGAGCTCTTAACTCCAGGAGCAGTTGCCAAGCTGCATCTCTACATCGGGTTGCCTCCTAGGATGATATTTGAAGACTGTGGTGCTAGAAGCACTGCTATTCCCAAAACTCTTGATTTTATGGTCCTGGGCTCTCCTCTTGAGTCTTCAGGGAGATGGAGATTAAGGTGGTGGTGATTGTTTGACTTGCCTGACACATGCTGCTTCCTCTATCTGTCTTTTCTGTCAGTCTGTCTCTCTGTCTCTCTGTCTCTCTCTCTCTCTCTGGATGCCTTTCTGTTCAGCAAGGCTGAATTATTTACCCTGTGTATGGTAGTTTATCAGTGGTTTGTGGGGATGATTGGCCTCATGACTAACCTTTTCTCCACAAGAACATCTTCTCCAGAGGTCTAGGCCAGAAGCATGAATGGTGGTCTGGGAAGTTCCCCCATTCCTAGGGCTCTTGTGCCTATCTGTATGTCGGCAGCAGTTAGCAGTTGTTATAGATGATCATGAGGAAGGTGGACCCCTTTCTGTAATGATTTCTTCCCTTGATGATGACTGTGTAGAATGAAAGCAGATCTAGTGATACTGCTTTTCCCAAGTCTCTTGAGTTGAGGATCCTCAGGTCTCCCTGTGATGGTCTGAAAGAAGATAATCACATTTGTGGTAACCGTTTGACATGCTGCTCCCATCCATCCTCCAGGATGCCATGCTGTTTGTGTGACAGTTTGTTGGCAATAGCAGGGATGGCCTCCATAGGATGAATGTCCCCATGTGATAGAGGATTGGGCTTGGTGCAAGAATGGAGGTTGAGGGTGCCACTGCTCCAGGACTTCTGGGTCTGTTTGCCTCTTGGTGGTAGTGTACATTTGCTGGTGAGGGTAAATATGAATTAAATGCCAGCTGTGTGGTAAAAATTAAAAGTGCAATAGAGGTTCAGCAAAAGGGGATATCGTTGAAAATTGGAGAATTCAGGGCAGAATCTGTGGAGTAGCAGGAGTTGAATTAGACATTGAAGGGTTGGGAAAGGCACTTCTTCTCTGGTCCTCAGTTTCTTCATTTGAAAAAGGAGTGTGTTAGAATAATATCAGAGGTTCCTGCCAGCAGTGAATCTATGATTATATGAGTCTGTGGCCATACAAATATTCAAAGTATCCTGGATTAACCCTTTTCTGTGGAAAGAATGAGTGCTTAGAGTATCGACAGGGCAAATCATCCATAGCTCAAGCTCAAGGGTCTTTGAGGTCTCTAGAATACCCCTTTCCCTGAGTGAGACACAACTATTATGTGTACAACTATTTTTGAAACCTAATTATGTTCCCTTTTGATTTTACAAATTTGTGTATTTATTTTCTATCTAATCACTAAACATGAATTTGATAATGGCTTACTATAAGCAAACCCTTGTTCGAGGTACTGTAGTATACAAAAAAGTGTTAAAGCCATGACCCCTACCCTAAGAAACTTAAAATCTAGGGGAGGAAAATAAGGGGGTTGTTAACAAAACACATAAACAAATAATGGTGCCATATTATTACAGCGGTAAGTATCCTTGGTTCAGTTCCCCAACAAGGTAGATTCTCATGCATTCCTTTGAGAAGCAATGTGGTATAGTGGATAGAGTGCTGGGCATGGAATCAGGAAGACCTGGGTTTGAGTACCCCCTCAAACACTTAATAGCTGTATGACCCAGAGCAAGTCACTTAAGCTCTGTTGGCTTCAGTTTACTCATCTATAAAATGAAGGGAGTTGAACTTGATGACATCTAAGGTGCCTTACAACTCTAAATCTATTTGATTTCCATTAATTAATTTCCATTAATAAAAATTTATCATTTTCCAGTGTTAAACCATTATATGGCTCCTTGACAGTTCTTAATGGCAAGAACTTTCTTTTCTGGGTCTTTAAGAGCTCTTAACTCCCTGAACTATATGAACTGTAATAAAGGGAGAATGTCAGAAGTGCAAAGGAGATTTCTAGACAAAGTGCTTTGACAGATTTAATTAGGGAAAAAAAACTTCACATGGAACTCAACAATCCAAGTAATAGTATTCAGTAGCCAATAGTGATTAATTTTTCTACTTTTCAGTGCTTGTCTTTGTTAAAGGTAAATCACGTGAAGAAAAGAAAAGCTACCATGTAATTTAGGGATGTTACAAGCCTTTACTGTATGTGCATATCAGGGTATCAGGTTTAAAGGAATATGTGGAAAACTGCCCTAGTTTCTGACTAGGTCTTATAAAGCTAAGTAGATAATTGAATGTAGTGTTTTAGTTAAGAGATACCTGCTTTCACAAGTTCAGGCAAGAAGTGGAGATTTCTTGCTTGAAATAACAGTGAATCCACTAATTTCTCTATTGAACATTAGCAAAGATAGAACCTCATGATAAAGATGCACATGAGAAGTTCTAGTGTCTTTTACCAGTTTTATAAATTGGCAAAAATGCCTTGCTGTGTTTCTCTGTATTCAGGTTCTCTGTTTTTAGGCAGGAATTCCCCTGGTAGGAAATTCCTTCTTTTTGTAGCCATATAGATCATGAAAATACTTAAATATCATGAGAAAGATTATGGTATTTTTCTTCTCATAAAAAGTCCTTTCTGCTTACAACCACTTCTTTACACATGAATTATACAAACACAATTTTTTTTTCAATGAGCAAAAATGTGCCCTCTCACCCTTCCACTCCAACTTCCACACACACGCTTGAGAATTAAAGAATTAAAGAAAACAAACCCCATAACAAACATGTATAGTGGGTCACAAAACACATGTCCGCGTTGACCATATCCAAATATCCAAAAGAAATATTTGTCTTATTTTTTCCTCTGTCCTTTTTCTATCTATCAGGAGGTGGGGATTATGTTTTATCATGAATCCTCTGGAATCACGGTTGGTCATTTCAGTGGTCAAAGTTTCTAGTTCTTTCAAAGTTACTTGCTTTTACCATTGTTGTCATATAAATTGTTCTTCTGGTTTTGTTCATTCCACTCACCATCTGATCATACATATCTTCGTACATGCCTCTGAAATCATCTCCTTCATTTCTTATACAACAATAGTATTCTAACACATTTATATATTGTAATTTGTTCACCTATTCCATATAATTATGGGTACCCTCTCTGATTCCCATTCTAATTGAACTCCCTTTATAACCCCTGATGATTATAGGGCCCAGAAGGGATACATGTTATGTTAGGATATAGCAATTTTCTCTTGCTTAGTTCCCATTGTTCATTTATGTTTGCCATTTTATGTTTCTCTTAATTCTTGTATTTGAACTTCAGAGTTCTTCACAGTTTTGGTCTCTTCTTCAGGAATGCTTGTAAGTCCTCTATTTCATTAAAGGTTTATGTTTTCCCCTGTAGGATTATACTCAATTTTTCTGGATACATTATTCTTATCCATAAACTCCATACCCTTTGCCTCCTGGAATATCATTTTCCAAGTTTTTTATCCTGTATAGTGGTGGTTGCTAAAACGTGTGTGATCATGACTAGCTCCTCAATACTTGAATTATTTCTTTCTGTTTACTTGTAATACTTTTCCTTGATCTAGAATCTCTAGATTTTGGCTTTCAGGAAATGACCAGTGGATCCTTTCTAGTTCCACTTTGCCCTTTGGTTCTAAGGGATCTAGACAATTTTCTTTTAAGATTTCTTTAAGGAGGATGTCTAACCAACTGAAGAAGGCTTCTTCTTTCCTTCTTTTCTTCTCTTCCTTTCTTTCTTCTTTTCTTCCTTCCTTTCTTCCTTCCTTCTTTCCTTCTCTTTCTTCCCTCTCTTTCTTCTCTCTCCAGTTAGGGTATCACATCTTTACCTGCCAGTGCTATGCCCAAAAAATATATAAATTTTAATCACTGAAGCTTTTTTGGTGTTTTAGTTTTTTCGCTTAAAGACACTCCTTAACCCCAAATCACTCTGGTCCAGACCAAGCTACTTGGTCTCTGTCTGAGCCCTGATTGGCTCAGAAGAAGTGCAAATAACAGTTGTTTCTGTTTTGGCCAGAAACCCCAGGTCTTCCCTTCCCAGATCTTTTTTTTTTTTTAAGAGGCCATTCTTTGCCTCATTTTTTATTAAACCTTAACTACTGGGGGGTGGAGTCAAGATGGCTGAATAGAAACAGCCATCCAAGCCACTCTCCCCCCAGACCACCTCCAAACTATGTAAAAGGGGACTCTGAACAACTTCTGGAGCTCCAGCACCCACAGAACGACACAGAGAAGCTAACCTCCCACTGAGGACAGCCCAGCAGCCCTGCAGGCAGGACCAGCGCAGTGCTCTGGGAGCTGGCAGCGCAGCAAGCAGTGCGCAGGGAGCCGAGCACAGGTCCGTCTGAGTTGCAGTTTTAGTCCCAGGGCGGCCGGGCCAGGAGCCGGCTGGATGGACCCCAGACCACCGGCAGTTGTAGCGATTCCAGAATTATCAACATAGACATGGGACAAAGTGAGAGGTTAGTGCCCTATGGACTTTGGGACCAGTATTTGGGGAACGTGTTGGCTTCCTCCCCTGGGGGCTAGAAGCCACTGAGGAAACACGCCATTTTGCAGTTTTCAGAGGCAGCTCCAGCTCCTGGCCTGCAAACTGTAGGGAGATCCAGCGATCAGTCTTGGGGGGGTAATCGTTCTTGCTTTAACCTCCCTGAATCTGGATTGTGATCTGGGGTGGAGGTCGTGGGTGGGTTTCCAGCTTGCCAGAAATGGAAGTTGTCCCCCGACACTTTCGGGACGAAAGTTCCCCTGTCTGGTGGCAGAACCATACTGTGGCAACAAGCCCAAAAGTCAAGTAATTAAGTGGCAGCATGCCAAGGCAAAGGAAACAAAATAAACAGAAAAATGCAACATTAGACTCCTACTTTGGGGGCAAAGAGGATCAAAGCATAGAACAGGAGGAGGGCTGTGAGGTCAGAAATCCTGCTCCAAAAGCCCCAAAGGAAAACATGAGCGGGTTACAGGCCATAGAGGACCTTAAGAAGGACTTTAAAAATCAAATAAGAGAAGTGGAGGAAAAATTGGGAAGAGAAATGAGAAGGATGCATGAAAAGTATGAAATGAGGGTCAACAGCCTGACTGAGGAAAACAACACCTTAAAAAATAGACTAACTCAAATGGCAAAGGAGGCCCAAAAGGGCAATGAGGAGAAGAATGCCTTAAAAAGTCGAATTTGCCAGATGGAAAAAGAATCTCCAAAGTTCACTGAGGAGATTCATTCCTTCAGAGTTAGACTGGAGCAAATGGAAGCTAATGACTTTATGAGAAATCAAGATGCTGTTAAGCAGATCCAAACAAATGAAAGATTAGAAGGCAATGTGAAATATATCATGGGAAAAACCACTGACCTGGAAAATAGATCCAGGAGAGACAATTTAAAAATTATTGGACTACCTGAAAGCCATGATCAAAGAAAGAACCTAGAAATCACCCTTCAAGAAATTCTCAAGGAAAATTGCCCTGATGTTTTAGATCCAGAGGGCAAAATAGAGGTTGAAAGAATCCACAGATCACCTCCTGAAAAAGATCCCAAAAAGAAAACTCCCAGGAAGATTATAGCCAGGTTCCAGAATCCCCAGATCAAGGAGAAAATACTACAAGCAGCCAGGAAGAAACAATTTCAATATTGTGGAAACACAATCAGAATAGCACAGGACTTGGCAGCTTCTACACTGAGGGATCGAAGGGCATGAAATAGGATATTCCAGAGGGCAAAAGAGCTGGGACTGAACCCAAGGGTCACCTACCCAGCAAAACTGAGTATTTTGTTTCAGGGGAAAATATGGTCATTCAGTGGAATAGAGGACTTTCAAGCATTCTTGAGGAAAAAACCAGAGTTGAATAGAAAATTTGACATCCAGACACAAGAAGCAAGAGATGCCTGAGAAAGTAATCAGGGAAAAGAAATTAAAAGGAACTTATCAAAGTTGAACTATTTATATTCCTATATGGAAAAACAATAACTGTGACTGATGAAATCTTTCTCAGTATGAAAATAATGGAAGAAGGGTGTATGGCCATATGAATACATATGTGAATGTGTGTACCTATGTTTACAGTTATATATGGATAGAGGGCATAGGTTGAATTTGTTGGGAAGGGAGGATACTCAAGGGGTGAAATTATGAGGTGAGAGAGGAAAGTGGCAAGAGGAGATGGGGAGAGACAGGGTAGGGCAAACTATTTCATGTAGAAGAAGCAAGGGGAAGTGGCTGCAAGGGAGGGGAAGGCAAAAAGGCAAAACCACATTCTCATTGAATCTGGTTCAGGGAGAGAATGACATACATAATAAATGGGATATCTCAACCTGCAGCAGAATAGGGGGAAAGAGGATGAGAGGAGGGATGATGGATGGAAGGGCATCCTTGGGGGAGGGGAGGTTAGAAGTACCCACTGTAGAAGAGGGACAGGATCAAGTAGGAAATGGACCAGGTGGAGGGGTGGGATGAGTGGGAGGGAATTATAAGCAGCCTTGTACAATATATCTACTATGGTAATGTTTTGCATAGCTAGATATGTACAACATATAGTGAATTACTTATCTTCCCAGAGGGAATGGGTGACAAGGGAGGAAGGGAATGGATCTGAAATTCGAGGTCTTAAGATTAAATGTTTCAAATATATATATATACACTATTATTAATACTCTTTTGCTTGTAATTGGGAGATAAGATGTGCAGGCATTGGGACACAGAGATTCACCTTCCTCTAATGGAAAAGTCAAAGGGGGTATGGGAGAAGATATGGGAGAGAGCAGATTGGAGGAAGTGATATCTTGTGGGACTGCTATTCTGGGAGGGTGGGTAGGGAAAAAACAGGGGAGAAAAATAATTGTAACTCAAAATCTGTCGGAAATGAATGATGTAAAACAGAAGTTAATAAAGCATTTGTTTAAAAAAAACAACCTTAATTACTGAATAGGTTCTGCCTCAGTTAAACTGAGGTCTGTTTAAGACCTTAGGTTGAAAAGGTCAAGTTTCCCCTCTGTATCCTGGACCATCTCTAGAGCAAAACTAGAAAAGTTTATACAAAGACATTATAGAGAAAAACAATTTTGAAAGGCTTTAAAACTATAATGGATGCAATGACAAACTAAAAGTGTAGAAAATTGAATATTAAAACATGACGCTCACCTCATGTTAGAGGAAGAATGAACTCAAAATTCAGTGAGAAAGACATACATTTTAAGGGCATAGCTAATGCGAGAATTTGTTTTGTTGGACTATGTATATTTATTTTGAGAGTTTTATTATTTCTTTTGTTGTTCAATAAGAGGCAATGGAAGGCCAGGTTACAAATGCATATAAAAATAAATTATTATTTTTTAAAAATCTTGGGTCATCAGGGGCGGCTAGGTGGTGCAGTGAATAGAGTGTCGGCCCTGGAGTCAGGAGGACCTGAGTTCAAACCCGGCCTCAGACACTTGACACATTTATTAACCATGTGACTTTGGGCAAGTCACTTAACCCCAATAGCCCTCCAAAAAAAAAAAAAGGCAAAAAAAATATCTTGGGTCATCTAGTTTAACCCCTACCCAAATAAATCAGAAATCTACTCTACTATCCTTGATTGACCATCTTGGTTATTTGGTTTATGTTAAAATACCTTTCCTTTGAAAAAGAACTCCTTCCTACTCCCTGCCCATGTAATCCATTTCCATTCCCTGATCATGTAATCCATTCTGATTTCTTTTGACATCTCCAAATGTTGAGTGTTTTCCTTATGTTGAATCAAAATCTGTCTCCCTTTAATTTCCTTTGCTGTTCCTTACTCTATCTTCTAGTGCCAAGTTGAATTCCTATTCCACATAATAATCTTTCAGACATTTCAAGATTGTTATGTCTCTCTAGATCATCTTTTCTTCAAGTTAAACATCTTGTTATGTCTCTCTAGATCATCTTTTCTTCGAGTTAAACATCTCTAGTTTTAGTTCTAGTTTCTAGTTTTTCTGCCACCTAAACTTGGTGTGTTTCCTAGCTTGTCACCCCTCCCTTCCTTTTTTGTCGCTAATGGCCTTTGTTACAATAATAGCTGACACCTATATGGTAGTTTAAGGTTTCTGAAGTTACTTTGGGTACATTTTCTTATTTGAGCCTTACAACAATTCCTTGACAAAGTTAATGCTGGATACAGTACTCCAGATATTCATTGACCAAGATAGAATACTGTAAAGACTTATCACCTTCATTCTGGATACTATATTGCGTTAATGTCATCTGATGTCACATTAGTTATTTTGACTGCTTCTTTTTACTGCATACCCATTAAGCTTATACTCCTCTACAATACCTCAGTGCTTTTTACATGAGCTTTTTTCTGTAAATGCCCCCCTATCTCCAATTCTTTCCTTATACAATTAATATTTTGAACCTAAGTGTAGAACTTTAGATTCATCACTTTTTAAAATTAGCTTCAGTCTTCTATTCAAGCCTATTTAAATGTTTAACTGTCTGTCGTACCCCCAGCTTCATGGTATCTATAAATTTGATCAGCAAAGTATTTGTATTAGTCAGCTGATTTCCTACTCATCTAACTTTATCATTATCCGCATTTCTCTGTCTCCCCAAAAAGGTATTATGGGAAGACTGTCAAAAATATTGATAAAATTCAGATCAGTCAATCAACTGCTACTTGTTAAGAGCTTATTATTTGCCAAACATTGTGATAAGCAGTGGGCATGTTTGATAATGTGTGCATAGCTTTCCGTGTATATACTGATCTACTAATTATCAAAAAAGTAAATTATAATAATCTGGCATGGCTTATTCCTAATGAACCTATTCTAATTCTTAAAGATCACCTCCTTCTTTAAGTATTCGTTATACTATTACTTAAAGCATTTTCTGTTATCTTATATTTCTAAGATATTCATTTCTTATATTTCTAAGTATTTAATAGTACATAGCACAAATATTACTATCTACATTTTACAGATGAAAAATCTGAAGATGACTTGCTTGCTGTCCCACTATGGCAGAATTCAATGTTTTCTATACTATACCATGCTGTATATAGTATATAATGCTGTATAAAGTCTAGTTCATTGGACCCCTTAGGTTCTATTGCTTTTTTCTAGTGTCTACATCCTACTTTGACCATGTAATTGAGGCTTTATGCATTAATAATACATTTGTTTGTCTATGATAGTATTTCCTGCTTCTCTGTTGTACACATCTGTTAAAGTATTTCATTTTTTGTCAGCAGTTGAGCAAATAATGACCAATGTCTTAATTTTATGCAGCTATTTGTGTATATACATAGCCACGTTGAAGACTATGGAAGAATGTATGTTTGTAGTTTAGATGTTTGAATAATCAAATTTAGAGGATTGAAAAACAAGTCAATAAGAGAATACAAATAGGGGCGGCTAGGTGGCGCAGTGAGTAGAGCATTGGCCCTGGAGTCAGAAGGACCTGAGTTCGGATCCGACCTCAGACACAACACACACAAACAAAAAACCTAGCCGTGTGACCTTGGGCAAGTTACTTAACCCCAATTGCCTTCCAAAAAAGGCAAAAAAAGAGAATACAAATAAATTGAAAACTTCTGACCTATTGTGGAAGCCAGACTTATATTTTTGAGCATCAGAGGAAAAAAAAGTTCTTGCAAAACTCTAAAACAAACCTAATTATTGCACTTAAAGAGAATACGTATTCCAGAATTTCAGAATAAAAATTACCAATTATTCAAAATGTCATGGTCTATCAGAAAAAAAAAATCCAGTTATAATATTGATGTGCTTCCTTCTGATTTTGGTGTTTTCATTAATTACTTTGTATGAGTCACTTTACTTCTCTGTGCCTCACTTTTCTAATCTTTGTAACTGGAACAATAGTGCACACTTTTCATACTTTACAGGATTGTTGTGAAGATAAAATAATATTCTTGTGTAAATGTATATACAATATACATTTATATATACAATATAATATACAATAATTATTGTATTTAATTTAATATTTTAATATAATTTAATAATTTAAATATACAATATAATAAAATAATATTTTTGTGTAAATGTTGACGTAATGAAAGCTATTGACACATACCAAATGCAAAAACTGTTTTTTTTTTTTAGTCAATTAATTGGATTAGCTAGGTCTGAGCTAACAACTGTTGGATTGTCTCTGTATGTCCCTATATCAGCCAAAGCAGTATTTCTTTGATATAACAAAATGAAGCAGTGCTGTAAAAGTAGACTGACACTTCTAGTTTATTTGAAATAATCACATATTTTTCTGAATTTTATTTTTATACAGAAAAGGATTGTGTAGTTTTTGTGGCAGTATTTTTGTTTGGCAGCAGAAGCAACATGTAGTTATGTGTGAGCAACAGTTTGGAAAAGGAGAGCTGTCCTTATAATTAAGAAGACCTGGGTTCAGATCCCACTTCTGCCACATACTGACTGTGTGTGTAGGAGACAAGCAGCTCTCTAAGGTGATAAGTTTCAGAGGTTTGACTTTGCTTATCTGACAGTTTCCTGTACCAATAAAACATAAGAACATCTCACATCTCTATCTCATCAGCAAAACCAGACGATAATCTATTTTAGTACATATACATACATATATATATATACATATATATATATATATATATATATAAAATTGTATTTTCACAGATGAGAACTTTTTTTTTTTTTTTGCTTTTTGAAGGGCAATTGGGGTTAAGTAACTTGCCCACAGTCACACAGCTAGGTTTTTGTTTGTGTGTGCATTAAGTGTCTGAGGCCTGATCTGAACTCAGGTCCTTCTGACTCCAGGGCCGACGCTCTACTCACTGCGCCACCTAGCCGCCCCCAAGATGAGAACTTTTAACTCATTTTGCTTTCAGTTTTTTAAAATATATATATTTTGTTAAAGTGTAAAAAAAATTATGAATGCCATGAAAATCCAACTAGGCTTTACATTATTAAGAATTTCTTTTAGAATTTGAACCAACAACAAGCATAAACTGTTATGATATATACATAGGTTAGTAAATGTGGGATGGGTTTGAAATCTAATAGTTGCATTAATTACAATTGTATGCTGGGTTAATTTTATCCTTCAACAAGTTATTTCATTCTGACACTTCATTTTTTTTCAGGTATAAAATGAAATAATTGTTATTTAAATGATGCAGAGAAGAATTAAAGCTATTGACTCATCTTCATGATGGTTTATTGAGTTTTGGACACCAAAATAGCTTTAATAGCTTTCATTCTTCAACATATTCTTACTGAGCATTGAACCTTATATTTCATGAGATGGATTCATGACAGTCTCAGTTCAAAGTTGGCAAAAGGTTGAGATGTTTAGCTTTTGTAATAAAGTTCTTACTAATCTATACCTTTCTCTTTTAGGACATTTCCCTTTGAATCTTGGAATTCTTTTTGTTGTATGTGTAACACTTTTGGTCACTTTGGTTATATTTTTCATATTAAAGGAGCTTTAACTATAAAATTTTATAGGACTTGAAGATCCCTTTTGGTAAGGTAATTTTAAAGAAACAAACTATTCAGACTATTCTTTTATGTATCTTGACTAGGACAAAATTCAACACAGTTGAAATAGAAACTTTTAATTACTAATTTTGAAGGCTGCTTTTTTTTGTTGTTGTTGACTGTATATATTGTCAGAGTTTGGAATGTTTTTTTGTATATTTTTTGAAGAATTTGACTATTCTTTTAAATCTCAGATCCAGTATTTCCCATTAATTGTAGGTCTGTGTTTGCTTGGGCAAGCAGTATGTTCCTTGATTTCTGAATCCCTTGTTTACTTCAAATAGATATAAAAATACAAGGGATGATATCAACAAAGAAGTTTGTGTTCCAGAAAATGACATATAAATACATCCTGCTGTTATTGCTATAATCGCTGTAAGATTTCAGGTTCTACTTTTAAATAGCTGTCTGTGCCCGATGTTTGGCTGTGGGATCAGTTTTATAAACTAAATTTCTAATTTGGTGTTTATATTAGTAAATTCTATACCCTGCCTATAATAAAGTTTTCACTGGTACAAACAATCTCCTACCTACAGGTTAGATTTCAAGTCTGTTTTGAAGAATTAGAGTATATTTTCCCATAGTAATAATGTTATAAAAGGTATTTAGACTCAAATACCTGGTTAATCCTTAATTTAGTTGAACTAGTACTAGCCTAAGTTTTAGGTCCTTTAGCAAGGACCATTTAGTGTAAAAAAGGAGAAGGGATTTGAAGAAAATTTCCTTTTATCTTTTTTGTTTATATGTCTGGTCCCAGGGGAAAAAATATTAAACATATAAAATAGTGTAGTATCCTTTCACCTTCTTTGTTGTACTTCTTTTCTATTTCTTAGTGCTCTAATTCTTAGAAATAATTTCCTTTGTGCTGCCTTCCCTGCCAAATACTTCATGCTTGGAAATTAGTTATCTTCTTTCCTCATGACAGAGGATAGGGAGACAAAGGTCCTACCCTCTTCCTAATATGCCCTCTCCTGCTTACAGCTTCTGTCCTATCAACTGACTTAGGTATTAGGGAAAACAATCTGTTTGATCCAATCCACACAAATCAACAAATCTTTTTAAAATTTTTACTATGAACCAAGTTCTCTGCTAAGGTACTAAGTCTTGGGATATGTAGAAAAAGCTTTAACAGTTCCTGCCCTTCATGAGCAAGCATTGTGGAGGAGACCTATTAATGTAAATAAACCTCCAAATGGTGGAATTTTAAGTACTCTAACAAAGTAAACAGCAAATTTAGGGGAGTTTTGAGAGATTTAAGGAGGGTGATAGGGTAGTGATGTAGTGACTTTTAGAAGTTGAATACTGAATTTTTTTTTGAGACATGCTTTAATCAGAAGAGTAATTATGAAGGGGTCTAACTGTTTTAAAAATCCTGTGCATTTGGTTAAAATTTTAAAGAAAATTTTCATCCGGTACAACTCATTTTTAAAGAACAAATAAGGAATATTGAAATAGTTTATCCCAAATCACAGAACTTCATGTTAGAACCAGGACCAAAACTGAAGTTTTGGGACTCCCAATTTATTAATCTTTCTACCTCACCACTCTGGCTTCTAAATACATTTAATTTCTAAGGAATATAACAAATGAAAATTTAAAAACTATTTGCCCTTCTCATAAAAGTTGGGGGAGGAGAGTAGAAGAGTAAAAGGGAATAGAGAATGGAAGAAAAAATAGCTTCAAATACTAGCTTGTTCAGCATCTCATTTTTGCATTGTGCCTGGCATGTAGTAGGCTCTATATAAATGCTAGCTCTTATCAATATTATTATCATTAAATACAAAGTTTATTTTCTCATTCTTTCTGTGGACTAGTGCTTTACATTAGCGTTTAGATTTTGTTTTGCTAGGATTTTCCTGTAGAAATTAGTCCTTTCCATGGTACCTTCTGCTAATTAGTACAAGGAAGCACTGTAGGTGTAAAGAGCTGATTAAGTTCTGTCTCATATATTGATAAGAACATTAAGTTATTATACAGGGCATGCCAGTTGTAGGACCTCAATTTTTGAGCCTTTAGATGTAACAATAGCAATCATAGTATACCCTTATTGTTCTTAGTGCTTTGTATCTTTAAGATACTTTATGGTTATCTAAATGGTTAATTCATGCAAAATCCTAGTGTACCGATATATAATAGTATTTCCATTCTATCTAAAAAGATAATTAGCAAGTGAATTTGCTAAGTTAATTTGCCTCTTGAAAATATATATTTTAAAAGTATCTTTTGTTTCTTCATTACCTTTGTTTCCAAAAAGATCTTTACTTCTTTCCCAGTGATACATACATCCTTTGTAACAAAGATTTAAAAAGGAAGAGAGAGAAAACTTCAGGAAAATTAATCTGAATCTAAGAGAATACATAGAATTCACCCATAGTCCTTCACCTCAGCAAGGATCTGAATCATAAAATTTGAGTTTAGACCATATAGTCCAATCCATATTTAAAAAAAATTTTTTTTAAGTATAAAATACCAGACAAATGCCTGTTCCACTTATGGACATTACTTGTCAAGAAATTTTTTTTCCTGATAACAGACCTAAATATCTCTCTTCATTTTCTACCTATTGTTCCTATTGTTCTGACTCCCTCTTGAGTTAGACAGAGTTAGTCCAATTCCTATAAGTAATAGTCCTTCAAATACTTGAACACAGCTGTCATACAGTTCCTGAGTCTTCTCTTCCACAGGCTGCTTCTAGTTCCCTTGACAGATCCTCATAGAGTGTGGACTCAAGACCATTTGCTGTTCTGATTACCCTCTTCTGGGAGCTCTCCAGTTTATCAAAGTCTTTCTTAAGCTGTACCACCAAGAACTGAACTCAGTAACCCAAACGGGGTGAGACAAGGGTAGAATATAGAGGAACCATCACTTTATTATTCCTGACAACTATGCTTTTCTTAATGTGGTGCAAGATGACATTAACTTTTTTTGGCTACCACATCAAACTACTGGCTTGTTGAGATTTGCATTCCAGTAAAACCCAAAAATCTTTTTTTTGAAAAAACTGTTGTCTAACCATGCCTCCCCCCTTCTATATTTGTGAACCCCCATTTACATTTAGCTTTTATTTTTACATTCATTCTCATTGAATTTTATCCATTAAAAGAGGGGGAGGTACATTTTCTAATCTCCAGGTCCAGCCTGAGTAGTGATAATTACATAGCATTCAGATTCATTTTTGTGGTTGTTCTTGGCATTTATATTGTTGCTCTATTTTTTAAATAAATTATAGTAAAACCATGTGACCTTGGGCAAGTTACTTAACCCCAATAGCCCTCCAAAAACCAAATATATATGTGTGTGTGTGTGTGTGTGTGTGTGTGTGTGTGTGTGTGTGTGTGTGTGTGTGTGTGTGTAGTAAAAGGATAGTAATATATTAAGTCTTAAATAGAATTCAGCTAAAACATGTGAAAATAAATAAATGTGCTTGGGTAGCAAAAAAAATGTACTGGGATTAGATTAAGTCTGCCAAATGGATCCCACCTAATCTTTCCATTCTTTCTATTATGAATTTTGTTTTACTTTCACTGAAGAATAATCCCTTGAGGGAATATTAGGTGTTTTAAGATAGAAATGGTTTTCTAGCCCTTATATTACAAGTAGAAGGTGATAACTAATATGAATTTTCACTTTTTCTTAAGTTTATTTTTCTGTAATATATGAATTCCTATGTAACTATTACAGTGTTGGAATATATAACATTCAGTTTTGACTGTATGAAGTCAGCAGCATTTCTGAAATAAAATATTTTAAAGATATGCTTATAGTCATCTTACTGATTTTCTTTGGTGTAGAGTATAAATGCTTATTGAGCATCTGAGATATTCAAAGTACTAATTAGGCACTGGGGGAAAAGGGTGTAGCAAGTGTTGGAGCTCATAGTCAAAGCCAAGTTTTCCTTCAAGTCCAGCGCTGGCACCATCATACTGAACTTGATGATATGTGATGAATTCTGCAAGTATAATACTAAATGCTAATTTGTTCAAAGGAGGGAGAAATCCCTTCAGGCTTTTGGATGGAGTGTGGAAGATTAAAGGGAAGGGAAGAGATATGATAAGGTTTTGTGAAAGAGGTAGAATTTGAGCTACTCCTTTTAGAAAATAGAAAAAATAGAATTTCAGTAGGCATAGACTACAGAGGATGCACAAAAGCGCAGTGTATATCTAGGAATGATGAATAGTCTGGTTTAGTTGGACCACACAGGGAAATAGCAGTAAGTCAGAAAAGATAATAGAGGATTACATCATGAGTGACAAGCTAAAGATCTTGAACTTTTATTTGAAAGGCAATGAGGAGTGAAGAGAGCAGAACCAGGAGAACTTTGTACACAGTTTCAGACACATTGTATCCGTAACAACTAACTTTGGTAGACTGGGCTTTTCTCAGCAATGCAAGGTTAGAAGACAACTCCAAAAAACTCATCATGGAAAGGGATATCTACATCCAGAGAAAGAACTACAGAGTCTGAATGCAGATTGAAGCAAACTACTTGCTCTCTTTTGTGTTTTGTTTCATTGCTTTCTTGTTGTTCACTCCATTGGTTATAATACTTCTTTACAACTTGATTAATGTCTAATGTGAAGGTCTTTGTAGAACCTGTATCTAATTGCATGCTGCCATGGGGTAGGAGAGGGACAGAAGAGGGAGGAGGAGAAAATTGGGAACTCAGGGGATTGTGGAACTAAATGTTGTAACCTAAAAGTAAATAAATAAACCAAAATTTATAAAAGAAAGGCAATGAAGAACTGTTGGAAGTTTTTGAGGTGATTAGCCTGATATAGAATAGATTAGAAAGGAATAAGAAACAGGAAAACCAATTAGAAGACAACTATAAAACTTGAAATCTCAGTAGCGAACTTCAGCAAAGGAAGGAAAGAGAAAACATCTTGATTAAAAATGCAGGTACACAGAAGTGAAGGGCAGTCTGGAAGAAGAAAAGCAAAGAGCAACGTACATGAGAAGAAAGCACGATCTTCAGACAAACAAGACAGTGGTATCAGAATCACGGGCCTCCCTGAAGAACATAAATCAAAGAAATCTGGTTATTACAAAAATAAGATGCCAGTCAAAAGAATCCACATATCACACCAAAAGCAAAAACCCTATTCTATAAACTTCAAGGCATTGGTTATTTTTAACAATTCCACTGAAAAACAAAAAATAATTTGTGACCAGGAGAAAGGCCTTCAAACATAAGGAAAAAGAAATGAAATTCAAATAAGACTATCATGTGCCTATCAGAAACCACAAGAAGGAATGGAATGATGTGTTCTGAAGAGGAAAGGAGTTCAAGGTGCAACCCAAAAGTAACATACCCTGTAAATCAGAGCTTTTCTTAAGTGAAAAAGATGTTCAATAAAAGAGGCATTAGAAACATTCCTCAAAAAAAATAAAATAAAATCTATAGAAATTGTTTGCTTTTCAAATATTTCACACAACAGAAGTGCAAAAAGGGTAAAAAAAAACAAAAACAAAAAACAAAGGATGATAACAGATTTCCAAAAATACACAAGGGTGAAAGCACAAGTCAGAGGAGATGCTGAAACATCATAGACTAAACCTCGAAACATCATGTATACAGGTGAATCATTGCTTTTTGTGGGACTAAATTACAGAAATGTAATGTACATAAAAGGAAAGAGAGGAGGAATAAAATAGAAGGGAAATTCTGATGTACACTAATCAGGTCAAAGGCTAACAATGAAGAGAAAATAACTTGGAGTCTCTCAGGAAGAGGAGAGCCTATAATAGAATGGTCAAGGAGGCAAAGAGAAGGATTGATAGAGGGGAGGAATGGAGGAAATCTTGTTTTACTTTCACTGAAGAATGATCCCATGAGGGAATAACGATAAGCTATTAAGGAAGGTGGGGACTTTACAGTGTGTGTAACTGGCAGAGCTTTTGTCTCATTTTGCCTCAGGAAGAGACTTATCAGAAGTCGTAGGGTCAACTGACACCCTGAGAAGAGAGAGAGCATGGACCCAGGGAAGAGCTTTCATTGCAAATGGTGGTATGTGATCATGAGAAGAGTAGAGAGTAATAATGAATTGCACAGTCAGAATACAGGAAAATTCCTACCATGGAGCAATGTTTTTTTTTTTTTCTGTATCTTCAGATTTTGGCACTTGTAAGATTGAGGCACAACAGAAAAAAAAAATGGGATTGGGGCAAGATATAAAGGACAATAACACAGAAACTGTTTAAAAGAGAGAACCCAAAATAAGTACCTCAGAAGTTTTAATTCTATGAAGAAAACATACTAAAGATAAGTATAATGACCACAAATCAAAGAATAAAAGTCTAGCATAGAGAAAATAAATAACAAAGAATGAGGGAAAGAAATTCTTTTGCAGAAAATCTGCAGAAAATGAAATTGAAAAAGCAACAAAGTTGAAGAGGGCTTAATTGAATGGAGTATAAAGAGGTGAAGATAAAAAGGGAAAGATAAAAGCAAGAAAAAATATAACTAAAGAAAAATGGTACCGAATATACAGAAGAAGGCAAAAAATCCTGATTTTTTTTAAAATAAAGGAAAATATAAAAGTTAATTCTAACTTTTAAATGGATTAAATAATCCAGTGAAACAAAAAAAAGTGAAATTCTTTAAGAAAATAAAACCCCTATATCTGTTGCTTAAAAGAAACACATTTTAAAAACAGACACAGATTAAAAATGATTGGCTTAGAAAAAAAGTACAATGTATTAAGTGAATCCAAGAAAGCAAGAGTTATAGTCATTTTATCAGACAATACAAAAATATTCAAAACCTAAAAAAGATTAAATAAAGCTAAAATAGGCTGGAAGGAACTATAGACAATAAATCAATATCAATATTAAATTTATGTCCTTGAAATACCTTATCATCTCAATTCATGAAACTTTAGCTGAGTTGCAAGATTACAGATAGTAACCTAATAACAAAAGGAGGTTTCAATGTCCATCTCAATTTTGGACAAGTCTGATAAATAAGGGGATGATATAAAACTGAAAAAATTGCTGGAGAAATTGGAGCTAAAAGACATAAATGAGATTACTAAAAAATATGCTTGTTTCAGAACCACATAGAATTTTTTTAAGTACATATATATATATATATATATATATATATATATATATATATATATATATATATATATATATATATATATATATATATATATATATATATTAGGGCACAGAGCTACTGCAAGCAGATTTTGAAAGGCAAAAATACTAAATATATTCTTTACAGACTAGGAAACAATAAAAATAATCATTTCTAGAATTACAGCCAGACAATAAATATTTAGAGACTTAACAATGAAATCCTAAATGATATTGAGTGGAAGAACAAGTAATAGAAACAGTAATTGTGTGAAATATTATATTGATGAAACAACATACCAAAATTTCTAGGATGCAGGTAAGGCAATTCTCAAAGAGAAAATCATATCCTACAAATATATGTTATCAAAATAATAAAAAAATTAATGAACTGGACATGCATTTTAAAATTAGCAAATAAAACTAAAATATGCACTGAGGAAGAGATATTAAAAGTAAGAGAAAAATAAACTGGAAACAAAAAAACCTATGTAAATGATAAAAACTGGCTTTAAAATTGATAAAACATTTGTCAGTTTGATAAAAAATTAGAAGATGGCAGAAAAATCAACAAACTAACAAATCAGCAAGGTGAAATCACAACAGAACCAGAAGAAATAAAAGAATACTCAGAATGTATTATACACAGTTATATACTAATAAAACTAAACATGAAATAGAGGAATGTCTTAAGAAATATAAAATACTCAAACTGATGGAAGTTCAAATAGAGTTCTAACCCAATCTCAAAACGAAGTAGAACTAGATGTAAAGGAACTACAAGAGAAGAATTCTATCAAATGTCTAAAAAACAATTAGTACCCATACTACACAATTCTAAAAAATTGAGAAAACAATCTACCAGAATCCTTTTATGAGAAAAATATATTCCTACTACCTATAGCAGGGAAGGATATAACACAGGAGGAAAACTATAGACCTTTACCATTAATGAATATTGATTCAGAAGTTTTAAATAAAATCCTGTCAAAAACAAACTACAGTAATCATGATAACCCAATTGAATTTGTTTCAGGGATGAAAGGATGGTTCAACATTAGGAAAATACTTGACATGATATTTACAACAAAAATATCCAAAAACAATATCAATCAGTCAGTAAACATGTACCTACTACGTGCCAGTTACTGTACTAAACTTGAGTTACA
This sequence comes from Gymnobelideus leadbeateri, assembly GCA_011680675.1. Lineage (NCBI taxonomy): Eukaryota > Metazoa > Chordata > Mammalia > Diprotodontia > Petauridae > Gymnobelideus > Gymnobelideus leadbeateri. The sequence goes on along the minus strand of WOXC01007010.1, from coordinate 189,928 downwards.
AAAAGAGGAAAAATATAATCCTTGTCCCCGAGGAGCCCATAATCTAATGGGGGAGAAAACAAATATATATGTATATATGTATATGTACATACATATATATACACAGACAAGTAATATATGAGATAAAATAAGAAGTAATTAACAGAGGGAAGGCATTAGAATCCCAATGTGGATGGAATTTTTAGTTGGAATTTAAAAGAAGCCCTAATAGTTGTTCTTAAACAGCAAGAGGCTGATATCACTGGATAGAAGAGTACTTGGCAGAGTTAGTAAGATGTTAAAAGACAGGAAAGGTAGAAGGGAGATGAGGTTATGCAGGGCTTTGAACACCAAGCAAGATTTTGTATTTGATCCTGCAGGTGATAAATCACTGGAATTTATCGAATAGGGGGGGTAGCATGGTCAGACTTGCACTTTAGTGGCTGAGTAGAGGATAGATTAAAGTGCTTTAATCAAAGAGAGACTTGAGGCAGGTAGACCCACCAGCATGCTGTTGTAATAGTCCAGGTGTAAGGTGATGAAAACCCTACAAAATATAGGCATAAAGGAATTTTTTTAAAAATCAGAAGTATTTATCTAAAACCAAAAGCAAGCATCATAAGCAAGGGGAATATTCTAGAGCCTTTCCCAATAAATATAGGGGTTGATCAAAAAATATTTATTAAGTATCTCTTTTGTGCCAGGCACTGTGCTAAGCTTTAGGGATACCAAAAAAGTCAAAAGACAGTCCCTGCCCTCCAGAAGCTCATAATCAAATGGGGGGAAGATAATACATTAAAAAGCTAAAAAGTGGGAGCTAGGATGGGAGAAATATACCTGGCAGGTACATGATAAAGTCCAGGGGTACAATTGGGTGGGAAATGATGAGAAGACTGTCCTGGGCTCCTTACTTAAATAGATCCTGGGAGGAGCTCTCCACTGTCCATCCTCCACCCTTTTCAACCAAAGGGTAGGAAAGGCCCGAGGGACAGAGGGGATACTGAGGAGATATGAGATTAAGCGTTGATGTGATCTTGCAGGATGATAAATTCAGAGAATGTATCTGTTAGGAAATGAGAGGGAAAGGAATGGTGCTCACTTTCCCCACTATTATTTTATACAATTCTATAATTCTCAGTTGCAATAAGAAAAGAGGTATAAATATCGATAAAGAAATTTTTTTAAAGTCCCAATTGGCTGATGACATTATGGTAAACTTGGAAAATCCCAGGGAATTAGTAAGGATACTAATTGATATAATAGGTTCAGCAAAGTTGCCAGCTACAAAAGAAACCCCCCAAAATCAATTGCATTTCTATGTAATAATAACAAAATTCGAGAGGCAATGATAAAAAGGGAAATTAAATTCCAAGTAATCACAAAATGCATAAAAGTATCTGAGAATCGATATACCAAAGTATACAAAAGACATATAGATTCATTTATAAAAGTGCCCCTTAAAGAAATACAGAACTGAAATAATGGGAGAAATTTCAGTGCTCGTGGCTAGATTTTGCCAATATAATAAAAATGCCAATATCACTAAAGTCAGTTTAGAATTTCAATTCTATACCAGTCAAATTATACACGGAATACTTTATAGTATTACACACATGATAGAATAACAAAAATTTAATTTGGAAAAGATTTAGAATATCTAGGGACATAAGGCAAAAAGCTGTTGACAAAGAGGGAATAGCATTCCCAGACCTCAATCCATATTCCCTAGATCTCTTTCATTATTTCTTACAGCACCATAGTATTCCATTATATTCATATAACATAATTTATCCAGTCATTTCTTATTGGTAAGCACCCCCTAAGTTTCCAGTTCTTTGTCACTATGAAGAATAGTGATATAAATATGTTTGTACATATGGGACCTTTCCCCCTTTTATTTCTTTGGAGCCTAGGCCTAATAGTCATAGCTTAGTGACATATGAGGCATAATTTCAAACTCTTTCTTTGAATGACTGGACCAATTCACAATAATATGCCTCTTTTGCTATAGCCCTACCAATATTTCTAATTACTGTGTTCATTTGCTTCAAATATAGCTGTAAAAAATTATTTTAGAAACCACACAGTGGCCTTTGCTCTTTATAAGTTTTCATGAAAAAAAGATCATTTACATACTTTCAGTCCAAAGCCATGTTGGTATTTAACTTGCTCGTGTTTGTCATGTTTGGTTCCTCTGTGCTGTTTCTACCAATTAGCAAGTAGAAATAAGGTCTCATGTCACTCTGACTCATATCAAAGTCCTTGTACCAACTCCCATCAAAGACATTCCATTTGCTAGTGGCTTTTGGAACACAAGGGTTAGCTCTGATGACCCACTTCCTTTGGCAATACCCATAGATCAACAGGTACTATAATAGGCCCCTGCTTTTCAAAGGACATAATCCAACAAATGTATTAAGTGACAGCTGTGTGTTTGGCACTGTGCTGGGAGTTTAGGAACATAAATATAAAAATGAAGTAGTCCCTGCTTTTAAGAAGCTTCCATTTTATTTTGGTATGGGACAATATAAAATGAATAGCAGATCAAAAGTCTCTGCTAAGAGGTGGCATTTGGGATAGACAACCCTGTCCTTAGAGAGTCACTAACTCTGCATAGGACAAAAGAAATTCATACACATAGAAGAATCAGCCATAGCTGCAGAGATGGTATCCTTCAGAACATATAGGCTTGCCAATCACACTGGATCACTTCAGCCAAATGGAGCTATCAAATATACGGAAACTGAACCAGGAAAAGGTGGTACCCATCTTCTGGTTCATAAAAGGGCTTGGGGGCAGCTAGGTGGCGCAGTGAGTAGAGCACCAGCCCTGGAGTCAGGAGGACCTGAGTTCAAATTTGACCTCAGACACTAGCTGTGTGACCTTGGGCAAGTCATATAACCCCAATTGCCCTGCCTTCCCCTCTCCAAAAAGACAAAAACAAACAAACAAACAAAAAAGGGGGCTTGGCACCAAATGAATGTAGGCATCACAATACTAGTCTGCAATTAGGGGAAACTGCCTTATCTGTAGCACTGCTACCATGGCTCTTAGATGTGGCTGTTTGGGTGATCCTTCTGTTCTTATAACTGTCAATTAAGGAGGCACCATCAAATCAGATCCAAACTCATCAAACTAGGTGCATTTCTTTTTTTTTTTTGGAGGGCAATCAAGGTTAAGTGACTTGCCCAAGGTCACACAGCTAATTTTTGTGTTGCATCTGAGGCCAGATTTGAACCCAAGTCCTACTGACTCCAGGGCTGGTGCTGTATTCACTGCACCACTAACCGCCCCAACTAGGTGCACTTTTTTTTTTTCTTTTTGGAGGGCAATTGAGGTTAAATAACTTGCCCAAGGTCACATGGCTAGGTTTTTGTTTGTGTGTGTGTGTGTGTTAAGTGTCTGAGGCTGGATCCGAACTCAGGTCCTTCTGTCTCCAAAGCCGATGCTCTACTCAGTGTGCCACCTAGCCGCCCCTAGGTGTACTTCTAAAGGTGTGTACTGCCAATGGCCGAGGCACCAATGCTTTCCAGAATATAATAAGGCAGTACACTTTAAATTTTTCACAGATACCAAAATAAATAATCACAAATATAGGGGAATACACTGAGAAATATTTCAGGTTGCTCCTTTTCATAGCATATTGAGGTATTTTCTGTGCATTTTATGAGAGGAGTGTTTTTATTTTAATTAATTTATATTTCGTTTTCACCATTCACTTCCATAAGATTTCGAGTTCCGAATTTTCTCCCCATCTTTCTTATCCCACCCCAAGATGGTTTGCCATCTGATACATTCATATTAAACACATTTTCTCTTTAGTCATGTTGTAAAGAAGAATTGGAACCAATGGGAGAAAGCACAAGAAAGAAAGGGGAAAAAGAGAGCAAACAGTATGCTTCTGTCTGCATTTAGACTCCTTTATTCTTTTTCTGGATGTGGAGAGCATTTTTATCATGAGTCTCATGAGACATTTGGAATTGTATTAGATTTTTGCATTGCTAAGCAGACTTAAGTCTATCAAAATTAGTCATCACAGTGTTGCTGTTACAGTGTAAAATGTTCTTCTGGTTCTGCTTACTCCATTCAGCATCAGTTCATGTAAGTCTTTCTGGGTTTTTCTGAAGTCTACTCATTCATCATTTTTCATGGAACAGTAGCATTCCATTACATTCATAACTTGTTCAACCATTCTCCAATTAATGATTATCCCCTTAATGTCCAATTCTTTGCCACCACAAAAGAGCTGCCATAAATATTTTTGTACCTGTGGGTCCTTTTCCTGTTTTTATAATCTCTTTGGGATACAGACCTAGATGTGGTATTGCTGAGTCAAAGGGTATGCAGTTTTATAGCCCTTTGTGCATAGTTCCAAATTGCTCTCCAAAATGGTTGAATCAGTTCACAACTCCACCAACAGTGCATTGGTTTTACAAGTTTCCCACATCTCCAACATTTATCATTGTTGTGTTAGCCAATATGATAGGTATGATGCAGTACTTCAGAGTTGTTTTGATTTGCATTTTTCCAGTCAATAGTGATATACAGAATATTTTCTCATGACTAGATAGCTTTAATTTCTTCATCTGAAAACTGCCTGTTCATATCCTTTGACCAAGAGAAGCTTTAAGTAAGCCTTGTGACTGGAATATTATGGGATAAGGAAAAAAAGAAAAATTTCTGGGTATATAAGAGATCCTTTTTAAAATTCAGAGATTAGGGGAGGCTAGGTGGCGCAGTGAATACAGTACCGGCCCAGGAGTCAGGAGGACCTAAGTTCAAATCCAGCCCGAGACATTTAACACTTACTAGCTGTGTGACCTTGGGCAAGTCACTTAACCTCAATTGCCCTACTTTCCCCTCTCCAAAAAAAAAAAAGCAAAAAATAAAAAGTAAAGGGAAGAATCTCTTCCTTAAAAATAAATAAATGAATGAATGAAATTAAGAGATTAGAGGCCAATTTCATTTCCGGCAAACTATAACATATCTCATTTAAACATCAGTTAAATGTTTGTACAGTTTATGGAAACAAAATGATGAATACAGATTGTGTGTTTTTCTATTTTCTATTCTGATAAGTGATATATCTGATAGGTTCATGTCCTGTTTTTCTCCAGTTAAAATGAGAGTACATGCTACCTTTAAATTTAAGATTGTTGGTTTGGGTTTGGGGTTTTGTTTCTTTGCTGTTTATTAAGAGAAAAATTATAATGCCTAAGACATTACTCCCTTTTCATCCCCTTAGGAAAATATGCACAGGGATTATTTCTAACTAGAATAATTCCTGTGGGCTCTGCCATACAGCAGGTCAGAGAGAACAAAAACTCACCTAGGGAATTTGTGGTTCCTGGAATATATGTATCTTGCTTTCAAGAGATTGGAACCCTTTTCTGACATACACTAATAGTAGGGCCCCCAAAATATTTTCATTCTCTTACAGTAAAACATTAGCTTTTCTTAGCTGGAATTTTTGCTATAGAAAATTTTGTGCTATTTTGTGAACTTTGTGATGACAAAGTATTAATTCATTTTGGTGCCTAGACAGAGAATGAAGACTTAGGCAAACAGTCTATACTCTTAATGTGTGAAAATAGTGTCTGTTCTATGTTTGAATGAACCTTCTATTGAGTGACCACAATCTCTCATAATGTTGACTTAAATGCATTCTTTATCTTTAAAAGGAAGCAGAATTGGATCATTGAGCAAATCACATATGTTCTCAGTCTTGTCTGTTGTAATCATATACTATACAAACACATTATTCATATTTGGAGTTTAAGAGGACATTTGAAGCAGGAATTGCCCTCGCAAAGACCTGTTTCTGTTTAAAGAATAGAACAACGAAAGACCACACAGATGATAACAGAAAGTATCTTCCATCCCTTCCCCCACCTTTATACTTTTTCACTTTCATTTGTTCCCAAAGGACTTATATTGTAGTGATTATTATGGGTACATCATAGGTACATAGCAGGAGACATATCATATTTCATTGATTATTTTGTGTTTTATAATTATTACTCTTTTATATCACTATGGATCTTAAAATGTTCCATTTGTGTATAATAGATTATTTCAATATATTGAATAAAACTTAGTTATTTGCTCTTGGTAGGAATCACACTAAAGCAAAATATATTTTCACTCAGAGTTTGTTCATAAAAATGCAATTTTTTAAGGTCTGAATTGGGCTTTGTTGCCAAGCTACACTGTAAGGAGATAATAGAATGCTTTTAGGAAAAATGGGTAGTTATTTTGTTAGGTAGTTTTAATTCTTCTCTTTCTGTTATTTGTAGAGGCATTTTAGGGAGAATATGTTTTTTTGGTCATCAAATCAAAAGTGGAAGTTTTAAAAGTCTTGCTTACCAGTGGCAAAAGGTTGTATTTTTCAATTGATTAGTATATATAGTCTACCTATTTTCTATTTTAAGTTCTAATCACTATTTTAAGCAAATCATTAAGTTGAATTAAACTAAAACATAATTTAAAGTCAAATTATCAATCTCAGTGACTCACAAAAAGCTGTATTGTGATTTTTCAGTCAAAATCATTAGTAAGAGCTTCTTGCATTCAGTTTAGGTTCACAGAGTAGTTTTTAAATGTCAAACTGTAGTGTTTGAAAGATATAGTCTTTATTGTAAATAACAATGACTAAATGTAAGAATTTGGAAGAATATGATAATAGTGTCATTATTTTGACCACACTGGACATCAATAACTGTTTTGTTGTGGATACTAGGGAAATTTGTTCAAAATAATTTTACCTTTTTAATATTATTAATTTATTGGGGGTAAGATGCCTTAGATTTAATTTCTTCTGTCTATAATAAATTATATCATTTTATATTATATTCTTACTTATGCTTCATTTTTTTCTCCTAGATTGACATTTCTCATCATTGGGAATTTTTGAGGCCTTTTTGGATTGTGGGTGATGATCTACTTGTTAAGTAATGTTCATTAGAAAAATAGTATATCAATCATATTGTTGTATATTAATTTTTAATATACATATAGCTTCCAACTTGTAAATAGATTTTAGTCCAAAATTCCATCTGTAGTTACTTGTTTGGATAGAACTTGGAATGCATTTTCCCAAGTAAATAATGTTATAATGAGGATTACCCACGAAAACATATTTAACCCATAACAGAGGAGCAGTGGCTAAAGCACCAGAGAATTAAGGGAGTTTGGTAGTTTTTAGAACATGGTCAGTAGGGATTTTCAGAGAGAGTAAGTATATCAAGAGATCCAATAAGAGATTGGTTAGATGCAAGTATTGCATCTATCCTAGTACACTGAATATTTGTGGTAATTCTTTTTTGTTAAGAAGGATTATATTTGTGAATAATCCTTTATGTGTGGTTAATCTTTTTGTAAAAACAAATAATCACACTCCGATTTTTTCGTTTTCAAAATTTTAATTTTTAAAATTCTCCTCCAATATGTTATCATGGTGTAAAGGTACCTGTGTTTTTGAAGACTATGCCAACAGAGTTGAAACCCTGGTAGGTTCTACCATGTTGGAAAGGCTTCAAGTATAGTCCCATCAATAGACTTAGTCTGCTTTCTTGGGAACAGGCTAGCCAAGTACAGAGAGGTTCATCTCTAGTAGATTGACCACTTACTGATGCTTTTTTTGGCTATGGTGACCCTGTGGGGGGAGGGGGAGGAGATTAAAAAAAAGAGCTGTCAGTCATTTGGAATGCTAAATGAATTTCAGTTTTTAGGCTATAAACTTTAGCTTGGCTGTTTACTGTAGGGATTAAAATCATCCAATCTATAACAAAAGATATGGAGGCAGAGCTTAGAGCCAATGGTATTTTATTAAAGGGTCCCTGGTACATTCTAATGAAGTGGACCTCAGATCTTCCTCACAATCTGAGAGCCTCTTTCTTCCAGGACCTTGTATATAGAGAATTTGATATCCAAATATGCAAAAGAGTTATAGTAAAATACAGAATCTCATTGGTTGACAGACCTTGCTCTTAAGCGCCAAAATGACATGTTAGCAGGGGAGGTTATAGGTTGGGTGAAACTTGGAGCATCTTCACTGACTAAGTGGTCATAAGATGGCCATAAGATGGTCACTTGCTTGTGTTGGATAAGAGAGAATGGTCTGGAAATACAAACATAAATTAGAAGATTTCCCATGTAGTTGAGTCAACTCTGCCACACTGAGCTTGGTCACCATGACAAGGAAAAACAAGAGTGGAGGGCCTCTAATTAACTTCCTATGATTAAGCAAGTGAACTTACAATCTGCAGCTCACAGCTCTGAAGCCTAACATGCAGTACTTATAATCGCTATCTCTGTAGAGTCATAATAATTTGATTAATACTTATTGGAATAGAGTAGGGGTCCAAATGAATTATTTCTCACATTACACTGTAAATGTGAGACCCTTGTCTAGGGATCAGCAAGTGGACATGATACTGAAGGAAAGGATTCATAACAATTTTGAAATTTTTGCTATAAATGAAACCAGAAGAAATAGAGATACTGTGGCTAAATAGAATGATGTCTCGTAGGCTCACCTTCGAAAGGAAAAATAAAGGAATTGGTGGACTTGGTTCTATTGTTGATTCTTCAAAAGCACCCTAAAATATCCTTACTTGGGATATGATCATCTTATATTTCATTACTCATGATAAGTAATTACAAAATTTTGTGGAAAAAATTGAAGTTTTATACACTAATATCCGTTGAAGAGGATGAAGAGGTAGAGAAATTCTACAAACTCAGTAAGATCTTCATTCAACGTATTTTGAAATATGACTTCAAAGTAAAGGTGAAAATAGGTGAGGATGGCAAGAAATGTCTTGGAAAACGAATCAAGAATGAGGAATGAGATAGAACAGAGACTTATAGACTACCTAGAAGCCTCATGACTTTAGTTTCCCCATCTGCAAAAAAGGAATAACAATAGCACTTACCTACAAGAGTAGTGAGCATAAAATGAGATATTTGTAAAGCATTAAGCTCCTTGACCAGGGTCATACAGCTAGTAAGTATATGATAGCCAGATTTGAATTCAGGAAGATGAGTCTTCCTGATTCCAGGCCAGGCACTCTCTCCACTACTATGATTTATTGTTCACAAATAACCTCTAAAATGATCAAAGGGGTAGAGGATCTGTTGTGTGAGTATAAGACAAAAAAAGAATAGAGATTCATTAGTCTGGAAAGATGAAGGTTGAGAAGGAAATATGATCATAATTATGAAAATTATGGCTAGAAGATCACAAAGAGCATGGAAACACAGACTTGTTTACCAAATATTACTTCACCAAGATTAGTTTAAAAAAAGTTTTGAAAAAGTTTTTTTTTTTAAGCAAATTTAGGACAAATGAGAGGAAATACTGCTTTATACACTTGAGAGTAGACTTAAGGAACTTCTTAGCACAGGACATAAAGATAAAAATAGTTTTTAAAAGATTTAAATAAAATGAAATCTGTAGTAGTACTTCAAAGGTCCATGATTTTGCCATCATAGGTACGTAAGTCCCTCAACAATTCAGGGTCACAACCCCACCTACTTAATAGGTGGGTCAAGAATTACTACAACTTAAATATTCACCCTGTGGCAAATCCTGTTTAATGAACCTTATGTGACTTAAGTAGTTAGTCTTTAGACAACAGATATGTAGTTTATCTACTATATATAGAATCTTTCCTACTGGGTAAGATCTACAGGAGTGTGCTGTGTACCACACTGCCAAAAGGTATAAGAATCCAGGGTCACTTGCATTGCACAATGAAGTATTACAAGACAGTCTTCATGGAAGTCTGTCCTCCTTCCTAGCACTTGGTTTCTGGAGGGCTTAATTCCTTCATGCCTTGAACTCCCAGTCTGGGGCTCTGCTGTTTGGATTGATGGGTGCTTTACCCTCCTACTACATCTAGAGGTCCCAAGCTCTTGCCATAGTTCATTCATTCCCCAGAACTCTCCTTGATATTGGCCATGCCTCCCAGGCCAAAAAACCAAGGCCTGCCATATGCTGCACCACCTCCAAATTCCAGTTCTGGAATATAATCTATGTTCCTGGAAAGTGTATCAAAATCTCTTCTCCTATGGTTCCACTCACCATCCCTGTAACTTTCTGAACTAATATATCCTTTCCAGGCCACCATTCCCCTATATATGTTATCTCCCCCATCAGAATATAAGCTTCTTTAAGAAAAGGGTTATCTATGCTTTTGTATTTGTATCTGTATTTATATTTGTATCCCCAAAACTTAACCCATAATTATTTAATGATATATGTTTATTGCATTCATTCATTCATTCATTGTTTAGGGTTGAATCCATGATTCATCAGAAAGCACAATGACTTTGGAGGCAGAAGGCATGCCTTCCAAACCTACCCTTGATGCTTACTACTATGTGACCTCAGCCAAGGTCACTTAAATCTCCTGGGCCTCAGTTTCCTGATCAGTAAAGTGAAGAGATTGGACTGGATGACCTCTAAAGTCCCTTCTAATTCTTTTTCTTTTTTTGAAGCAATTGGGGTTAAGTAACTTGCTCAAGGTTATATGGCCAGTCATTATTTGTGTGTGGGTGCTCATTTTTTGAGGCTGGATTCGATCTTGGGTCATCCCAACTCCGAGCCCGGTGCTCTTACTCACTGCACCACCTAGCTGCCCCGTCCCTTCTAACTCTTGCTCTATGATCCTACTTTTATCTAAATTTTCTGTCTCCTCCTGTCCCTAGCATGGCATTCAGCACACAACAGGTACTTAAACATTTGTTGAATGAATGAATAAATAAATGAAACATTCATAGAATACTGGGACAGATAGATGATGGATCTTACCCAGTTTATCAATTGTTATTTTTTCAGTCCATATGTGGAAACCTGCAGAAAGTTGCATTTATATGAATAATCAGGTGGACCCTGACTAAATTTAAGAGAATATTTGAGGATTTTCAAAACCACTAGGGTTGTAAGCACTGGCTAAAACTAAGCTGAACATCACCTAAGTGTTAATTGCTGCTTTCTTTTACTTTTTGAAGTTATAGAATCATAGACTATTAGAACTAGAAGAGTCCTTAGGAGTTATTTAGTTCAAATTAGTCATTTACTGATTAGGACACTTGGAGTCCAGCTAGTTTCAACAGCTTGCTACCCAAGATTACATAGTAAAGTGTTGCCAAAATTTGGATTAGAATTGAAGCCACCTGACTTCTAGTCTAGTGTTCTTTACACTACACTTAGCTATTCTCAAACCTTAAGTCTTTGAAAGGAATTAGTGCTTTTGTTTCATTCACATGAAATACAATGTGATGTTGCTATTACTACAAACTTTCTTTTAAAATAAGTTGATACTTTAATTAGTTTTGAACAACCCAAATAATTTACTTACTTGGAAAGGGCACATTTTGTCAATCCCAGAGAAGTATATTTATCAGTTAACAGTAGATTTCTGCATGATATCAATATGTGAATATGTATTTCTTGTCAGTCATTTTTTTCTCTAGGGTTACAGTATTTCAAACCCCTTAAGCCTATCCTATTTTGACCCCATCCCACCTCACAACAACAAAAAGTAAACTAAGCTTTACACATGCCTGTTTCCAGGAATGTCCAAAACCAAACTCAAATTTTCTCCCATACCCTTCCCCATAAAATTCCATATTACTTTTGAGGGCATCACCATCCTCCCAGTTACCCAGGCTCACAACACAGGTATCATCCACAACTCCTGATTCTCTCTCAACCCCCATATCTAATCTGTTGCCAAATTCTGTCAATTTACCTTTATAATATTTCTCATATATACATTCCTTCTGTCTTCTGACAGTGCCACCACCCTGGTGGAGGCACTTTATCACCTAATTCTTGGATTGTTGTAATAACCTATTTATTGTTCTTCCTGCCTCATCTCTCCCCACTCCTCAAGTCTCATTCAGCTCAGCTGTCAAATTAATTTTCCTACAGATCTGACTATGGCATGCTACTATTCAGTAAGCTCAAGTGACTCTGTATCACCTCCAAAGTCCAATATAAAATCCTCTGTTTGGCATTTAAAGCCCTTTATAACCTGGCCCCTTCCTACCTTTCTAGTCTTTTTAAACTTTACTGTTCTCACATAGTCTTCAATTGAGTGACACTATATTCCTTGCTTTACTCACATTGGAACCTCCGTCCTCCAAAACCAGGCATTTTCACTGGTTGTCCCCCATATCTGGAATTCTTTCCCTTTTCATTTCTGCCTCCTGGCTTCCTTAAAGTTCCATTAAAAATCCCACTTTCTGTTAAAAAGCCTTTTCTAAGCCCCCTTAATGGTAGTGCCTTCCCTCAATTGATCATCTCCAATATATCACAAATATATCTTGTTTATACATAATTATTTTCATTGGACTATGGGCTCCTTAAGAGGAGGTACTTTCTTTGGCCTTTCTTTTTATCCCTAGCACTCAGCACAGTGCTCAGTAGATGTAGGTGCTTAATGCTGACTAATGAAATGTTTAGGAGAGTGTAAATGACTAGCATTTTATTTTAAGTATTGCAGAGGGCTTTACAAATATCTGATTTATCTCACAACAACTCTAGGAAGTAGGTACTATAATTATCCCTATTTTACAAATGAAGAAATTGAGGCAGAGGGAGTTTAAGTGACTTGCCTAGTGTCACACAATTAATAAGCATCTTGAGTAGGATTTAAACTTGGGTCTTTCTTGCTCCAAATCTAGCACTCTATTCACTGTGCCACCTACTTACCTCACAATTGAAGATATATTTCAGTTTCTAAGAAAAAAGTATAAATTCCTTTATCTTTAATGTGAAACTTTCTCAGGCATATGAGTTTTAAAAGAAGAAAAGGAAGAAAAACTAGGAAATTCAACTCAGTACCACTTTACATGTCTCATAAAATGCCAAGATTACTTCTCTGGTTTTTCATTAGTAGTCCTAGTAGAAAAACCATAAAAAGTACAATTAGTGTGCTTGTAATATCATCAGAAATTCTTTAGATTTATAATTTTGGTCTTCAGCACGTTTATGACACAATTTAGCAACTTTAGCTAGATGACTTTATTGTATATTACCTGCAGGCAGTGAATGAAGTGCAACCTATCTATCTTCTTCACAACTCTTTCCATGTCAGGTATTTATTAGGTAAGCTTCAGTGATCTATCAAAAACATTTCTAATATTTCAGTACCTTGAAATAGTCATTTTTAATCTATTTGACATTAATTTGATCTTTAAAGTTTTCTACTTTAAGCTGCAGTCTTATTATACAATACACTAATGACAAGTATATTTCAGTTTAAAATGTACTGAATCTAATTCATAATTTTATAATGCAAAAAAAAAAAGAAGGAATGAACAGAAGGGAAGTGCTTTCTGGCATGACAACTGAGAAAGATGTTATATATAAGCCCAGCTTCCCCTAAAACACTAAGAAAGGAGGAGGGAAAGGTATCCCTACAAAGAAGCTCCTGAAGGGAAAATTTTAAAAACAATCAACAAAAAGACAGAAAAAGTACGCAAAAAAAGATCATTACCATTACCATCATCATAATCATAGTATTTATATAATCCTTTAAGATTTACAAAGCTCTTTAAATATATTATCTCATTGATCTTCATAAGGACCCTGGGAGACAGATACTGTTATTATCCCCATTTTATAGATGAGAAAACTGAGGTTAAAAGAAGTTAAATGACTTGCCCAGAGCCAAACAGCTAGTATTTAAGGCAGGATTCAAGCTCAGGTCTTTCTGACTCCAAATCTGGCATTCTATGCACAGCACTATGTAGCTGCCTAAAATAAAATAGAGAAATGGTTTGGAATAAGAAAATCCCAATATAAAACTGCAAAAAAAGAAGATAATTTTGTAATGACTAAAATTAGATACCTGGAGAAGAGAATGAAATGACCACAAGAATTTTGAAAGCATTTGGGAGGCCTTATAAAAGAAATGAAGGGAAAAAAATGAGTGAACTTTGAGCTCTTAAAAAAAAAAAACTTGAAAGGAGGACTCTTAGGCAGAAGATAGAAAACATTAGCAAAGTGGTGGACACCCTAGGAGTGTGGGGAGAAATGGAGTAAATGAAATTCATAAATTTAATGACACAGGAACAAATATTTGTGAAAAGGAAAAAGATAGGAAAGTAAAAGAACACATGAAATTTTTATAATTTAAGGTAATTGGTATCTTAATTAGTTAATCTAAGATCCATTGGACTCCCACAGAGAGATGATGAAAAGAAACAACCTGATTCTATATTTCAGGAAATCATAAAAGTAAATTGCTTAGAAATATTGGACCCACTTGACAAATTGCAGATTAAACAGATTGACAAAATACCAACAGATAAAATTTTAATTCATCAAGAATGAGATTTCTGAGTTTCAGAATTCCCAGGTCACAATATTGTAGGTGGCTAGGAAAAGATACATCACATAAGAAAGAATCATGTTGTAACTCTCACAATAAAAGAGAATTAAGAGGGGAAAATGAAGTATGTTATACCAAAAAATAAAATAAAATAACAATGGTTTACACTTAAAAATAACATCCTGAAAAATTTGGTGTAATTCTATATAGAGAAGAAAGTGATTTTTAAAAACAAAAAATTGGTGAATTTCAAGTATTCTGTTTAAGAAAACCAAAGTTGTTCAGAGTCTTTCCAATGTAAATTCAGTGGACAAAAGAAAGTCACCAAGAGTAAACAAGTTTGAATAATTCAGTAGAGTTTAGTGATTTAGTGATTACTTTCTGATTGGGAAAGAAAAAGTATTTGCCACTTTGGAGTATAACTTTGCCTAACAGTCACTGACGACGTTAAAAGAGAAGTTCTGGGTTTGATACTCTAAAGAAGCAGAAGGAAGGACAATGCTGAACCATAATTATTTCATGTAATTTAGGTGCAATAAGCACAGGTCATTCAAACAGACTTGAGGGATGGGGGATAGGGAATGGATATTAGGAACTTTATCTTTACCTGACAAGGTAAGGGAAATATAAAGGAGTAGTAAAAGTATATTGAAGTTAAATACTGTGATTAATACTATTTTGCATATAATTGGGAGATAAGATGTGCAGGCATTGGGGCATGGGGATTCACCTTGCCCTACTGGAAAAGTGGAAGGGGGTATGGGAGAAGAGATGGGAGAGAGCAGATTGGATGAGGGGATATCCTATGGGACTGCTATTCTGGGGTCGTGGGTAGGGGAAAAATGGAAAAAAAAATTGTAACTCAAAATCTGATGGAAATGAATGATGTAAACCAGAAGTTAATAAAGCATTTGAAAAAAAAAGTATATTGAAGTAAGGAAGGAATTTGATTCTGATAAGGAGGAGGAGAAGGAGTGTACAAGCCGAAAATAGGGTAAGGGAGGGGATTGCCTCAAACAAAACAAGCTAGAGTTATAGAGAGCAAAAGAAAAGTGAACTGAGTGAGTAGAAAGGATGATAAAAATAGATAGTGATACAAATATAGTTTTTAAAAAAGAAATATAAGATTCAGATACTTAGTGCTTTTTTTCCTTTTTAGAAAGAAAAAAGAATATGACAAGATTTTATGGTGGGAAAACAAACTTAATCATAACTGAATCTAAAGATGATGAACTCAATCCTTACAATTATACAGGGTTACAAAATAAATTAGAAAGTAAAATACGTTAATTTACTCTATATACAAGAAACACACATAAAAACTTAAAAACACACTTTAAAAACATAAAAATCCCTACATTGTTAAAATTAGGGATTTTCCTTGAGTTGGAATAGATTGTGTTATGCCTCAGCTAAATCCAAAAAACCAAGAATGTTAATCAAGATCTCAGACAAGGCAAAGGGACAAATGATGATATAAGAGAGTGAGTAAAGTGAGTAGTACTACCTCTAGTTAACTCACCCCTCCAAATCACACTAGGTGATTACATACTCAGAGGTTTTATTCATTGGAGTCCAAGTGTACTTTCTGTGTCTATATTCCTAAAATTATAGCTCATGAGCTCCCACTGTTGTTTTTAATAATCAGTCAGTAAACACAACTAGTTCATAGTAAAGGCCTTTGCTAAGATGTAACCCCACAACACTCCTACTGCAACTTGGGGCATACTTTCCCATTAAAACAGTAACAAGAGTGAGTACCTACATAAAGTACACTGGTAGTGAGGACACACACACACACCACATATCCCAAGAAGCAATAGACACTGATTCTGCATGTAATAGAAAGGGGAAGCAAGTAGGCATGAGAAATGGAATACATTTGTAAATAGAGCTCAGCATAGTCTTTTCTCCTCAGAGTGTACTGTAGACAGGAACCTAGACTATCCTACCTTATCCCAACATTATGAGACTGAGAATGTTCTACTTCTCAATTCTGTGGAGCAATGGAAGGGAAAGAAGCCAAAAAGTGAGGAGTGCAACTAAAGACAAATAATTGTTAATGAGGCAGAAAGACCAAAATGCTAATGTAGAAAAGCCTGAATAAAAAACCCAACTTCATAAACAAACAAATCAAGAGAGAAATGAGAGGCTCTTAAAGACATAAGGAAAAGTGAATGAAAACCTACAGAAAAGTCTAACTGCAATGAACAGATGTAGTTTTAAGGAAAATGATCTAATACTTCCCAATCAAAATAAGAATTCTGCAGATTCCCTAGTAATGGTGGAACAGTTGTAAAAAAAAAAAAATAAAAAAAAAAAAAAGAAAAATCACTGAATAGTTCAAAAAGAGAAATAAAATTTTCAAAAGAAGCAATTAGGAATGAAAATATAGGAAAGCTAAGCCCTCAATGCAGAATTAAAACAAAACAAAACAGCAGAGTATGAAACTTGAAGATATGATAGATAATCCCTCTGAACGTGTTCTTTTCATATTCAGATATTCTTAAACCACTTTCCCTCAGTCTCTTCTAAGTGCCCATCATTCTTTCCTTTGGATTATACTTATACATTTACTCCTCCATTCCAAGTCAGTAATATGAAATTGTACATGCCCTAAGGACATATGCAATTTCTTTCTTTTTTTTTTTTTTTAAATTTCCCCAGCTCCTATCACAGGGTTTTTGCACGTGGTAGGTAAGCATTTTGTGTGTGTGTGTGTGTGTGTGTGTGTGTGTGTGTGTGTGTGTGTGTGATTAAATTTTTGGATCCCTGACAGTATTAAGAAAAGCTAATAAAAAATACCTTGTTTTACTGATAATTCATTAGTACCCTCTGAAGTTTTTGTTTTAAGGCTTCATTCTTTATCTGTCCTTATGGGTCAGCCTAAAGAAAAATACTATTTTAGAGCCAAATTAGCCACAGCTATTTCTCCTCTATTAATAGTATTACATGCTTCTGATTAAGATTATCCTCAAATCCACTGCAAAGATAGCTGTGCATTTTGATTGAAGGTCACCCATTCCTCTAACTGTTTAACCTAAGATTTGTATTTCCAGACCTTATAAATTGACAGTGCTTTTAGACTACACTGTTGAAGTCCTGTTATTTTAAGTCTGGTATGCTCACAGACTTAGTCTAGTAATTTAAATCTGACTTTCTCTGAAGAGCTCAAGGCAGTTTACTGTGATAATTGTGAAATAACTCCTTATGTTCTTTTCATGCCAAAGATTATTTCAATGAATCTATGTGGGTCATTGATGTGGGTCATTGTGTGGGTCTTCCATCAGTGAATTGCAATCCATCCATGCTTTCTCATCATATGCAACCCTTATTTATGTTTTCCCAAATATCCTTGATAGAGCTGTAGGGCTTCCTCTACCTATCTTTTCATTTCATTGGTACTGGTTCAGTTCTTGTTTTTGCCACATGAGCAGCTCGCTTTTTCTGGTAATCTGTTTAAAAATGAAATTACTTACCTTGTAAAGCCAAGCACAAGCAGCTTTCCAGAGGACTGCTGCTGTGAACAGCTTCAAGTTTTGATTACACAGTATAGCGAACTCTCTTTTCATTCAGTAACAAGCCAAGACAAAACATACACAGAAATCAAAGTACAATATTCACAATGTTATGGCATAACAACTTATCACTAAAACGGCCACATAATTTACACTAAAGTGGTCACATTGTTTGAAACAAAGTACATTCATTTAGTAAGTCCTTAATTCAATCACAAAGTACAAATATCAAGAGTTCTCCACCCTAGGTCATGTTGTCATAATCTCTTCAATCAAAAAATCTTCTTTCTTCTTAATTGGAGATTACTTTCCAATCATCCTTAATTAGTAAGTCTTTAACTCAATCATCTAAATATAAAGGTCAAAGTTCTCTACCCCTAGGCCACAGTAAATCATGATCTTCTCAGTTTGCACTAAATACCCAAGGAGAGATCTTTTTTTTTTCTTTTTGGAGGGCAGTTGGGGTTAAGTGACTTGCCCAAGGTCACATGGCTAGTTTTTGTGTTAAGTGTCTGAGGACAGATCTGAACCCAGGTCCTCCTGACTCCGGGGCTGGTGCTCTATTCACTGCGCCACCTAGCCGCCCCAAGGAAAGATCTTTTCATCTTGACTCAAGGCTGGCTCTCAGCTTCCATGGCCCCAGCTCCTGCCAGCTCCTTGTTGTCCAGTTCCTTGTCCAGTTCCTGTGCCATATTGAAGTTCACAGCGTCTAGTCCACCTCAAGTCCTTCACAGTTTCTGTTCCTGGGAAGACAAAGCTTAATAAAGCCACAATAACATTCACACACATTGCCAGCATCCTCATCAATTCACTTTCTGCCTGTGAAATCAACATAGACACAACAACAAGGTCTGAGGAATCAGCACAAATCATCAGTATAGTCCCAGGACCTCTGAAATCGTCAGCAAAACCCTCCTCCAGGATTTCTGTAAACATACAACAAGAAATTCCTCTTTTAGGGGTTCTGAACCAGCAGCAAGTTCCCAGGGGTTCTATGACAACAGCACCATCCTCTATTAGCAGATGAATCTGACAAAGTAATATCAAAACAGGCAGACAAAGTACTGGCATCACAGTCATGCTTCCTCTCAGTCCTCCTCTCCTCACATTTCTCAGTTCTTCTCAATTCTCAGTTCACTTCTCAGTTCTCAGTTCTCTTCTCAGTTCTCAATTCTTCTCTCTCCAGCCTGGGCCTCTGTTCCTCACAGCCTCCATGCCGCTTGCTCTCAGCAGTTCTGGCCTGTCTCAGCTTGGACTTTTCTTTGTATATGGTATTAGCTCCTCCCTATTCTGCCCCTTTTTTTACGTCAACAAGTTCATCCCACTGTGGGATTCACAAGTTTTAGATATTAGTACTTGACACAATCATGAACTTGAAACAAGGTGCTAAGTACTTGTTTGCTTGCCAATACCAGGGGCATGGAAGATCTTCAAATTCCATTACTATTACATACACCACTTCTTATGGGTAGTTTATCATTTGAGATATGTTACACCCCACTTATGCCTACCTATGTATAACTCCTTTAGATCATCCACAATTTTTATTCCTCAGAGATTGTGGGGCTCAAAGAATCATAACCTGATAGCCTTATCAGGAGAACATTTGAGTTAAAAAGATAGTGGGGTGAAGGAGTAGGGGTGGGGGATATTTTTGGTGACAGGAATAGGAAACAGTATAGGATTATTAAAAGAACTGAACAATTTCATAAGTACACTCCATAATGCCGTTTCTCCCTTTTAATTCTGGGCCTATTGCCTATCTTCAGTGCCTGCCGTGTGTGTGTGTGTGTTAATAAAAGGATTTGTTCTGAGAAGTTTGCATTCAGTCAAAGGGCCTGTAGAGCCAATGCAATATTTACAGTGCCCACGATCATGATAAATATATCGATCGTGACTATAAATATTCCCACATGGTACTCAATCACAAAATATAACAAACTCTCCACATAGAGACCAGAAGCAAAACAGATACCAGAAAACCAAATCCTAGCACCAAGAAACCCAATCCATCAAAGCAACATAAAAGTTAATTGCCACAGTGTAGCAAAGAGCCATGCCATCCTTTAGCATTCCCACAAACCAATAGAAGATCAATATTTACTCACAAACCTGACTAACTCCTTGCCTTAGCATCCTCTCTCTCCCACCATCTCTCTGGCTCTAATGCCCAGATTCCTGTGGGCTCTGCTCCACCCTTCAGCAAACTCCTCATACCACATGCTCCATGTGACTAGATTCAGCCTATTACGGGGCAGAGTTTACCTTCAAAGCAGGAAAGGTCTTCCAATTCTCCTAGCCTCATTAAGGGGCAGGGAAGATCTCCAAATTACCATTACAAGGTCATGCTTGAGGACCTAGAGGGCTTCATGTGGTCTGGATGCCACCCCTTTAGATACATCTCTTGAGGATACTTGGATTGTATTGAAGAGTTTCTATAATGTTGTAGAACTTGATGCAATCAGCATATTGTCATTTGTAAACAGGATTATTGGAATGACCTCACCATCTATAGGAGATCTTTCCATTCACACCTCATATAGTTCAAATGCCAGCCCTGCCTCTTCTTATCCATATGAACTTGGGGAAGTTAAATTTTCTTTCATGACCCCAGTTTTCTTCTCTCCAACTATAAAGCCAAGCACAAGCAGCTTTCCAGAGGACTGCTGCTGTGAACAGCTTTCAAGGTTCTGATTACACAGTATAGTGAACTCTCTATTTTTTTTAGTAACAAATTAAGGCAAAAGATTCACAGAAGTGAAAATACAACATTTACAATATTTCAGCTTAACAGTTTATCACTAAAGTGGCCACATAGTTTTCACCAAAGTGGTCACATTGTTTGAAACAAAGTACATTAATTTTTACTAAATCATTTTTAAGGAGGCAAGCCTCCTTAATTGACACAAAGTACAGAGGTCAAAAGTTTTCCACCTCTAAATCACATTTTCTTAATCTCTTCAATCAAAAAGTCTTCTTTATTCTTAATTGGAGATTAGTTTCCAATCATCCTTAATTAGTAAGTCTTTAACTCAGTCATCTAAATATAAAGTCAGTGCTTTCCACCCTTAGTAAATCATGATCTTCTCAGTTTGCATTAAATATCCAAGGAGAGGTCTTTTCACCTTGACTCAAGGCTGACTCTCAGCTTCCATGGTTCCTCTTCCATGGTCCCAGCTCCTGCCAGCTCCTTGTTGTCCAGCTCCTTGTCCAGTTCCTGTTCCATATTGAAGCTCACAGTGTCTAGTCCACCTCAAGTCCTTCACAATTTCTGTTCCTGGAAAGAGACAAAGCTTAATAAATCCACAATAACATTCACACACATTGCCAGCATCCTCACCAATTCACTTTCTGCCTGTGAGATCAACATAGACACAACAACAAGGTCTGAGGAATCAGCACAAATCATCAGTATAGTCCCAGGACCTCTGAAATCGTCAGCAAAACCCTCCTCCAGGATTTCTGTAAACATACAACAAGAAAATCCTCTTTAAGGGCTTCTGAACCAGCAGCAAGTTCCCAGGGGTTCTGTAACATCAGCACTATCCTCTATTAGCAGATGAACCTGACAAAGTAACATCAAAACAGTCAAAGTACTGATACCACAGCCATACCTCCTCCCAGTTCTCCTCTCTTCTCATTTCTCAGTACTTCTCAACTCTCAGTTCTCATTTCCCTTCTCAGTTCTCAGGTTAGTTCTCAGTTCTTTTCTCTCTCCAGCAGTAGCAGCCCAGCCTCCAGATGCTCACTCCCAGAAGTTCTGGCTTCTCTAGCTTGGGCTTTTCTTTATATAAGTATTAGCTTCTCCCTGTCCTGCCCCTTCTTGTTAGGTGAGCAAGTTCATCCCACTGTGGGATTCACAAGTTTTGTGTCTTAATACTTAACACAATTATGAACTTGGAACTAAGTGCTGAGTACCTATTAGCCTGCCCATACAAGGGGATCTTCAAATTCCATCACTATTACACTAGCTTCCCATCCAACCCTAAACTTATGAAGCAAAACATGGAGGAAAGTGTAGAGGAAAAACCTTTATAGTTCCCCTTTGTTGTTGTTTATTCATTTCAGGTGTGTCTGACTTTTCATGACCCTTTTTGGGGTTTTCTTGGCAAAGATACTGGAGCTATTTGCCATTTCCTTCTCTAGCTCATTTTACAGATGAGGAAACTGAGGAAAACAGGGTTAAATGACTTGACCAGGGTCACACAGCTAGTAAGTGCCTGCAGCCAGATTTAAACTCAAGAAGATGAATCTTCCTAACTCTAGGACTGGCACCCTATCTACTGTACCATTTAGTTACCCCTTTACCTCTCCTTAAAAATTCTGAGCTTTTACCAAATTTATAAAATGTCATTATTTGTCTTATACAGAGCTACACATTAACAATTTGCTGGATTGTTTTATGGAGTTGTGTTGTAGCTCCCATTAAATATTTAAAATCTTATCTCTTGAGCTCATAGAGTGCAAGTATTTTTGAACCAAAGAATTTGAATAGTTCAACCATATATATTGTGTGAACAACATATTTATCATAAGTACAAAACTAGCACACTAGCCAAAATGTTTCATAGGGAAAAAACAGTTCAAACTAACCACCAGAGCTTCCTTGAACTCTGTGTGTGTGTGCATGCGCTTATGCATGCTGGGCTTCTCTGCTTTTGTTTTTAATTGACATGCTAAAAATGTGTGTGGACATTCTCACCAAGAGATTAAAAAATACATTTTCCTTTTTTTCCCCTCTTCCTTAACAAACAAACAAAAAAAATCTATGGAAATTATATTTATTTGCTGCTAATCCAAGGAAACAAAAAGTTTTCTGGGGAGAGCAACTAATAAAGACCTCATGATTTTAGGAGTGCTTATCAAATAGTTTTTGTTTGAAAAGAAGAAGAATGACTACTAGGAATTCAGAAGGAGGCTATGGAACTTAATGTGTTCCTCATATCTTGAAATGACACACAGGTAACCACTACTCTTTCCTGACTTTTGATATGGAACAGTTACACAGAGATTTGTCATTTAAGCAATTTAGAAGCTTGCTGGTTATTTAACTGGGACTAAATGCTGCAGGAGAAAATTCTGTACTAAAATTAGAAGTTGCAATTGGTCCAACAGCAGCACAAGGATTGAGAATTTTGTAAGAACTATAGAGCCTCTTAGTTCAAAATAGGACACTGGAGTGTGAGAATATAAATTCCACAACTCTGCCAAAGGCTAACATAGAGTAACAATCACTCAATTTCCGTTTATTCTTTTCTAAAGTTTATTTGATTTTTGCTTTTTTTTTCATATATGAAAGTATTCTTTATAAAGGATGTACTTAATTGGTTAGAAGCCAAAAGATTTTCTTACCCCCAAGGAGGTTGTGACTTACCCAAAATTACATAGGTAGTAAGTAGCAGAGGTGGGATTTGGAGACAGGTCATTGAATCCTAGAATGTTAGAGCTGGAAGTGACAAATTTGGAGGATGAGGAGGACAAGGAGAGAGGATGGCAGAATTATGGAAGACTCAAAAATATTGAAGAAAATGATGTGATGATTATCTTTTCCCCCCTTTTTTATAGTACTTTATTTTTTTTTCAATTACATGTAAAGACAATTTTAAAAATTTGTTTTTTTGCCTTTTTGGGGGGGGAGGGCAATTGGGGTTACATGACTTGCCCAAGGTCACACTGCTAGTTTTTGTGTTAAGTGTCTGAGGCTGGATTTAAACTCAGGTCCTCCTGATTCCAGGGCCGGTATTCTATTCACTGCACCACCTAGCCTCCCCAAAATTCATTTTTTTTTTTTTTACAAAATTTTGAGTTCCAGATTTTCTCCCTCTCTCTATACTCTCTCTACTCCCCAAGACGGTAAGCAATTTGATATAAGCTATATATGTGCATGATCATTATCTTTAAAGATATAGCACAAGGGGCGGCTAGGTGGCACAGTGAGTAAGAGGGCTGGCCCCAGAGTCGGGAGGACCTGGAATTGTCCAGCCTCAGATACTTAACACCCACGCAAAAAAAAAAATAGCCATGTAACTTTGGGCAAGTTACTTAACCCCAATTGCTTTAAAAAATAAATAAATAAAGATATAGCACAAGCAAATTTCCCAGAGCTAACTAAAATAAATAATACTGCATATAGAGTTCACAGAACCCCATGAGTAGAAATGTAAACATCCAAGTCATCCAGGCATGTTATGGTCAAACTTCAAAACTATGACCTGACAAAATAGGAAAATGATAAATGTTGGAAAAGATATGGGAAAGGTGGAACACTAATTCATTAGTGGTGGAGCTGTGAGCTGATCCAACCATTCTGGAGAGCAATTTGGAACTATGCCCAAAGGGCTATAAAAATGTGCATACTCTTTGACCCGGCAATACCACTTCTAAGGCTGTATCCCAGAGATCATAAAAATGGGAAAAGGACCCACATGTACAAGAATATTTACAGCAGCTCTTTTTGTGGTAGCCAAAAACTAGAAATTGAGGGGATGCCCATAAACTGGGAAATGGCTGAACATGTTATTGTATATGAACATAATGAAGTACTATTGTACTATAAGAAATTATGAACAGGCGGACTTCAGAAAAACCTGGAAAGACATATATGAACTGATTCTGAGTGAAGTGAGCAAAACCAGGAAAACATTATACACAGTTAACAGCCACAGTGTGCAATGACTGATTTTGGTAGACTTAGCCCTTCTCAGTAATGCAAGGACCTAGAACAATTCCAAAGGACTCCTGATGGAAAATGCCATCCATGTCCAGAGAAAAAACTGTGGAGTCAGAATGCAAAGCAAAGCATACTATTTTCTTTTTTTGTTTTGTTTTGTTTTCTTTCTCATGGTTTCTCCCATTTATTATGATTCTTCTATGCAACTAATATGAAAATGTGTTTAATAGGAATGTATGTTTAGAGCTTATATCAGATTGGATGCTGTCTTGTGGAGGGAGGGAGGGAGAGATAATTTAAAACTTATGGAAGTGAATGTTGAAAACTAAAAATAAATTAATAAATTAAAAAAAAACTATGATGAAAAAAAGTTTTAAAAGCCTTTTTGACCCTAGGATTTCAAGGTGGTTTTTTCCCCCTAAGATAGCCCTCCAGATTAAATCAGTACATATTATAATACAAAGTTGACTTCAGTGCAAAGGCAGGAAAAGGTACAGATGGCAAGAGAAAAAAAAGGAGAGGCCAAAGACTTGTAGACTACATAGAAGCTTCAGTTATTTTTCTCATGAGAACTCTTTAATATTGATAAAGGTAGCCAGGTTGTGCAGTGGAGAAAACCCTGGCTCTAGAGTCAGAAGGACCCGAGTTCAAATCCCACCTGGAACACATCTGCTGTGTAAGCAGTGAGCAAGTCACTTAAGTTCCCAGTTGCCTTAAAACAGAAAAAAAAAAGTTAATTGGATATAGTAAGCACCAAATAATGTTACACAGAAATGAAATGAATTATATTTTAACATATAGGGAAAGACTAAGTACTGATGTGAGAGTTAGTTATCCTTGAATCAGCTGTTTATGGCAGCTGGATAGTGCAGTGGATAGAAAATACTGGGCCTGGTGTCAGGAAGACCTGAGTTCAAATCCAGCACCTAATACTTACTAGCCATATAATCCTGGCCAAGTCACTTAACCTCTGCCTTCCTCAGTTTCCTCAGCTATAAAATAGGGATAATAATAACACCTATCTCACAAAGCTAGCCATATGACTGACTGGTCAGGATAATAATCAGAATTAATGAAAAGGAAGAAGAGAGGAGGAGAAGTAAGAATGATGTACAACTAAAAGAAATTAATCCTAACATATTTAAACAAGTAATCAGCAATGAGAAATGGGAACTGGACATCAGAAATAATATTGACACTGATTAATTTTATGCAGATATTTAATTTCTATAAGTCGTCTGTGTTAATGAAAAAACAAAAAGCACCCCAAAAGTGCTTTAGTTAGCAAACATTTGACTTAGTTACTAAGTGGGAAAATATGAGTGGGTTTCTTGAGGGTAAAGACTATCTTTTTGTATCCCTAGCCCTTAACATAGTACCTGGCACATAGTGTTGTTGTTTGTCCTTCATTCTCGAAGGGGACCAATGACATCGTAAGGGTGATATCTTGACTTTAGAGTGAATTAGATTTAAGTGAGGCAGAGCTGTGCAAATCCTCACTCTCTCCTCCAGAATCATTGTAATCCAGTGTCAAGAAAGAAGTCAAGATGGCAGTGACCTCAGATGAAGTTAGTAGGTGAGGTTGGCCTTTTAAAAATCAAGGTTTTTCCCAGGTCTCAGTTTATTTGAGGCAGAGGTTCCCAAACTTATTTGGCCTACCACCCCCTTTTAAAAAAGTTTACTCAGTGCTCCCCTAGAAATCTACTCTCTTTAACCCTTTAATGGTTATTTTGAAAAATTGTCACTTCAAAAAATATAAAAATTTTTTTAAATTGATTAATCTTTAATTTAATAATATATTGTAAATTTGTGGGGGGGGTTTCCTGCATTGAAGTTTTGATGATGCAATATTGCATCATATGGCCATATAGTGTCATGTTATAAACAAGTCATTACACACACATATATTTCTGCCATGCATGTTGGACTTCCCCACAATGCAAGACACACACACTTGCCAACACTTGTTTGTTAAGACCTCTTGGTGGACTTGACTACTGATAGGTTATAACTTGCATTTTGTATGTTTATTTGGAAAATAATGTAATCACTATGACTTTAACTTTGTTACACAACAGATGAAACATGTACAAATGGATTTTCACAATTCTCTTCTGTTCTTTCCTTATGCTTCCACTGCCCCCTTCTTTTTTATTCAACACCCCTCTCCATTCTACTCAAGGCTGGTACTGGCCCCCTGGGTATGGTCCAGCACTCTGCAGGAGACGGCATTGCCCACTTTGGGATCCTATGAGAGGCAATAACCATTCGGTGACCAAGGGCTAGGTAAGAATTGAGACAAAAGATGGCTTAATTTACCATCACAAAAATATCAGTCTGGGAGGGGAAGACCCTCAAAGTTTATGGTCAACACAGAAAACAATTGCTAGTTAGACTCATTCTAAACCATCAAAATCTAAATAGTCAGCCACAGAGGCTTGGCCTGGGATCCATCATTGGTCATTCAGTGAAAGTCAGAGTGATTTGGCTTATAACTTTAATAAGTAGGTACTTATTAAATGTTGATTGATATAACTGTTTACAATGTAAACTCATCTGTAAAATTTTCAAAGAAGGACAGTTATCAGTATCATTTCATAAATCAGAGTGATGGGAGGGCAAAACCAATTTAAAGAAAGATTAGCAAGAGATGCAACTAGGTCATCCCAAGGACAATTAAGGATGAAAATGTAAAAAGGACTATAAGTAGAAGAAAATGGAAAGGATTTGTAAAGATTACTATATTTCACTGTTTTTAACATAAGAACATTGGGATCACTACACTTGGACCCTAATATCATAGTCCTGTAAATGCTTATAAAGGAAGTTGACATATCACTAAGAGAACACAGATGTGTAAAGTTGCTGGATTGAATTATTATGTAGAGAGATCTATACTAGAGAAAACACAGTTGTTAGAGATGTGAAGGATCTTTATGATATATGAAGGAAGAGGACATAACCAAAGGTATAGAAAAAAATCTCAAATCTTACTAATATTTTTAAAAAGCCAACCAAAATAGAATATCAACATCTACCTGCTTATATTTTTACTTTATTGTCTATATAAAAGCTTTATATGAGGCATATAGATACAGTTTGAGGGCATCCTTGATAAGGTGGTTATTAGTAGGGAACAAGCAAGCTTTGTTCAACAATGGATCACAACTTTACCATTTTACATTTGACTGAAAGAAATGGAGAAGATAAAATCCCATATAATTCCATGTATTTTTTTTTGGGGGGGGGTTATGCAAAAGCATTTGATTTGGTATGGTAACACTGCCTCTAGAGCTCTCTTCTAAGAACATGTCTTCTATCCATAAATAAAAATCACCCAATATTTTTCGAAAGATAAAACAGCAGACATAGTCTTGTTCAATGATCCTCTAATCATTATCATCAGGTAAAGCATAAAACCTTTATGTGTGTGCTTGCCAAAGTTATTAGCCACTGTGATAAAGGAGATCCAGTGCAGGGTCCAAGTTGCAGATACTTTCTCTGTGGATGGTGAAGTCCTTCTCAGACATCTTTAATATTATCTCCCATTATTACCTGTCATGTGTTCTCTGGGTAAGTTTGTAACCTCACTGTCCCACAAACATGCAGCTGTAGGTGATGGGAGAAAAAGAACTACAGGACTGTATTAATTACATTACAGAATGATACAATTGGTCTTGTGATTAAAAAAGTTAATTAGAAGGCAAAAATAAATTACATCTGAAGCTATATTCTAAAACACAGGTTAAAAATAAAAGGTAGACAAATGAGAGGTTGGGTAGAATGAGGCTGTGAAACTTCTACCACTGACATAGTGGGGAGATTTAGAGTTTTAAAAAAATAGCTGATTGGGGCGGCTAGGTGGCGCAGTGATTAAGAGTGCTGGCCCGGCGTCGGGATGACCCGGGATCTGTCCGGCCTCAGAAAATGAGCACCCACACATAAATAATGACTGGCCGTGTAATCTTGAGCAAGTTACTTAACCCCAATTGCTTTAAAAAAAAATAGCTAATTGCATAAAATATAAGAATTTTGTTTAGTATTATTTTAGTAAGTTTGTAATAAGAATTGAAAACTAAAAGAAAATTAGAATTTTCTTATAATAAAATGTACAAAAAGTGAAGCAAATGGTTAGCTCAAGAAAATCTGCAGTTGTGATGCTAACTAAGATTCAATCCAGAAAGTATTGAAAGAAAGGGAAAAAATGATAGCCTGCTTAAAGGTGCTATCAAATACAAAAGAATATAGATTTTTAATATATGTGAATCAAATAATAAAGCAGCTAAATTAATGAAGGAAAACACCATCTTTCAAGAAGAGAAGTAGAAAATTAATCATAGTAGGATATTTCAACATTCTAAAATATGGTAAATAAAAAAAGATTAATGACTAGGAGATTACATGATTGAACAGAGCATTGAATAAATTGGATTTAATACCCACAGAGAATATAATATGTAGGGGCAATTAGGAATATACATTTTTTCACTTACACATTGAAGTTTCAGAAAAATTCATCATATTTTAGTCACAGGAAGTTCTAGGTAAATTTAATAAGTCAGAAATTTTAAATACTTCAATTTTTGAGCATACTCTATGTGGCTTTTTTTTCTTTTTGGAGGGGGAAGACAGGGCAATTGGGGTTAAATAACTTGTCCAAGGTCACATGTCTAGTAAGAGTTAAGTGTCTGAAACTGGATTTGAGCTGAGGTCCTCCTGACTCCAGGCTTGGTGCTCTATTCACTACACCACCTACCTACCAAAAATGGGCTTTTTAAAAATGGATAATCAGACACTGTAGGATTTTAAAAGAAATTATATTTAAAGAAAAAGCAGATTGCCTTAGAGATAATATCACAAATACTACATACCAAAATTTATGGGGATGCTGCCAAAACCATATACCAATTCGTGTATTCTCAATTATCCTTGAATCCTTTGTCCTCTTGCCAATCAAACCCTACCAAACTTTAGCCCTAGGTTATTCCTATCTACTTTCTTCACTGTTTCTACTTTGATGCTACTGACTAGTGCTGGAGCATGTCATGAAGTCATGCTG
Source organism: Gymnobelideus leadbeateri (assembly GCA_011680675.1). Taxonomy (NCBI): domain Eukaryota; kingdom Metazoa; phylum Chordata; class Mammalia; order Diprotodontia; family Petauridae; genus Gymnobelideus; species Gymnobelideus leadbeateri. Next base: position 160,354 of record WOXC01007010.1, on the reverse strand, counting down.
ATTGAATTCACTAAAAATCTGTCATCCAGTCTCAACTAGGCCTTCACTGATATAGAACAATCCATTTGTTTTTCTCTCATTGGCTCCACAGCAGCTGTTGCAAACTTCTCTCCTCCTCAGATCTTCTTTATCAGATTTTTTGCCCTACCCCTCAGCAAAGAACCTTACCTTTTCCTTCCCCATCCCCCCCAAAATTGAGGCTATCCATTATTAATTTCTTCCTCTCTTCTACTCCATACCTCAGCACCTCTCTTAATCATCACCTATTCTCTCCTCTGCTCCAGTCTCTAATGGACTGGTGACCCTTTTAACCTCTACTTGTGCTCTTTCAGATACCATACTTTCCTGTTTCTCCCAGGAATCTGTTCTTTCCTTCATTCTTTCTCTTTCTCTCATCTTAAAATTTTCCTTATCTACTGGCTTCTTAAAAACTTGCCCAGGCCTCCTTTATCTTTAAAGAACAGTCACTCAACACTCCTGTTTTCTAAAGCTTTCATCCTTTGTTACTTCTCCATTGCAAGTAAAAATTCCAAGAAAGCGTTGTGTATATTTATTGACTACACTTCCTCACCTCCAATTCGTTGTGGCTGATGGAGCAGATGGATCAGTGATAAGGATATGATCCTGGAGAGTTGGGCTGAACATTTTCAATAGTGTTTTCAATTGTCAGTCAATACTGAAGAAATTGACCGTGTGCCTCAGTTTATAGTGAGTCCCCCTCTAGCCAAACTTCCAGCTGAAGAAGAGGTACTGAGTGGCAAAGTGCCTGGCACTGATTCCATCCCAGTAGAGATCTACAAAGCAGGGGGTTCACTGCTCATATAGAAGATTTCACTGAAATCTTCCAGATTGTATGGCAACAGGAAGTTATCCCCCAGGCAATCAAGGATTTCTCCATTGTCCACCTCTGTAAAGGAAAAGGAAATAAGTTGTCTTGTGACAATCACAGGGGGATCTCTCCCTAGTCATTGCTGGTGAGATTCTTGCCAAAGTCCAACTTAATTGGCTGATTCTTTACCTAGAAAATGGTTATCTGCCTGAGAGCCACTGTGGCTTCAGAAAGATCTGAGAAATGGTTGATACGGTATTCTCTGGGTCAAAGGGTATAGACATTTTATCCACTTTAATTCCAAATTGCTTTTTAGAATTCCAGGAGAAATGCCAGGAATAGAACAGAGGTTTGTACATAACATTTGCTGACCTGACCAAGGCCTTTGTTACTGTCGGTCATGAAGACTTGTGGAAGATCGTGGCAAAATTTGGTTGCCTGGAGAAGTTCATCAGTATCATACACCAATTTCATGATGTATACTCTCATGGTCTCTGAATGAAGAACAATACTCTATGCTTTCCCAGTCACCATTGAAGATGTGTGGGTGCTTGCTACCCTGCTTTTTGGCATAATGTTTTCTGTGATGTTGTCAAACACCTTCAACGAGGACAAAAACAGCATCAAGGTCAGCTACCTTACTGATGGTAAACTATTTAACTTGAAAAGGCTATAAAAACCAAGACCAAAGTGAAGGGAGAGTTGATGCATGACTCTGTTCAAAAGTGATTGTGGCACATAAGTAGATACTTAATAATGCTCCCTCCCTCCCTCCCTTTCCTTCCTTTTCCTTCCCTTCCCTTTCCTTTCTCCATATCTCCTCTCCCTCTTTTTTCTAGAAAGCCATCCTTTATTTAAAAGCATTTAAAAAGAAAAATAATATTGGGGGGGTGGTTCAGTGGTACAGTGAATAGAGTACCTGCCCTGGAGTCAGAAGGACCTGAGTTCAAATCCGGCCTCAGACTTAACACACAGACACACAGACACACACACACACACACACACACACACACACACTAGCTGTGTGATGTTGGGCAAGTTATTTGACCCCAATCGCCCCTCCAAAAAAAAAAAAGGCAAAAAAAAAGAATAGAAAAAATTCAGCAAAACCAATCAATATATCCCCCAAAATGTGACATTATATGCAATGTTTCACCCTTATAGAATCACTCCTTACTCGACCCCACACACCCTTCTACTTCTGCAGAGGAGCATATGGAAGTGTCTTTTCATGTCTTTCCTTTGGGTCCAATTTTCTTTAGAATTTTGCAACATTCATTTACATTTGGTTTGTTGTTATTTTATATTGTTGTAGTCATGAAGTATGTTATTTTCTTGGCTCTGCTTCACTTTACATCTAAGTCTTTCCATGATTCTCTATATTTATCATATTTGTCATTTCTTTACAATAATATTGCAATTACATTCATGTACCACAATTTGCTTAGCAATTCCCCAATTGATTGGCATCTACTTTGTTTCAGGTTCTTTGCTACCACAAAAAAAATGTAGCTATAAATATTTTGGTTTATTATGGACCCTTTCTTTATGTCTCTAACCTCTTTGGAGAATGTTTAGCAGGAGAATCTCTGGGTCAAAGGGTATGGACATTTTATCCACTTTATTTGTGTAATTCCAAATTGCTTTTTAGAATATTTGTATTAATTCATAGTTCTGTCAGACGTGCATTAGTATGTCTGTTTTTCTATAATGCTTCCAACCTTGATTATTCCCATCTTTTGTTACTTCAGAGTTGTTTTGACTTGCATTTCTCTTATTATTAGTGATTTGGAGCATTCTTTCATACAATAATAATTTGAAATTCTTTTGAGAATTTTGTTCAGATCCTTTGTCTTTGAAAATATATTTTGATTTTTCATATTTCTGTTAGTTTTCTATATATCTTAAATACCCAATTCATATCTGAAAGATGTGATGCAGATATTTTTTCCCAGTCTGTTGCTTCCTTTAGTATCCTACATACATTAATTTTGTTTATGTAAAAGCTTTTTATTTCATATAATTAAAATTATCTGTTTTATCTTTTCAAAATGCACTTATCTGTTTGGTTAAAAATTCTTCCCATAGCTGCGAATGGTGTATGATCTGCTTCTCTTATTTTTTTTATGTTATAATCTCTAACAGTCAGGTCATGTATACATTTGGTATTTATTGTGGAATGTAGTGTAAGATACTGGTCTAAGCCTAATTTCTGCTATAGGGCTTTCCACCAATACTATCTTAATTGCTAAATTCAATGCTCTTTTCTTCTCACTCTTTTCTGCTCAGTCTTCCTTCTACTTATGCTCTTGACAGTTTTTGGCACTTTTGACCACCCCTTCCTCCTGTTTATTTTATCCTTTTTTGGCTTCCATGAGACAACAGTATGTGACCATTCCTTGTCAGTCTTTTTTTTGTTGTTGTTGTTGATTAATCACCTTGCCCACTAAGCCTTTGTGTTACTCAAGGCTCTGTTCAGAGCTACCTTCTTTTCTGTTTATGCTCTTTCCTTTCGTCATCTCATCAGCTCCAGTCCGTTCAGTTATTAGATTCATGCAAATTACTTCAGATCCATATATTCAACTACATTTCTCTCCTGAACTCTAGTCCCATATTGCCTGATGAGCATCTCTACTTGTATGTCTTCTAGGTATCCCAAACTTATAATGTCTAAAGCAGAATTCATGATATTTTCCTCAAAATCCACCCCTCCCTCAAACTTCTTTATTTATGTTTAGTTCACAACTATCCTTTTAATCACCCAAAATTAGAACCTTTCACCCAAACCTAATTCTTCCCTCCCCCCACCCTGTGCAATTCCCAGATCTTGGCAGTTCTATCTCTCCAACATCTTTTGCATTCAGCCTCTTCTCTCCATTGCCACTACCTTACTTAAGATCTTAATCATTTATTACTTTGACTACTGCAATAGTTTCTTGTGAAATGTTGACTTGATAATTAGAAGCTATGGCAGGTTACAGAAATAGAGAGTAATGTTACAAAAGCAATCTTTTATAGGAAAACAAGTCTCAATCATGAATGGGATAGGTTGGAAAGTGGACTAATATATAGAGAATATATATCATAATATATAGAGAATATATAATATTCATAATATATAGAGAATATATAAACTGTATTGTTGTTTAACTATATCATTAAAACATTTTTATTTTGAGATAAACTGTATGCTCCTTGAGTTTAAAATCTATTTCTGTATTTGCTGCAGTGTTTAGCAAAATGCTAAGTACAAAGCATGTGCTTAAAAAACTTATGTATTTGATCTATATCATCTATTTAGATACCATTATTCCTAAGGTATAGCATTGAATAGTTGCTACAAACTCCTGATTATTCCCATCTTTTGTTACTTCAGAGTTATTCACAGTGATTAATGACTTTGCAAGTGAGTCATAGCAACTGAGCTGGCTAGGAGAAGACTATGTCAAAAGGTGATAAAAATGACCCCTTCATGTAAGCCATCACAAATGCAAAATAGGTGAGACTGCATCTGGTGGAAAGTGTCCATTTGGTGATTTTGATTTGATTTGGTTTGCATAAAGATGTTGGGGCAAGGTCACAATGGGCCTATCACTTTTCTAATGATGATTGACCTCTAGATAACAGAAATGAATACATGCTTTCAGAATTTATTATAGAAAGTTCTAAAAGCCTATTTTAAAGTTATGGAATCTACATACCTAGTTGAAAATTAGCTTCTTTCCCAATTCAGTTCCTCGTTTTATTGATAAGTTGAGACTTCTTTTCCAAAGTTAGGTACTTTTTGATCGTCAGAATTAAAACTGAGAATATTACCTCCAACAAGAAAATGAAACCTAAGACAGTTCTCCAGAACTTCACAAATCTTGTTACTTCATGCTAATTTGACCAAGGTTTCATTGTATATTCCTGTAACAGTCTATTGTAATAGGTTGCACTTCTAACTTTAACCATTCATTTTGTTAGCACATGATTGACCATGAAAGTGGGATAGTAATTGACTATAAATGGGGATAGATTGGAAGGTGGACTTTGTATACCACTCTGTATTGTTGTTTAAATATTTCATGTGTACAAGTTTTTACCCTGAGGTAGACTCCATGCTCCTATATGTATACAAGATGGAGCGGTGGTCAGGTCAGTGTAAATCTATCATAAATATTAGAAAAACAGTTAAAATCACATGCTCTGATGATGATGAGAGTCAATGACATCAGCTTTGTGTTATCATTCTGTAATGAAATAAAATTAATAATGTTTTCAATGTTTATGAATACTCAATTCATTGAATATTAGTCTTTGTTATAGAGTCACAAGATGTGAGAAGAATGCTTTAGAAGTCATTTAGTTCAGGGATGGGGAACCTGTGGCCTTCTAGATCCTTCTTAATCCAAAAGGAGATGGGTCATCTCCTTTTGACTGAATCCAGTCAAAAGTCTGAATCTAAATTAAATTCGGATTCAGTCAAAAGGTTGCACTTAAGGATCTAGAAGACCATGTGTGGCATCAAGGCTACAGGTTCCCTACCCCTGAATTCTAGTTCAACCCATTCATTTTATGGATGATGAAACTGATGCCCAGAGGGAAAAATTAGTTGTCCAAGATCACACAGCTAGGTGATGACAAAGCTAGGACGATAACCAACTGCTGATTCTCAGTGTATCCAGTGATCCTTTTATAGCACAGTAACTTTATTTTAACCTCACCTGTTATCTCCATCTAGATGATTTATTGTTATAGACCAGATCTGATTCAGGCTAATCTGAGAGAGAGAGAGAGAGAGAGAGAGAGAGAGAGAGAGAGAGAGAAGGAAGGAGGGAAGGAAGGAAGGAAGGAAGGAAGGAAGGAAGGAAGGAAGGAAGGAAGGAAGGAAGGGAGGGAGGGAGGGAGGGAGGAAGGAAGGAAAGAAAAAAGAAATCTAGCCAGTAAATCCCAAGTTAAGTGGGCAGCTTCTGGCCATCAAAATTTACCTCCCTTTGGAGAGGAGGAGAGGGAAAGGGAGAGGGAGACGGTGAGCTGAGTTACCCAACTAGTTGGGTCCCCATTCAGGCAGCTCAATATGCTCATAGGTTGTGTTTGTCCTTCGTTTTCAAAGAGGACCATGGCATCAGAAAAATGATGACATGACTTGCAGTTGACTTGGATATGAGTGAGGGATGGCTGTGCAAAGGTCACCAGCCTCACTTTCTCCTCCAGAGCCATCTGGATCCAGTGACCAGATATTCATTAGGATGACTGGAGATGATCCTGGATGCATTGGGAGACCCTGGCCCTTTCAGGCCTTTTCATGTACTCAGAGTGAGATAATGCCTATTCAGTGAATAGGCCTCTTTGAGAAGTGAGTCAAGGGATGGGTCATCTCCAGTCAAGTTTAAAAAAGAGAGAACAATGGACTAAAAACATTTTTATTTTATGAAAAAAATCTGGAGAAAAGATGAAAAAGAAAATCAACAGTCCAAAATATATCAGACTTTTGTTCCAAGCTCAGCATGCCATTTTTGTAGGATTGTTTTGAATATACTATGTCTACACTGTATAAAACCATACAACTTTGCTTCTACATAGCATGACTGGGTTGTGATTAATCTTTTCTTTTTTTTTCTTTTTTTTGGAGGGCAATTGGGGTTAAGTAACTTGCCCAAGGTCACACGGCTAGGTTTTATGTTTGTGTGTGCATTAAGTGTCAAAGGCCAGATCCGAACTCAGGTCCTTCTGACTCCAGGGCCGGGACTCTACTCACTGCGCCACCTAGCCGCCCCTTGTGATTAATCTTTAGAGGGAAACCTTCCTTCCACAGGGCTACGTAAATGGAGCAGGTTTGTATCCATTCTTATAGGATTAAAGAGACTTTCCTTGAGGCAGTTCCACCCAGCTTCCCATGGGGTGTTGAGGAACTATGTGAGCTCCTTCACCTATTCTCCTTAGTGCATAATAAAATGTCATAACTGGAAGTTGTGGAAAGAGCAGTTCATCCAAACTGAAAGCACAGGCTTTTCTCCAGGGAAGAATCTAGGAGGTAGTGAGAGTTAGTTCTTTTGCCCAAGATGCTTTAGGAACTTGTTTTCCTTTGCCCATTGGGTTCGAAGCCACCCCTTCTTTACCCCCACCCCCACTAAAATGTTTTTATCTCCCCAGAATTTGGAAGCAAGAAATACTGAATTTTAGATTAGGAGAGTAGGAGGGGAAATTGCTCTTTTTCTCCTGATATTGTTACTTACTGTTTAAAACAGCCTACCAAGAGAGGAATTTCCCAGTTCCTTCCTCCGTGCTTGGATCTTTATTAATTTCTGCAGAAAATTTTCTTCTTATTTATGGTGCGAAGGCCATCCTTACATGTATGCATACATGACCAATAGAATGTTATATTTCACGTGTTGAGAATGAGATTTAACCTAAACACATTCCAAGTGATACACTAAAACCCTTGAGAGACAAATAAAATAAAAGGAAAGGCTGCATTGGGCTGACCTTTATGAAATTTATAGAAAAATACGGATAAGAGGATTTATGAGAAAATGCAGACAGATAATGAAAAATCACGGAAGGGCTGTGATCTACAATGATGGAGGGAATACCTACACTGATGACATCACAAATCACTCTAAATGCCAGAGTAAAATATAGTGAACTATTTTGGATGTATTGTGATAGTCTTTTTAAAGTATGATTTTATTTATAATTTTAAAATAAATATTCATTATTGATATTGATCTATGGTTCTCTTTTTTTTGTTATCTCCCACAATTTCTCATCATTTCTCTTCTATTATACATATATAGGAAGTTTTACCTGCAAGTCAGTTGGAAAGGCCCTGTTGTCCTTAGGTTTAACAAAGCAGATGGTAATGCATCTTTTTAAAATATCATTTAGATTTATAAAAACAACATTTGTTTCTGAAGTTAAATCATTTGACAGTTCCAAGGACTTAATGGCAAGAACTTTTTTCCCCTAGTCTTCAACAGGGGCTGTAATACCTACAAAGAAAATTGACAGATAATATATTCCCAAGATGATGATTAGAGGTACCTGCCTAGAAACAGGGCTATCTTTCTCAGAGGTATTCTATTCCCTGGGCTCTTGGCTTGTAGGAGGAAATACTTGCTGATAGTAATTACATGAAAGGATGCTCAAATGAACTAATAATCAGAAAAGTGAAATCAATAGAAACTTAAGATATCATCATACTACCACTGGAATGGCAACAACAGCAAAAAATTACAAAAACTTAATGTTTGGGGGACTATCCAAGAAAAGATACCACTGCGTTGTTGGGTCTGTAGACTGGTTTTAATATTTTGTAGTGCAGTGTGCAGTAAGAGTCTCAAAAATGCTAATACTTTTTGATTTAGTGATCCCATTGCTATGAATCTATCCCCCAAAAATGTAGAAAGGGAAAAGGGACCTATTTGTAAGAAATATTCAAAACTACTCTATTTGTAATGGCAAAAACCAGAAGCAATCTGCATGTTCAACAATTAGAGAAAGGTTGAACAAATTACATGCTAATATAATAAAGTATTATGATGCCACAAAACAATAAATGTGAAGCATAGAAATAAATATGGAAAGCTCTATATGAGGAAATACAGAATAAAATGAGCAAAACTAGAATTGTGTAAATGCTGATTAGAACTATGTAAAGAAAAAGATAAGAAAATAGAGAATGAAAGATGGAAAACAAGACCAAAAAAGGCAGAATATGGGGCAGGCCCATAAGAGGACACAGAACAACAACTTGCTTGATATTTGTTAATTTTTGGGGTTCTGCACCTTTTAAAAAATTGCCATTTATATTTACTATATTTACTGTTATACCTTCACACCTTTGGCTGAGAGTTATTTCAATTTTTATTTCTCTTATTATTAATGAATCTGAGCATTCTTTCACATGGCAGTTAATTGTAAATCCTGTGAAAGCTGTTCATATCCTTTGACCATTTGTCTATGGGAGAATGGCTTTGGGTCATATATATTTCTTTTTGCTTTTTTTCTTTTTGGAGGGGGGAAGGTAGGGAAATTGGGGTTAAGTGACTTGCCCAAGGTCACATGGCTAGTTTTTTTTGTTTAAGTGTTTGAGGCCAGATTTGAACCCAGGTCACTGCACCACCTAGCCACCCCAGGTCATATATTTCAAGAAGTTGCTCATATATCTATTGAATATCAACTCCTTATCAAACTTATTTGATTCAAAGATATTTTTTCCCCAGTTGTCTGCTTCTCTTATCACAGTTATGTTAATTTTTGTTAATACTTTTTAATTTCATGTAGTCAAAATCATCTGTTTTATATTTTGTGATTGCCTCTATTCCTTATTTGGTTAAGAATTTATCCCTTAACCACAGCTGTAAAAGATAGCTGATCTGTTCCTCTACTTAATTTTTTATGATATGACCTTTCATATTCAAATCACATATACATTTTGTGTTTATTGAAGGATATGATGTAAATTATTTTTCTAAGACTAATTTCTGCCAGAAGCTCTGCTTTATTAAAGATTTTGCCTCTTATTTTATTTGATTTTTTGATTGCCATTAAATTTGTTATTTTTAAAAATTAAAGTTAGGCCTAAAAAATTTCTCTTTGGCCAACAGATCTACATCTACAAATCTAACAAATATTAATTCAGAATGTCTCACAAATTCAGATTTCTTTGTTCCAACTGAAGAGGACCACTCACTGTCCCTCATTCTTTCCTTACCCTGTCTCATAACCCTGTATTGAATAGACTCCTGCCATCCACCCTATACCTCCACCATCCATCCCTACTATTAATATCCCTACCTCCTACATTGAGTAAGGTGCCATATCTTTTATAAAGTTTTCCTTGACATCTCAAACAGAAAGAAATCTTTCTCTTCAAATTCTCAAAGTCTGAACACTTCCATAGCACTTACCACATTCTTCCTTACTTCATAATTATTTGTATATGTTTCTTACTTTAAAAAAATAAAAAAAAATATTGTTATACTCTTTTTGACACAGTGGACACTGCCCAACAATCACACAAACAACAGTCTTTACAAATGTGTATCTGTCTTCCACCTACACACAACTGAAAGCTCCTAGAGGACAGTTTCTGTGTTATTTCTTTTTAAATTTATCACAATAAGTCATATTTATATTTATATTTATATTTATGTAAGAGGCAATGCAGCATAGTAGATGAAAAGCTAGCCTCTAAGCCAGGAAGATCTTGTTCAGATCCTTTCTCTGACACATTGTAATGGAAATGCAGATTTGAAGATCTTTCCTGCCCCTAGGCCCTTTGATTGCTTTAAGTGACTCTGAGAACCTTCTTTAATTTGAAAATATACTCTGCCTCCTAATAGGCTGAATGTGGTCACATGGAGCCTGTGGTGGGAGGCTTGGTTTTCAGGAATGACCACACCTTGATGCTGTGTGATTGGGCAGTGGGTCAAGAGGGTGGTTACATTCTCTGAGCCAGGAGAAGACTATATAATCCCTGATTTAAGGCTTTTGCTTTGGGGCTCACTTTGAGAAGTGTTGTGTGATTTGACCAGATGAGACTCTGGGCAGCTGTTGAGAGCCCCCCCACCCCCGGCTTTGAAAACCCAGATGTTGATGCTTCCCTCTCTGGTAACTGATTTGGTATTGATAAATGGTTGGACAGTTTGGAAGCCTGTCTGTTTGATCTGTCTGTATACTCTGAAGTTCGGGGTGCTGACCTTTTCCTCTTGAACTAGGTAATATATGTTTGTTTGATTAAAGTAAGCTTGTTAACCCATTTTGAGTTGCTTTCCTTTTGAAAAGCAGATCTAAGAACCTGTGTTGGCAGTCACCGTGAGGATATTGGGGTGCTTGCCGCTACACACGTATGGCACAGTGACCCTGGGCCAATCACTTAACATCTTAGTACAGTTGTTTCATAAAGGCTGTTGCATCCCAGTCAGCTCTTTAATTAAGATTGTTGCAGAGAAAATTTTGATCTGCACTGGCATAGGTAGTTTCCCACCTCAGGAACTCCTTATAGGAAAAAAATAACAGTGAGTTCAGGTAACTCCTAAAGAACTTCATAGGAATTATCTCATTTGAAATTCACAAAAGTCAGGGCGGCTAGAGGGCGCAGTGAATAGAGCGCTGGCCCTGGAGTCAGGAGGACCTGAGTTCAAATCTGACCTCAGATAGTTACCACACAAAAAAACTAGCTGTGTGACCTTGGACAAGTTACTTAACCCCAAATGCCCTACCTTCCCCCCTCCAAAAAAAAAAAAAAAGCACACACACAAAAAATAAATTCACAAAAGCCCTGTGAAGTGGATAATATTATCTTAATTTTCAGATAAAGAAATTTAGATTGAGAAGTTTATCTGAGGTAGGATTTGAACCCTAGTCTTCCTGACTCTACATCAGTCTGTCTGCTAAACCATCCTAGGCCTTCCTCATGCCTAGCAAAGTACCTCACCCATAGTACTTAATGAACAGGTACTTAATAAAGTACTATAAAGTACTGAAATAAATAAAATATAAAAATAAAGGTAAAAACATAGGTTTTGATATATAACCTTATTCTGATTGCTTACCATCTCAGAGAAAGGGGAGGGGAGAGAGGAATAGAATTTGGAATTCAAAACATTTTTTTTAAATGTTAAGACTTGTTTCTTTATGTAATTGGGAGAAAAATAAAATATAATTATTTTTTAAAAATAGGTGTCGAAGATACCCAAGGGGCCATTGGCCACCTACTTCTTTTTTTTTTTTCATTTTTTTTCCTTTTGGAGGGCAATTGGGTTTAAGTAACTTACCCAAGGTCACACGGCTAGGTTTTTGTTTCTGTGTTCGTTAAGTGTCTGAGGGCGGATCCGAACTCAGGTCCTTCTGACTCCAGGGCCGACGCTCTACTTACTGCGCCACCTAGCCTCCTGGCCACCTACTTCTGCCAGGATTCGGTGCAGCCCCCCAACCCACAGAAAAGAACATGTGACTGCAAGGCCATATGAAAACATGTAGACATAAAAGAGAAAATCCAACAGGACTTTGTGAAACAAAGTCCTTCTACTCAGGCCCTGGAGAATTATAACATAGGGGAGGACTATCAATGAGGAGTTTGATATGAAGTACAACCACACCTACTACTGCATTGGGGGTAGGAACTTTGGCAATTATGTGACATGTGACACTAATCACTTCATAGACTTCTGCTTGAATGAACTGAAATTTTTCTAAGAATTCTAAGGACAACAAAAAGGATAGGAGTTGAAGGGAGTGAGTGGGTAATGAAGAGTATCTGACAAGGGATAAAGACTGAAATTTGAGGCAGATGGGATGATGATAACTAAAAGATATATTTTATTGTGATTTCAACTTGCACTTAGATGTGTAGTATGGACTTGGTCACAGATAATTATCAATTTGTGTGCTCTTCCACAAATGTGACCTGACTACACACATTCCCTATGTATATCACTCTTCTGTATTCCCATGTGTATATACTTTCTCACCATTATTATAGGCATTAGTGGAAGAATATGCTCACATTTATGGGAAAAATCCTTTATTGCTACTTGTCTTACTGCGTGAGTTCAATAAATGCCTTTGTTTTGAACTAATTTTGTCATTTGGCTGACCTATAACTTTGGCTGAATGCAGACTTACACAGTACCTTGAACCTGGGGTGGACTTGTGCAAGGGACATACCCTATGACTTGTGAGGATGCCCCTAGATGCTATGACAGCACTGCAATAGCTAGTAAGTGCTTTCCTGATAACATACCTATAAGTTTTGGAGTGTAATTATTATAGTATCTGTTTTGCAGATGAGGATACTAAAGTTCAGACAAAAAAGAGAGGAAATAAAAAGTGGAGATCCAAACTCACTTCCATATTGCCTCCTGTATATTAGGGATCCTCGGATCTACCAGCTCCCAAGCTGTAAAATGACAGCTTGTATGTGCTAATTCAGCAGAATTAAGTATTAATATTTGATGAGTTAGTAATAAATAATGTTGAAGCAAAAGAATAATTAAACTGATGGGTTCCAGGGCCTAGCTATATAATAAACTATACTGTAAAGTAGCTGTACAGTAAAGGTCCATAGAGAAAGGAGATAGAGAGAGAGAGCGAATAACAGAACAAGAATGATTTAGAATGAAACAGTTCTGTGAGAGCCATATAGTTCTACCACTGAGAAATTCAGGAAACTAGACCTGGTATTATAGTCTTTTTGCAGTGGCCATAAGATCTGGAAAAGCTGATGTGGTTACCTGTAATTTTCAGTATCCAAGAGGGCTGATGAAAGCTCAACTTGGGTGAACTCAACTCAAACTGGGTGAAAATAGGAAAAGAATACATACTCCTTAGATAGCCAAGAGAGAAAGACCAGTATCTAAAATGAGTTGGACTTGGGTGACTTCACAAAGATATCAAAAACCTGGAGTGAAAGGATCTGAATTTGAACCTACCTCTAAAATTTTCTGTCTGCGTGATCTGGTGCAGTACAGTTTTACCCCTCTGGGTTTCTGTTTCCTCCTCTGTTATAAATGAAGTGGCTAGACTAGATGACCCCTAAAATAGGGCAGCTAAGTGGTACAATGGATAGAGTGCTGGGTCTAGGGTCAGACAGACTTGAGTGTGAATGTGGCTTCAGATGCTTACTAGCTGTGTGACCCTAGGCAAGTCTCTTCCCTTCTGTTTGTCTCAGTTTGCTCATCTGTAAAATGGGGATAATAATAGCACCTACAAAGGTTTCTTGTGAAGATCAAATGAGATGATAATTGTAAAGTCCTTAGCACAGTGCCTGGCCCCTAGTAAGCTCTATGTAAAGGTTAGCTGCTGTCATTAAGTATTTTCTAGCTGTAAATGCATGATTCTGTTATCCTAAGTTGGCCCTATGTACATATACTGATGCCAACTTTTATACAGGTTGTACCCTAATAAATCCTCCTACCTGTGGTAAAGTAGTTTTTAAGGTGTCTTGAGAGCGTGTTTATATCATTGGTTTCTTCCTGAAGAGAGGCACAGTATATAAGGGGAAGACTCATTTACTGATGCTTTAGCTCAGAAGAGAAAACCCCTTTAGAGCTGGGACTAGAATAGACAATAGAATAGACAAGATAGGGAGAAATCCAGGGTGTAACACAGAGGAAGAAATAAAGGATACTTTTAAATGATTCCTTTTAAAAAACAAATGCAGCTGTTTTTGCTGCCAGAAAATTTCACTTACCATGGCACACAAGTATTTACTTTATGACAGATTAAGTCAGACATGCTCCGTTGAAGACTTCAAGTCTCCACTGGCTAGTAATGCACAGGGGTACAATTTTCGATAAAGTTAGAAAAGCACTTACTGTGTGCATTGTACTTTAGTTCCCTTTAATTGAAACTTCAGGTGGGAGAGTGGAGGGGGAAGGAGAGGGAAAATTTGCTTTTCCCAACAGGACCACTAGAATTTCTGAGCTCCGAAGAAAAATGGCCATTATGTCCTTACACTTGGAACATATTGCCAGAAGCTAAATCCCAGAAAACAGAGGCAGGAGGTGGTTTAAAAACTCATGGAGAATTTTCTTGGCTCCAGAGACAGCAAATGACAACCTTTCCAATTCAATGAACTTTCCTTGTTCAGAGAAGTCCCTAACTGATTATATCTTGTAATTCCCTCTTTTTTTTTTTTTAATGTGTGGAAGCCTTGGTAGAATGCTGCTACATGTGAAGTCTTAGAGACTTCAGAGCAGAAGCCAAAACTATCCCATTGACAGCCATTGTAGTGAGGGGAAATTCCTGCTGGGATAAGTAATTCAAATGTAATCTTCTTTTTCTGTCCATTCATTCAATGAGGAATCTAGGAGTAAGGATGCAGTTCAGAGACATGCTGGCTAAAGCCTCCACCCAGAATTTTTCGACTCCAAAACTACCTTCTCACCTGAACAAGTCAACAAACATTTGTTAAATGCCTACTCCATGCCAGGCACTGTGATTAGTCCTAGGGCAGGTGTGGGAACCTGTGGCTTTGAGGCTACATGTGGCCTTCTAGGTCCTTAAGTGCAGCCCTTTGACTCCAAGTTTTACAGAACAAATCCTTTTATTAAGGGAATTTGTTCTGTGAAGTTTGGATTCAGGGCCCCAAGTTCCCCCTCCCTGACCTAGGGACACAAAAGCAAAAACAAAGAGCCCCTTAAGGGGCTCACAATCTAATGGAAGGTGACAATATGCAAACAACTATGTACAAACAATATACCCTGTAGGGTAAATTGGGAATAACCTCAGAGACACTCAGAGAGAAGATTGGGAAAGGCTTCTTGCAAAAAGTGAAAATTTAACTAAGACTTGAAGGAAACCAGGGAAAACAGGAGGTAGAAGTGAGGAGGGAGAAAATTCCAGACCTGGGAGACAACCAGTGAAAATGCAGTCAGGAGATGGGATGTCTTGTGTGAGCAACAGCAGTAGGGGACAGTCACTGAATCCTAAAGTACATGGTGGTGTAAGGAAAAAGAAGACTGGAAAAATAGGAAGGGGCCAAGTTATGAAGGGCTTTAAAAGCCAGACAGAGGATTCTATATTTGATGATGGAGGCAGACATCTATTAAATAGAGGAATGACAAGGTCAGATCTAAGTTTTAAGAAGATTACTTTGATAGCTAAGTGGAGAACAGACTGAATTAGGAAGAGACTTGAGGCAGGGAAGCCAATCTGGAGGCTATTACAATAAGCCCAGCATGAGTTAATAAGGGCCTGTGCCAGGTGGCAGTGACAGAAGAGAGGAAGGCATATACATGAGAGATGTTGCACTGGTAGAACATATAGGATTTGACAACAGATTGGATTTGGGGGATGAGAGTGAGGAATTGAGTGAGGATAGTGTCTGAGTTGCAAGCCTGGGTGACTGGAAGGATGGTAATACAGAAGTTCAGAAGGGGAAGGAGTTTGGTGAAAATTTTTGGACATGTTCAGTTTAAGATGTCTACAGAACATCCAGTTTGAGATGTAAACATCATTGTCTCTACTTCATGGTGCTTTTGTTAAAAACAAACAAGAATCTTAGATCCTTCATCTAGAGACACAAAGTGTTAAAATTCCCCTTTCCCCCTAGGGTGACTCATGCTGAGGATGGAGAAGGTAAGCTGGTAGGATGGCATTAAAACCCTTGTTGCTCCAGTGTGAGTTCTCATATTCACCATGGGGTGAGGGATGTAAAGGGGAACAATAGGGTGATACTATGTGTTCATGTAACTTTCATTTATAGATCGTAAAAAACATACAGCCTTTGGGATCCAAGATAGGTGGCGCCTGTTGTTCATACAGTAGCTGACTGAAATTTTCTGGGTTATATGGCAAGAGGAGGTTATCCCCCAGAAGTTCAAGAATTGTCCATCTCTGGAAAAGTAAAGGAACTAGATTGTCTGTGACAATCACAAGTAAGGGGTCTCTCTCTGAGCCATTGCTGGCTAATAAGGAGGACTCTGCCAAGGGAGGTTCCCAGAGCCTGTACCTCAAGGACTCAAGGAGAGTTCGAGGGGATCCATACCTCATCTCTTAACTAAGCTATGCATAGAAATCCGAATATCAGATTAAGAATCTCCTCATTGGGCTACTCAGAGTCTGAATCACACCTCAGGAAAATATCAAGCTTAGTCCCTTTGAACTCATGTATGGGAGGCCCTTCCTAACCTCTGATATCCTGGTGGAGCCAGAACAGCATTTAATTACCCAATTTGCAACTCAGTTAGGAGCTGTCAGGAATGCTCTGACTAAATATGCCAATAAGTATCTCCCAAAACCTCTTGGCAATGAAAAGGAATGTACTGCTACAGTACAACCTGGAGATTGGGTCTACTTAAAGTCATGGAAAACCCAAAAGGGAGAACAGTTAGATATCAAATGGAAGGGACCCTACTGAGTCATGGTCTCCCTAGCTGGACTCATAATTCTAGGATTAAACCAATACCACCTCTTGCTTGCCCCACAGAGACTCCAGAATATACCTGTGAGCCATTGGAGGACCTCAAGCTAATGTTTAGAAAGGCCCCAGCCCCCTCCAGCAAAAAGGATAAAAGGAGGTGAAATTATAACTGCCCTTTTTCTTTTGGCCTTAACACAGTCATCTTTAATTCCTACCAGGGAGATTGTCTTTTATCTATTTTTTTTTTTGGTGCCTGTTTGGTTTTTGTTTGCTTAACCTCCTTGCTAGGTTTGTCTCCTCCAGGGTTCAAGCCATCAACCTCTGGATGACCACTAAGGCTATGCAAATCTCTGACTGAATCCAAGTTCTCTAGCCCACTGGACCTGGCATCATCCATGTTCCAGAGTCTGAACCTTGAATGTGAAGTCTGACCCCCTTGAATGGGACCCAGAGAGGCAGGGACAGCTCTATGCCCCTTGCCAGCAGGAAGCACTTTCAGAAGCTGAGACCTTCGCCCTTTACCCCAAAGGAATTTGGGTCCCATATGTTTGAGAGGGGAATAATGAGGTATGGTCTCTGGGAGCCCCCTCGAGCTCTCCTTGAGTCCTTAAAGTACAGGCTCTGGGAACCTCCCTTGGACTCTTGATTGAATCATCCCATTTGATGAGGCAGTTCTTTTGCTAGACTTCCCACCCTAGAACTGGTCTAGTTCACCATTATCTGTAGCCTCCAGCTACTTCCCACCCGTAATCACTCATTGACCTCATTAACTCCTCCTGAAGACCCTCCCCAAACTCCTCCTCTAGACCACCTCTAGATTCCTCCCACAACCTTTTGTATATAAGACCCCATCTCATGCCACATGGGTGAGAACACCGTAGAATAGTGAGAGTGCCATGGAAGTGTGAGAGCACCAGAGTACCATAGAATGACTTAGCACAGACTTACTCTGTGTCTAATGCATGTAAACTTTTGATAAATTTTACTTTTCTTTGGCTGAAAAGACTCGAGTCAAATTCATTCAGCAGGACCTGGCATGTTGGTATTTTGGGGTCTCCAGAGCAACCCTAACCCTTTTAGTGGGTACTCTTTACAACTACAGGAAAAATGCCAGGAGCAGAACAGAGGTCTATACACAACATTTGTAGATCTGACCAAGGCCTTTGATACTGTCAGTTGTGATGGTTTATGGAAAATTATGTCAAAATTTGGTTGCCTGGAAAAGTTCATCAGTATTATATGTCAGTTTCACAATTTCATGCTTTCCTGGTTTCTGGTTAATGAATAATGTTCTCGTGCTTTCCCAGTCACCAATGAAGTGAAACAAGGTTATGTGCTTGCTTCCATGCTTTTTAGTGTGATGTTTTCAGCGATATTGTCCAAAGGCTTCAGTGAGGATGAACACAGCATCAAGGTCAGCTACTGTACTGATGATAAATTCTTCAACTTGAAAAGATTACAAGCCAAGACCAAAGTGGAGGAAGTGTTGGTGCGTGATTTTTTTGTTTGCAGATGACTGTGCACTCAATACAGCCCATGAAGCTGAGATGCCAAGTATGAATCATTTCTCTGCTGCTTGTGCTAATTTTGGCCTAACAGCTAACACCAAGAAAACACAGATGCTGTACCAGGCAGCACCACACCATCCATATGTGTAACCCTTGGTTACAGCAAATGGAGAAATTTTGAATACTGTGGATAAGTTAACTTACTTTAGCAGCATACTTTCCAGGGATGTACACATTTACAATGAGGTTGACACATGCATTGCCAGAGCTAGCTCAGTGTTTGGGAGGCTCTGAAATAAAGTGTGGGAGAAAAGAGGTAATAGACTGACTACCAGACTGAAGGTCCATAGAGCCATTGTGCTGACCTCATTTTTGTATGCTTGTGAAACCTGGACATTGTACCAGCACCATGCCAACAAACTGAATCACTTCCATTTGAATTGTCTTGGGAAGATTCTAAAGATCACCTGGCAGGATAAGATACCAGACACTGAGGTCCTTTCTCAAATTAACCTGCCAAGCATTCAAACTTTACTACAGAGAGTGAAACTCCAATAAGCTGGCCACATTGTTCAAATAATAATATATGTTTGCCAAAAAGACTATTTTATGGAGAACTCATACAGGGCAGGCACTCATGTAGTGGTCAGAAAAAGCAATACAAGGATACTCTCAAGGTCTCTCTTATGAACTTTGGAATTGATTATGTGACATGAGAGATACATACACACGACCATCCAGCATGGTGTGCCCTGATCAGAGAAGGTGCTATCTTCCATGAGCAAAGTAGAATTGAAGTAGCAAAGAAACATGAGATTTGCAGAATTAGAGTCTGTCCCAAATGTTCACATGGACTATTTGTGCCCAACCTGTGGTAGAGCATTCCAAGCTCATATTACTCTGATCAGCCGCAGTTGGACATTCTATAACTTGACTCTAACATAGTGATGTCATTTTGATCCCCTTCAAGAATGAAGGACAATAAAGAAACCAAACCAAATGCTTTCACTCAAATTATTGATTTCCCAGCAACCATAGATTCCCTAGGGAACTCCACCATAGATCCTCTTCCATGTTGGCTTGAACTCATTCACTATTCTTTTAAGTCTGGTCATTCAGCCAGTTCAAAACTGACCTATACTACCTATACCACCATCTAGTCAACATCCCTTCATCTTATCCACATAAATAGAATGGGACTTTGTAATATGCTTTGCTGAAATCTAGGTATGCCTTCAGTTTTCCTTAATACTATAGTATTTTGGTTTTGGTCCAGACCTGTGATTTTGATGTGAAAACACCCTGTATCAATGCAAATGAGCAGTTTATTCTCTACCTTATAGTTAGAGAGTTGCCTGAGGGCATGGAGAAGTTACATGACTTGCCCAAGATCACATAGCTGGTGTATTTTTGAGGTAGAAGTTGAACCAAGGTGGTTTTTACTATGAGACTATCTACCATGGGATGTTGTTTTACCAACCTAGTTTGGGGAAAGAAAAAAAGGAAATGACATTACTCTTACATGGATTATTACTGATGAAGTCATGTTAGCATTTAATAGTCACTGCTTACATTTTTAAGTGCTCAAAAACTATCATTATAATATTGTTCTGGACTGAATCTGACTCAGGCTAATTTCTTAATAGTTTATGTTAGAATGAAATGAAATATTTACAGGTCATTCAGAGGAAGATTTACTTAATCATAGTAGGAAGATATTCAACAATTATGCATTGAGGGTACCCTGAATCAATTTAGATAAGTGAAGGTCATTCCCCTGTCTGCATTGACAATTGTTTTCTAATCTTCTAAGCCTGCTTAGAAGGCCCCTTGGGTTTTGATGTCAATAGTTTGAGCTTGTAGCCTAACCCTGAGCCAATCAAATCCTGAGGATGCTTTTTACTGAAAAATTAGCCTAACTTGCATAAAGGTTCGGTTTTGGATAATGCTCCTATCACAAATGTGTTCTAGACTTTTGCTAGGAATTGAAGTCAACTTTACATAATGGTCATTTACTATTATCTAGTCCTGCTATACCTTATTCATTCTTCATGACCTTGCAAAGATTACTGACATCAGTTAAGTAATCAGATTTGCCAGTTCTTTCAGTAGAGTACTCTCTGTATTATACCATACTTCTAAATCCATAAAGACAAATGGGTTTGGGATGGATCATAATGGACTGGAATGTATACACCAAAGTTATACCTGTACCTTTGAGAGGAGAAAAAGGAGTTTATGAAATCAGCTGGCTTCTTGGTAATATATTCCAGCAGTTACCAGAAAAGTAACATTGATTACAGTGATATGAAAGTCATTCAAAAACTACATCAGTCTTATCAAGTATCAGAGTGACCTAAAACCTATGCTCTCACAAGACCAATAAAGAAGGTTAACATTTGCTTACATGGGACTTTTTGACAGACAGGAGAAATAAAATCTGTCCTTTGGGGTTATGAAGTACTGTTTGATATAAAAATGGGTGACATGGAAAATAGGGTGACAGAATATTCTTATTTTAAAATTTTTCTTGTTTTGATTAAGGAATTTTAATTTCCCACCTGAATTTACTTACAGAATAGACTTCTCTCCCTTTTCACTCTCTGCAAGATGCTTTATATTGAAGAAAAAATAGAAACTTTAAATGTTGTACTTATGATTTTTTAGCTTAGCTCTTAACAAAAAAATGCAGAAGAGCCAAAATTCCTATAATTCTCAGGGCTGATGATGAGACATTTCCAGGTCCAGAAGTTTATGCCTTAGTGCCATGCCTAAAGCTGAAATACATTATGAACATTAACTCTTGTGTTGATCTAAGGGAGAAGTTCATGATCTGGGATCAATGAACTTGTTTTTTAAAAAATATTTTGATAACCACATTTTGTTTTCTGCTTTAAATTCAGTTATATATCCTTTTCAGTTCCAAATTCCATCTTTCCCCTCAATCCTTCCCCTACCTATTGTGAAGGCAAGAAAAACAAAACCCATTATGATATGTATAGCCATGTAAAACAAATTCTCACATTAGCTATATCCAAACCAGGTCAGATGTAAGTGAAGTTCAAATGTCACCCTCTGTCCCCTCCTTAGTGTATAAACTCCTTTTTGTGCATCCCATTTATATGAGATAATTTTTCCCATCCTTCCTTTCCCTTTCCCTTCCTCCCAGGGTATTCTTCTTCCTCATCTTTCAGCTTTTCTTTTGAGATAATCCAAATATAATAGAATCACACCTAGGCCTCTAATTAGATTACCTCTAAGACCTTTGGTGATGATAAAGTTCTGAGGAGTTAAATGTATTATTTCTCCATATAAGAATGCAAACAGTTTAATTTTTTTTCAGTCCCTTATGATTTCTCAGTTGTTTGCTTTTTTATGCTTCTCTTGACTCCTGTGTTGAAACGTATGTCAAATTTTCTACTTAGCTTTGTTTTATTTTTTCACTAGGAATGATGGGAAATCCTCTTATTTCATTAAAAATTCATCTCCTCCTGTAGGATTAGCTGGATAGATTATTCTTATTTGTATACCTAGATCCTGTGCCTTCTTCAATGTCGTATTCCAAATTCTCTGTTTCTTTATGGTGCTAACTACTTAAAATCTTATGTGATGCTGACTATGGTTCCTCAGTGCTTGAATTCTTTCTATTTGACTTCTTGCAATATTCTTTCCTTCACCTAGTTACTCTGGATTTTGGCTAAACTATTCCTGGAAATTTTTCATTTGGGGTTTTGTTTCTTTTTTAGGAAATTTTTTCAATTTCTACTTTGCCCTTTCTAAGATATTTGGACAGTTTGCTTACATGATTTCTTAAAATATGATGTGCAGGCTTTTTTTTGTTCATGATTTCAGGTAGTTCAGTAAATCTTTAATATCTCTCCTTGATCTATTTTCAAGTTAGTCGATTTTCATATGAGATTATTTCATATTTTTGCTTTTTTTAGTCTTTTGACTTTGTTTTATTGTTTCTTGATGTCTCATGGAGTCATTAGCTTTCATTTCACCAATTCCAATTTTCAGTTTTCAAGTAAGGTTTTGTACCTGTTTTTCCAAGTTGATAATTCTCTTTTCATATATTTTTTCCCTAACCCTTTTCTCTTTTCCCATTCTTTCCTATTCTGGTTTTTAAAATTGGTTTTTAAATACATTTTAAAAATATTTTTTGGTTTTTAAAATATTTTTTAGTTCTTTTTAAAATTCTTGCTATAATTCTTCTAGGAATTCTTGTTGAATTTGTTTCTAAGCTGAATTTTTCTTTAAGGCTTTGCCTTAAATAACTTTTCAAGTTATTCTTTTCTTCTCTGCGTCTTGAACTTCCATCTTACCATAATAGCTCTCTATAGTCAGATTCTTTGTTTATTTGTTTGCTTATTCTTCCAGCCTGCTTCTTGATTCTAGAATTTTATTAGTACTGGGTTCTGTGTACTTCTGTAGGAAGATGTCTGACCTGATCATCTTTCTTCTCACATCCTTCTTCTGCTTTAACATGCTTTCATTACATGCTCTCAGTGCCCCCAGTGTGGTGTGATTCAGGGAGAGTTCTGTTCACTGCTCTGCAAGTCTGAGTTCTGCAGGTTCCTGACTCAATATTGGGCCTGTTGGCTTCTTTATATTGAGAGTTGTTTTTTTTTTTTAAAGCAATTGGGGTTAAGTAACTTGCTCAAGGTTACACGGCTAGTCATTATTTATGCGTGGGTGCTCATTTTCTGAGGCCGGATCTGATCTCGGGTCATCCCAACTCCGAGGCCGGTGCTCTTACTCACTGCGCCACCTAGCCGCCCCTATATTGAGAGTTTAAGGAGGCTGCTTGACTCAGTCACTATTGGCCTACTCGAAGGCATTGTAGGTTCAGAAGGACAAATTGCTGATTCCCCTTTGGTTTGGGATTCTGTGCTCTGCTTCTGGTATCAGAGCCACATAGCTTCCATTTGATTCCCAGCTCCATGCTCCATCCATAGCTATAACCATTGCTTGCAACTGCTCCTTTCCACCCTAAACTATCACCTACCAAGAACTAGGTAGTGGGTAGCAGACTTACCAGATGGTACCCATTCCTATAACCAGTGCTTACTCAGAAATCTCTTGGGATCTCTTTTTGCCCTTGTCTGCCTGCCTTGACCTTCTTTCCACCCCTGGGCACTGAAATACACCTTCCTAAACTGCTGCATGGGCACTTCTGGCTAGATCCTATCCCTATTATGCTCTCTGCCAATCTCTCTAAGTCAGTCTGGACTGGAAAGAAATGACTTCCTATGACTTCTTGGCTTTCCTGATCAGAATTCATTCTGATGCATTCTCTTAAGAGATGTCCAGCTCAGAGCCTGCAAAACTCCCTAGTGTGGCCAGAACCAGAATAAAAAGCAATTGGGATATATTTAATAAAATAAATAAAAATACAGATAATATTAATTTGTATTTTAAATCAATATGTGGTACACAGGTATCTGTTTCTATTTGGGTTTGACACCACTGCTCTAGATCTTTGCCTAGGAGGTTTGTATATGAAGGGTGGACTAGGCTAAAAGGCTTCCTCTTACTCTTCTTGATAACCATATTTCAATATAATTGGTTTCCTTTGTAATTCTGTATATTAATATCATTGTGAGAAAGGGTAAATAGACTTCACCAGTTTGCCAAAAAAAAATCCATGACTTAAAAAATGTCAGAAACCTCTCATTTAAGGCATTTAAATTAAGCTAATACTGTAGGAGCTTCTAAAGGTGACAAAGAAGGAATGAGAAATATTGAGTGGTAGGCAGCCTCTGATTAAATACTATTATTTCTGCAAGTCTACATTTTTGATAACTCCAAAAGCTTTGCATATCCTTTTACTAAAAAGTTTTTTACTGTTAACCCTGCTGAACTCCCTTATATTTCCTGCTCATTAATATTTCATTTGATATTGATATATAGAAATTCTAGTGAGGTAACTTGGTCTACCAATGCTGATTGACACCTAACCACCCACTGCTTTATAGTCTTGGAGAGTTACCTGGGCCATTGAGAGGTTAAGTAATTGGGTCAGGCTAACATCTAGTATGTGTCAAAGGTGAGAATTGAACCTAGGCCATCCTAACTCAAAAGCTGTCCATTATGCCATGCAACCTCTCTCTCACTTTTATGTCAATATAAAGTATATTTATTTGCATAACCCCTCCCCATCAGATACACATACTTTGTAGTGTCATTGGAGGGGGAAAAGAAGACTGAATGGAAAGGAGATATAATGAGGGTAATTACCCCAGTTGTCTCTGTAGATAGAGAGAAATTCAAGATATCCAGCAAAATAATCATCCTTTCTGACTAAACTTTGGAACTTTAAAAAGTCCAGAGAAGAGGTATAAACTTTCAGAGCACTTCTGTTACTGCTTACCTTTTATGCTAGAGCTTTAGTGAGGGCAGAGAAAAATATATGTAGAATGAAATACTTAAATAAGATTATTTGAATCATTCTTTCTCTAAAAAATTGATATGGGGGCGGGGGAAATTGAGGTGGGGACTAGGTACAGATGGTATACAAAGAAGCTGATATTTATTTTTAGAAGTTAAAACTTTTTTTAAAAAATCATCCATCACTGAAAATTGCATATGTAACACCCTATTTTAAAATCAAACAATAGAATAAACAATTCAACCCAGAAAGAGGCAGACAAGAACAGATAAATCTGACAGTGAGTCAGGAACCATGACTTAGTTTTTTCTCTTTGAAGAAACTCAATGTCAGTCTCATGGTATGTGTAGAATATACCATTTCTTTCAAATACATTCCTAGAAACATTTAACATACCCTGTTAATGAAATCATAGTCAATTAGAGGTTTCCATGGAGTTGCCAAATCTTCTCATAGTTGGTAAAAATCTATAAACACCCTGTTTGGATGCTCTTTCTAGTATTTAATTTAATAAGTAATTATATAGTAGATAGAGAGCTGGCCTCACAGCCAGGAAGACCTTCCCTCTTTTGAAACATATTGACTTTTTGATGCTAAGTAAAGTCACTTAACTTATAGGTATACTAAGATTATAAATTGAATAGAAGGTGCTGACATACATTGGCAAGAAGAAGCTTTCTCACCCAGGAGTTCTCTGTATCAGTGATTTTTTTAAAACACTTTTTGATAGCTGTCTTTTTTTTTTTTTTTTTTTTGCTTTTTGGAGGGGGGAAGGCAGAGCAAATGGGGTTAAGTGACTTGTCTAAGGTCACACAGCTAGTAAGTGTTAAGTGTCTGAGGCCAGATCAGAACTCAGGTCCTTCTGACTCCAGGGCCAGCGCTCTACTCACTGCGCCACCTAGCTGCTCCCTAACATTTTTAAAGGCAAAGAAAAAGAAGAGAAAAAAAGTCAACCCAACTCATCACTATATTTATAAAAAAACTGAAACTTAAAAAATATCTGAAAATATTTCAGTGTACCATACCACAGTCTTCAACTTCCCACTTCTGCATAGGAGTATGGGTGTCTTCTCATGTCTGTTTTTTGGAGACATTCCCTTTTGATTTTTTCTGGTTCTTTCCACTTACATTGTTGTAGTCCTTTGTGTATATTGTTTTCTTGGATCTACTTACTTCGCTCTTCCTCAGTTCATATAGATTTTTCCGTGCTTTTCTGTATTCACCATATTGGTCATTTCCTATTTCACCATATAGGATCATTTCCTATAGCACACTAATAATATTCCATGCATCATAATTTGTATGCTTATCCCTCTGGATGTCTACTTTGTTTCCAATTCTTTGCTATTACAAAATGTGCTGTTATAAATATTTTGGTGTATGTAGGGACATTTTATTTGCGAAATTCCAAATTGCTTTCTAAAATGGCTATATTGATTCACATCTCTACCAGTAATGCACTATTCTGCCTATCCTCTATAACTACTCCAACATTGACTATTCCCATCTTTTGTCATCTTTGTCAATTTGCAGCATATGAAGTGAAAAATCTTTACTAGATTAAAAAATTTAAAATTAAAATCTTTAATTTGCATTTTTTATAATCAGTCATTTAGAGCATTCTTTCATTTGGTTGTTAATAGTTTGCAATTCTTTTGGGAAAATTATTCATAAACTTTTACCACTTATCTATTGAGGAATGGCCTTTGGCTGTATATGTATGTATGTATATATGTATATATATGTATGTATATATGCATATATATGTATGTATATATGTGTATATATGTATACATATATATACATATGTTGATTGTAAAGTTTTCATGCCAAATCTTTGTTAGGGAAATTTGATAGAAAAAAAATTTTTTTTACATTGAGCCACTTAGGTGCATTAAATTTGTGCAGAAACTTTTCAGTTTTATGTAATTAAACCTATCTGGTTTGTCTTTTGTAATTGCCTTTTGGGGTTGCTATGTGGCCCAGTGTATAAAGCTCTGGACCTGGAGTCAGGAAGACCTGAGTTCACATGTGGCCTCAGACACTTACTAGCTCTATGACCTTGGGCAAGTCATTTAACCCTGTTTGCCCCAGTTTCTTCTTCTATACAAAGAACTGTGGAAGGAAATGGCAAGGCACACCAGTATCGTTGCCAAGAAACCCCAAAAAGGGTCACAAAGAGTCAGACATGACTGAAAAACAACATGATAAATTACCTTTATTCTTTGGTTAAAAGTGCCTTTTCTACCCATAGCTGTGGAAAAGAAGCACTTTCAAATACATTAATTCATTCATTTGATCTTCATATAGCCTAGTTTCCCTCAAAAGACCACCTTGAAAGCTATATCCATGTTCAAGGAATGCTTGGCCAGTATCTACTCAGAATCACAGCTCACAGCCCCTCCCCCCCTAGTCTTTTTCTTTTGTCAGACCAAACAAGAAAGCATATTAGTTTAAGTAAAAATATATTTAATTAATGGCATGGCAAGATAAATAACAAAAAAAAATTACCTATGCACACAGGGACATACCCTAACATGGATTCCCATACCAGTAGTAATAGGGGAGAAGGAACATACATTGTAAAAGCATTTAGAGAGGAAATACATGTAGTGAAAATGTTTAGTTAGGGGACATGTATAGGGAACACAAAGATGCAAAGCAACTCAGGATCCAGAGGCAGCTGCTGGTGCAGTGGATAGAACATTAGGCTCAGAGTCAGGAAAACCTAACTTCAAATCCAGCCTCAGACACTAGCTCTGTGACCCTGGGCAGGTCACTTAACCTATGTTTACCTCAGTTTCTGCTACTGTAAAATGGGGCCAATAATAGCACTTAGCTTGCAAGGTTGTTGTGAGTATCAAATGAGAAAATATTTGTAAAAAACATTTAGTAGAGTGCCTGGCACATAGTAAGCACTATTTAAAGGCTTATTCCCTCATTCTGTCCTAGGGATATATTCCAATTAGAACTCTTTTCTGCCTCTGAAGGTACTGTTTACAGCTTTCCCATAGATCTGCTGATGTCATCAGCTAGACAGCTTTCTCCATTAAGCTGTTATGTAGTCCCAAGGGGTAATTGTTAAAGCTCATTTTATGAATCTAGCCCATAGTCTCAGGGCAATTTCAGCTCTTTTGTGAGTCAGACCCACAACTGGAACTCAGCCAGTGAGCAAAACTCAGTGTCATCTGTCTTTTGAACTGCTTTCTTTCTTCCCTACAGCCTATTCATGCCTGGCTACTCTTTGGATTATAGTGAGAATATTCTATTTAATTTCTATCATGTCCTTGGCTATTACCACAAGGAGGGCCCTTGCAAATTACCCTGAACTTTCTCTTAGCAAGACTGAAAGAGAGAGATGGAGCTGGCAATCTTTGTCCTTCATTTCTTCCAGCAACAAAATCTGATCACTACTTTCCTTGCATTTATGAAAACCTAGTGAGCTTGTTAGGGTAACTGTTTCATAGTTGAAAAAACTGAAACTAAGAATGTTTAAGTGATTTACTCAGATTCATATAATTAATAAATAACTAATCTTGCCCTCTTCATTCCCCATCTATCACCAGTTTCATCTATTTCTAATAGACTTTCCAGTCTATTAAAAGTTTGACTGTGGAGATGCTTTCCTTGTTTTGATCTTTCTATAGCTGTCCAGAACATGATCTGAATATAATCACTTTGCATTCACCCATATGGACAAGGCTTCTTCATTTAAACTGGTAAATATTCCTCATATTTTGTTTTATGCTTTCATGTAAAAACAATCAGATTAGCATATTACTAGACAGGTTGGCATGTCTCTTTTTAATTATCTCAGCAGCTGTTGTCTATTTGCCCCAAACTTAGAAGCTGAACAAAGAAATTCTTTATTGCTTACAATCTTACCCCAGTGCAACCTGACTCGCTGCTGGATGATTTGGCATCTATAATTCATCATTTTCCTCTGTTATTAGATGCAATGTCCTTTAAATCATTGCACAGCAAGGTGAACACAAGTCAACCGTGTGGAGATCTGGAACAAGAATTATAAAGATTCATTAAAAAATAATGAAAGTTGATCCAGTATAACATATAACATCAGGGCTGCCCAGTTTTACAAATTTGATTTTTCCAAGCCACTTTCAGAAGCTGCCACTTAAGATTCACCTCTTGACAAATACCAGAGAAGATACCCTATAAAAAGAAACATTCAAAATTGAAGTTATTTAGGTCTTAGTTCTAGAACTGACCAAAGCTCTGTTTTGAACAATGTATTTTTTTTTAAAGATGCAAATTGCAATTGTCCCTATCCAGAAATTTGGCTTTGCATTTTCTTCCTGTAGCCTGAATCTCTGGCTTCATGGGAGTGAATTGCCTTTTTGCATACTAATTTTCCCAGAGAGATTTTCTCAAGAGCATTTTAGGGGATTTTGCCCTGCCTGTCTTCTACTTTTAACTGTACCTACTCTGATTCAGGTCAACAAAGGTGGTAGAGGAAATGTTTAGCTGCATCTAAGGGTGAGAAAGCAAAAGTACAAATTGATCTAATTGTGTGTTTCAGACTGCAGACTGGATTATAGGCAGATCAGTTAATTCATTCAACCTCCTGTAAACATATGGAAGGATTGTTATCTTGAGAAAACAATACAAGGCACCTAGGTCAGCTTGATACCAGAAGAGTGTTTCTTTAGGGCTTTCAGTAAAAAAAATACAGGGAATAATTGTGTGTGTTCCCATATGCATGTGCACATGTGTTTACACTGTACTTTATATGAGTGTGTGCATATATATGCACTCATGTGACATTATGAATGCAAATGCTATTCTTTATGTATGAACATGTCTGTGTATGTATATATATATATGTGCATGTGTCTTATGTATGTTATGTGCAAACAGTCAGATACATTTAATACAATATGCACAAGGACTTGATGGTAGTAGAACAAAGAATAAGGCTAAATGAAGGTTGCTGAGTTTTTCCTCATATTCCATTTAATTTCTTTGTCATTCCACTTGTAACCAGTTGCCCTAGCCTCCAAGACAGGAGGAAAGGGAGAGACCTTGTAAAATTAATAATAATAACAATAGTTAATATTTGTATCTTGCTTTAAGATTAATAAAGGGCCTTATGAGAAAACATCATTGATAAAGAGGGTTAGA
This sequence comes from Gymnobelideus leadbeateri, assembly GCA_011680675.1. Classification (NCBI taxonomy): domain Eukaryota; kingdom Metazoa; phylum Chordata; class Mammalia; order Diprotodontia; family Petauridae; genus Gymnobelideus; species Gymnobelideus leadbeateri. The sequence goes on along the minus strand of WOXC01007010.1, from coordinate 130,631 downwards.
GCAGATTAACTATTCTTGCCTTGTTTGACTAGATACATATAACTTGAAAATGATCTTTTTTTGAATGAAATGGTTAAATTTCTATTTCTCATGAGCGAGAAGACCCACAGGAAAAGGATTTCAATTAGAAATAAATGAAAAAGTTGGGCACTCTGCTGAAAAAATTTTAAAGTTAAACTGGGGGTGGGAAACCTGCAGCCTTGAGGCCACATGTGGTCCTCTGGGTCCTTGGGTGCGGCCTCTTAACTGAGTCCAAGTTTTACAGAACAAATCCTTTCATTAAGGGGATTTGTTCTGTGAAGTTTGGATTCAGTCAAAGGGCTACACTTGAGGACCTAGAGGGTCATATGTGACCTTGAGGCTGCAGGTTCTCCATCCCTTGAATTAGTCAGAGAAACTGACTCCACCTCCACCATCATTACTCCTGAGAAGAAATAAGTTCTGACACCCTAGGGCTCTCTCATTTGTGACCAGGCCTCATCCTCTCAACAAAGTACAGTCAGGATTCTTCAGAGAGCTGCAGTCCAGCATCCGAATGAGAGTTGGGAATAAACAAGGCCCATGGTGACCTTTTGCCCTCTAATACCACATATCACTTATCCTTATTTGGAAAGAAAAAAATCATAAACTAAAGCCAAATATTCTGCTCTTAAATATTTAGCTTCCAAGAGAACTCCCTAAGCTACTTTTTGGTAATAAAGGATTAGGCTTTCATTTTCTAGCACAAACACTGGGTGTTTTCATAAATTTATCAGAGTGCTTAAGTTACTAATGACACTCACAAGTGTTTTATAAGAATAATAATATATTTGGTCTTTTTCTGCAACATGGGGATACTAATACTTGCTCTACCTATCTCACAGTATTATTGTGAGAAAAGGGTTTTATAAACAATAAAGCATAATATAAAAGTGAAATTATTATTATTGAACAGCTCTTGTTATGGAATCTAGATAATTAAGCAGCTCTGTATTAAAACCTGCTGAATACTTGATAAAGTCATTTGCACAAAGTATGGGTAAGAAGTTAGGTGAACTAGAGAATCTCACACAAGGAGGCCAATACAACTACTGAAAATTGGTAGGATAAGACTCATGAAGAGAATATGGCTCTGCAAGGGTATCATACTTATTCAAAAAAGGAGCTAGGTAACACTGTATCTTAAAAAGATGGACTTATGTGAAGAAATATAGGAACCAACAGAGAAAAGTATGGTGGAGAACATTTGGGTAAAGATCAATAGGGAGCTGGAAGTAGAATCAGTATTATCTTCAGAATACAGCACAGACCACTTATACAGAAAGTGGAAACAAAAAATAATTTAAATTCAATTCAGTTCAATTCAATTCAACAAACTTATTCACTGAGCACCTACAGTGTGCTCAGGTGCTAAGGTACTCAGACAAAAACGAGACAGTTGCTTCCATCAATGAATTTGGGGATGGTTGTTGTTTGTTCCTTGTTCTTGAAGAGGACCATGGAGTCAGGCAAGTGAATTGGATTTAAGTGAGGGACCACTGTGCAAGGGCATCAGCCTCACTTTCTCCTCTGGAGCCTTCTGGGTCTGGTGGAAACATATAAATCAGGATGACTTGGAGGTGGCCCTACTTGAGGAGGATACAATATGTCAAAATGTATAAAAATGGAACAAGGAATGAAAAAAGCTGCCATGTCTGGTTTAAGTTAACTATGTGTGCAAAAATGGAGAAAGTATTACACCTGGAGTCAGAAGACCTGAGTTTAAATTCAGACTTAGCCACTTAGCAGCGGTGTAACTAGCAAGTCATTTAACCTCTGCCTCTGTATTCTCATCTATAAAATGGGGCTAATAATAGCACCTACTTTTAGAGTTGTTGCAAGGATAAACTGAGATAATATTTGTAAAGTGTTTTGCAAACTTTAAAGCACTATACAGATGCTATTAATATTTGATTATGATGATGATGATAAGCACCAACTCAGTTTTCTGTCTCTTTGGGGATGAGGAATTCCCTGGCTGCTTTTGACCTGTTATGTGTGACTCAGTGCTGAAGAGCTTTGTGCTTTGGGAATGAGGAAGAAACCCCTCTTTTTGCCCTTTGAACAAGAAGAGCTGGTGATTCAATGAGCCTTTTAAAAAGGAGAGACTCCTTTCTTGTCTCCCTTCTTCCTTCCACCCTCTTGGAATCATCATGCTAGTCTTAGAATGTTGTGTGTTGGGGGAGACTTAATGGACCTTCTCCACCCCTGTCACCTGCTCCTACATGGCAGCTAGGTTGAGCCTGGGCTCCTGGAACCCTCTTCTTCTTTGGGCTTCTGTGCCTGATTCTGGGTCAGTAAACATCAATCTTGAGATGACAGTACCCAGGCTTGAAGGTAACTTTCTGAGTTTTATAGTCCTGGAAATCCTGGTCCTAAATGGCGCTGGCTGGACATAATATAGGAGTCTCTGAGTGCACTAAGAAAAGATGAACACTGACCAGAGGATGAGCCTAAATCTGAGGCCTGACTAGCCAGAGATATCTATTGCAAGAAAGAACAGGTCGATGTGAAATGTAAAATCTCTATTCAGTTGTGCCAAAACTCTTTGTGTGTTGTTAATTTTAAGTTTCAATCTCCAGGTAAGCCTCCAGTGGTTATTATTGCCACTTGTTATGTCAACTTGGGCTTGTAAAAACATTTAGTATTTAGCATTTCTTTTGTGTGTAAGAAATAAATACTAGTGTTATACCTATTAACATTGTATTAACTTAGTACCTTTCTACTCCTCCCTTTGAAGAGATTATAGATATGAAGCAAAACGTAATCATTAAGTAAATCTTCCACAGGTGCTATTGTCAGGGAGTATAACAACCAAAGAATGAAAAAGAGTAGTCTGACCTTTCTTTTAGTTGAGCCTCCCCAAGGACTGAAGCTGGTCCAGGTTATACAGAAGTTCAGAACATGTTTGGGGGAAGGGAGAAGATACAGTGTTCTGGCCCCTTTGACCAAGCAATGGTTACAACTGTTAAGTAAGTAAACGTTTAGAAGACATATACAACTGAATAGCAAGTAATTTGAGGAGTGGGGCACTAAAAACTGGGGGAATCAGGAAAAGTTTCTTCTAAGAGACCACACTTGAGCTGAGCCTTGGAAGGAAATAGGTATTCCCAGTGGAGGGAGTAAAGAAAGAATTGCAGGCGGGGTGACCAGTCTAGCAGAGGTATAGAGACAGGAGATGGTTCACTATCTACTTGGAATAAATAGCAAGTATACTAAGTTTGGTTGTAATGCAGAGAATGTGAGGGGGAGAAATGCAGAATCAGTCTGAAAAGATATTTTAGAGCCAGATTTAAAAGACCTTCCTTTAAATGACAGCCAGAAGTTTGTATTTTATTGAACAGACAATAGGAAGTCAACTTCTGAAGCTGGGGAGTAGCATGGTCAGGCCTTTGAGTGAATGAATGAATGGAAAAAAACTAATTAAAGAGCACTGATGTGCTAGGCACCATTCTGAGTCCTGGGGATACAAATAGTACCTTCTCTCAAGGAATTTACATTTTAATAGGGAAAGTAAAGAGAGTGGTGGCCATGAAAGGTATTTTGGTATTTGAAGTGTCAGGGATAGTGAGTGGAACAATAGGATAGTTGATTTATAGATCCTTTCCAGAAGATATTGTTGATTTGATTTCATTTGCAGTTGTGTATATATGCACAGGCAGGACAGAAAACTGGTTGAAGAAGGATGGTAGGGTCTGGGGTCAGCTAGCTGCAGGATGCTAATTCTGTTTGGAGGGTGGAGCAACAGCCGCAGCCACAGTGGTTTGGTAGCAGGGTGGAAGATGATCAGGATGAAGGAGCACAGTCAGGTCTAGGGCTAAGGTGGTTTGGGGTTGCTGGGAACCCCAAAATGTCAGGCTACAGGGTGAGTTTTCCTGGAAAGAATTCAAGCACTCAAGCCTTCTTTCAGTCAAAGTAGTAAAGTTTATTCTGAGGCCAATAGAGTGGGTGAGATTCCTAATGAATCTGGGCCTTGATGGGGGTGAGATTGATACTTATACAAAAAAAGATAGTGAGAGGATCTAGACGGGATTAAGGAGTGGCAAATATCCTGGGGGTGGCCTCAGATAAATAGAGTGGGCTTTCAGTTATCAAGGCAGCATAGCCCTAGGTCATTACAGTTTTGAAGGTATAGTACCATGATCCTAAGGCAGAAGATGGTGAGTAGGTGAGTAAACATGGCAGCTGGTAGCACAGTAGATAGAACACTGGGCCTGGAGACAGGAAAACTTGAGTTCAAATTGGTTTTAGATACTAGCTGTGTAACTTTCTGCAAATCACTTAAACTCTGCCTCAGTTTCCTTGATTGTAAAAATGAGGATGTTAATAATAGCACCTATCTCATAGAGTTGTCCTAAGGATCAAATGAGTTAATATTTCTTAAAAGCGCTTAACATAATGTTTGGCACATAGTAGATGCTATATAAATGCTTATTTCCTTCCCCTCCCTCTCCTTCCTTTCTGAATTGGGTAGCAAGCCTGACTCAAGAGGCATGAGATAGTAGTGGAGGGCATTTCAAATATCCAGACATCCACTGGAGATCTGTGTCTTTTTTCATAAGCAGAGGATGTAATAATTTCTTGACTTGCCTCAAGGAAAATTTCATATTTCAAAAGGTGGATGGGGTACTGGAACAAATTCTGTTCTGGATCTAATTTTTGCCAATAATCGGAACTTGTTGTTGAGGTGGAAGTAGAGGAAACATTGAAGGAAAGTGAACATTCTATTCTAGAATATAGCATAGAGAAGAAAAAGGGAGAGTTGTTCATAGGAACCAATACAGCAGCACATGAAATTCATTGACTAACAAATTTTAAGAAGACATGTACAGAAACCAGAAATAGGCAGGTTACTGAGGGATGAATAACAAAAAAAAAGTATGCTGAGATCTATAGAATCAGCCTAAAAACTCAGATCTAGAAAAAGGGTCTTTTGTTTTTGTAGTTATATTGGAGAAAAGAGGGTGAAAGAAAGCATAGGATAGCTACTTGGGGTGGATGGTAAGAAATGTTGGATATTAGACCTTTTAAATTATTATTTTGCTTCTCTCTTTTCTCTATCAACAAGATGATCCTTAGACTGGAAACAACAAAGGAAAAATGGCTGAGAGGGTGTTAGCATCCAAGGTAAATAGTGGGAGAGTCAGCAGTTACCTAACTTCCCTTGATGAGTTCAAGCTGTCAGGCCTAGCTGAATTACAACCCAAGGTACTTACCAAGAGAACTGGCAGGTGTGACTGCTGAGCCACTCTGATCTTTGAAAGTCTGAAGAACATGAGAAGTGCTACAGTATTGGAGAAGAGAAAATATCCCAGTTTTCAAAAGAAAGAAAGAAAGAGCACCAAGTCTTCAAGCTATAGTTTGATTTCTATTCCTTGGGAAAGTTCTAGAATTTATTTCCAGGGGAAGGTTTACTGATCACAAAGAACCAGAATGTCATCATCAAGAACAGGCCACATGAGATCATTTCTTCCCCTGCTCACTGACATTTTTCCTAAACTAATAGATGGGGGAAATTCTATACATACAGTTTACCTAGATCAGGGGTGGGAACCTGCAGCATTGAGGCAACATGTGACCCTCTGGGTCCTCAATTGCAGCCCTTTGACTGAATCCAAGCTTCATAAAACAAATCCCCTTAATAAAAAGATTTGTTCTGTAAAACTTGGACTCAGTCAAAAGGCTGCACCCAAAGACCTAAAGGGCCACATGGATCCTCAAGGCTGCAGGTTCCCTACCCCTGACCTAGATTTAGCAAGACATTTGACAAAGTGTTTCATGCTATTCTTATTTCTGTGATGGAGAGATTTAGGTGAAACCATTGTACAGTAAGGCAAAATTAAAACCAGTTGAATGACCGGACCCAAAGTTATTAATGGTTTGAGTCAACTTGAAGGTGTCAAGTGGTGTGCCACAGATAACTGTGCTAGACCTTTTGCTGTTTAACATTTTTATTAGTGATTTGATAAAGGTATAGCTTTTATGCTCATTAAATTAGCAGGTGACACAACACTGGAATAACCATCTCAGTAAATGATACTATCAGGATTCAAAAAGATCTCCATGTGCTACAGTAGTGGAGCAAATCTAATAAGATGAAAAATAATAGGGATAAACATAAAGTCCCTACTTCAGTTAAAAAAAAATCAACTGTATTAGTATAAGTGTGGGCTAGATAGCCACTCATCTGAAAAAGATCCAGGGATTTTGGTCCAGTGCCAGCTTAATGTGAGTCAGCAGTACAGTCATAGAACATCATGGATTTAGAATAATAAGGACCTTAGAATCATCTAAGGGGTGGGGAACCTGTGGCCTGGAGGCTCTATGTGGCACTCTGTGTCTTCAAGTGCAACCCTTTGACCAAATCCAGCCTTCACAGAACAAATCCTTTTATTAAGGATTTATTTATTCGTTATTTGTTTGTTTATTTTTTAAGGATTAGTCTAGATTCTAGACCAATCCTTTCATCTTACAGATAAGAAAACTGAGGATGAAGAGAGGTTTAGTGATCTGCCCAAGGTCACACAAGGACTGGCCTGTGGAAAAGAGGTTGAGCTTTTTTTGCTTGATCCTAGAAGGAACAATGGATAGAAATTGCAAAGAATCTAACAGGGTTTGATATAAGGAAAAACATCTTAACAATGAGACTTACCGAGAAGTAGAATAGTCTGCCTTGGGAAGTAGTGGGTTCACCTCACTGGAGGGTGTAAATAAATGTAAATACTGCATGACAATTTGTCTGGTACATATTAGAGGAGATTCTTGCTTAGGTTAGACTAAATAGCCTCTGAAATACCTTCCAATACAGAAATTCTGTGGTTTTTCTTCCTTTTTTTTTTTTTTTTTTTTAATTCTAGAGTCTGCAGACTATGGCAGCAGCCTCACCACCTGTTTTCATATGGCCTGGGAGCTAAGAATGGTTTTGACATTTTAAAATTAGGTTTTATTGTATTTAAATATGTAAAAATTCTTGGCTCACTGGTCTTTGAAAACAGGTTGTGGGGCCGGATTTGGCCCTTGGTCTGTAGTTTGCTGACCCCATAGTTAATCACATTATAAGAGAAATTGAAGTTATTTGTCTTCTTTGTAACAAGGAAAAGGAGTTGAGTAATGCTGACCCATATTATGACCTAGTCTCACAGTCTATGCAACATCCTGAATCCTGTAACTTTCCTGTCTGAGAAGAAAATTGGTCATTTTATTTCATCTGAGTTCAACTGATCTTTAGTGTGGTTTTCATTTGTATTGTTGTAGTTATTACATTTCTCACTTTTCTGATTTTGTTCTCCTTGTTCTGCATCAGTTCATATGAATCTTTCTATATTGTGAGCTCTTGATTCCTGTTTTAGAGATGATTGTTCTCAGTTCTCTCCTATTCTTTTTGACAGCCTACAAATTCCTTTTCCCTTAAGTCCAGCTCAACCATTAGCCTCTTTGTGAAGCTTTTCCTCACAGCCACACCCCACATCAGCACTCTCTTTTCTGGATTCCTACAGCATTTGTCTGTGGTACTCATTTTCTATTTAATTATATTGTATTATTATTGAACTGTATGTCATTCATATATATCTTATTTCCCTAAATGAATCATAAGCTCCTTAAGGACAGGGACCCTAACTTTTGCTTCCTTTACACCTCCCTCATTCCACATACACACAGAACCTAGATGTGTGTTAAGGTCACATATAGTAAATGCTCAGATAATTTTATAAATGTACAGTTGGAATGGACCTTGGCTATCCTCTCGTTCTACTCCCTCATTTTGCAGTTGAGGGAACTGAGGCCCAGAGAGGTAAAGTGATTTTACAATATCCCATAGGTAATAAGTACTCGACCTCAGATTAAAACCCAGGTCTTCTGATTCTAAATATAGGGTCTCCTTTCCATACCCTACTATAGTGTTTCTCAGTAGAATTAAATTAAATAACTTCTTATTACTGATTTTTACCTGTTTTTAACTTGAATTTATTTTATTTTTTACAGCAACAAGTTATAGTGGAAAGAACACCTGATTTAGAGTTAGGGAATCTGGGTTCAAAGACCAGTTGTGCAACCTTCTACCTTTGTGACTTTGGATAAGTCACTAACCCTCTCTAGGCCTCAGTTTCCTCATCTGTAAAATGAGGAAGTAGCACTAGATAATTCCTAAGTTGTTCTTTTTTTTCCAGTTCTAAGTCCAATTCTACGATTCTATAGATAATCACTAAGGTAATCTGGAGGTTACAAAAACAAACTTTTTACCTATCTGCTCATCAGTGGCCTGGAGTCAACCAGAGAGAGCCAATAAAAGAGTCCCAGAATTTGGCTTGGTTTTGACTGTTTGGTTAAAGCTATGGTAGTATTGAAGAAATACATTATTTCCCTTGTAATTTAATTCATTTAACAATTCCTCACAAAGGTACAGAGGTAGAAAATAAGCTATTAAGTGAAAAGACAGGAATTCAGAATGAAAAAAAAACAAAAGGAGAGGGGATAGAAAGCTAGAGGTCTTGTTTTGTGGTATCAATATATGGTATATTATTTCTCTTTTTTAGGGATAAAAATTATAAAGCATTCCAGCAAACGGACTTTTGTAAGAATTACATTTCCTATCATACTGATATTTGCCATTCGGAGAATCCTCTGGGGAAATAAGTCATCTGGAATTGTGGGGAAAAAAAAGTTTCCTTGGAGGCCAAGTTACAAAGAAGGTGCCTCCTGATACTGGAACATTGTGCTCAGCAGCCAGAAATGACAGCTCCAAATTAGGAAAACTCCTCTTTTACGCAATCAGCTTGTTCTGGGCCCACAATGATTCCAGGAGTCTTAGCATTTTATAGGGTGAGCTTCCCACTGGCAGCAGCTAAAGAAGCTCATTATGCCCCACTCCCCACGTGATCTACTTCATCAACCAAATGGAACTGGGAGAATAAGTCCCCCTCACAAGATCCTTCAGTGTGCTCTTCACAACGATTTGCAGATGTCCTCTTCCTCCATGGGCACACAATGAGTTTCCTTGTCCTGTGCCCTGATACAGGAAATGCATTATCTCTATCCCAAGACAGGCCTTGGGAGGGGAAGCCAGACCCCTGAAAGAGAGCAGTTCCCCCAACAAAATGAAGAGCATTTGCAGAGGCTTTTAGGAGGAATCACTCAGGATTTATGAGCTACCCTGCTAGGGCTGGTTGCAGTTTGAGTATCAGTTCATACTAATGCTAAATGTCCATAAAGGGAAAGTGGGAGAGGGAGGAAAAGGGAGCACAAATCTGTGGGAAGCCTAGTCCCAAAGGTTATTAATGCTGTTTGTTTATGGGTGTCTCTGACTCTCACTGGTGGTGGGCTTAATCTTCAGTGGAATTCTCGCTCCAGCTACTCTTAGGGCCTCCTTCACAAGTTTCTTACCAGTAGTTCCATAGCTTTAGAATAGAAAGGGACTTTATTAGAAGTTATCTAGTCCAACCCTCATTCGTTTCACAGAAGAGAAAATAGAGGCCCAATGAAGAGAGATACCCAAGACCAGAAAGGTAGGAAGCTGTAGGATATGAATCCTAACCAAAATTTGACTCCAAATCCAGGGCTTTTGAGAAAAAGATTATTGATAATTTCCATTTTTACATCATCTTCACATACATATTTATTACTCCTTCTTTCCCTAACCAGAGAATCATTCTCTATAACAGAAATTAAAAAGAAAAAAGTAGTTCAGCAAATTTAACCAGCATATCAACTGAGTCTGACAATATTCCATACCTGTAGCCCCCATCTCCTATGTATATTATTTTGGTTCTGCTTATTTCACTGTACATTTGTTCATATAAATTTTACCAGGTGTCTTTTCCGTTGGAGGACAGTGCACATATGTTAGGTTGTTTGTGATTTCAAACTACATCTACCTCTTTTTGGATCTGTCTAGAATCCTTACAGTTCACATCAGGTAAAAGGAGCACCATTTGAGACCAAATCCTGTCTTCCAACCTGAAAAGCAAAGGTTAAACCCGCCAATGACAAGCTTTGTCTATGTCATTAATTTTTCTGTTTTCATTGAGCACATATAAAAATTCTTCTTCAAGCCCAATAGGTACACTGATAGAATGCCTGGCTGGTTTTGCTAAGCCTGGGTTTGCCTTACAAGGGAACTCCTACTACTCAAAAATTGAACTTCATAAGTTCAAGAAAAAATAAGAGTTCTTAACCAACTTCCTTCTTCTTAGGTGCTATCCAGTTCATGCCTCCTGTGATTTCCCCTAATGTACATCAACTAAATGTCACTAGTAAGAAAGCTTGGAGCTCATGTTAAATAAAGAAATATGTGACCTCTAACCATTTTAGATGCTTCTGGAGAAACAGTAGAGTGAGTCCAGCCTGAGTCCTGGAATTGGAGTCAAGGTGACTGGGTTCAGATCCTGCCTCTGATACTTGGTAGCTGTGATCTTGGGGAAGTCACTCATCCTCTCTTAAACTCAGTTTCCTGTTTGTAAAATGGAGATGATAAGAACTCTTGTACTTTCTACTTCACAGAGTTGTTGTGAGGTTCAGATGAAATAATTTATATACAAAAAGCAGCCTGTGACACAACAAAAGCATAAATGTCAGTTATTATGAGATGTAGGGATAAAGGACATATAAATAGTAAATAAAAACAATAGTGTAGCATTCCTGTAAAATTATGTTCCCTTTTCCTTAACTCCCTACAACACAGCTCCTTCCTTTGACCATTTATTTTATGATAAAAACTAGTCTGATTGTTCTTTTACCAAGTAAAACTCAAACAAATGCCAATTCTGCAGCAGAACTATGGTCCTGTCATAATTGATGTTCATAATGAAACACTAATATGCTGCAAATTCCTGATATACCATCAAAGAAAGTTTCAGCTATGGCATGAATGGTTTTAATGTTAATGTATTTTACTTGATGATAATAGTTTGTATTTTGTCCCCCTGGGTAATAATGGCTAATATTTCTATGGTCCTTTAAGTTTTGCAAAGCACTTTACACACAGGATCTCATTTTGAGCCATAACATCTCCATTTTATAGATGAGGAATCACCCTCATCTATAAAGCCTTATCTCATGTTACTCTCCTCCACAAACTATACATTCTTAGATTACTATTTGCTCCTCCAACAGGCTTTGACTTCTTCTGTCTCAACCTCTGTTCAAACTGTTCTCTATACATGGTATGCCCTTACCTTTCCATCTCACTCTCACCTGAATTCTTTCCCATCCTCTAAAGTGTAACTCAAATGTTAACTCCTCCAGAAAGCCTTCCTTGATATTTTCTACTGGAAATTGCCCCACCCTCAGCCCAACCTCATGCAGCATTTTGTTTTGTACCTCTAATGCCTTTATTCTCCAACACTCCACTGGTAAAAGATCTGTGGATCACAATGGATCTATGATCTCTCTGAGTATTCCTCCAGTGATATGTGACTTTTCTGTTTTTCCATATTATCACAAAAAGTCCACCCAACAGAGGGTCAGCTAGATGGCAAAATGAATAGAGCACAGCCATGGAGTTAAGAAGACCTGAGTTCAAATATGACCTCAGACACTTAACACTTAACTAGCTCTGTGACCTTGGGCAAGTCACTTAATCCCAGTTGCCTTACCTTCCCCTCTCCAAAAGGAAGGAAGGAAGGAAGGAAGGAGGGAGGGAGGGAGGGAGGGAAGAAAGGAAGGAAGGAAATCTACCCAACATGCTGGAAGTCTTCCTCATTTTCTTTCAGTTTTATAAGGATACCAGTTGAGAATGCCAGGTCTAGTAGCCATTGGTTACCCCTTGTGCTTGCTCTGTGACTGACTCATATAATATTGTTTATGTAGAATTTATTCATTCTGAGCTATTGTTATGCCAACTTCCACTCTCACTGTTGATCCAGATACCCTGGAAGACTGTATTTTTCCCCAAGGGTTCTAAGAGTGCTTCTGAAGAGTAAGATTATATTCTTCTCTAATGCCTTTGGCTTAAGTCCCCATTCTCATATGTCTTCTAATTCTGGCAGTTCCTATCTTGACAACTTCTCCAGTTGGTGAGTTCATCACTGGAATCCCCATTTGACCAAGTACCCACTCCAGCCATGTCTCCAAACTCAGCTCAGCCCCCACTCCTCTGTTTACTTCTTCACCTCTCCATCTGTGGCTTTCTCATAACAGCAGAGCCTTTACTTCTACTTCAACCTGAGGGTAGAAAACTTTTTGCTTATATTTGTATCCTGGCACTGAAAACAATGCCTGGCACTTAGTAAATACTTACTAAATGTTAATTATTAATAAATTCTGGGCCTATCTGTATATTTCATACCCTGGTAGGAAGAGTCAGATCATATTTCCTACACCAAGTTCACTTCCAAATGCAGCATAGCCAATAGACACGTAATAACATATTTATGCTATTGCTGGGCTGAATCAAGTTAATCAAAACCTTGATTGCCAGCTTACCTGTGCTTCTTCTTGTTGCTATTGTTGAACTGTTATATATATATATATATATCACCAATAGTAGCTAATAGGGGGAACATAAAATTTAGAAAAAAGATATGGTCCCTACCCTTACAGAACTCACAGTCTATACTAGACTTTAAGATCTAATTATTCTTTTTTAAATGGCCAAATTTTCAGACTTGGCATTTTATCTTTAATCCTTCTACCTTTTATTCTAAAGGAATGCCCCCCTCCCCAGAAGCAAAGGAACCAGCATAAAGAGAAAGAAGGCTGGCTCTGGACACTCCTAACACTGGGATGGAACTAGAAAGCTCCCATGGCTTTTCCCAACCCTCTCACCAAAACAAACCTCACTGATTAGCTTGACAGAAAACAACTAGATGAAAGTTTCTAAGTAGGAAGTCTCACACACTGGCCTCCCCTAATGCTAGCCAGATGGCCAAACAATGCTTTCAAGCCCCCTCTTCATTTCTTATTAATGTTCTGGAAACAAACAGTATCATTAACTACAATTACAGAATGCGGTAACTTGCCTTTACCTCACATCATGTTGCTGGTATGGGGAAAAAAAGCTTTTCTAGTTGCCTTTTCCAAAAAAACATTGTGATGCTCCAAGTCCCTATAATACCTCCTATAAATGAGACCCCAGACTACAAGATAGGATATGTTAAATAAGAAAACTGCATTCAAAGTTCTCTGAATAGGTTGTTAGCAAAGTGTGGGTCACCATCAAAGGTCATGATGTGATTTGGCAGTCCGATGTTCTGAACAGGGAGCTTAGGAAACCTCACATATTCATATCCATAGTTTTGGCCCCCAGTTCCAATAAATCACTCTTTGCTGCTTTCTTGCTAGGTCATTCATGTATTTAGCTGACTGGCTCAACTTCAAACGTTACTCATATCCTATGGAGCTGAGTGAAGAAATGCATTTGATCTCTCCCACCTTCTCCAGCAGTACCAGTTCTCTCGCTCTCTCTCTCTCTGTCTCTGTCTCTCTGTCTCTGTCTCTCTCTGTATCTCTCTGTGTCTCTCTGTCTCTCTCTCTGTCTCTCTCTCTGTCTCCCTCTCTCTGTCTCTCTCTGTCTCTCTCTCTGTGTCTCTCTCTCTCTGTCTCTCTCTGTGTCTCTCTGTCTCTGTCTCTGTCTGTCTGTCTGTCTCTCTCTCTATATATATTTTCTTTCCCCCCCACAAAATGTGAATGTTTGCAATAAAAGGTACATCATTGCCTTCCATTTCACAGCAGTACCAGCACTTTTCTCATTCTGGGATTTTGATTACTCTGTAGGAAGAGGTGATCTGAGCCTGATGGGCGGGACTATAATTTATTGGTTTAATATGCTCATTTTGTGATGCCTTTTAGCAGATTTTTCCCATTTCTTATTTCCTATCTCCTAGTTCGTGCTTTTTGTCATGATTTATAGGATTTTTGAATACTATAATCTTCAAGGATGTATTAGTGGGAAGGGAAATGAGGGGACTTTCCTGAATTTGGATAAATCTCTATTTTGCTTTGAAAATGAGATCACTAGGCCCTAATATTGAAAATGCATATAAAATATATAATATCCATTTGGCCCTTGGTTTCCTCATCTTATCAAAATGAACTGGATGACCTATAGCTATAGAGGAAGCATTATATAATGGATGGAATGCTAGATTTGGAGTCAGGGATACCTGGGTTCAAATACTCCTTCTATTACTTGCTTGCTTTAGGACCATGGACAATTCACCTAAATCTCTGAGTCTCAGTTTCTTGGTATGTAGAATAGGGATGATAATATCTGTCTCCATTGTGACTTTCCACTTTCCCTCCTCTCTTCTCCTCTAAGATCTTTTTTCCTTTGTTTCTCTCCCCCTTTTATTTCCTCTTTTTTCCCCTTGCTGGGGAGTTAAAAAATTTCCCCTAGAGTCTACTCATATTCACTCTCCTTGACCCTATGCATAGGACATTGACTTGGTAGAGGCACAGCAAATGCTTGGTGATTTATTGATTGATTATTTGACAAAAAAAACCTGTAACCGCTTCCTCCTTTAATGGCCTCCTACCCTGCCACTTTTCCTGGACTCTCTACCTTCATTCTGGTGACATGGGTAGTGGTTTTATTAGAAATGAAAAGAGTGGAAACTAACTCCAAGCACCAGATTTGGGGTCCTCAGTGGCCCACTATTCCTTAGTCCTCTACAGAGAATCACTCATTTAGTGTTATGTGAAAGCTTAGCTTAGAATCATGTTTAGAAACTTGACTACATAATGGATCTGCCCATCCTACTTATGTCTTCTGTACTGTACTATATGGTTGCTTTAGTATCTCTATGCAGATAATTCTTAGAACCATATATCCATTCCCAGTCCTTCTAGTTAAATGTCAGTTTCACATCATCCCACAATCATAAAAATATTGTACACTCAAACTGGATATCCTATAGACATCTCACACTCAACATGTTTAAAATATAACTCACGGGGCGGCTAGGTGGTGCAGTGAGTAAGAGCGCCGGCCTCGGAGTTGGGATGACCCGAGATCGAATCTGGCCTCAGAAAATGAGCACCCACACATAAATAATGACTAGCCGTGTAACCTTGAGCAAGTTACTTAACCCCAATTGCTTTAAAAAAAAAAAACATAACTCACTATTCTATTTGCCCCCATCTCCTACCCTCCCTCACCTAAAATCTACCCTTCTTCTGAATTTCTTCCTTGTTTCTGTTGAAGACACTACCATCCTTCTGTTCTCAATTTTGGAATTACACTCAACTCTTCCCTCTCCCTGATACCACATATCTAATCATTTTCTAAGTCTTATTGATTCTACCTTTATAACACCTCATTTTTCACCTTCTTACCACTAGAGTCACTACTCTAGTTCAGGTCTTTCTCACCCCTTGCCTAGATTATTTATTGCAATAGCCTCCTAATTAGTTTGCCTCTCAAATGTCTGCTCTCTTCCTTATATCCACACAGTTGCCAAGGTGTTACTCCTAAAGCACATGTATAACCAAGTCACTCCCCTGCTCAGTTAACTCCAGTGGCTCTCTATTGCCTCTTAGATGAAATAAAAACTTCTGTTTGGCATTTAAAGACCTTCACATCTTGACTCCAATCTATCTTTCCAGACTTAATATACATTCATTCCTTTCGTGCACTCTGTGTTTCAAACAAACTGATCTTTTTGCTCCTCACATATGATATTTCTTCTCTCATCTCTGTACTTTTATGCTGGCTTTTCCCAATGCCTAGAATGCACTCCTTTCTCATCTCTGCCTCTCAGAATCCTCAGGTTCTTTCCTATCAAAGATTAGCTCAAGCTTCACCTCCTACATGAGACATTTTCTGATTATCCCAGATATGAGCATCTTGCCTTCAATATATTATAATGGACAGCTACCCTCAGAGTCAGGAAAACCTGGGGTAAACTCTCATTTCTGACACATTTTCACTTTGTGACCCCAGATAAGGATCACTTAACCTTTGAGAAGTCCAGGCAACTCTGTAAAACTATAAGTGGTAGAAAGGGTGCTGACCTGCACTCTTAGAATTTCCTCATCTGGAAATCCCCTGTATCGGTGGAATCCCTGGCTCAGTATTTATCCCTATACTTTATGTATATCAATATGTATACATGTTCTCTCGCCTAGTAGCATACAAGTTCCTTCAGAGCAGGAATGGTTCTAATTCCATCTTGGTCTCTTCAGCACCTCAAATAGTGCCTGGCATATATTAGATGCTTAGTTAAATACCATTGGGTGATAGGTTCATCATTCTCTTATAAAGACTAGGCTCACCCATAGGTAGAATGATTTGAAGGAGTCCTGAAATATTTCCATTTCTGTTATTGCTGTCGTGCCTTCCCATTGTTTCTTGGAGTTGAGGTTTTGAAAGTTCTTGAGAACTTTCTCTCAAGTGAGAAGAGTGAGGAGTAAATGTAAAGGCAGTTATTACCATAATAAAGAGATAATATAGTTGATCTATGAGATAGGAAGACCTTCAGTAACTAGAAAGATGATAAGAAGATGGCCAAGGTAAAGCATAATTGGGTCTGGGTCTGACTAGATATAGTGGGCCATCATCAATCTGTGTGGCATAGCCTCAGGATAAAATTTCCAGAGTTAAGTGCCTTAGCTTCTCCAGGACATGGTCTCTGGAAGTCAGATTTGGAGGCTGCAGAAAAAGCAGGGAGGATGGCAAGAATATTCTGGGGTGAAGCATGATTGGGTCAGGTCAAGTCAAATATTTACATATTAAAATAAATATAGCTTTTTTGGGGCCACCATTTGCTATAAAGGATTAAGAGGAGAAAAACTCTGTGAAGAACTCAATAAAACCCTTCAGACTAAATCAGTATATACTTTGATACTCAGTGACTTCAGTACAGCTGTGAAGATAATGAAAGATGAATTGGAAAATGTGGATCAGGAATAAGGAATGTGAGAGGCCAAGATTTATAGATCATAGAAAGGCCTCATGTCTATACAGCACGGATACTTTTTAGAAAAATGAATTGGAAAGTGCTGGACAGGGTAAGCAGGAAATTATGTCACAAAAAAACCAGAAATTGATTGCATTTTAAGAGACAGGAAATTACTCATTACTGATTTTGGAGTCATTTCTGAAACAGCTCATTTTGTACAGTCAAACTATCAATGTCTTAGAGCAGAGGTCAAAATTAGTACAAAGCCAGAAGAATAAGAACAAGTAAAAGCTATGATGTGCAGTTAAAAGAACTCAGTCTTGACATATTTAAATAAGTTACTGATAACAAAATGTAACAAAGACAGGAGAAAGGACATAGTGAATGACCATAATAATTTCATATAAAAGTTTAATGTAGGGGGCGGCTAGGTGGCGAGGTGAGTAGAGCGTCAGCTCTGGAGTCAGAAGGACCTGAGTTCAGATCCGGCCTCCAACACTTAACGCACACACAAATAAAAACCTAGCCATGTGACCTTGGGCAAGTTACTTAACCCCAATTGCCCTCCAAAAAGCAAAAAAAGAAAAAAAGTTTAATGTAGGATCAGTTATGAGTAGTCTAATGTCAGAAGATATGTCACTTATTTGCCAAGTGAGGAGCTTTGGCAGCCGAAGGCAACACCAGTTTGTAATATAAACTTGTTTACAAAATCTTGTGGAGTAGAAGAGAGGTAGATCATAAGCATTATCAACTCACAAAAGGACAAAATCAGTTTAAAGGAAACTTTGTGTGACTAAGGAAAGTCATCTTGAATGTATTTAAAAATGAGAATGGAAGAAGAACAACAAAAGAAGACCTATCAAGGAAAAGACCTATCAGGATTTTTATAGAAAGCACTTTTCATCGTAAAGACGATGGGGCCATCACACTTGGACTCTACCATCATAGAAAATGCATATGGAAGAAATAGAAATTGCACTAAGGAGAATAAAAAAGTAACTGAATTAGATCAAGTGTACATACATGAAATCTATCATTCAACACCTATTATGAGGCAGGTACTGTTCTAAGCACTGGGGAATACAAAGAAAGGTAAAAGATAATTCCCACTTTCAAGGGAAATCTAATGGTAGAGACAGCATGAAAACAACTATGTACAAAATAAACTATTTAGAGGATAAACTGGAAATAATCAACAGAGTGAAGGTCCTAATATTAAGGGAGATTGAGACAATCTCCTTGTAGAAGATGGGAATTCAGCTGGGACTCAAAGGAAGCCAGGGAAGCCAGGAGGCAGAGATGAAGAGGGAGAACATTCCAGGCATAGGGGAATGTCAGTGAAAATGCACAGTTAGGAGAGAGAGTATCTTGTTTGAGGAATAGCAAGGTGGTTACTGATCTAAGAATACATATCGGGGGTGAGGATGGGGGGAAGCTGTTTTATAAGAAGATTGGAAAGTTTGGAAATGTAGGTTATGAAGGACTTTGAATGCCAAACAGAGGATTTTATATTTGATCCAGATAAGAAGCCACTGGAATTTATTGAGTGAGGGGTTGGTGGGGGAAGGGAGGGGTGAAAGAAACTTATGGAAAGGAGACCAACCAGTAAGCTATTATAATAGTCCAGGCATGGGGGGGAGGGGAACACCCTAGAGTGGTGGAAATATCAGACAGAGAAAAGAAGAAATAAAGGAGAGATGATAGAAAGACAAGAAACAGCAGGACTTGATAACAGATTGAATATGATGGGTCAGAGTGAGGAATTGAGGAGATATCTAAGTCAAGCCTAAGTAACTGGAACAATGATGATATTTATAGCAGAAACAGGGAAAAAAAGATGATGAGTTCAGTTTTAAACATGTAGAGTGTAAAAGGTCTACAGGACAACTAATTTGAGATGTCCAATAGGCAATTGGAGGTGTGAATCTAGAGGTTGGCAGAGAGGTTAAGGCTGGAAAAGCAGACTTGAGAATCATCAGCATAAGATAATTGAACTGAATCATTGGGAATTGATGAATCCAGGATTTCTAAGCATTCCTGATAAAAAAGAAAGACCACAGCTGAGTAGAAACTTTGAAATACATAAACGAAAGAGTAGAAATTAAAATAAAAGGGTAGATATGAGTACTTACTCCAGTCATAAAGGACTAAAGATGAAATGTGTATAGTCTTATATGAGGAGATAATACATGAGTTCCCTCAGAACTCCATCATTATTAGGGGTCATAGAAGGCCTATAATAAGACAGAAGGCTTAGGAGTAAGTTTTTTTTAATGTTCTGATGATCTTAAAAGAAAAAAAGAAAAGAGAGGGGTAAAGGAATACATTGGAGGAGGCCATGAAAGGAGAGTAAGTTTTGGGAAATTATTTTGCTAGGGTATACAAGTAGAAGACTATACAAAGAGGAAGGAGGAGAACAAGCAACGTTTAAACCTCACTTTCATCTGAACTAGTCAAAGAAAAGAAACACATACACATAGTTAGGTGCAGAAATACAACAGAAGAGAAAGGAGTGAAGGGAGGTTTGGGAGGGGAAATATGAAGGAGGGTAGACTGATGGCATACCAAACTCTAACCACAGAGGATGGATCTCAAGGAGGGGTTTAAAAGGAAAGAAAGAAAGTGGAAGAACCTATGTTTGGGCTCTGAATGCAGAAAAATAAGAGGGACAGGGGAGCAGAAAGCAGAATCAGATTGCACCAACCTAGATCATTAGTGCTTGGCACATTTCTCTTTCACCACCCTCTTCTTTTTATAAAGAAGGAGTGGGAAACTGATTAATGCAATGATCAACATTCCAAAAGACTCATAATGAAATATGCCACCGACTTCCTGACAGAGAGGTTGTGGACTCGCCAGTGTAGACGAAACACGTATTTTTTGGACCTGGATAATAGGGGAATTTATTTTGCTTAACTATGCATATTTGTTACACAGGTTTTGGTTTTCCTTCTTTTTCAAGAGAAGAGGGGAAGAATGTGGGTAGGAGAGAAGGTGGATTTTCATTATCTGAAGAAATAAAAATAAGTTTCAAAAAGAATAGTTTTAAAAAGAGAGTATAGGTTTCATGCAACTAATTTTGGAAGAGGAACTGTTAACTGGGGAAAAAATTATTTTAGCAAATTCCCCTAATAGAGGTCCCATGTCCAAGATGTGAAACTGATTCAGATTTATAAGAATAAGCCATTCCTCAACTTTTAAATGGTCAAAGGTTATGAAAAAGCAGTTTTCAAAGAAAAATTAAAGCTGGCAATAGACATATAAAAAAAAACGCTCCAAAATCACTAATAATTGGAGAAATACAAATTAAAGCAAATCTGAAGTTATACCCTTGCACCCCTCAGATCGACAAAATTGACCCCCCAAAAAAGGGAAATGACAAATATTGGAGGTGCTGGGGTGAAATAGGTACGTTAATGCACTATTGGTAGAGAGCTGTGAATCAGTCTGGCCTTTCTGGTGAGTAACTTGGAATTATGCCCATTATTGGAGGACATGGACAAGGGTCATGTAGAATGGACAAGCAGGAAAAGGTTGCAATTAGAGAGAGTATCTGCAACAATGACTGCATAAACATTTGAGTCCTTGAGTGTTTTTATAGATCCCTTGGGGGATCTTTGTATATTGGCCTATAGTCTTAAGCATAGCCAGCACTTTGCTGGGTAATGACTAACTGCCTTACAGTCAGCAATAGAGTCATAGGATCATAGGTCTAGAGCTAGAAGGGACAGAGGCCATCAAATAGAACCCTCTTACCTTATTTTTGAAGAAATTGAAATTGAGGAAGGTTGTGACTTACCCTAAGATCACATAGGTTGTAAATATCAGAAATGGGATTTGAACCCAGGTTTTCAAAGCCATTGATTGTTCCTGCTAATGTCCATGATTCATCATTGCTCATTTTCTGAGCCTTCCTCATTTTCTCAGTTACACTTGTGTCATATATACCTAGCATTATCTAGAAATGAGCTTCTTGTACCTGGATTCTCCAGATAACTGAAGCATAATCATTTAAATGCTGACACTTTTAAAAAAATTGCTTCTTAGAGTATAATTTACATTTCCTTTTCCTGGTGACTTAGCATTATCATGTACACCAGTTTCTGTGCAATGCTATAATAACTATGATGACCTCAAGGCTTTTGGGATGCATGTTGGCCCCCACATTAAATGGTCTAGATACCTAGAGCAGTTTTGTGAGTGCCTGGTCTGAGTTTGTAACTTTTTTTTGTCTTCTTCCTCACTGTCAACTGTCTCATATTGCTACTGTCAATATGCCTGCTTCTAATTACCCCAACTTTCTAATTTGCTGCTTTTAATCTGCTACCAACTGAGAAACCAGATAATTAAGGTTGTTAGGACAGTTTTAAAAGTAAGAATAAATAGGTTCTCTATGATATCCTAGGATTTTATGGAATAAAAATAGATTGTAAAAAAAAAGTTGGAGAACAACATTGAGGTCATCTAGTCTAACCCCCCAATTTTATAATATGGAATAGATTTGTTGAGTTTGCCAATAACTAAAATATGTGAGCCTTAGTACATAAATTGTAGGACTTCTATTTGGACTACTTGGGGCCTTTTTAATTTCCTATTCTTGGCTGTGTTCCAAATATTTGAGAACGTTGGATAAATAAATTCTAAATAAGTCAGATGTGTTGCACAGGAGTGCAACACAGTAATAACACTTATATACACACATATGGACATTTTTGCATTATAAGTGATAGCTAGATATATGAGTTCAATATAAGCTCATGAAGCTATATATTATATATATATATATCATATATAGAAGTATATATCTAATACAAAATCCCCCTAAGCTATATATTTTATCTGTATGTATATAGGCATATGTGTATATATATATATATATATATATATATATATATATATATATATATGATTGTATGCATGTATATATTAGACTGAACCTATGATTTCATAGCTAAAGAGAACTCCAAGTGTGAAAATGCCTCCCCTTCCCCTTTCTGATGTAGAGCAGCAATTCTTTTGTAACTTAGTCTTAGAAAGTCACTTGAAGTACTAAGAGGTTAAGTTGCTTTCCTGTGGGCATATAATTAGCATGTGTCTTAGGTACAACTTGACCCCTGGTCTTCCCACCTCCAAGGCCAACCCTCACCCCAGAATTACATGCTGAGTTTCATACACTAAGAAATTAAATTAGATCATTGTTAATTTATTAGATTCTCTAGCCATCTAGTTCCATCAGGAGATGGGACACATGTAGTTAGTCTGATACAGTTAGAGAATCACTGGTTGCTTCTCAATATGTGTGCTATATGGGTCAGTTAATTTTTTGTCTTAATTTTGGTAACCATAGAAATAAGACAGGTAAATGATAGAAGGAGAGAGTTCCAGGAAAGGTCGGTAGCTTCAGGCACTGTCTGAAGATGAAGAAAAACAGATGAAAAATTGCCAAACAAACTTAACAGTTTTTCCTTGGGGCAATCCCTGTCCACACCTCTTCATGGTTGTGTTACAGCAAGTAGCATTTCTGGGATGGTTACCAGCTATGTTCTAGAAGTCTGTCATTCGTGAACATCCAAGAACACAGAAAAGGCTTTACAAACTATCCTAATTTTAAAATGAAGTGGAGGTTTTCCAGCAATAGTGAAACAAGAAAAATAAAAGTCATGTTCCACTTTCCCCTTATCCTGTTTTGCTTATGTGAGATATCTCTGGCATTTTTTAACTTGGAGATTTAAAAATTTTGTTTTGTTTTCAATTCTTGTGTGTAGTGGACAATTTGAATGTAGAAAACTACCATCCTGAACCTATTTCAGATAAGTTTCCACTTAAGAGAACTATCAACTCTCTTAAAGTTTCTCAATAACTGAATTTCATAGATAACAGCAGACTAGAAAACGAAGACAATTAATCCCTAAATACAAGAAACATTTGGCCTGTATCCCGGATTAATACAGGATGCCACATCTTGGTCAGGCCTCAGCCTCTTGAGAATGTGCTCACAGTTCTCTGAAAAATGCGACGAAGACCATGAGGGAACACAGTTTAATTGCTGTGCCATTGGTAAATGCACCAGCAAGAAGCTTTCAGTCATGGTCAACACCTAGAAGGCCAAAAAGGTAGCCATAGCCCAGCTGCTGCTCAGTGCCCCGGGAAGCTTCTAGCACAGTTGAGAGGCTGCCTTTTAATAAGCAGACCTTTTGATAAAGCTGATTATGCTTTCCTTCCTGCTGGAGCCTTTGAGCAACAGCCAACTTCTCCATGTAACAAAAGAGGGAGGGGGGAAAAATCCAAACATGGGTTTCATTATAAAACCAGGGGGGGTGAGAGAAGTATATTTATTCTGTAAGATAACACACACCTGCTCTGGGCTTGGGAGGCTCATTTTCATCTGTTGCCATGGCAAACTCGTTACACTTCAAGGCCATGTGGCTTTGTTTCCTTTCCTGAAACCTGGTCCTTGTCCTACCTTTTCTAACACAATGACATGGAAGCTGGCAAGAGCATTATTGATTCCTCCTTTTCTCCATTAACATTTCATGTTTACTCGGCAAAGGCCTGTGCCTGGCTTTTCCTTTGAACCATTGGTAATGAGGGCCCAGTGCTGTCTTGTATAGCCACCATCATTGTTAACATTCCAGCTTTCTTTTCCTTCCTCACCAGCCATAAACAAGTTCTGCATCAATGGCCTTCTTCCATCCAGTTTTACAAATGAGTGGATCGGTTCCATGTTTTGCTGCTAATCCAGGTGCCCGGGTAGTACATTGTCAAGCAAAGAAGCGCATGAGAAAGAATAAAAATAGAACGGTTGTTTTGGAAGGGAGCCAAAGCAGCTATTTCAGTTCAACTTACCTTCCACATGAAATCTACTAGTCTCAGATGTCTCTTCTCCTCTCCTCTCTTGTCCTCTCCTCTCTGCTCCCTTCCTTTCCTGCCCAGACAGATCCCTTCCTTTCCTGTTCTCTCCTCCATCAGTCTGCCTTCTAGTTCCCATCCTGAAAGTAAAATGAGCACTAGGAGGTCAGGAAAGGTGCCAGAAATATCTGCTCTAATGTTTAGGAGGTTTTTCAGCCTAAGAAACTTTCCTCCAACCCTCAGCCTACAACATAACTGGAGTGTCTTGAAACAAGCAGGCAGCTTCCACAAAGATGTCTTCATTTGTTCATTCTTAGACTTGTCCATTCATGCTGCCTAGCACAGATTCCAATGTTACTTTCTAATACCTTGGGTGAGGGAGGAAATCTAACACCAGGCTGGATGTTTCTTGGGAGGTTACAAGGATTCCTACACTAAACATGAATTTCTTTCACATATTGTAGTCTTCACACTGCTATTTTCACTTTCTCATCACCTTTTGTCTGGGTTATTAAGATATTCTTCTGATTGGTCTCCCTACCTTCAGTCTCTTCCATCTCTAATCAATCCTCCACATAGGTGCTATAGAGATGGACCTAATATTAGCACTCCCTGTTCAGATTTGATGTTTAGATAAAACAAAATACTTCCCAGTCACTGAACAGTTAACAAAGAGCTTTATTTTACTCTCACGGTAAAGATGTATAACAAGGAACAGTGGTGTTTAGTTTCTCTGGCATGGCACTTCTCAACCTCATTTGTTAATATATCTTGTCGGCAGGTCAAGGTAAGGTGACTTGCCTTTGATCTTTTCAGAAGTCCACCAAATTGGAGGGTATCATGCGTGGGACTTTGCATACCCTTAGATGACCAGGAATCTGTGTCAAGGGAGGCAGGGGCCAATCAAGTCCCAGGGATGGCTTTGCTGCCTTTTAGAGAAAATTAGTTCTTATTTCAGGGAAATAGTATTAAGACTATATATATATATATATATATTTTTTTTTTTTTTTTTTTTTTGCCAAAATTGATACTCCTAAAGCAAAGGTCTGAGACTCAGCATGATGTTGTAAATAGAGGGTTAGATATGGAGTTAGGAGGATCTGGTCCAAATTCTGCCCCTGACATTCTCTGGCATTGTAACCATGGGCAAGTCACTTTGGCTCTCGGAGCCTGTTTCCCTGTCTATAAAATGGTGACAGTACAAGTACCTGCCTCATAAAGCTATTGTAAGGATCAAATGATTTAACACCTATAAAAGCACTTTGTAAGTCTTCAAGCATTATATAAATGAAGCTGTTGTTTCTTTTAGGTTCAGTGCTCGTATCTTCTCTCAACTTAGCCCTATCTTTTATAATAGTCACCCACACATAGCTCATAAACACCATCCTTGAGTTTTTACCTCAAAGGGACCATTCAGTAGAAAACAGAACAAATGAGTAAAGTTAGATGCAGAATTTCTTGACCATCTTTGAGAACTCCTTAGGTGCCACAAATTCTGTTCCTTATATCCCACATCTCAGCCATGTGCTTCAGGGCGGTCTTAGCAAGTCTGCCTTCCCAACATTTCTCCTATCCTCTTCTTTCCATTCACTTAGCCACCACTTGGGTCCAAGCCCTCTCCATTTATTCCCTACGCTATTTTAATAATAGCCTCATTGGTCTCTTTTGCCTCCAGTCTTGCTTTCTTTCTAATTCATTCTCTCCAATTGCTGTCCCTAAAGATCAGGTCTGAAATTTCTCCCCTGTACAGGAAGCTTTAGTATTGACTCAGTATTGGCCTTTAAGATAAAATACAGACTCCTCTAATTTAAAGGCCTTTACAATCTACCTCTAATTTATCTTTACAGAATGATTTCACATTGACTCTATATTCTAGTTCAACTGATCTATCCTGTGTACCACATTCCATCTCCTGTCACATATGTCATTGCTTAGGCTTACCCTCATGGCCATAAAGACCTTGTTCTTCATTCTCTTCTCTTGGAATATTTAACTCCTTTGAGGTTCAGCTCAAGTGATACTTTCTATACAAGGCCTTTCTTTATTCCCTCTGTTACTGGTACTTCTTCCTAATTACTTGTATTAGCCCTGTTTACATTTTGTACTATATTTACTTGGAGGCAGCTGGACAGTACTCTGGGCCTAGAGTTAAGAAGATCTGAGTTCAAACCTCAGACACTTACTAGCTGCGTGACTCTGGGCAAGTTACTTAACCTCTGTTTGCCTTAATCTATTGGAGGAGACAAACCACTCCAGTATTTTGGCCAAGAAAACCCCAACAGGGTCACAGAGTCAGACATGAATAACCACCATCAACTATATTATCTGTTGTTTTATCCCAGTAGAATTTATGTTCCTTGAGGGCAGGGACTGTTTTTTCGTTGTATCTCTAGTGCTTAGCATATTCCTAGTACATGGTATTCACTAATAAATGATTGTTAAATTGAACTGAATTGGCAATAGAAGATATAGACTAGGCAGAAACTGTCAGTCTTAGAGAGTTAATCAAGTGACTGATCCTTCTGGTTTTGAGGAATTTGTCTAATCTTATTGCATATTTATGGTTTGGATTGCCTTGGCCAAAGAATAAGATTCATCCTTCTCCTGCTGCAGTAACAATTGTACCCCGAGACAGCAGAGCCCTTGTGTCTATCTGTCTGTCTCTCTCTCTCTCTCTCAAATGTGACATAGATATTCTCAACAGTGTAACATAATATCATTATCACAAGTGTTGCCCTTGTAGAGTTAGAAATTCATGGGAAAATCAACATCCTTCTGTACCATAAAGCCAATGTTAGAGAGTTTGATCAGGCTAATTGATGATGGATCTGAGCAGGTGGCTACCGGATTGCTCATCTTGTCTGTCAGTTTGGGTGATGAGAAAATTTTAAATCACTCCTCCATTTAAAATAAAACTGGGTTTTTAAGATATGAAAGAATTAATTAAAAATCATTTAGTAAACATTTAATATGTATCAAGGAATGTGCTAAGCACCAGGAAATAACAATATAAAGCAAAGAGAATATCTGCCCTTGAGGAACTTACATTCTTTTTTTTTTTTTGCTTTTTGGAGGGCAATTGGGGTTAAGTGACTTGCCCAAGGTCACACGGCTAGGTTTTTGTTTGTGTGTGTTAAGTGTCTGAGGCCAGATCCAAACTCAGGTCCTTCTGACTCCAGGGCCAGCGCTCTATTCACTGCGCCACCTAGCTGCCCCAAGGAACTTACATTCTAATAGGGAAAAACAACATAGATAGGAAAATGGTGACCAAGAAGGGGTATTTTGATTTGGAAAGTTACAGAGATGGTGAGTGAGTGGAACCATAGGAATATAAATCGACATATCCCATTTAGGAACAATGTCAGTTGATTTGATCATGGTTCACAGTTTCATGATTAGAGGGAAGAGTCATAAAGACTGAGGCCTAGCAACTAGGTGGCACAATGGGGTAGAACATCAGGCCTAGAGTTAGGAAAATATGAGTTCAAATGTGGCCTTAGACACTTAATAGTTGGGTGATCCTGGATAAGTCACTTAACTTCTGTTTGCCTTGGTTTCCTCATTTGTAAAATGAGATAATGATCGCAGAGCTTAAATATAGAGCGTGACACATAGTAAGCAATCTATATTTGTTAGCTACAATGATGACATTAAGGGGGAGGTGGGATGGTTGGGATGGGGATAAAATGAGACATGGCTTAGACTTTCCTGATGTCCTTAGACTTTTCCATAATGTTCTATGAAGGCAATCACCAACCAGGATTGGTCATGGCCTCTACCAAAATTCCTTTTAAAAATTCAATTAGCTTTAATTCAGCAAGCATTTATGAAATGTTTACTGTGTGCCAGATACTGTTCCAGGTGCTGCGAATACAAGGATAAAACCAAGATAGTTCCTGTCTTCAAGTGGCTTACATTCTCTTGAATATTAAGAAAAAACAGTAACACATTTCTTCTTTGAAGAGCTTGTCCATCTGTAAAAAGAGAGAGTTGTACTATGCAAACTCTAAGATTCTGTGATTCCATATAATTTCCCCTAAAACAAGTTGATCATATAAGCTTCAAACCAACAGAGGAGAGAGGCACCCACCTCTGCAGGTGTCTTTTGGTAATGAAGCTAATTTTGCTTCAGTCCAAGGCAAATCCTCATCCTGGGTTCATGTTTCAGCTTTGCCTCTTGCTAGTTGAATGGCTTTGCCCAAGACACTCTGGGCCTCAGTTTCCTCACCTGTACAATTCAGGGATTGAACAAGGTGATCTCTAAAATCCCTTCTATCTCTAAAGTCCATGATCCTTGAATCCAAGGATTTGCTTTGTTTCACTAACGAATGTTTAATTTTCCCAGTGAAAGAATTTTCTTCTTTAAAAACTACTTCCCCCAAATTTAACTCATTCATTCTGTTTTTATTTACTTCCAGAGAGTGGGCCCCATTGATTCTCCTTAGTGCAGGAACACAAAGGAGCAAAAAGATCTTCTGGTTTTAGAAATGTTTCTTGGATCATTTCCCATTGGCATAGGAAGGAACAACAAACTGGGTGGTTGGTGACAGGCATAGAAAGAAAAGAGGAATATTGTTGGGCAAAGGTAGCATCAACATGAAATACGTGTCCAGTGTGACTTCGTTCAGCAACAGTCATCTTGAAACATTCTAAGATGGCTTCTGAGATGAAATAAAGTTTTTAAAATTCTTGGATAGGCTTAAGAGACACTGACGATATCAAGGAAAAAACTTTCACCTGATTGATGGGTCAAGAAATAGCTAATCTAATGAATAAATTTCCTACACACAGAGAAACTAGTTTGAAAATAGAAAAAAGTTGAATTTGGTTAAATACTTATTTCAAAACTACTTACTAATTGACTGTTTGATGGAATTCAACCTTCCCCCCCACCTCCTGCCATCAGTTTCTCTACATAGAAATACCTTTGAGTATTTATTTTTGTCATATTATTTAAAAAATTGGTGACAATAACCTTTAAATAAAGTGTTAATTCCAGTGATGGAGCTTAAAAAAGTTGTTAAATGTGTTGTTGTTGTGTCTTCATATTTCACAAGAACTTGAGGGGCCATAGTTTTATCACCCTAGCAGGTGTTTTTTTTTTTTTTTGCCACCAGCACCAGCCATAACATGTTAGAGACTATTTGGTAGACCATCTGGGACCTTCATCTTTCATTCATGTTACATATTGAACTCTCCAGGGAGCCAGTTGAAGTTGACTGAGTGAGCATTCAAGGCAGTGTCCAGGAAAAAAAGATAATGGGCTAGTAACGTGACATCAAGAAACTGTCACAATATGGAAGCATTTCAAAATAGTGGGAGGTGAGAGAGAAAGGCAGGGAGAAAGAGAAAGATGAGAGGGGAGTAAACACGAGTTCAGCATCTTACAACATTTTTGCAACTATGCTTTCCTTTTCTAAAAGACTTTCAAAATAATTACATCAGTGTCATTTGCTGTTCATCAGTTGTGTGCTTGTACTATGGATCTTCTAAAGCATTTAGCACAATGCCCTTGCTCATAATTGTCATTTGATAAATAATTGCTGAATGAATGAAAGCTATTCTTTTCTACCCTTAGACATAACGTTTGAATTATTCCACAGAGCATTTGGGTCTTGGCTAAACAAGGACATAGGATATATAAACAAGATATAGATATATAAACATAGGATATATGGACAAGGGAAAAACAGGAGATATCAAACCTAGAAAACCTGATCCGCTTACTGGTCTATCTATAACTGGGCTTTGAGGACATTATCACACCCACATCCACACCCACACCGACATACACACTTTGTGTTTGTGTGTATTTATCTTTACATGTACAAGTATAGATATATATACAGAGGTATATAACTACATTGTATATACTTTTATATACATATATACACAGGTGTATATCTACATTGTATATGTGATGCTGTAATGGAAATGCAAATTTAAAGATCTTCCCTGCCCCTAGCTTAAGTGCACCTGGAGCCTGTGGTGGGAGGCTTGTTTTTTCAGGGAAACCCACACCTTGATACTTTGTGATTGGGTAGTGGGTCAAGGAGGTTGTTACAATCTCTGAGCCAGGAGAAGGCTATATAAACCCTGAGGAGAGGCTTTGCTTTGGGGCTCATTTTGAGAAGTGTTGTGTGATTTGACCAGATGAGACTCTGGG
Organism: Gymnobelideus leadbeateri; assembly: GCA_011680675.1. Classification (NCBI taxonomy): domain Eukaryota; kingdom Metazoa; phylum Chordata; class Mammalia; order Diprotodontia; family Petauridae; genus Gymnobelideus; species Gymnobelideus leadbeateri. The sequence goes on along the minus strand of WOXC01007010.1, from coordinate 100,763 downwards.
AAGCCGTTGTTGAGAGCCCCCCGGCTTTGAAAACCCAGATGTTGATGCTTCCCTCTCTGTTAACTGTGATTTGGTATTGATATAATGGTTGGACAGTTTGGAAACCTGTCTGTTTGATCTGTAAGTTCTGTAACTCTGAAGTTTGGGGTGCTGACCTTTTTCCCCTGAACTAGGTAATGTGTGTTTGTTTGATTAAAGTAAGCTTGTTAACCCATTTTGAGTTGCTTTCCTTTTGAAAAGCAGATCTAAGAACCGGTGTTGGCAGTCACCCTGGGGATATTGGGGTGCTTGCTGCTACAGATGCACACATATACATGATGCGTGTATGCATTTCTGTATCTCTAATGTATGAGTATATAAACATACATGTGTGGGTATGTGTTTTAGATATGGGCCACGAAAGAAGACCTAGAAGGAGCCATCAACATGTAGGAAGAGGGGTGGCTAGGTGGTGCAGTGAATAGAGCACTGGCCCCGGATTCAGGAGAACTGGAGTTCAAATTCAGCCTCGGACACTTAACACTTACTAGCCGTGTGACCTTGGGCAAGTCACTTAACCCCATTTGCCCTGCCTTCCCTTTCCAAAAAGGAAAAAAAAGACATGTAGGAAGAAAACAACCAGGAAAGAGTAATATCATGTAAACACAGAGAGAATAGAATATCCAGAAAGAAAGGGTGGCAATCTGCTGGAGAAGATGAGAGGGGATGAGATAAAGTATACATGGAGAGGGGTTGGTTTTGACATAGAGAAAGGCCACTTCTTTGTCAGAAACTAGGCAGCAGAGAGGAGAATGCAAGAGATGTCAGTAGATTTCAAGATGAAGACATTGTAAGCTTTTTGCTTGTATCCCCAGTGCCTAGCACAGTGCCTGGTATATAGTAAATATGAAGGAAACAAATTTTTTTCCTGTGTAAACTAATAAAAGTACAGCCATGGAACACTGAACTTTAGCCCACAAATTAATACTGCCCACTTACCCCCTAGCTTTGCTGTCCAGTTACTACCCACCATTCAAGGCTGAGCTCACAGGCCATTTTCTCCACAGAGCTTTCCTTGATTACCCCCAAATGGGAATACCTTTTAACTATTAACTCCTCTTGGATTCCAGTATTCTTTTCATCGACATTTCACATTCTAACCCATGTTATATTTGTATGTGTATCTATCTTATCCCTTCTACTTGTCCAAAGTTTCAAAGTATGGTCCCCTGGGAGTCTTTGAGATGCTTTTAGGGGATTTAAGGGGTTAAAACTATTTTCACAATAATACTAAGATATTATTTGTCCATTAAAATAGTCCTCCCTTTCCCAACCATATATCAGTGTGAGGCTTGGGTTTTCCTCATACATTTCAACTAAAACAACATCTCAGTAGATTGAGTGCAGAAGTTGATATGAGACTCCAGCTGTCTTCCATTAAGCCAGACTTTGAAAGAGGTTTGCAGAAATGTGTAAAACAATATCACTCTTGTCACTGATTTCTTTTGTCTTGGAATATAGTTAGTTTCATAAAAACATGTTATCTATGTAAGCATATATGATTTATTATTGTTTTTAAAACAAATTAATAAGGAAAATTTAAAAATAATTTTTCAGTTTTCTAATATAGTCAATATCAACAGACATAACCCACATAACAAAAGCTCTTTGGGGTCCTTAGTGGTTTTTAAGAGTATAAATGGATCCTGAGACCAAAAAGTTTGAGAATCACTGCACTAGACTATAATCAAGAAGTCAATCAAGAATTTATTCAATGCTTACTATATTCCAGTCATTTTAACAGGTATATGGTATACGAATACAAAAGTGATGCAAGTCAAAGAACTTACATCACACTGCAAAGATAAAACATGTTCACAGATAAATATAATATGCAAAGAAAATGAATGCACAATGATTTGTTAGGGGTATGGACATGAACAAATGGGAAAATCAGGAATGGGGTGGCATTTAAGCACAGCCTTAAAAGGAGCAAATGGTTTCAAGGGAAGGAAGAGAGGAAGGAGAAAGTTAGAGGCTTAAGGGACAGCCTGTGCAAAGGCATGTAGATTAAAGAGGGGATGTTCTTTAGGGGGAACAGCAAGTAGGCAAGTAAAGCTAAAATGGAGAGTACTGTATATGAGTGAGCAGAAGTAATATGTAATTAGCCTAAAAATGTAGTCTGGAGTCATGTTGTAAAGGACTTTAAATGCCACAGAGAGGACTTTGGTTGTTTTTGTTTTTAGTAATAAAAGCAGTGGAGAAATATTGGAAGTTCTGAGCAGAGGAGTTGTACAGCCAGACTTCTACCTCAGTAATATCATTTTCTGGGGGATGGAGTGAAGAGGAAAGAGATGGGATGCAAGGAAACACCCCCAGATAGGAAACTTGGATAGTCCAGGCAAGTGATGATAAGGGCCAGAGTTGGAGTAGTTGAAGGTTGTGAATGTAGAGAAAGAGAGAGATATGAAAGGTTGAGAAAATGCTATTGGCAGGACCTGTCAACTGACTGTATATGAAAGGTAAGTGAGGGTAAAGAGAATGAAGGATGATTCAAACTTAAGTAATAGGAGAAAAATTAATTGCTTATGTAGGCTGAGCCAATATAATGAAAATGCTATGAAAATTAATTCACTTATTTAGTATCATACCAATCAAACAACCAAATGATTAATTTACAATAATAGAAAAATAATAATAACTTTGATCTGGAGGAACAAGGTCAAGAATCTCTGAAGAAATAATGAAACATACTTTTTTGGACATAACTAGTGTGAGTTCAGAGCTAAGCCATGTATCCATTTGGAGTTTATCTTGCAATATGGTATATGATGTTGATCTCTTTATACCCAATTTCTGGCAGGCTGCTTTCACCTAGCAGTTGTCAAATAGTCCTTATACCAGAAACTAGGCTCTTCAGGTTTATGGTACAAACACTTTGATACTAAGTTGCTTGACTTTGCACATTTGTTATAAATACAAATATGTATTTGATATACATATTTGTTAATATTTTTCATTTTTATCCATCTTGGGTGAGGCAAGTGGGAGGGAGATAGAAGATAAAGTCCCCCCTTCTTCCTCCATAAAAGAGAGAACAAAAGGAAGACTAGAAAGAATAAATCAGGACATCTCTGAAAGTTACATGTTGAATTTATTAAATACTTTAAAAGGAAAGCAAATTGTACACAGTTCAGTTTTATGTATAATCCTCTCCTACAATGTATTTGGAAAAGTTCATTTCATTTAAGTTGAGAATTTAAAATTTAAAAAGATGTTTTAAAAGAATCAAGAATGATTTCTAAGCTGTGAACCTGGCAAACTGAATATAAGTCACAAAAGGGCAAGGACCATATCTTAATTCTTTGTATCTACACACATTACCCAACTCTGCACCTTGCTTCTTCTATTCAACAAATAGAATCCCAGTGTGACAAACTTTCATTTCTTTCTTTCTATCCCAAGACCTACTGCAGTTCCCAGCATATAGCCAGTGTTTATTAAATGCTTATAGAATGAATGAATGCATGAATTGTAAGGGACCTTCATAACCATCTATTCCAACATGACTTGACAAGTAGTCATCTAGCATTTGCTTGAAGACATCCAATGAGAGGGAACCAACTTCTTCCCAAAGCGATAGCTTCCACTTTTGGATAGCTCTAATTATTAGGAAATTATCTCTTAAATCAAATCTAAATTTTTTGTTTGCAATTTCTGCCCATTGTTTCTAGTTCTGCCCTCTGGGGCCAACCAGAAGAGGTCTTTCCTCTTCCACATGTTGTTTGTTCAATCATGTCTGACTGTTCATGAACCCTTTTAAGGTTTTCTTGGTAATGATACCCGAATGGTTTGCCATTTCCTTCCCCAGCTCATTTTACAGATGAGGGAACTGAGGCAAACTTCATGTCTCACCATTCCCATCCCATGCTTGTTTCACATATACTCCACTCCCCCTTGCTTAAACAGATCCCCCTATGTCGTGACCTCAAGATCATTGTTTGCCCTTCTCTACACACTCTCCAGCTTATTGTCATCCTTCCTAAAATTAAAACAGTACTTCAGATAGGATCTGACCAGGACATAGAAAAGTGAGATTCTTTTCTCCCTAGTCTTGTACCTCATCTCTGCTTCACAGGATGCCTCTCTTCCTTCAAAACACATCTGAAGCACTACTTTTCACAGAAGTCTTTCCTGATTCTCCCAAATGCTACTGCCCTTCCTCCCAAACTACCCTGTATTTAACCACTTTGTATTTATTCTCTTTATATTTATTTCTCTAATTATAGATGTTCTTGTATGTTTCTTGAGATCAGGGATTGTTTCATTCCTTGTATTTTTATTTTGCCCCCTTCGCCCATCATAATGCCTGGCATTTATTAGACACTTAATAATTATTTGGCGATTGATTGCCTAAAGCCATATAAATAAGTAGCAGAACTAGGATCTAAATCCAGGTCCTCTGATTTCAGATCCCATGTTCTTTCCACTGTAGTAATTAAAACCTTCAGATCTTTTTCTAGCTAAACTCTCCAGCTATGCCTCCTTGGTCTTGTACTTGTGAAGCTTATTTTTGGAACCTAAATATTTCTTTACATTTATCCCTATTAAATTTCAAACTTCAAAATGAAATTTCACTTCAAACTGAGCTCAGGCCGTGTTTCTTGCTGACTACACTTCATCTCTAATCAAAACACTCACTGGCCCTTCTCCATTCTGGTTTACCCCTGGTTCTTCTCCATCTGTCTATAGTTCACTAACTGTGGCCTCAAAATCACAGGTACCACTTCTTTCAGCATGCTAAATGGTTTTCATTTGAGTCAGTTGACTTAAGCCAGTCAAGGGCATCTAGGTGTTTTCTTAATAACTCCCTACTTCTTGTTTTTCAGTTGTTTCACTTGTGTCTGACCATGGCTCCATTTGGGGTTTCATTAGCAAATATACTGTAGTGGTTTGCCATTTTCTTCTCCAGCTCATGTTACAGATGAGAAAACTGAAATAAATAGCGTTAAGTGACTTGTCCAGGAACACATGTCTGAGACCAGATTTGAATTCAGGAAGAGGAGACTTGCTGATGCCAGGCCCATCACTCTGTCCACTGCACCACCTAGCTGACCAAACTCCCTACTTATCTTACTTTAAACTTCCCATTAGCCATTTATATGATTTTCTTTCCAGTGGAAAGATAATTCTCCTTGGCAGAAAAAATTAAGCAAGATAAGAGTTAAGCAGATTTGCCTGTTATCATTGTTCTATCCACCCTGAACAGGGGTAGCAGTCCTACCCCTTTTTAGAAGGACCCTTCTAGATTTAATGTTTTATGCTCTTTCCATATGGAAGGCTTTATTCAAGGCACTAAGGGGTTCACTCAGGGGTATGCTAGTAACTATTTAATAGCCTGCTCTCTGGGAAGAAAAAAAATGTTTGTAGGACAGACTTTTAAATTTAATCTGCATCACATTTACTCCAATATTTCCTTAAGTCTAGAAAATCAACTAAACAATCAATGAGCACTGATGAGTAGTTTGCTGATTTCTGAGGTATAAATGCTCACATTGAAAATTTAACCAGAGCCTGTTGAAGCCAGCTCAGTGTACCCCTGGGCATACACTATGTAGTAATACTTAGTTTCTACTCTCAAGGAATAGATATAGAAGCTAGATCAATAGATACAGAAGTTGATCAATACATAATTGTTGGCTGAATTAGATAAGGTATACTGCAAACCATTCAAACGCAAATGTATTTGCACACTTCTTACACATCTTGTTGTGGTGTAGTCATTTCAGTCAGTCTATTTGTGAGCCCATTTAGGGTTTTCTTGACAAAAGTACTCGAGTGGTTTGCCATTTCCTTTTCCAGCTCGTTTTACAGATGGGCAAACCAAGGTAAACAAAGTCAAATGACTTGCCCAGGGTCACATACCTAGTAAGTGTCAGTGGCAGGATTTGAACTCATACAGATGAATCTTCCTGATTCCAAGCCCAGTACTCTATCCATTGTGCACCTATCTGCCCACTTCTACCCATAAAGACCCTAAAATATAGAGTAATTCCATACAGAATCATGATTGACAGCCTTAGACACTTAACACTAGCCGTATGACCTTGGGCAAGTCAACCCCAATTGCCCTGCCCTCCACCCTCCAAAAAGAAAAAAAAATAATGATTGAACTGAGAACCATATGGTATCATTAAAATCTGAAATGCTAGAGTGTAAGTGCCAATAAGGACTTTAGAAGAAGATCTTTGTCTAGCTTGCAGTGATCCTATCATTCAAGAGAGTTGGATCTATTTTATCTGATATTATATCTAATTTGTTTTGTGCCTCAACCCAGAAGGCAGCCACCTGTCTCACCATTGAATAGGTGCCCTGCCTTGTCTCTCTAGATATAAATGAGCCCCAGCCTAGCAAAAGTAAACATTTTATTGTGTTGTACATGAAACCCTTTGGTTTTAAGGATAGAAAAATACATTTGGCTAAACAGGAAAGAGTCCTTAAGCAAATAGGGAGTGTTTGTCAAAGTCTACAGTTACTGCAATATCATTTACAGTATCTTTTTTGTGAAGGTGCTAAGGAAAAATGATTTTAAGAGGGGAAAAAGATCTGTACATCCCACCTAGCAGTAGGTTGAAGAATTCCGGGAGCACATGCGGCTTCTGTCTCAGCATCAGTGCCAAAGTCCATTTGGATGCTGAGGGGGTATGAGTGCTTAAGAGAAGTTACCCGTTGCCTTGCCCGGGGAGTGAGAAACAGCCATTAGCATGAGCTTGCTTCTACCACTCAGGTCCCAGGAGTGCCCTGGCATCCAGTCTAAAATGAAGGCAGCAGCACCTTTTGCCCCCAGTTCTTGAGCAGCTTCAAAGGGGCACCACCTGCAGGGTGGGCAGAGGCCCTCTTGGAGGAGGGACATACTCCTCCTCCCTCAGGAGCCGAAGCAGGATGTTCTTCTTATTCCGGGGCCAGCTGTAAATGTGGGTGTTCTGTAGCCATGTGGGCACATGCTCCTGTAGGAAGGAGGGGGCAGGTTGTTAGAAAAAGCCCCTGGGTACCCTCCCACCACCACCACCACACATTCCTCATGCTAGCTTTCTGGGACTCAAACCTAAAGCATCTTTCTTGATTCTTCCACTGATCTTCGTGGCATTTTTGTTTCATTTTTTAAAAGTGGTGGGAGGGATGGGGGAGCTTACACCTGCAGCTCATCATATCTAAATCATGGAAACCACATGTGCTGGGAATTTTCCACCAGGAAGAAGCAACCTTCCCTTTAGGTTGTAATGCACTTTTCATCATCTTCATATGAAAGAGAGGGTGCCAAGTTTGCTCTGAGTGATGTGGTTTTTCCCTGTGGCTAGACAGGAGAGGGGAAAGGAAAGTTTGCTGGAATTATATGCTTCCTCTGACTTATCCTTTCACTCTAACAGGTCCTGTCAGTGCTTATGGTCACAGAACCGGATGCATGGATAATAAACAGAGCTCAGTGCTCTGTTATCTATGATACTAGTTGTTCCCTATCTAGGAGCAAAAGTATAAAATCAAAACAGGGTGATTCTTCTTCCTATCCTTATTCTAATGCTGTCCTTAGGGTCCCCACCATGGGACTGCCTAGAAGGTGAAGCCACCTTACAATAAATTAACTAAACCCTTACCTCAAAGTGCTGATGGCTAACCCACCATATACGTCTTCAAAGTTCTGACATACGTTAGTGCCTTCCCATTATTATTTTTTTTTACACATTCATTTGAGTATCTGAGTTCTGTGGATCCTGTATTCTTCTCCCATTTCATTTTCAGTTCTGTTCAGTTAAATATACTAAGCATAAACATATTGAATGCTATATGCTAGGGATACAGAGATTAAAATGAAACAGTTCCTGCCTTCAAGGAGTTTCTAGTCTACTGTGAGCATAAATGTGCATAGATAAGTAAATACAAGGTAATCTCAAGGGAGAGCACTGACAACTGGGGGTAAAAAGGAGAACTCTTCTGTAATAGATGGTGCCTTCGAAAGCTAGGGCTTCCATCTAGAGGTGGAGGAAGTGAAGGAGTGCATTACAGGCATAAGGGAAGGCCTGCACAAAGGCACAGAGATGCCATGGCTAATACTGGGGCTCTTCATGCCACACACTCTTAGTGATTTTTACCAATGCAGTATTGTTAATCTCCTCTACTTTCTGTCCATTACTAGTAACTGCCAGATCCCCATCTTCCTACTTTATCCTGACTTTCCTCATACTTACTTTTTATCAACACAAACACATACATACAACAAGCTTGATCACTGATTTCACATTCTCCTGTCTCACAGATCTACAATCCATTAAGGATGACTATATAGTTTGGCTAACCCCAGGTTAGGAATGCTGTCCCTAATTCTTGGGTAGGTGAACACCAGGCCAAAGATGACCTGTCTTGGGACTAGTTCATGGTTGACTTGGAGATTTTGATCTGTTCTGGGTCTGAATAGGCCTTTTGGGGGTTAGACTGCCTCTGGGGTTCTGCATTACATAGGCCTAGAACAAATCCATCTCCTGCCAAACTCAATTGCAAACAATACCATAGAAGATGCCATTGGAGCCTGCCTCTAGGAAGAATATGGGCAGTTAGGTGGCACAATGGATAGAGTGCTGGGCCTGGAGGCAGGAAGACTCCACTTCCTGAGTTCAAATGTGGCTTCAGACATTTACCAATTTTGTAATCCTAAGTAAGTCACTTAGCCCTGTTTGCCTCAGTTTTCTCATCTGTAAAATGAGCTGGAGATGGAAATGGCAAACCAGTCCAATATCTTCGCCAAGAAAACCCCAAATGAAATCACAGAGAGCCAGACAAAACTGATAAATGACTAAACAACAACAACAAAATGTTCCTGTCTTCTTCAGAACAAATCCAGAGATACCATTCTACAGTCCTGGGTACCTACCCAAGAGCAGATCTAAAGCTGTCGTCATATGGAAAGATACTCCAGATCTCTTCTGGTCTGAGCTGAACCCTGGCCCTACCCCATTTTAGTTACATGAGAAGGTCACAAGGCATCCATTGTCAAAGTGAATTCTTTCTTTCTTTTTTCCTTCTTTCTTTCCTTCCTTCCTTTCTCTCTCCCTTCATTCCTCTCCTTTATTCATTTTTTTCAATTTTATTTTTTCAATTTCATGTAAAGATAGTTTTCAATATTCTTTTTTTATACAAAGTGGTATTTCTAAAGCACAGGTCTTGTCATTTCCCCACTCAAGAAACTTCAGTGGGTTCCTATTGCTCTTGGATAAAATACAAACTCTTCTGTTTGGCATTTAAAGACTTTCACAGTCTGTCTCTAACCTATTTTGCTAGACTGATTTCACATTACTCTTCCTCACACACTCTATATTCCAGCCATAGAACAGAACAAACAACTTACTTGCTATTTCCCAATCACAGCATATTGCCTCCTGCCTTCATACCTTTGTATACACTGTTCCCTGGGTCTGGAATGGTCTCCCTCTCACCTGCCTGCACTGCTTGGAATCCTTGGCATCCTTCAGAACCCAGTTCAAATGCCACTCCTTCCAAGAGAGTCCTTTAGCACTTCTCCCTCTCCACGATTGCATATATTTTTCATTTAATTACCTACATACATATATTGTCTTCCCCCCTCCATCCACAGTAGAATATAAGGTCTTTAAGAATGGAGACTGTTTTCATTTCTATCTTACTATCTTCATGGACTGTCACATTATTCTTATATTCTTTTTTTTATTCTTAATATTCTTAATAAATTCATCCTTCCCCAGTTCATGAAGTCCCTCCATCCTGAGTTGGTAGTACCTCCTAGAGGAAAAAGTCCTCACGTGAACTGTGGCAGAACTCAATTTAAGGAGAGCCTCCAGTGGAATTCACTTATCCTTCCAGCTAATGAGTGTTGTACTAGATGGGCTTTTAGCTGAAATGTAATAAAACACATCTGTTGAACAGCCAGCAAAAACAGACACATCCAAATAGTTGGCCTTTTATGTGTAAAGATAAGAGTATCAGATAAAATTCATGATTCTGTATTTACTGTCATTGGTTAAAACACAAGCCACTTCATAATGTGAAAGAGGGTTTTGGGGGATAAGACGGTGATGGTCCTGCCAGATAAAGCCCTAAAACCCAAACAATCCAGGCCACTGAACTGAGTGACCAAACCTCTTGATCTTTTGGCTAACCTCACTTTCTATAAGCACTGACCTATTCACTGAATGGACCTTACTTCACTCTAAGTGAGTATAGGAAAAGTCCTTAGCCTAAAAGGGCCAAGGTTTCCCATTGCATCCTTCGTCATCTCCAGTCATCCTGATGATTATCTGGTCACTGGACCCTGATGGCTCTGGAGGAGAAAGTGAGGCTGGTGACCTTGCACAGCCCTCCCTCACTCAAATCAAAGTCAACTCCAAGTCATGTCATCATTTCCCTGATGCCACAGTCCTCTTTGGAAATGAAGGACAAACACAACAATAACTTGGCAGGTCTTTCCACTTCAGCTCCCATATGATAGAGCCAAATGATTCAAACTGTATTAATTATAAAGTTTTTGGTTTTTACCTTCTTAGCATTGGGGAAGAGCACAGGGATGAACCGAAAGTTCATGCTTCCTTGTTTTATGAACTCAATCTGCATCTGGAACCAGATAGATTTGTGGGTTTAATTGCAGGAATTAGCTTGAGAGGTTAATTAATGCTACCTGCACACACAGGCACAGGCAGTATTATGATTCTAATTTCCTTATTGGAACACCAAGAGCTAATAATTTTAACTCTTCCTCTGCATGGTGCTATGCTAAGCAGTAGAGTGAAACATCAGTTCCAGTTTTTAAAAAAAAATTTCCTTTAAAAAAATCAGAAGATGCCCTATAAATGTTTCAAGATTATATAAGAACTGAGTTTCCAAAGAAGTATAAAATGGAGTAAGCACTGGTCTTGAAGTCAGAAGACCTGGGTTCAAGTCCTGCCTTTTACAAATATACCATAGATAGAGCTTTCTGGTCAACACAAGTCATTTTTGCTGTGCTTTCTAGCTTCCCCATGGGGACTTCTCCACCCACACCATGAAGTTTCAATGCTCATCCCCCAGGAATTGCTTACCTGCTGGACAGGTCCCAAGGTGTCAGCTTATTTAACAGAATCTGCCCTCTACCTGATCTCTGTATCAGCTCTTAGGTGTGGTGGAAGAGTCCTGACACCATTCTTAGGTAACTTAATTTTCACATATTTAGACCATGCCTAGGGTAGTCAATTCATAAGCATGTGGTTGTCCCATGTATACTTGCCTGGCTCAGCTGAACTCTAGGGAGCTGGAATAGGAACACTTCTGAGTGTGTTTACCCCAGGAACTGGCACTGGACTAAAGCACTACCCACACACCAGCTGTTGGCATGAGCTATGTGCTTGGAAATAGAGAGAGCACACTTGGGGCCCTAGAAGTATGCTTCTAGTGCACCAGAGGCTTCATTCTGTCAACTAATAGTCAAGGAGTGTAAAAACCCTAAGTCAGGTAGTGATTGGGAGGCAGTTTAGTCCATGGACTGGCATGAGCTTGAGGCTTCAACATGAAAAACTATTGTGGTCCTGAAACCAGAGGCAATATCTGTTATAAGTTGTTCCTCACCTCCTAATTTTGTTCTTTAATTCCGTCTCCTACTTCCAAGACCAAATCCTAGAATAACTCACCCCTGCCTTTCATCCAGACTTTGCCCCATGTATGGTGGAAAGAGCTCTGGATTTGGAGTCAGGGGACCTGGATTCAAATCTCAGATGTACTATTTACTAGCTATATGAGAATGGGTAAGTTCATTTACAGGCTCTTGTTTGTAAAATGATGGGGTTGAACTACATGATTTCATTGGAACTTAGAATGAGAGATCACCTAGTCATTAGAGATAGTCTCTCATTTTATACATGAGGAAACTGAGGTCCAGAGAGGTGAAGTCTCCAACGACCCTTCCAACTATGATTCTAAGCCCTGACAATTTATAGGTCCTCTTTCAAGAAAGAGACTGAGCCAATGATGACCTGGTGAGTTAAATGCCAGCCATCCTGCCCCAAACCCTATGTTCCCAACCTCTTTGGAATAGCCAGCCTTTTAGTACTGCTTTGTTGTGCGTTCCCCAATTGTGTTGTTGACTTATCTCCACCTTGCCTGACCTCCTGGCTCTTGCTCCCCTACCTTAGGCAGAGATCCCTGATATCAGCTGCTCCAGTTCTCAATTTAGATTCTTTGCCCCTGTTCTTGGTGAATAGGATGACCCCTGAGTAATGGAATAGTTTGGATTGGTGGCAGATGTTACCTAATACAGCAGAGGGAAAGCCTTCACCCAGCACTCATTAGGCTCAGAATCTGAAGAACTTCAGAAGTGATCCAGTTTCGTGTTGCCAAACCCAAATATACTATAATTCATTTCCCACCCCCATACCACCTTGGCAGCCTCTCAGGATCAAGGACTGAGAATGGGGGAGGAAAAGGAAGCAGGGAATGAGAGGAGCAGAAGAGATAGAAGGAAGAAAGAAAAGAGTCAGCTTTAAGTAGTAAGGGCTTTTGGTAGTAAAAATTTGGGCTTCTTCACTCCTTTCATAAAGTTGGAGTGCTTATCATGCCCTAATTGCTTGTCTGCTGCAGAGCTCACCTACTAGTGAGCTGCTGGTGCTGATTTAGGCAGGTGGGTGGAAAACCTGGAGCTAGTCCAACCTCCCACCTACTGCTTGAATTCCATCTACTGTATTCCCAGGAGATGAGCATTCAGTCTTTTTTTGAATCTCTTCAGTAACAGTGACATCACTACCTACTAGAACAACCCCATTGCATTGGTAGACAGCACTGGTTGTTAGCTTTTGTGCCAAAATCTGTTTTCTCATAAGTTTCTTCAGTCGGTTCTAGTTTAAGTATTCTCTGCAGGCCAACTGTGAAGTGGGACTCTTCTGTACTTGTCATTAGAGAGGGCAGGAGAAGCAAATATGACCTAATAATATTATAACTCATAATTTATAATATTTTCCTCAAAAACAAAAAGCAAACCCAAGAACTGTGTGAGGTAAGTTGTATGAATATCATTGTCCCTATGTTACAGATAAGGGAACTGGGACCAAGAGAAAAAACTGACTTGAAGTCATTCAACTTGAAACTTGAACTCAGGTCTCCTGAATGCAAGTTCAGCACTCTTATACTACACTTTGTTCATGGAGTCATCGATTTGAAGCCAGAAGGGACCTTAGAGATCACTTATTCTAAATCTCCTCATTTTACAGGGTAGGGAAACTGAGTCACAGAAAGATGAAGTGATTTGCCCCAGGTCATGGAGTCAGGGAGTGGGCAAGACAGGATATAAGCTCACGTCCTCCAACTGCAGATCCAATGTCCTTTCTTCTACCCCATGATGCCTTCCACTCTAACCCTTCATAGCAAGCTTTTAGTGTCTTTTTACACAGCCAGGCAAACACAATGCTGAGCCCCCAGGGAAAGAGCTGTAATTTGTTAGAACGCTAATGTCTCCCGGAAGGTGAGCTATTGCAGCTTCCCTCAGCAACCCTGTCTGCCCAGGACTTACCATCCTGTGGATGTACTTAGTATGTAAGCCGTGCTCATCTTCGTCCAGCTGGGACTCTGCTCCTTCCACATCCTGTTTGTATTTGGGGCTGATTGCAATGATTATCATCACTGTTTTCTGTTAATGAGAGAGAGAGAAGCACTTTTATGGACGTGTAAAGTGCAGTTTGTTTGGTAAAGGCAGGTTGGAAACTGGCCAGCTAGGATCTTAAGTATCCTCTGATGTGCTGAGGGAGGAGGACAAGTTTCACTCACTCGGGAAAGTAAAACGCATCACAATTCCTACTCTGGCCATCCACTTCTTTTCTCCACACCCCTCTCCAATCAAATACCTGATGTAAGTGACTGGAGGAGGCAGTCTCCAAACAGATATTTATTGCCTGCCATTTTCTGTAGGTATCCTTAATAACCATCTTAGAAAGGACTGCATTATGTAAGAGAAGGGCATTCGGCAAGATTCAGCCTCCATGCAGAAAGATTTTGCAGCAATGATAAACTGCAACTCTGCAGCTAATGGCTGCCTTTCCTTTTGAATGCAGCCTAAGAATCAGAAGAAAGAGGTCTTCCTGCACAAAGCAAACCCCTCCACACTTCAGACAAAAGGCCTGCATTGTACGGAGGCTCCAGGCCCCCACTGGCCCCTGCAGAAAGGTTAGGTCAGCACCAACCAGATTGCAGCTGCAACACTGGTCAGCACCAACCAGGATGCAGCCGCAGCCATCAATTTCTTTCCTGTTAAACTGCAGAGTGTCCTCCGCACAGAGCCTGGCCAGCCAGCCTGGAGAAAACAAATCACAGCTCAGTGAGCAGAGAACTGCTGTGGATGATTTAAGGGGCTTCAGAGATGACAGAGTACCCAGTAAGAGAGCCTGCTTAGGAAAGCCCCAAGACTAAACAAAATGCTGAAGGATTGGGGAGGAGGGAAGAAAAGGAGGGACAGGAAAATGCTGACCTCCCATTACACTGGATTCCCATTTTTCTCTATTGTTTAAAAAAAAGTTTGCCCTGATTTTTATCAATCATCTGTGCCTGGTCTCTTCATTTTTTCCAATTTGCTGGTCTTTCTTCTCTCCACAGGATAATGTCACCTACCTTCTCATCCTCCCTCCCTCTGTCCTTGTCAAGCATGCATGGCTCACAAGAAGAGTGGCTTTTTTAGGGTCAGTCTAGGCTTTAAACACAGGCAAGAGGCAGAGCTTCTGAACCAAACAACTAGGATTGTGTATCCCTTAGAATTCTGAGCCTCTATTAAGGCTTGGCTCAAACAGCACCTCCTGTATGAGGTTTTTCTTAATCCCCCTAGTTATCCATCAACAAACATTTATTAAGTTCCTACTATGTGCTAGGCACTCTGCTAAAGCCCTAGGGATACCAAGAGAACCCAAAACATGGTCCCTTTCTCAAGAAACTCACATTTTAACATGGGGGAACAACATGAAAATAATTATGTACATACCAGATATATAGTGTAATTGGAAAGTAATTTCAGAATGAAGACCCTTATCGATGGGGAAACAGGGAAAGGCCCCCTACCAAAAGACCCAGTGAGGAGATGGATCACTGTGTGTGAAAAAGAGCAAGGAGGTCACTATCTCTGGGTCATGTGATAGATAGAGGGGAATAGAGTATAAGAAGGCTGGAAAGGTAGAAAGAGTCAGATTATGAAGAGTTTTTAAAGTCACAAAGAGGAACTAGGGAGCCACTGGAGTTTTAGTAGTTAGTATGTCCCCATGTTACTCTATATTTACTTGGTATATGCTTTATATACATTTAGCTGTGTGCATGTCATATTTCCCACCCTCCTCCATCCCCAGTAGATTATAAGCTCCTTTGAGGGCAGAGACTATGTTGTTTTCAGCTTTGTATCCCCAGCACCTCACATGCCTGGCATTTACTAGGTACTTAATAAAATGAATCTATCCCAGGAAAGAATGAGTGGACCTTGTAGCTTTGGGTGTTTGCTTACATCACGAAGGTATCGCTCCATCCATTTGATGATGTCAATGCCTCGGACTCTATCCTCAAATATGTCTATCTGTAAGAAGAGGATTTTGGAAAGAGTTAATGAAGTTGATGGCAGATTCTGGGTGTGAGAAGACAGAAATAGTAAGAGATTTTAAAAGTACCCCAGAGAGTTACTAATTATTTTTGGGTGAGTGGTGCAATTAAAGCTGAAACCCATGTCTAAAGAACAAAAGAATATTTCCTTAAAACATTTCATATCTCAACACTGTTCAAAGTTTGAATATTTAACATTCATTATTAACATAGTTGTTACCTCTATTTATACAATTATAGTGGCTCTCACATACTAAAACTATCCCCAGTTACATTTTTTTAAGCTGAAAGTCATAGTTGACCATAAGCTTAATGGGTCAGAAATATTTAACAAACAAGTAAATGAAAATAAACATGATCCTAGGAATGTAAAACATGACAGAGTCAGAAATAATAGTTCTGTACTCTGCATTGATCAGATGCCTAATTAGAGTATCATGTCCAGTTTAGGCTTGGATATTTCAAAGACAATTATGGAAAAAAAACAATTCTTTGCCCATGGAGTTGGCGGCCGGGGGGTGGGGGTGGGGGGGACAGGGAGTTAGCACATAAATGTTGACACAATGGAAAAAGCCCTGGATTTAGGGTCAGGAGATAACAGGTTCAATTCCTACCTTTGTCACTTGCTACCTGTTTCATCTTAGGCAAATCACTTTCACCTTCCCGAGCCTCAGTTTCCTCATTGGTAAAATAAGGGTATTGAATTCTATGGCCTCTAAGTCTTTTTCTAACCCAGTCTATTATCCTAGTTTAACAGAACATTAAAGATTTTAAGAAAGAAATGAAATGTTCAAATTAAACTAGGAGGAGGCCCACGGAATAGTGACTGAAATGAGTCCTGGAATAAAAATAATCCTTATTATGAAAGGTGAAGAGTTGGGATCACTTAGCTTGAGAGTGGGGTTTGTGCAGTTTGATGGTTCTGATCATTTCCAGTTTAGGAGTTACTGGAACATCCCCACTTGACAGCATGGTTAATATAGGGGAAGTGGTAGACTTCGGGGCAATTATATACTGGAACTAGCTCCCCAAGAGAGACTGTGAAATCTCTTTCCCTGTAAATAGGCTATCTAAACCACCCCCGAATATAGTTGCTCAGGTTAATATCCCTAGAACTTTGCTTTTATCACATCACTGCCTCTGCTCAAGGTCCCATGATGACTGTTTATTACCTACTGGAACTAATCAGTAGACATCAAATCACCAAAATCCTCCACCTGACTTTCAAGTCTCTTCATCATCTGGTCCCACCCTACCGACTTAACCTTGTTTCCTCTTGTTTCCCTAACACATACCCTTCACTGGCTGATCCCATGGATCACTGTCCCATCTAACTCTCACCTCCATGCTTTGACTCATATCTTCTGACCTCTCTATCCCCGCCAAATGTCTTCTCTGGTTCTTTTCAAGGACTAGATCACATCCCACTTTTTTTTTTTTGCTTTTTGGAGGACAATTGGGTTTAAGTGACTTGCCCAAGGTTACACGACTAGGTTTTTGTTTGTGTTAAGTGCGTTAAGTGTCTGAGGCTGGATCCGAACTCAGGTCCTTCTGACTCTAGGGCCATCGCTCTACTCACTGCACCACCTAGCCGCCCCCACATCCCACTTTCTCCATGAAATTTTTGCAGATGATTGCAATCCTTATTCAGTTCTCTTGCCTCTTAATTCCCTTTTAAAGTCATTAGCTGTCCTGATAATTAGGCAACTTCCTATATATAGTCAGTCTTGTCTTATTAGTTATGCCATGCAATTTGACCTTTCTTTATAATGCTTTCTTGTTCATTTGTGTGACCATGTTTTACCTTTACTCTAAGCTCCTTAAAGAGATGTGTTTCATATAGTACATTCATGTGCCCCATAATGCCTAGCTAGACACATAGTGGACACTCAAATGTTGGTTGATTGAATCTCCCAAACAGCAAAGCTCCCATCTGTCTGGGGTGGAGGTTTGGGGGAAGCACAGGGTAGTAGAGAGTGCTAGACTTGGGAGTAATGAAATACCTGGGTTTGGATTACCTTTCTAACAGCTTATTAGTTGTGCTAGGGCAATTCACTTGACCTTTCTGAGCCCTAGTTGCTTATCTGTAAGTTGGTGGTAATAATTCCTATAGTTGCTACTCCCAACAGAGTTGCTGTGAGGGAAGCTCTTTGTCAACCTTAGCATACTACTGAGAGGTGAACTACTATTATGGGATGAGCTATGGCTTTCATCAGCTTGGAACCTGAGGACTGGGCAGATGATAAGCTTCTGAAGTCCTTTGAGCAATGTGATTCTAGCAGTAGTTAACCCCAAATGTAAATTACTCAGTGGTAGTAAATAAAGGAGGCACAGTCAGTAATCCTCTCAGGGCTTGAGTGCTATCTTTGCTAGGTTATAATGGGACTACTCCTGGTATGTGGGCTCAGCCTATGAGCCTGTGGTAAGGACTTCACAATTGGAGACCACTATAGACATAAATAGCTCAGGCAGTCCCAGATTGGCAAGTAGGCCACAAAAGGACATAGGCCTGCTCCAAAGGTGATCTGTTTATTTTGCAATTAACCAAGAGTTAAGGGGAAATAGATAGGAGTTGGACACTGCCTTTTGAATCCTTTTGCCTAGGGCTCCTGAATTTGACCTCAGAGTACACTAGACCAAGACTTTTTTCTTTTTAATTTCAGCAACAAGAGAGTGATATACTAGTTACTCAGTAACAAGGGCATTGTGATTTTATTATAACATGTGCACTAAAGTATTTTTCAAAACTTTGAGAGATTCCTAGACCAGTCAGATTTTATTAGAAGAAAATGATAAATTTAAATGGATACCTCTGTAAAGTGATGCTAAGTAATTTTGAAAAAGAAAATTTAAGTGACAAGCATCCCCTCTTTACCCTCCCTTTTCATCCTACAAACTGCCTATTTTTTATGCATTCCTTCAATTTTGTACCATCTTGCAGAATGTAATCATCAGCAATTAATATTTATTGCCTTCCTACTGAGTACACAGAGGACTTCATAGGAAGGAAAAGAGAGGCCTCTATTCCCGTAAAAATCTGCAGTGTCTCACAATAACTCCTTGTGGTGTGATTTAATTTCTCCAAAGAGCTACTACCATGGTTTTGCCTTAAGCTGCGTTGAATCAAGGAACTGTGGTGGGGCAAGAAGGGTCAGATTTTCTGAGCTCCCTGAATTGGGCCAAGATCACACAATGGTAGCAGAAGGACTAGGGTTAAAATTTTTGTTTCCAGATTGGTCTAGTGAAGAAAGAATCAGAGTGCTAAATAGCATTGGCCAATTATTCCCTATCCATAAAGGGATTATGTGGGTAGGGAGAGAGAAGGGAGACAGCATGTGTACAGAGATGAACTTGGACTATTTAATGTGGCCTAAAATTAAATGGAACAAAAATACCCTGATTTCCCCCTTCCCCCATTGCCTCTGACCATATCTCTCCATTTTCACTTGAGGCTTGGCCACCTAGGACCAACGAATAAGTAAATCTATATGCAAGACTGAGTTAAAGCAATTTTCCCTTTGAAGCCATTGTTTTTAATATAGCATCCTTTCTAATTGAAAGGCAATAGGCCAAAGGCATTTGGAACGTGGTGGTGGGAATAAAGCTGGACCTGTGATTTCACTGGTGCAGAGAGTTCTCAGAGAGGAATTCCCTCTACCAGTTTCCTTTATGAAATTTATAGTCTTAGGTAATTGCCTGGGGGCACTGAGAGATTAAATGATTTGTCAAGAGTCACAGAGCCAGTATTTGCAAAGGCAACACTTGAACTCTGGTCTATCTGAATTTGAGATTGGCTTTCTCTCTACTGTATCAGTGGTAAGCAAAGCTTATGAAATGAAAGGGGAAGCTCATCGTATCCAATGGCACTGGGAGCACAACCACATCTGTCAGTTAGCAGATAGAGGAGACTATCTGACAACTGGAAGGTTGGCAAAGTGTTCTACATACTTCCCCTATCTGCAGCCTTTTGAGATAGGAATCACAGGCATTATTATCCCCATTTTACAGATGAGAAAACTGAAGCTCATGGAGGTTAAGTGACTTGATTATATGATTACACAACTAGTAAGTGTCAGAGGCAGGATTTGGACCCAGGCCTTAATTGATTCTAAGTCCAGCTCTCTGTCTAATCTACCATGTTTCTTCTTGATAAAACACGCATCAGAAGTTCCCTACTCCTGTTAGGTTTTGGAGGAGACTTATGCATGTTTTCAGTGGTATTAAAGCAATTTCAAAAAAGTACACAGGAAACATTTCGAGAGAACTTGAATAATTTCATATTTACCTAAACCCACAACCATTAAGTTTGTATTCAGATGAAGCATAAATAAGACAGTTTAAAATGTCAACAGCTAGCTGCTTTATTTATCTCTCTCCTCTTTTTGATTCATAATCTTATCTCCCTTGCTGTTCCATCTTCTCTTTGGACAAAATACTTACAGCAGTTTGAAATCCATTTACCAACAAAAAGTTCACAAATTTCACGACCTCCACAGCTGTGTCCACAGAGTAGGTTATGAAGACTTTTCCTAAGAGAGATTTTTTTCACATAAATTACAAATTAGCCAAGGCACTCAATTCAAAGAAACAGGACTGAATTTTATATAGTTTCAATTGTTCTTCTATAAAGGGAATCCTGACTAGCCCATTGATAGGATTATGCCTCCTGACAAATGGGGGCACCTAGATTGGCATAGTATCCTCTGGGTTCTCTTCTGTCTCCAGTCCAAGAAGGCTAAAGTTATCTTCCACATTAGTTCAATCAGTTAGGGGAAAGGGGACTTGGAAAAGGTGAGTTCAAGAGGCAGGTGACAGATAGGGGTATCACTTACTGACCAAAGGAGGGTTAGGCCTCTGGTCCTTGCCCTGTAAAAATCAATTGAACCAACTGCTATTATTTAGTTTGGAAAAGAAAAGACTCTGAGAGGACATGCATTCAAATATTTGAAAGGCTATCATTTGAAAGAGTGATTAGATTAATGTTATTTGGTCTCTGTAATGGAAATGCAGATTTAAAGATCTTCCCTGCCCCTAGCTTAAGTGCACCTGGAGCCTGTGGTGGGAGGCTTGTTTTTCAGGAAAGCCCACACCTTGATACTTTGTGATTGGGCAGTGGGTCAAGGAGGTTGTTACATTCTCTGAGCCAAGAGAAGGCTACATAAGCCCTGAGGAGAGGCTTTGCTTTGGGGCTCACTTTGAGAAGTGTTGTGTGATTTGACCAGATGAGACTCTGGGAAGCCGTTGTTGAGAGCCCCCCGGCTTTGAAAACCCAGATGTTGATGCTTCCCTCTCTGGTAACTGTGATTTGATATTGATATAATGGTGGGACAGTTTGGAAGCCTGTCTTGTTTGATCTGTAAGTTCTGTAACTCTGAAGTTTGGGGTGCTGACCTTTTTCCCCTGAACTAGGTAATGTGTGTTTGTTTGATTAAAGTAAGCTTGTTAACCCATTCTGAGTTGCTTTCCTTTTGAAAAGCAGATCTAAGAACCTGTGTCGGCAGTCACCCTGGGGATATTGGGGTGCTTGCCGCTACAGTCTCATAGGGCAAAACCAGGAGTAATAAGTAGAAGTTGCAAAGAACAAATTTAAGTGTGGTTCCAGGAAAAACTTTTATAAAAAATGTTTTTTGATACTTTATTTTTTTAATTACATGTAAAAGCAAATTTTACCATTCAATTAAAAATTTTGAGTTCCAAATTTTCTCCTTCTCCTCATCTCCCTCTCTCTAAGAGGGTAAACAATTTGATATAGGTTATGTAAAACATTTTTTCCGTATTTGTCATGTTGTGCAAGAAGAAACAGACCAAAGAAAAACACACACACACACTAAAGTGAAAATTATATGTTTTGATCTGCATTCACAATCTTAGTTCTTTCTCTGAATATGGGTAGCATTTTCCTCAAGAGTCCTTTGGAATTGTCTCGGATCATTGTATTGCTGGGAATAGCTAAGTCATTCATAGTCAATCATCATACAATGTTACTGTTATTGTGTACAATGTCCTTCTGGTTCTGCTCACTTTACTTTGTATCAGTTCATAGAAAAACTTCTGAACAACTAGATCTGTCTAAAACTAGTATGTGCTTCCTTTAGAAGTAGTAGATTCCCCCATGTTGGAAGTCTTCAAGGAGAAACTGGACAAACACTTGTTGAGAACATTATAGTAGAAATTCCTTCTAACACTAAAGTTATGGAATTCTGTAATGGGCAGTGCTGGACCATTATCCCACAAAGAATAAGTAGCAGAGTCAGAATTCAAACCCACATCCTCTTATTCTGCACCCAATGCCCTCTAATACTCTAAGTTTGGGCAGGGGGGCTCTCTATAGATGTTCTGAAGGATCAGAAGTCATATGATGGCTTTAAAACAGTACCCAGAGTTTGCCTTATCCTTGTGATGAAGTTATCACTGTCTGCTTACAATCATACTTGGTACTGTGCCCAAGCAACTCTCTGTGTCCCTGAATGTAACAACGTAACAACAGAGCTGGGAATCACTAAGTGAGGTACCTAGGGAAATGTATGAGAACAGAACCCACTGAGCCCTTTTTCATAGCTCGATGCTCTGTGATAATCCTGATGATCTTCCAGACTACTTTGGGGGAATGGCGGTGGAAAGTTAGGGCAACTTCAGCTATTTATTAGGTACCTACTGTTTACACATTGGGCACTGGAGGGTGATACAAAAATTAAATTAGACATTTCCTACCCCCACAGAGCTCAAAATCCATTAGGCGAATCCAACACATATATAAATAACTACAATTGTAAAATGATATATGGAAAGGGCACAAGAGAAATCTAAACTAAATGATATATCAGGGTATATTGGGGAGGGAAGGATTTTCATTAATTGGGGGAATTAGGAACAAGGGCTTCATGAAGGAGATGGCAATGGAATTAGGTCTTATGGACTTCCAAGACATAGAAATGGGGTAGAGGTTGGGGAGAAGGGCATTCTAGGCAGAGGGAACAGCATGAGCAAAAATACGGAGGTAGGAAAATGGGTTGGTAGCTGGGTGGGGCAAAGGGATCAACAAATGGCTTTTTTAGGATTGGAGAAATCTGAACATTTGTTTAAGCACAAAGGAAGGAGCTAGTAGAGAAAGGAGCTTGAGGATGCATGGGAGAAAGTGGATAATTGATGTTGTAATGTCCTGGAGAATGTGAGAGGAAGAAATGTCAAGAAGTGGAGGAATAAGCAAAGAGTCCGGAATATATTGTCCTTTAAGACAGGAGGGAAGGAGTAGAGATTGGGTTTAGATACTGATGAGTTTTGAGGCATGATGGAGAGAAATTGAAGGGGCTTACATTAGATGACTTTACTCATAAAAAGTATGTGAGTCATATGCTATGAGTATAGGAGGTTGGGGATATGTAGAGTTAATAAAGTAATATAATAAAGTTTCTGGTTGGTGATTCTGTGTAGATTTAAGAACCATCTATTCAGAGATTGTAGCTGAAGGTGTTGGCCTGAATGAAATTAATAAGGTATATGATGTAGGCGGGGAGAGGCCTAAGGATAGAACTTTGGGGAATAGGAATATTGAGGAAGCAGTGTTATGGAGTGGTGGAATGATTTCTAGTCTTGGAATCAGAAAGACCTTGTTTCAAATACTGCCTCAGTAGTAACCTATTAGCTATGTATTCCTGAATAAGATCTTGAATGAGTTGTTTCATCTTGGGGAGCCTCAGTTTTCTCCTATTTAAAATGGGTGTGATAATAACACCAACCTCACAGAATTGTTGTAAGGATCAAATGAGATGACATTTATAAAGTGTTTTGCAGACGATAAATATATGTGAACTATTATTTTAAGAGGTCAGGAGGGGTTCACTAAGAGATTTGAGGATAAATGAGAAAGGCAGAAGGAGAAGCAGCAACATATGGTTCTCAGAAACCAAAGGAGGAAAGTACACCCAAAAGGTGTGGGTAATCAATAGTGTCAGATACTGCCAAAAGTTCAAGGAGGGTCAACTGAAAACAAAACAAAACAAAACATTGGTAATTAAGGAAACTATTGGTGACCTTTTGGAAAACAGTAGAAGTGGTCATGAAAGGATTGAGAAATTAGTGGATTGGGAAGGAGTGGAAGTGTCAGGTATTGATGACTTTTTCAAAAAGTAAGCTTCTAAGGCATTAGCAAAAGGCTATGGTTGGCAGCTGAGTGAAGCAAAGGGATCAACAAATGGCTTTTAGGGAAATCTGAGCATTTGTTTAAGCATAAAGGAAGGAGTAAATGGGGAAGGGAACTTGAAGATATAAGGGAGAAAGTGGATAATTGATGTTGTAATGTCCTAGAGAGTGCAGGAGGAAGAAATGTCAAGAAGTAGAGAAATAAGCAAAGAGTTGAGTCGGGAACATATTGTCCTTTAACACAGGAGGGAAGGGGTAGAGATTGGGTTAAGATATTGACGAATTTTGAGGTATGATGGAGAGGAATAGGAGCTCACACTGAATGACTTTTCTCATAAAAAGTATATGAATCATATGCTATGAGTATAGGAGGCTAGAGATACAAAGAGTTAATAAAGTAATTGCTGTCACTGATGATTTGGAGAATCAATGCGAGTGGAACACAAGCATTGTTGAGTAGCACAGAGGGTCCAGCTAAGGTTATATACTGTAAATTTGTTGCTGGCAAAATTACCATGATTTTGTAACTTTCTTTAATTGCTTTCATCATTACAGGAACATCATTGAAGAAATCAGATGGTGGGTATTAAGAATTAGCAGGGCAAGAATGATGGAAAGTCAGCATTTTAGAAATGACATCAAAATAAACATTGACATTACCAAAGATGATGATGATGGCAGGAAATAGTATGGGAAGCAAGACAAGGAATCAAATGCTAATGCCATTGATAAAGCTAGGAGAATAATCTGAAAGTGGATAAATAACAGTAATAGAAAGGGAATTAGAGTTTTATAAACAGATTGCATGGACTTCACAGTAGGAAATGTTATTGAGTCATGGTGACAGATGAATGGTCTGGAAGTGGGAGTGGAGAACAGAAATATATACCAACCTTTCTTCCTGGCCATATGAGATGGGTCAGAATTGGGAAAAGAAGAAGCCTCTGCTGGAGAATATTTGGAGACAAATGCTCCAGAAAAGCCAGCTTTCTGTTAAAGTGAAAGGGTTGCGGGTGCATTCAGGGAAAATTTTGATCCTATAAGGGAGTATGTTGAGACTAGAGCAGCAGTTCCAAAAGGCACATAGTGGAATAGACTGGGGAAGGGGAAAGAGAACAAGAGTTGGTCAGGGGAAAAGTAGATTTGCTCTGACAGGGGATGAAAGTTTGCCAAGTGATAGTACAGTTTTGTAGTTCACATCTAGGGTGGTAAAACTTGATGACAAAGATTGGGGGATCTCACAAGCATAGGAGGTAGAGTGGTATAGTGTGTTGGTAGTAGGGGTCGATAATTGTTAAGTAGGTTAAAAATGAGTCTCTCGAGTTTATAGTACTACCTAGATCCAAAGTTCTTTTTTTTGGGGGGGGAGGGGAGAGTTGGTGACCTGCATGGGATCTCATCCTTGGGTAGTTTGGGAACTTTTTAAACGATGTCTACAAGGATTCTAGAGGGGAACAGTGGGGAGAAATAATTAAACAATGGCCTGCATAGGAGTCATGATGTAGGGGAAAATAAATAGTAGTAATAGTAGACAGTAAGATCCTTGGGCTCAAGCTCCAAATCTGCTAACAAATGGCTTTGTGACCTTTGACATATCACTTAACCTCTCTAGATCTCAGTTTCCTCACCTGTCAAATTATAATTACAATATTTATATTACCTACATCACAGGGTTGTTGTGAGAAAATTGCTCTGAAACCTTAATTGACATACATTAGAATGATTATTACATATAATATGGATACTAATTTTGAGGGCCACGTGATTTGCAGGGAGAAGGGAGATGGGAGAGAGGAATTAATTTTCTTGTTGTTCAGTTGTTTTTCAGTTGTGTCCAACTCTGTGATCCCATTTTGGCTCTTTTAGCATGCTCTAATTACAAACCTAAATGTGTAGAAACTAAACTAACGTCTTTTTTAATTTTGAGAAAACAAAACAAAAACGAAAACATATTCTGAATGGAAAAGAAAATGTATCCATGGCAAAGAAATCTTCCAAGGCAGTAAAGGAATAAATAAGACAGACATGGACCACACATTTCCATTCCCCTAGTGATCAGTAAACCCTACAGGGTTTTATTTCAGGCCTGGTTCTGAGAAGCACCCAGACTTAGAAAATGCTTATTGGAATCATCTGGGTTTCTCCAGTGAGCACAACAGAATGCAACAATTCCATGAGAAGTACTTGTTTTTATAAGGTTTCTGGAATTCACAGTCCTGCCTGACCTTAATATGAGAACATTTTGGTGATATTTCAACATTTCTGGTTCTGGCCAGAAAAAAAAATAAAGTAGAAGAGGAATCACCATCTGACACTAGGCTGAATGTCTCTTTGAATTAAATGTTTGATTGTAAAGCCTTATGGAGGATGTTAACCCATTTTTCCAAACCCAATGTCTCATCCCTCCAGAAAACGACCTCTTTCTTGATGGCTGCTGCTAATTTATGGTGAAATGTGAGGGCCTTGGCCAATACCACACACACACATTCAGATAACTGATCAATTCAGTCAAGCTGCTAGGCAGCTGAGGACACCATTTAGAAGAAGGGAGGGAGAAATGAGTATTCTTTTAAAAGAAAACCCAGTAGCAAGCAATTCCTGAGCATGACTGAAAGCCCTTACAGGGTTACCCAACATACACTTGCTAAATGCCTGGTAACTTTTAAAGCAAAATGCTTGCTTTTATTGGGATTATTTGGAATATCTCAAGACTAGGGATTATCAAGCATCAGGAGTGATCAGAATAACAAGATTTTACAACAGAGAAACCAACATGCACACAACTTACGCAGTTCTTCTGGAAGATTGCTTGTTTTTAAAGTCCCTCTGATGGCAGGAGTACTGAGGGGTCTTGGGATCCCAGCTGGGGAAGGAATCTGGTTAATCTGGGGTCTGAAATTAACAGGATACTCATAGGATTCATCCTGAGCAGCAGCTTGGTGAGGTGGCTGGTTATATGTCTGACCCCTGGGAAGGAAACAGATAATGAAAAATGTATATTCTGCCAAAGAAAAACTATGGGGCACACAAAGTCTTTGAGAAATACAAAATGATCATGGTCTCCTGTACTTTTCTCAAACCTGGAGATAGAGGTTTGATATGACTTTAAATATTTATAGATACCCTGCTCTACTCAAGGCTCTGTGCTAAAGCTATTGAGGTTGGGAAACAGGAACTCCAGCTATTGGGGAGGATATTCCAGAGAATTTTAATTATTTTTTTGTCTTTTAACTTGTGTGATATTTAGTAGGTTTTCCCCTTTATCTGTATATACCTCTGCCATGTGTATGTGTGTGTCAACTCTTAGTATTAGGTCCGATACTTGGTACATAGTAAGTGCTTAATAAATTTTTTTCATACATTCATTCATTCATTCATTCAGTAACATTGATACTTTTCACTAATATCAGGGAAAGAGGGCCTATATGGAAAAAAAACAAACCACATCACCACCAACTGATACTTTTTATTTTGATGGCTATAGGGATGAAGTAATGGAAAATGTTCCTTGATCAAAAGAGGATCTAGTATCATTGTTTCCCCCCAACAAAATGCCTTTTATTTTTTTTTTTTGGCAGGGGCAGTTGGGGTTAAGTGATTTGTCCAAGGTCATACAGCTAGTTTTTGTGTTAAGTGTCTGAGGCTGGATTTGAACTCAGGTCCTCCTGACTCCAGGGCTGATGTTCTATTCACTGCACCACCTAGCCTCCCCTCCAACAAAACTCTTTACTGGAATAGTTTGTGGTAAAAGAATTGTTGCTTCGTAGGTGAAACAGAAGATAAGACATTCTCCAGCACTAAGGATAGTGCCTGGCACATAATAGGAGTTTCATAGATGCTAGCTGACTGATTGACAGACATTCTGATAATATTAATACACACACATATACATAAAACCCCTTTTTTTACATTTAGTAAGTTGGCTAGATGATGGGTCCAGAGTTTTTCATTTAATTAGAGAACAGTAGAATTTTTCTAATTATTTGGGTTTATTCAGCCCATAGTACTCACCACAATGAAACCAGCCCCACAAGCTTTTAGTAAGTAGAACACAGGATTCAAAATCTCCTCCAACTATTCAAAACCTAATTTATCTCATGAAGATGCTTGAAAATAATTTTATTTCTTTGGAATTTTAGCTATTCTTATGTCAATCTTGTTTACAGTGCTTTTAAATCCCTTATATAATCTCATTTAAAAGGGAAATATCAACTGTATTAAAGTAATTGGTAACAAGAATTTAAATGATGCTTATGATCCTTTTATGTTGTTTTTAAAAATCAAGCTTCTATGTCTTCTAACTCATTAATAAGAGGGAAAAATTAGGAATACAGGTATGTTTTCTATCTTATCATCATTCAAAAAGACTTTTTTTCACAATGAATGTTCTGGTGTTAATTGACAATTGGGAGGGGGGACTCATTTCAATAGTCTCAACTAATTCTATAAAAAGCAGAAATTTAATGTATTAATTTGTGTGAAGAAAGGATTTGCTTAAGTAAAGGTACATTTCATCATAACTCCTGTCCAAACTATTATAAATTAGTTTGGCTTAAATTAATGAGATTCAGATAAATATTCAAGACTGTCCAGGTGCTATCTAATTTTGGACATATAACTCTCTTTAGAGGCAGAAAACTTAAAAGGATTCAGAGGAGGCCAATGAGCAAGGATTTATAATGGCTGAAGAATTGGAATGATGAATAAAAGCTTAAGAAACTCAGATTATTGTGCTGAGAAAAAGCACAGGGAAAGGAAGGGAATAAGCATTTATAAAGCACCTACTATGTGTCTGGTACTATGTTAAGCAATTTTTCTAACAACCCTGGAAGTAGGTGCTATTGTTATCCCATTTTAAAATGTAGCAAACAGCATTTAAGTGAGCTGCCCCAGGTTCATACAGCTAGTAAGAATCTGAGCTCTAGTCTTCTTGACTTCAGGGCCAGTGCTATAATCCATTCTGCCATGAGCTGCCATCTTAAATCAGCCTTGGGGCAGGTGATGTAATATCAGTTTGTCAATAAACATTATTTAAGTTCTTACTATGTGCCAGGCATGTCGAGGAACATCAAGGAGGCCAGTGTCTTTGGTTCACAGAGGATGTGGAAATAAGTAAAATGAGAGAAGACTGGAAAGACTAAGATAAGAAGGTTATGAAGGACTTTGAATACGAAATGGGGGATATTACATTTGATCTCAGAGGTTATGGGGAAAAGACAAAATGAGGGAGGGGCAGATGACTGTTGGACCCGTACCTTTAGGAAGATTACTTTGGTAAATGGAGGATGGACTGGAATGGGGAGAGACTTATAGTAGAGTCCAACTACCAGCAGGTTACTGCAGTGGTCTAGTCATGGGGGAATGAGAAACTGTACCAGGGGGGTATCAGTGTCAGAGAAGGGGAGGGAGTATAGGAGAGATGCTATGAATTGACAGGTCTTGGCAACAGATTGGGCATTAAGGAGTTGAGGTTGCAAGCCTGGGTGATTGGGAGGATAGTGGTACCTTCAACAGTAATGGGGAAGTCAGGAAGGTGGGAGGGCTAGTAAGGAAAGATAAGGAGTTCACTTTTGGACTTGTTAAGTTTAAGATATTTATGGGATGGGACATCCAGTTTGAGAATTCCAGTAGGCAACTGGAGATGCATATATATTATTGAGGATTTAGATGTTATCAAAGCATACAAAATAATGATTACAGTAGGAAATGAAAGGATTCTTCTTCACTGAGAACTTATATGTGTATATGTATACATGTGTGTCTATGTACGTATATACCTGTGAGCATACCTAAATGGGTGGGGATATGGGTGTGAGTATGGGAATAGGAACAGGCTTAAGTGTCAGCAAACAAGAGGCAGACAAGGAACGTTTTACTGGTTGAGGATTGCTATATCTTGGAGGTTATAAACAGTGACCATCTTTCATGGAGTAGTTTCAAAAACAGCACACACTGCCAGTACTAACTTCAGAGAGAGATCATTCTGACCCAAAGCAGAGAGATGAACAAGATAGCTTTTCAAGATCATTTCCACCAAAATGACCCTAGACTTGAGTTAGGAAGACCTGGGTTCAGATCCTGCCTCAGACACTTCCTAGCTTTATGCTCCTCCTCAGTTTTCTTATTTGCAAACTGGGGGTAATAATATCTGTGGTAGTTATTTTATGGGGTTGTTGTGAGGACCAAATGTGATCATGTATTTAAAGTACTTCTCAAACCTCTAGGTGTTACATAAATTTTAGTATTATCATGTTATTTTAGTTTTTAGTATAAAGAAATAACCTATAAAGGCAATTCCCTTTCTCAGAGGATCTGGGAAATCTATATTGTAGAGGTTTGGGTAGACCTTACTTTCTTATTACTTGGTTGTATGACTGAACCTTGATGCCTGACAAATCTAGATCAAGAAGGTAGAGACAGAGGGAAGAAGATTCAACTGGAATATATCCCTAGGAGGGAAGAAAGAAATATGCATTTTATAGTACCTACTAAGTGTCAGGCACCATGCTATGTAAGCACTTTACAAATATTATGTCATTTGAACTTGAAGAACTCTTTAAGGTAGATGATATTGTCCCCATTTTATAGTTGAGGAAATTGAGGCAAATATAAGTTAAGTGACTTGCCCAGGGTAGCACAACTAGTAAGTGTCTGAGGTCAGATCTGAACTCAGATCTTCCTAATTCCAGGCCCAGGTACTCTATTCACTGCATCACCTAGCTGTCTGAAGTCTTGATTCCATTTCAAAAATAACTGAATGCTGGCTCTGTACCACTTACTGGTGTTGTGGGGGCACTGGGGAAGAATAGTCTCTTTGTGCATGTCTTTCTTCTTGGCCAGGGTAATTCAGGATGACTTTTTGAACAGGAGGATGGAGTTCTCTTCCACAGGGTCCGGGAAGGCCTGGCACCAGCTGAGCTGGATGTACTACTTGCTGGTAGGCTGCCCTAGGGTACTCTTGGCCATCTGAGAAATTAAGACAAAACAAAGAGACACTGAAAAACATTCTCCTTTCCTGCCTATGAAAGAGAAAATAATCACAGTACCAATGGCTGTCCTTGGATCATAGAATGATAAATTTAGAGCTGACAAGGGCATCAGAGGTCTTAGAGTCCAATCTCCTCATTTCATAGATGGGAAAACTGGAGCCCAGAGACCCTGTAACTTGGCTAAGGCCACACTGGTAGTAAGGAGCAGAGTAGCAACTTCCCCAGTGCCTCCACAACGTCCAGATCCTGGAAACCCCCAAACTAGAACTCTTAGCTACATACCACATATCTGCCCAAGCAAATGAACCCTCTCATTTCCTAAGAAATTTGTTTCATTCCTTCTCAACTGTGCTCAGACCCTAACAAAAATATGTAATTTAAACAAAGAATGATTAAATTTTGAGACTCTTTGATAGCCTAAAATCTCATGCTTCTGCTATCAACTGTAAAGAATAACCCAACTCCCCTTTCCTCCTAGGTAGTGTTTGGAGAAATAAGCGACTAATGCATTGATTAGCACAGAAGGGCCACTTGGAATCCTTCAGGCACAATCTCTGCCCTCAAGCAGCTTAGAATCTCATGAAGAAAAAAGGTATGCAATTCAACTCAAATCAATTCCACAAGCATTTAAATGTCTCTTATGTTCCATGCATTTGACTATACCTTGGGGATTAAAAAACCCAACACACCCTGCCACCCCCCCACTCCCCCACCAACGAAATAAAACAAACAAAAAAAAAACAAACAAACCCAGTTGCTGCCTTTAATAGCTTACATTCTCCTGGAGAATATATTTAGCTACAACATGAGAGATTACTAGGTGAATGCCACAAAAGAAACTCAAAGAAGGTCTAATGGGAATTCAGAAGCAGGCCAGATTACTTCTGTCTAGGAAAGTGACAGATGAACTAAGCTTTGAAGGTTGGGAGGAGTTTCATCAAGCAGAGGGGCAGGGACACAGGAGCAATTAAGTGTCAGTGCATGTGGGGGAAAAACAAACAGTTTGGTGGGAGTAGAGAAGGCAGCCACTTCTGTCCTGCGGGCTCCCAAGACAGGAGCACACCAAACATTATCACTTTGGTCTTGGTGCCTAAGCACCAAGGAAGGTATGTGGCATGAACAATGTTTTTTGTTGTTGTTGTTGTTGTTTGTTTTGGTATTATCAATACTTCATTCCTACTTAGTAAGAAACAAGAACCTTGCTGACTTCTGGCTACTTGTTCATTCTGATGACCCAACTCTGTCAGCTAAAGCTGTGGAATGTCTAATGCCTTCTACCAGAGCATATGTTTGGAAATTTCTAAACTTGCTGCACCAAAATCTAAATACGGAAACAAGCTAACAGTGGAACAAGATCTAAAGTTGAAAATTTCATCACTTCACCCAGATTTCCAGGCTCTGAAAACTTTAAAAACAGTGTCAGCCATTCTATTAATAACTCATTGTAATAAAACAAGCAAACATACCTTCTGCAGACTGAATACTGTCTCAGACAGTATTTTCAGACTAATTTTCAGGCTAATTTTCCAATGTATATGATTAATAAAATAGAAGTTGATTTAAATGAATAAAATAGAAGTTGATTTAAATGAATCAATGAATTTATAGTGGTTTTATCACTATGTACTTTTTCTCAACCAATAAATACTAATAGTACAACTACAATCACATAGAATTAAAAAAATATTTTCCCTCAATTACATGTAAAAACATTTTAATGTTGATTGTTAAGTTTTGAGTTCCAAATTCTATCCCTTCTTCCCCTCTCCCTTCCTTGAGACAATAAACAATATGTGATATAGGTTATACATATATAATCTTGTAAAGCATTTCCACATTAGTCGTTTTGAATCACAAAGAATTTTGACAATTTTTTTTAGGTTAAAAAAAAAAGGTGCCTTATGATTATCAGTCTACACTTAGAAAGGAACCCAGAGACCATCTCATCCAATCATCTCATTTTAGAGATGTAGAAAGTGGAGCCCAAGGAAATTAAGTGATTTCGCCAAGGTCACACAGGTAGTGCATTTCAGAGGCAGGACCTGAACCCAGATCTTTTAACTCTAGAGCCATTATGATCTTACCTGTGATATATAGTAAGGGGAAACGAATAAGGGACATCTAAGGTAGCTATAGTGTGTTTTATGCTATAATTTTACTTGAAGTTATAGTACTTAAGTTTTTAAGGTTTACAAAACTTTCATCACAAGAATCCTGGGACGTTTGTTGTTATTTAGTCAATTCAATCACCTTATTTGGGGATTTCTTGGTAAAGATACTGGAGTGGTTTGCCATTTCCTTCTCCAGCCCATTTTACAGATGAGGAAACTGAGGCAAACAGGATAAAGTGACTTGCCTAGGGTCATACAGATAGTAAGTTTCTGAGACCAGATTTTAACTCAAGAAGATGAGTCTTCCTGACTCTAGGCCTGGCTCTCTATCTATCTACTGTTCTACCTAGCTGCCTGGGACAGTGTGGAAATTATTGACCCCCCCCCTTTTTTTTTAGAGATAAGGAAAATGAGACTCAGAGAAGCTGAGTTGTTGAAGGTCATGTAGCTAGAAGGTGTCAGAGTTGGGATTCAATTCCAGGACTTCTGGTGCCAAGTGTACTCTTCCCTTATCCCAGATGGCCTTTGCATATCTTGAGTGTCCTGCAGAATTTAACGATTTTTGTACAAGTAGAAATTTCAATAAAAGTAATTGTGTTCATCACTTGAATCAGGGAGCAGAACTTGTTATTTTCCTTCTTTATGAAACAGAAAACCAAACTCTATAATGTTGAATTCTGCAATAACAACTGACATTTCTGCAGTCTCATAATGTTTACAAAGGGCTTTTATTGCATCTGATTCTCACAACAACTTCCTTGTGATGTATTACTACAGTTATTATCCCATATTACAGATGAGAAAGCTAGGGATACAGGAAGCTAAATTATTTGGCCAGGGTCACATAGCCAGTAGTTGACTGAAATGGCATTTGAATCCTGCTTTCCAGGACCTGAGGGCAACTAGATGGCACAGTGTCCAACCTGAAATCAGGAAAGCTATCTTCCTGAGTTCAAATCTGGCGTCAGATATTTGCTAGCTGTGAGATCTTGGACAAGTCACTTCACCCTGTTTGCCTCAGTTTCCTCATCTATAAAAAAACAAAACAAAACAAAACTACTCTAGTATCTTTGCCAAGAAAACCCCAGATGGGATCATGGAGAGTCAAACATGACTGAAAACAACTGAATGATAACATTCTCTGACCCTAGGCCCAGCACTTTATACCCAACATCATATTGCAAATCAATTAAATTTTAAATTCGCCACAGAAACAATAATGATTGAATTTTAGGAACTAATGAACACGAAAAGGGAATGAAGGAAAAAACAGCCCTTGCCCCCTTCTCCTGAGATTGAGGAAACACAGTTCTGGCTAAAAGATAGCTTAGTTTTTATCCTTCCACATGCTTCAGTATACCCCAAAAGCAGTCTGTAGCATTGGTTGCTCCTTTTCTCTTCTATCTTTCCTAGACTTAGCCTTGAAAGAAAATGTGTTTGAATCCTGGCTTTCTTCTGCACCACCTGATTAATCTGAAACAAGTTACTTCCCCTGCTTTGGGTTTCCCTTTCTCCTCATCTCCAAAATGAAGTAAATAAGCTCTAAGTTCTCTTCCAGGTTTGAATCCCATGACCTTAATTGTATATACATCTTAAAGAATTTGAAGGCTGCTTTCTTGTCTGAAGGCATGTCCCATTGTCTAATCCTCACCTCTGATAGTCAGGGATACTAGTCTGACTATATATCAAGGATATTCACACTGCCAACCCAAAGATGGCATTTCAGTTGTATCTGACTCTTCAGGACCTTGTTTTGAAGATGAGGAAACTGGGGCAAACAGGGTTAAGTGACTTGAACAGAATCACATGTCTAGCAAATGTCTGAAGCCAGATTTGAATTCATGAAGGTTAAGTCTCCCTGATTCCAAGCCCAGTGCTTTATCCACTGTACCACCTAGCTGCCTTCACCCAAAGATATAGTACCTAGAGCTCTGCTTTAGCTTCCTGGTGACTCTTAATATTCTATCACACACCAAGGACATCAATGTAAAAGTGTGTGTGCAGACAAAAGATGGCATATTGCATTTATGGAAGACATTGTATGTTATTGTAGGTTCAGGCCCCAGCTGGACCACTTCCTAGTTATATGATCTTGGCAATCCATTTCTTTTAGGCTCAGTTTATTCACCTGGAAAATGAGGAAGTTTTTAGGATCTTTAGTATCTCTTTCAACTATATGGAACAATTCTATATGTTTGAGATTTTATTTAGTTTTGAAATGGGTTGGACTACTCAGGGAGGTTCCTTTAAATTTATTGAGTGAGAACACTCAATTCTGTGACTTGGTAAATGTAGGAATTGTTAGTGTCCTCCATCTGCACCCCCCATGAATGAATTATTATGCAAAAAGGAAGGCCAGGAACAAGGGAGAACACTAGTCAAAATGAAAGGTTTAACCTCCAGCTTTAGTGCTTCAGATATTGCCACAACATTGACAAATTCAAGAGTGACCTAACCAATAAACAATTGCTTCCCTGACCTGGGAGTTAGGAAACTGGGTTCTGTTTTTAACTGCTAATAACTAGCTGTGTAACCTTGGGCAATTAACCTCTCTGGGCCTCAGTTTCCTCATCTTTCAAATGAGGAGATTTGGACTAGATAACTGATAAAATCCCAAATGGGGTGGCCATGTGGTACAGTGGATAGAGTGCTGGGCCTGGAGTCAGGAAAACTGCTCTTCCAGAGTTCAAATTTGGCTTCAGATACTTATTAGCTGTGTAATCCTGGGCAAGTCACTTTGCCTCAGTTTTCTCATTTATAAAATGAGCTGGAGAAGAAAATGGTAAGCCACTTCAGTACTTTTGCCAAGAAAACCCCAAAATAGGATCATGGAGGAGTAAACAACTATAATTCTATCTGATATCATTTGAAGGACACTAGTAAGCTTCTTTCTGGGCCTCCTTCCTACACTGCTCTCTACTGTTTTCTCTACTAATTTGTCACCATGCCTGGAATTTCACTATTAGACGTTTATTCCCATGGGTCTTAAAGGCTTTCTTGTCTTTAAGAGAATCCTGGGAAAATGTAAACACCTTAAATTGTAATATGTTATGAACTAACATTTCAGTGAGGATTAACTTATCGAATCCTACGGACCATTACAGCAAGTTAAGAGCAACCACCCTTTGGGAACTGGCCACAGGATAGGTGCTTAGTGAGAGTGAAGAAAAGAAAGAGCAGAATAAGACTTACCAAGGATGTGCTTAGGAGGAGAGGGAAGGGAAGGTATATCAATTAAAAAGGAAAGGAGAGGGAGCAGAGAAAGAGAGAAGGGGGGAGAGGAGAGAAGAGAGAGAAAAGGAGAGAGACACATAGAAATAAAAGTAGAGACAGAGAGAAGAGGAGATAGAAGAGGGGAGAAAGATGGGGGTGGGGGGAGCAGAGAAGAGAGAGAGACAGAGGCAGAAGCAGCCAGAGCTGTGACTAGCTAGATTTGGTCCAGGTTGTGAAGAACTTTCGGTGCCAAAAAGAGGAATTTGTATTTTACTCTAGAATCAACATGTCATTGGCATTTATTGAGTAGGATGCTTTGATCTGATCTGCCCTTCAGTAAAATCCCTTTGGCTGTGTGCAGAATGGACTGGGGATTCAGGACACTTAAAGCAGGAAAACCAGTTAGGTCACTGAAGTAATCCAGGTGCAAAGTGATGGGGGCTCAGATGAGGGTGGTGGTCATTTTAGAGAGATGGGAATAGATGTGAAAGATACGGAGGTAAAATCAACAAGAATTGACAGATGATATGTAGGTTAGAAGGAAGAATGAGAAGCTGAGGATGACTAAGGTTGTAACCCGGATGCTTAGAAGAACATAATGCTAGAAGAGTGGTGCTTTTGAAAGAAATAAGGAAGTTAGGGAGAAAAGTAGATTTAGGGGAAGGGTTCTTAACCTGGGGCCTTGTCAACTTGGATGGGGAAAAAAAATTACACTTTTATTTCAATGTAATTGCTTTCCTTTGTAACCCTATATGTTTCATTTTATGCATTAAAAGACATTTTTATTGAAAAGGGATCCATAGGCTCCACCAAACTGCCAAAGGAGTCCATCACACACAAACACACAAACACACACACACACACACACACACACACACACACCACACACAATTAAGAGAAAGGAAGAGTTCTGTTTTGGACATGTTGAATTTTAACCATGGGCCATCCAGTTCTACATGTAAGTAATTGGTGATGTACATGTGATTGGAGTTCAGGAGAGAGACTAGGACTGGAGAGACAGATTTGGGATTAATCTGTATAAAGATAGTAATTAAACCTATGGGAGTTGATGAGGCCACTGAGAGAAAGAGTGTTGAAAGCTTAGAGAAGAGGTCAGAGACTTAGGGGACATACATAGTTAGAGGTACTGACATTTTTTAATTGCTTAAAGCTATAGAGAAGACAAGGCCAAGATATCTATAGTTGCTAGGCCAGCACTAGATAGGGTAACTGCTAGGTAACATAGTGGATAAAGTGTTGGGCTTGAGTCAGGAAGACCTGATTTCAAATTCTGCCTCAGACACTTACTATCTCTGTAACCTGGGAAGTCACAAGCTCTCTGCCAGTCAATTTCCTCATCTATAAAATGAAGGCGTTGGACTTAATGGCCTCTAATGTCCCTTCCAACATAAGTCTATGATCCTAGATGCATCAATCCTGTTTGGGCAGCAGACTAATAGTCTTGTGCTTTCATCAGTTCACATTTTTATAGCATTTTAAGGCTTACAAAACACTTTCGAGAGTCAGATAGTCCAAATACTATTATTCCCATTTTATAGGTGAAAAAACCTGAAGCTCAGAGAAATTATGTGACTTGAACACTATCCAATTACTTGTAAGTAGTGGAGCTAGGTGAACTCAGGCCTCCTGTGCTGTTAAGTCTAGCAATCTTTCCACTATACCACACTAGTTTAAAATGTGTAAACCAAAAGTTAAACATAGGGTTTTACATTATGAGTCAATGTTTACCTTCTTTATTAAATATAGTGCAAAAGAAAGAAAAATGGAAAATTATTTTCAAGTTTTCCTTCCCAAATATAAAACACTTAGTTTAGATAGGAAAGAAAAAAAATGGTCCATATAAACTATTGCAGGAACTCCCACAGCTATGAGCAGCTGTGCATAGCTCTAGATAACTTTTTTCCATCTTGTTCCTTCTATCCTGTTTACTTTCTCTGATGATGTTTATGTTCCATCATGTAATGACTTTATTTAGGAGGGGTGATTTGTAGGCATGACAAGGGTGTGCTGGAACCAGCTCTAACCTCCAACCAGAGCCCAATGCTAAATGTTCAGTGAAAGCATTTGCATCTCAGAAATCCACCATCCCCACAAATCACAGCTTGATTTGTTTTATCAAGTGTCTAAATTTAATAAAGTGTTAATAATGCAGATTAAAATTAAAAGTGTGAGTGTACACATCTTATTAAGTATGTACCAACACTACTGACATAGCTTAAGTTCAGCAGGAGTTCATTAGAAAACTCAGGGAATGAAGTTATCACCAAAATTGAGGCCTGGTGACTAGAGGCTGCTGCTGCTGTTGCTGGTAGGTAGTTATATAGAACTTTATGATTTGCATCCAATATCTCATTTGAGCCTCAGAATACCTCTGTATGTGATAATCATTTTGTTTTATTCATTCTCCTTTGCAAAGTCATTCTAGAGCCCCATAATAAAGGTTCCATAGTGCACATAGGAGCACTGCTTGAATGCTGGACCTGAAGTTAGGAAAACCTGAGTTCAAATTTATCCTCAGAAATTTCCTAGCTGTGTGACCCTGGACAAGTTGCTTAACTGCTGTCTGCCTCAGATTCCTCATCTGTAAAATGGGGAATAGCAACAGTACCTATTTCACAGAGTTGTTGTGGGAATAAATAGATAATATTTGTGAAATGCTGTACAGACCTTAAAATGCTATCTAAGTGCTAGCTGTTATTATCTAGATCTTGTTTCCTGTTTGTTTTCTGAGAAATTCTTTGGTCCTGTATCAGAGGAGGCATTAAATGCTATCCTTCAAGTCAGCCTTTGGACCATCATCACAGTTTTGCTTGTGGTTGAGTGGGCCTTCTTTTGTTTCCCTTCCAGTTTTACCCTGTCTGAAACCATTTTTGACAAAGGTTCCAAAAAAAATTAACTGTTTTGTGATATTCATTATAAAATGATAAAATATTCCATACATATGCAAGGTGATCATCATTTATCTATATTTTCACTGGGGAGTGAGGTAAGAACTGCTTTTCTAGAACAGAAGGACATCCGTATCCATGGTTTCTAGCAGTATGAGTACCCTTCAAGCAAATAGTTTCTTTTTTGAAGTGGCTTTGTTGGCAATCTATAAGTAATTCAGCATTTACAGAGATTTTAGTATCCAAGTGTGAGGGTGAGAGTGTGAGGAAAGCCCATGAGGCAGAGCCCTCTGAAATATACTGAGACTGCGCTAGGAGCATGCCCAGCCTCCTCTACTGTGGAGAGCAGACAGACTGGCCTCCCTGAGATTACACAGCCTTTGAAAGCAGGACTAGCCCTAGGCAGGGCTTCAGCAAAAAGTCTGTTTTTTATTCCACCTATCCTTCCTAGGCCTTCCTCCCTGCTACCCATCACCATCTTTACCTTGCAGGTGATGTGCTCGGTGGTATCTCAGGTGTGGTACAGGGAAGAAAGTGAACTGGCTAACTCATTTATGCTATAGTGACTTACTATGTTACTGCTCACAAGCATGGGTCTTTTGTATTTCAAAGATGAATGACTGCAAGGACAATGCTTAACTGGCAATAAAATACTAAAGGAGCAATCTTAGCCATAGAGGTGATAGGTCTAGATACTTCATTTGTGGTAAAGTTGTCTCAAACCCTCTCAAATGATACTACCTTGGTTCAGCTAAACTCATTAAACATTTACTAAACCTGACTATGGAAGATGTACTAGACCTTAAGGTAGATACAAAGTTTAGAAAAGACACAATTCCTGCCCTCTGGGAGCTTCCAGGTTAGCAGGATAAGATATCCACATAGACAGTCATCCTCTACAAGTTAAGTGGGTAAAGGCAAAGGAACAAAGCAAAAGTCTATGAGAGGCATATGTAATGGGGGTAAGGCAATCAGACAATGAATAAATAAGCATTTTGTTAAGTGTCTACTATGTGTTAGGAAGATCAGTAAAAGTTTAGATCTAGAGCTCAAAGGATTCTTAGAAGCCATCTTATCTAAACCCTTACTTTACTGATGAGAGAACTGGAACCCAGTGAAACTAAGGTGATGTGTTCAAGGTCATTCTGGCTGTAAGTATGAGAGATGAGATTGGAACCCATGTCCTCTGACTTCAGAGCCAGGCCTCTTTCCACTCACTGGGGCAAGCTGCTTCAAAAAGTCTGTCTGAACTGGGCTTGAAAGGATGACAAGAAATTCAAGCAGTAAACACAGGAGAAAAAACATTCTAGTCACAGGAAATGTGGCATCAATCATTGTTAGTTTTATAATTTCAGCTCACCTGAAAATGGAAAGCAGGGCACCTCTTGCTCCTTGATGTACATTACGTAAACCCTGTATTGCCTTTCAAATCCCAGTGGCCTCAGCAAAAACCTTTTAAAAACCAAGAGCTACGTTGGGCCCTTCTCTCTGAAAATGTCACCCCCTTCCACCAACAGAAGACAGTGCTAGGAATTCAATAAAGCATTCCAGAAAAGAAAGAAATAGCAGCAGTTGCCTGGAAGCTTCCCATGAAGAATGGCAGTGGTGAGAATTTGAGGAGATAGGAGACTAGACAGGCTAGTTAGGATCTCATCAGGAAGGTATAGTAATGTACAGTTCTGAGAATGGGGGTGAAAATTACAGCCCGAAAGCAGGATCAAACTTCCCCAATGATCCAGGCACAAAAGGAAGGCAACTTATAAAATATGAAATGCCATGCAGGGCAGGGCTTGTTGGAAAAACAACTTATCTCTCACTTGAAATTGCTTTCCATTTGTCTTAGGAATAATTCAAAGAAATCATAGGTGCCCCCAAACAGGCTTATTTAACCAGGAATGCCCTGTTCTGCTAACCTGCCAGCATTATTCTATGCTAGGGAAGCAGTACAGAAGTGTGGAAGTCAGATATAAATGCAGAAAGACAGGAGCCCGGAATCCTAATAAATAGGTTGGAGGAAGGTTCTGGAAGTTCACAATGTAACCTTCTGGCTTTAGGCTCGGTTCAATAAAGTTAAATTCCCATAGGAATATAAGCTCCATGAGGGCAGGCACTGTTTTGGTTTTGTCTTTGTATCCCCAGGGCCTAGCACAGTGCTCAGCACAGAATAGATAGTAAAGCTTGTTGAGTTGAATCTCTAGGGAAGGGGAGCATCCCTCCTCCTCTCAGACACACTTGAAACCATTTAATTGTGGGTCTCTGGCCTGGGCCTGAGTTGACCTGGTTGAAATGTTCACCTTCCTTCCTGCCTCTTAGAATGCCTGTCATCCTTTAATATTCAGCTTAAGCCATCTCCTTTATTAGGCCTTTCCTAGTCCCCTTAGCCTCTAGAGCCATCCCCTCTAAGGTTACTTTCCATTTGCTCTGTATGTATCTGGTAAGTGTCTTTATATGCATGTTATTTCCCCCATTAAATGTAAGCACTTTGAGGAAGGGGCTATTTTTGCCTTTCTTTGTAGCTCAATGCCTGGCACAGAATAATGCTTGTTGATTGCTTGGTTGATGGTTAAATGAGGGAAAACTCACCTCAATCTACTATATCTAGTTGGTTCCAGACCATGTTTTACATCCCACCTACTAGAATGTCTATCCATCTTGGGCATTTTGTCATCTGCCCTGCTTCCATTTTTGTCCCTCCTCCCATCCTTCCAGCCTTGGCTCTTGCTCTGATCAATACTGAACAATATTGTTTTTCTGAAATGCTGAACTTGCTCTGAAATTTTGAACAATATTTAATTCGAATGCCATTTCTACTTGAAAGGCAATCTATTGCCCTATGGCTCCATTCACCATTTATGTGACTTCTGAGACCAAAATATCCTTCCCCTGTTTACTATTTCCTTATAAGTATTTTCTCCCTCATTAGAGTGTAATGTGCAGAGGCGGCTGGGGGCGCAGTGAATAAAGCACCGGCCCTGGAGTGAGGAGGACCAGAGTTCAAATCTGACCTCAGACACTTAACACAAAACTAGCCATGTGACCTTGGGCAAGTCACTTAAACCCAATTGTCCTACCTTCCCCACTCCAGAAAGCCAAAAAAAAAAGGAATGTAACGTGCAATCATTTCTGTATTTGTATCCTCAGCACCTAGCAAAATGACTAACATAGTAGGAGCTTAATAAATACTTACTGAGTGACTGATCCAAGGAAGTTACAAGTGGGACTGGCCTTGGAAAAGTTTAAAACAACCACAGCAACATGACCAAAACTACGAGCCTATGGATAATATATAAGGACAATCAGATGCTTTCCCTGCATTTTGCATTGTCCAGATTAATCAGCATGAAGGAAAGTGATAATGGGATGCCATCATTCAGTAGCACAATACAGTGTGGGGTGTTTGATATAATCAAAGTGGGACTTACACAGAACATGGTGATCTGGCTCTCCTGGGCCATAGTACTGATAGTTCCACTGAGGATGTAGAGAAAGATCAGGAGGCAGCATCTGTTCACATCCTGGGTACTTCTGAGGTCCAATCTGGACAAATTCTCTGGACCTAAGAGGCCTGGGGAAGTCTTGGGGGAAGCACACTGATGTCAGGGGCAGGGGCCTTTCTAGCTGCCTGATACCCAGGACATCCTGAGGCTGGGAGTCGTACCCAGTGTCTACTGTGGGCAAATCCAGTGGCCCTCGGTTCCCAGGGGGCTGGTGTCGAGGCACATTTTCTTGGCTCCTGCCAGGGGAGTCTGCTGATGCATTAGGCAAACTTTGGTCCGATTTGCCTGAGTCATGGCCAGTGTCAGGAGAAACTGCTGAAAGCTGAGATCCCAGCGGCTGATTGCGTTTTTCCATAAGTGAAAACGAATGCTCAGGAGGGAGTGCTCCAACAACTGACTCATTGGCAGCTGAGGAACTAGAAGGGAAATCTTTCCCAGGATCTG
This sequence comes from Gymnobelideus leadbeateri, assembly GCA_011680675.1. NCBI lineage: Eukaryota > Metazoa > Chordata > Mammalia > Diprotodontia > Petauridae > Gymnobelideus > Gymnobelideus leadbeateri. The sequence continues at coordinate 57,870 of WOXC01007010.1, read as the reverse complement.
GGTGTCTCCTCCAGAAGCTGTATTCACACTCCTCCAGTATCTTATTACGTAGACATCTGTCCTGATGTTCTACAAGACGGTTGTGGTTTGTGAGCTGTTGGGCTTTACTGGAGGAGGAAGGGTCTGCTGGAGGAGGGCAGGCAGCTTCAGGTGGGTATGAACCACTATGTACCATACTGCCATCATTTGGGCCAGGTGGTTCAAATTCCCTTTCCACTGAATATTCTGAGAATGGTTTCATCAGTTGAATTGGGTACGGTTCAGATTCATCCACCTCAACAGGAATGCTACGGCTCATTCTAGTTTCTGAAATGAAAAACAGAAGAAAATGTTTTCAGAATATAGAGTGTTTCTTGGATATCACCATTTGATATAGTTTCAAGATTCATATTCAATGATCTGCTTAAACTTCAGTATTATATTTAAATACTAGTACCCCCTAAAGAAATCATGTGTTCTCTATACTTTGTATCAGTCAACTAACAAGAATTTAGGGTCTACTATATACCACTGGGATACAAAGATATAAATGAAATAGTCCCTCCCTCAAATAACTTACATAGGATTGTACAAAATATGGCCAATTGATGAATTAGGAAAGGCCTCAAGGAGGAGGTCATATACTTTTGTTGACTGGCTTCATGAATCACTTTGGCCAAAAAAAAAAGGGGGGGAGGACGTTATCTGATAGCTGATCGTCTAGTGATAAGCTTCTGAATACTTAATAATTCAGTTCAGTCATGTCCAAGTCTTTATGGCTCTAGGATTTTCTTGGCAAAGAGACTGGCGTGGTTTGTTGTTCAATCATTTGCATCTGATTCTTCCTGACCCCATTTGGGGTTTTCTTGGCAAAGATACTAGAGTGGTTTGCCATTTCCTTCTCCAGCTCATTTTTATAGATGAGGAAACTGAGGCAAACAGGGTGAAATGACTTGCCCAGAGTTGCACAGCTAGTAAGAGTCTGAGGTTGGATTTGAACTTAGAAAGATAAGTCTTTCTGACTCCAGGCCCAACAGTCTATCAATTGCACCACCTTTACTGCCCCCTAATAATAGTAATAATAATAACAATAGCTAACATTTATATTGCACTTCTTATATGCCAGGCACTGTGTTAAGTTCTTTATAATTATTATTCTCATTTGATCCTCAACAAAAAATCTGGGAGGTGGGTGCTACTGTTATCCTCATTTTACAGATGGGTAAACTGAGGCAAACAGTGGTTAAGTGACTTTTGTCTGCCTCAATATGCTCATCTGTGAAATGTGCTGGAGAAGGAAATGGCAAATCACTTAGTATCTCTGCCAAGGAAACTCCAAATAGGGTTATGGAGTCAGATCCAACTGAACAACAACAAAAACTGACAAGGTGACATTATTATTATTGTTTTTATTAGATAAATTAGATAATAACTATTTTATTTATTAGATAATAACTATTAGGCAGCTAGGTGGCACAGGGGTTAGAAGTCCTGGAATCAGGAAGACTCATCTTTTCATGAATTCAAATATGGCCTCAGACATTAACCTGGGCAAGTCACTTAACGCTGTTTGCCTCAGTTTCCTTATCTGTAAAATGAACTGGCAAAGGAAATGGCAAACTACTCCAATATCTTTGCCGAGAAAATCCCAAATGGGGTCGGGCAGAGTTGGACACAACTGACTGAAAAACAAATACCAACTATTCATAATCTTCAGGCTTCATGGAATGAAAATCTTTGAAAATATAGAGACCTAGCAGAAGAAATCTTGACTTGCAGATGAAAACTTCCATGAACTCTGTTCCTTTCACAAAGCAAGCACTTAATAAATGCTTTGTTCACTTATTCATTCAAGAAATTAAACCATGTGATACATATCACCCGTCACCTTGTCTGCTTCTAAAATTGTCCTGAAGATACTTTCAGTGAGCCTACAAAAATGAACTTACATTCTGACATTTTTATTCAATTATTTAAAAAAGGAAAACAGTTCTTTTAAACACCTGTGCCACTAGTCCACAGAACATTTAATACAAAAGAATGAGATGAACAGCAATAATAATTATGGGAGCAATTTGTATAGTGCTTTAAGATTTATAACACACATGATATAAATTATTTCATTTGATCCTCACAACAACTCCATGAGATACATGCTATTAATATTCCTGTTTTACTAAGTGGTCTCAGGGAAGTTAAACACAGGTTCACAAAGTTAGTGATTGCTGACATAGGATCACTTCTGTACCCCAAAAAGGGATCAGAGTAGACATATAATTTTTAAAAACATTTTATTTATTTATTTTTAGTTTTCAGCATTCATTTCCACAAGATTTTGAGTTACAAATTTTTTCCTTGTCTTTCCCCTACCACACACCCCAAAATAGTGAGCCTACTGAATACCCCTTCCCCCAATCTGCTCTCTCTTATATCCTTCCCCATCCCCCCCTCTAACTTTCTAGTAGGGCAAGATGAACTTCTGTACCCCAGTGCCTGTATATCTTATTTTCCAGTTGCATGTAAAAAATAATTTTTTTAACATTTGTTTTTAAAACTATGATTTCCAGATTCTTTCCCTTCTTCCCTCCTCACCCACCCCCACTGGGAAGACAAGCAATTCAATATAGAAAGAATGTGTAGTTATGCAAAACATTTCTACAGTAGATATATTGTGAAAGACTAACTAGATTTCCCTCCATTCTATTCCGCCCCCCAGTTATTCTATTTTCTACTTTGACCCTGTCCCTTTTCAAAAATGTGTGCTTCTGAATACCCTCTCCCCCAATCTGTCCTCCCTTCTATCATCCCCCTTCTTATCCCCTTCCCTCCTACTTTCCTGTAGGGTAAGATACCCAATTGAGTGTGTATGTTATTCCCTCCTTAAGCCAAATTCAGTGAGAATAAGTTTGACCCATTCCCTTTCACCTTCCTGCTCTTCTCCATTGTAACAGTTTTCTCTTGCCTTTTTTATATGAGATAATTTACCCTATTCTATCTCTCCCTTTCTTCTTCTCTCATTATATTCTTCTTTCACCTCTTAATTTTATTTTTCATATATCATCTCTTACACATGTACACACATATACACACACTCACATATGCATTTATACACACATATACCCTCCTATACATACATATATATGTATGTATACATATATATGTATATATATTCCCTTCAACTATCCTCATACTGAAAAAAGTCTCATGAGTTACAATTATCATCTTTCCATGTAGAAATGTAAATAGTTCAACTTTAATAAGTTCCTTATGATTTCTTTTTCCTGTTTACCTTCTCATTGTTCTCTTGCTTCTTGTATTTGAAAGTCAAATTTTCTGTTCAGCTCTGGTTTTTTCATCAAGAATGCTTGAAAGTCCTCTATTTCATTGAATGACCATATTTTTCCCTGTAGCATTATACTCAGTTTTGCTGGGTAGGTGATTCTTGGTTTTAGTCCTAGCTCCTTTGACCTCTGGAATATCATATTCTAAGCCCTTTGATCCCTTAGTGTAGAAGCTGCTAGATCTTGTGTTATCCTGATTGTGTTTCCACAGTACTTGTTTCTTCCTTACAGCTTATAATATTTTCTTCTTGACCTGGGAACTCTGGAATTTGGCTATACTATTCCTAGGAGTTTTCTTTTTGGGATCTTTTCCAAGAGGCAATCTGATGCAATGGAAGGTAAGATTCAGATTAAAAAATGTTTTAGTTTTAAGAATTTTATTTGCTGTGCAATTTTTATGGCACTTTAGATTTCAGGTGTTATGAAAAGTGAATATTACCCTCTGGTTCTAGAATATCAGGGTAATTTTCCTTGAGAATTTCTTGAAGATTGATTTCTAGGCTCTTTTTTTGATCATGGCTTTCAGGTAATCCAATAATTTTTAAATGATCTCTCCTGGATCTATTTTCCAGGTCAGTGGTTTTTCCAATGAGATATTTCACATTGTCTTATATTTTTTCATTTGTTTGGATCTGTTTTATAGTATCTTGATTTCTCATAAAGTCATTGGCTTCCATTTGTTCCAATCTAATTTTGAAGGAATTATTTTCTTTAGTGAGTTTTTGAAATTCCTTTTCCATCTGGTCAATTCAGCTTTTTAAGGCATTCTTTTCCTCATTGCCTTTTTGGGCCTCTTTTGCCATTTGAGTTAGTCTGTTTTTTTTAAAGCAATTGGGGTTAAGTAACTTGCTCAAGGTTACATGGCTAGTTATTTTTATGTGTGGCTGCTAATTTCCTGAGGCTGGAACCAATCCCGGGTCCTCCCAACTCCGGGGCTGGCACTGTTACTCACTGCGCCACCTAGCCGCCCCGTTAGTCTATTTTTTTTTTTTTTTTAAAGCAATTGGGGTTAAGTAACTTGCTCAAGGTTACACGGCTAGTCATTTTGATTTATGCGTGGGTGCTCATCTTCTGAGGCCGGATCTGATCTCGGGTCATCCAAACTCCGAGGCCGGCACTCTTACTCACTGCGCCACCTAGCCGCCCCTTTAGGGCAATTGGGGTTAAGTAACTTGCCCAAGGTTACACGGCTAGGTTTTTGTTTGTGCGGATTAAGTGTCGGAGGCCGGCTCCGAACTCAGGTCCTTCTGATTCCAGGGCCGGCGCTCTATTCACTGCGCCACCTAGCCGCCCCCCCGTTAGTCTATTTTTTAAGGTGTTATTTTCTTCAGTATTTTGGGGGGTCACCTTTAGGAGGCTGTTGACTGGCTTTTTTTTTTCTTGCATCATTCTCATTGCTCTTCCCAATTTTTCATTGACTTCCCTTACTTGATTTTCAAAATCCTTCTTGAGCTCCTCCATGGTCTGTAAACAGTTCATATTTTTCTTGGAAGCTTTTGGTGCAGGAGTTCTGACTTCCTTGACTTCTTCTGGTTCCATGTTTTGATCCTTTTTGTCCCCCAAAAAGGATTCTATGGTCTGATTATGCTGCTTCTGCTTGCTTATATTGATAGCCAATTACTTGACTTTTGAGCTCTTTGACACAGTAGAACTCTGCTTCCAGAGTGGAGAGATGTATGTCCCAAATCACTGAGGTTTTTGCAGTTGTCAGAACTATGAGGAGAGCACCCTCTCTACAGCCACCACACACTCTGGCACACTCACCCCAGGACCACCACAATCCAGATCCAAGCAGGTCAAAGCAAGAGCTATTACCCTCTGAAACTTGGTCCCCCCATGATCTGCAAGCCAGGAGCTCCAGAGGCAGCCCCTTTGCCACCTCTCACCCTTGGGGCAGGGGCTGGACCAAGCTCTTCAGTCACCCAGTTCCAGCAGAGTTCCCCACAGAGCTTTTACTTTCTCTTTGGCATTTATGGGTTGAAAAGTCTGGAAACTGCCACAGCTGCCAGTGGTTCACTCTCCTGAAGTCTGCTCTGGCCAGTCTGTGCCACTGGTTGGGCTGCCCAGGTCTGGAACCGAATGGCTCACACAGGTCTTCGATTGGCTCTCAGCTTGGTGTCATAGACCCTTCCTATTGGCCTGTCGAGCTACCTTCAGCAGGAGATTAGTTTCTCTCTGTTACTTTGTGGGTTCTGTCCAGAGTAGACATTTAATAAAGAATATTCTTAAGGATGTTGTGTCTAAGAAGAGTGTGAAACCAGTGTGCTCAAGGTAACCAAATCTTAACTAATATATGTGTGTCCTGAGCAGATGTTCTTGGACTGATTTTCAACATAGAAAGTGAATAAGCATATTGGGTTGGACTCACCTGCAATTGAAGTCATTTTTTCAATTTGAGTAGTGAACAGATTAAATCTCACAGCACAATCAGTGTTTGGAATGTTTCACATGTGCTTGGAATCCATAAAGAAAGAAAATCTTAGGGGTAGGGAGGAAGAGAGAGAGAGAGAGAGAGAGAGAGAGAGAGAGAGAGAGAGAGAGAGAGAGAGAGAGAGAGAAGGTCACTGTGACATTTGCAGGCTTGATAACTTTCTAAAGGACATATCCTATATAAGCTACTTAATTACTCCATAATTATTTCAATTGAGGGAGTTGCCACCAGGTGTACTAGGCAATGTCAGTATGGGCAGATTAGCTGAAACTCACATAATTTAGCACACAATCTATTCAGTATTAGTTTCTCAGAAAAAATATAACTCTAAATGTTAGATGTTAGCATATGGCTAGTGGGCTGACCAAGAAGACAAGTCCAGTCTCTGACACACTGACTGGGTGGATGACAGTGGACAAGTCACATAACCCATCAGGCAACATTCTAAGATTATAAACTGAAAAACAATTTCCTGTCTGCATTGGTAGAAGGAGTTCCTCACTTTGAGTAAACCATAGATCCAGACCAAAACAAGAAAACAAATGAACAACACCCCCCCCCCCAAATACCCCAAACAAGGTACAGTAACTAGCAATCCCTTGGTTAAGTACCATCTTTCACTAGCCTCCAAATGTTATTAACCACAGCTTACTCTAACCCTGGTTTTATTTTCTAGGACCTGACTGTTACTAGAGCACAAAAACACTGAGTTTGTACTTGTGCCATGAGTTTTTTGAGGTTTAGTGCAGGCTTTAGTGGATATTGGGCTTAGTGAGAATGTTTGTTGTTTTGGTCTACCACTTGTTTCAGAAAAGAGCTAAAAACTTTTTGTTAAACTGAGTACTCAAATTATTCTAGCTAGCCCCTTAGCTCTTGTCCATTCCCCTTTACTCTCAGGATTCCAAAGTCCCTACACTTTCTTTGACGGTAAATTTTTTTTTCAATTTTTTAACATTTTTATTTAAAGTTCTGAGTTCCAAATTCTATCCCTCTCTCCTTCCTTTCCTCCCTCCCTGAGATAGTAAGCAATCAGATAGAGTTATACATGTGTAATTATGTAAAACATTTCCACATTAGTCATTTTGTACAAGAAGATTCAAATAAAAGGAAAAAAATGAAAGAAAGTGAAAAATAACATGCTTCAGTCTGTGTTCAAACAATATAAGTTCTTTCTCTGAAGGCAGATGGTATGCTTCATCATTAGTCCTTTGAGATTGTCTTGGATCTTTGTATTGCTGAGGACAACTAAGTCATTCACAGTTTATCAAACAATATTGCTGTTACTGTGTACAGTGTTCTCCTGGTTCTGTTTAGTACACTATGTACCAGTTCATGTAAGTCTTTCTAGGTTTTTCTGAAATCAGCCTACTTGTCATTTCTTATAGCACAATAATATTCTATTGCAATCATGTATCATGACTTGTTTAGCCATTCCCAAATTGATGGATATCCCTTTGACTTCCAATTCTTAGCAAGAAAGAATTGGAGAATTGCTATAAATATTTTTGTACAGATAGATCCTTTTCCCTTTTTTTGAATATCTTTGGGATATATATCTAGCAGTGGTTTTACTGGATCAAAGGGTATGTACAGTCTTAGTCTTATATCCCTTTGGGCATAGTTACAAATTGCTCTCCAGAATAGATCAGTCCACAACTCCACTTCACAACTCCACCAAGTGCATTAGTGCTATGACAGTAAAATTGACCATCCATATGACTTCTTTGTACTCCAAGCTCTTGCTTGGATGTATCTTTGAAATATCTTTCATGGCTAGCGTAAAAGGAAGAAGGAAAAAGAAGGCCAAAACCTAACAACATGGTGTCATATATATATATATATATATATATGTATAGCATTTGATTCTAATCACAAAGAAGTTCCTCTGGTAACCAAAACAGTTTTCCTTCTTTTAGCAGTTTTTCATTTATATCGAATTGGTTTACATATTAAAAAATTTGTATTTCAACTTTTTACAACCTCGTCTATGCCAGCCTATTTCCTAAAAAGAACGTTAAATATTGGAACATTTACATTAGAAATTGACAACCTTTAAAATGGAAAAAAATGTTCCTATTTTATAATATAATTTTGAAAAATCACATGATCTTTTTATGTTCTTTAATGTAACCTTTGCAAGTTGCTACAATACTATAATTAAAATCGCTATAAAAATATAACGGCAGCTTTAATATAGCCCATACAGCCAATAATATATCTTTAAGAGGGTGACAGGGAGTTTACTTATAATCTAGAGATTGTTAATTGTCATAGCTGGAAAGAGACTATGGAGGTACACAGGGAAATGACTTAAAAGAACTTCTTTGCTGAGATACTGAGCAAGTTAATTATCCAGGAGAAAAACTGAAGAGACCTTTCCTTCCTGAGAGAACTGAGTTTAACACATATGCTGTAGAATAGGTATCCCAAAGAGAATTCTTGAGAAATTGACAATTATCTTGAGAGCTGAATGGCAGGACAGTGTTGCCAGAACTAAAAAGTAAGCAGTTGCTACTAATGGTTAGAGCTGACTAGTTTGTGATCTTTTACACTGTGATAATATTGTTGAAATTTTAAAATATGTCTGTATTGTAATATATTAGATGGCTAGACATACTGGTGTTTATTTAAGCCTGTGAGACTAAGGGAGAGAGAAAGAAACAGAGACAGAGTGCTTATTAGAATAGTGGTTTCTCTGGTTTAATGACTAGGGGAGGGGGAATCAGAGCAAATTAATTCATGAGACAGAAGGAACATTTATGTTAATTTTTGAGGCAGTATCAGAACATATTCCTTGATTGTCTTAGAACCTGGGGTGAGAATTAGTAAAGGATGAGTAAAGTAGCAGAGTTAAGGGTGAGGGGTTAGTGTGATTATTGACAAGTATAGTCCTCCACACAGCTTTTCTAACCCACACAGGTTACATCTGGGGACTGTAGTCCTCTAAACTCTGCTACAAATAGAAAAACCAGTTAATAATTTCTTGTCGTCAGGAGGTTGTTCTTCTAATGCTTTTTTGTGGTTTTGGCACTGGAAAAAGGACTCTGAAGAGTTACTGTGAACCTGTCCCATTAGCATATTAGTAAAATGAGTTTGAAAAATAGCATAATTGTAAAATTGGAAGGCAGGTAGAGCCTGACCCTTAGGGAATGAGGGATAAGACAAGGAAGAGTGAGGGTGGTAGGAGAAGGAAAGCATGGTAGAGGAAACCATGATATATAGAAATATACAACTAAGAAGATGACAAAATGGGGCATCCCAAGGTGGGGTTCTGTACTTTAGTGGTAGTAGACATGAGACTTATAGACCTGAGCTCTACTTCTCTCCAAAGCTGGTGTGTTATGTGTTTATCATCTGTAAAGTACTTGAGCATTGAGATGAATCAACCCACAAGTACAAAGTCCTTTGTTAGCTTTAATTAAGAGTCTCATTCAGGTTGCAATCTGTCATTTGCCCATCTTTGAATTAGATGAAGTTATATGATGGGATCCTCACAGTCAGTAAGGACCGTGCCAAGGTTTATCTTTTTATCTCCCCACCTATCACAGTACCTTGCACGTAGGATGTACTTAACAAATCTTTATTTGAATCAAATTTTATTGAATCAAATTGAATATCATGGCTTCAGCACATCTACCTAATTAAACACATTTCAGATGATCTCCAAATGAGTCTAGCAACACTGGAGGAGGGGAAAAGGGAAAGTAAATTGCAGCTTAAAAGAGGAAGATGGGGAGGAATAATATTTGTGGTTAGCCATTTATATAGTACTTTAAGATTTGCAAAGCACTTTCTGTGTATTATCTTATTTGGTCCTCACAATAAACCTATGAGGTAGGTGCTATCATTATCCCCATTTTACAGAAGAGGATACTGAGGCAAAGAGGTCAAGTGACTTGCCCAGGATCCCATAGCTATTAAGTCTCTGTGCCAGAATTTGAACTCAGGTCTTATTGATTCTACATCTAGTATTCTAACCACTGTGTCTCCTAGATGCATAAGGAAAAATATTAAATATCTAAGCCAAAAAGAATGGTTGAAAAATAGGTCTCTCAAGTATTTAAAATCAGATTTGAAAAGAGGGAATGAAAAGAAAGTTAACTGGCAGGAGAATAAATAATGAGAGTATGTAATGAGGAGTGAACCTATCAATAAGCTAAATATAAGAATGTGCTATGCTTTATATTTTAAATGAGGCTGGGAATTTAAAGGTTTTAATTTTTGCCAATTATCAAGTTGTCTATCCTACTTTAAGTGCTAACATAGTAAATAGAACAATTAGGGTGGGCTTCCTTTGGGCATAATTCCATTGTCACCATATCAACCATGCACCATGCAACCACTCTGTCCCTCACCTGGTCCTGAATTACTACCCTAAGGGACTTCTTCTTGGAGCCCGAATTTTCCCACTTTCACATGTTTTCCTTCTGGGTTTTGGCTGGAGGTAAGGTATTTGACTGGGCTGTTGGGACATGAACCAGACTTCCATGGGACAGGCTACCCCCTCTCCCAGTATAACTGCTCCTGGCCAGGGCACACTACCTTTTTCACCTTCTGTTAGATTGCCAAGGCCTAGGATCCTACCCAGTATTAGAAGAGGTGCTGTAACCAACCAACTGGGGTGGGATCCTACAGCCCAGAGAACTTTTTCCTGTTCCATCCCCTGGAAGCTTCCCAAGCAATGGTGCCTCAGAGTTTCATGGGCAAATATGGTAGGTAGGGGTGTCTCTGTTCCAGAGAGCCTTGTATCCTGAGGTCCAAGTTCTCTTCCCTCATCTGAATTTGCCCCAGATACAAGAAGGCCTAGTTGCATCTCTGTCTTTATTTATTCATATTGCATCCTTCCCTGAAATACCATATTTTTTGAAACGAGGACCATGTTTCTGCATATAATTCTGTGGGACAAGGCTCTCCAAAAAATTTTTTAATGACATACCCCATAAGGATTTTTTGATTATATTGTGTATAGTTATATGTATAGTTATTTATTTATAAATTATAGACATGTACATGTTTCTAAGTTCAGTTTACTTCTGTATTGGTTTTGATGTCTGAAAAAAAGATACCTGCTAAAGATATGTATATCCAAATGGAAGAAGCCCATTGTTGTCTGCACTTGGGAAATCATGAAGCTCATTTTGAAATCCTATTCTTCAATTATAACTGAGGATTTCACTGAAATACAGCTAGTAAATTTCCATATTCCATTATCACAATTAGTTATTCTAGCAAAATTCATCCCAAAATGTTGCATATCTAAATTTTTTTACAAATGGCTTCAAAATCTACTGAAATTCTTTAGTTGAAAAACTTTTTAAAAGGTTAGAAAATTGTATTTCTAAGTTTTTTAATTATGAGGATATGAGCTATTTTATAGGTGACACATATCAGTTTTGGCAACAAAAAAAAAATCACATGATGATGGAAACATTTCCAAACATCTGTTTTTTAAAATGCCCTATTCAAAGCACATTTCTTTTAAAAGGAAGTTACTTTCTCATTCATTATTAAAAGTCACCTTTGTCTGATATCCAGTATCTATATGGAACCAACACACATATCATCAAAAGCCATATCCTAGTGCATAAGTGGTAAAAATGATAAAAGTAAATAGCCTTCAAAAGAAGAAACGCAAACTCTCGACCCTATGAGTTGCTCCTCCAAATCACTAATCATGAGGAATTCAAATTAAAGCAATTCTGAGGTTTTAACTTATACCCAGAAGGTCAGCAAAGACAACAAAAGATGGAAATAGTGTATTTGTAGGGAGACAGGCAGGTATACTAATACATTGTTGTTGGAACTGTGAAATGGTCCAACCATTCTAGAAAGCAGTTTGGAATTACGCTGATAGTGACTACAGTGTCCACTTGCCTTTGTTCCAGAGATACAACTGATAGACACATAACCCCAAAGAGGCCAGAGATGGAATGAACAGACCAATATAATACCATATAGTATCACTCTTATAGTAGCATAGAGAACTTCAAACAAAGCAAATGTTGTTTCAGTCATGTCCGACTCTCCATGACCCCCTTCGCTGATTTATTGGCAAAGATACTGACATGGTTTGCCATTTCCTTCTCTAGCTCATTTTCCAAATGAGGAAACTGAGGCAAAATAAGTTAAGTGATTTTCCCAGGGTCACACAGCTAGTAAGAGACCAGATTTGAACTCAGGAAGATGAATCCTCCTGACTCCAGTCCTGGAGCTCTATATATTGTGCCATCTAGCCAAGTTCATTAGTTTGGGAAAGGCTAAACAGAATGTTGGGATCACATATGAAATGAGCATGAAGAATATAGGGAGGGATGGGAAGACTTACAAACTAATGCAAGTGAAGTAGACAGAACCAAGAAAAAGGTATGTACAACTATGACAATGTAATGGAAAGAATGACGATAGTAAATTAAAACTAAATATCCAAGGTTGGCCCTGAAGAAGAGATATAAAAATGTACCTCTTCTGCTTCTTTGCAGAAGGATGTGACAATAAATGTAGAACACTCCATATACTATTGGACTTGACTAATATATTGACTGGTTTCTTGGAACTGCTTTTTTTTTTTTTTAATTCTTTGTTGTAAGGGATGACTTTCAGGATGGGGAAGGGGAAGAGATCTATTGGGAAATGAAGCCAATTTAAAAACAAAAAATACCAATTAGACAACTAAATGTCAACTTTACCTCAAAGGGGCAGATTAAATGTGTTTACTTTTGTGAAAATATCTTTGAGGTAGCATGCTACTCAGATCTCATCATCATCATTAATACAAGGCAGAAAATTTGAAACACTTGGGTTGTTTTTTTTTTTTCAGTAGAAGAAAAAAAACATAGCATCTTTAAGTTTGGCAGCTTTTAAATTAGGATATAAAGTAATGAACCCGCATGCTGTTTGGTGGGGGAAAGCCTTTTGCAGGTTACTTTTTATTTGTTTCAATAGCACATGCCAGATAAATATTTCATCCTGAAATATTTCAATTTTTTTCCAATTCTTAAGTCTAGAACTCTACAAAAATTTTTTTTCCAGAGTATTACATCTCATCATAGCTTTTTTTCAGATAATCATCTTATTCTTTCTATGACCAGTTTCCTGTCTTTAAGAATTCATCTAGGGGGCGGAGCCAAGATGGCGGAGTAGAAACAGCTCTTCCAAGCCTCTCTGCCCCCAGATTCCCCACAAACTATGTAAAAAAGGACTGTGAACAACTTCTGGAGCTCCAGCACCCACAGAACGACACAGAGAAGCTAACCTCCCGCTGAGGACAGCCCAGCAGCCCTGCAGGAAGGACCAGCGCAGCGGTCTGGGAGCCGGCAGCGAGCAGAGGGCAGAGCGCAGGAGCCCAGCCGAGCCGAGCCCAGGTCCGCTGTGAGCCGAGGTTTTAGCCCCAGGGCGGCAGGGCCAGCAACTGGCTGGAGGAACCCCAGAACACCAGGAGCTGTGGCGACGCCAGAATTATCAACATAGACATGCCTAGGACAAAGTAAGAGGTTAGTGTCCTATGGACTTTGGGACCTGTATTTGGGAAATGCGTCAGCTCCCTCCCCTGGGGGCTAGAAGCCGCTGAGGAGACACGCCATTTTGTAGTTTTCAGAGGCATCTCTGGCTCCCAGCCTACAAATCGTGGGGAGATCCAGCGATCAGTCTTGGGGGGTAATCGCTCTTGCTTTAACCTCCCTGGATCTGGATTGTGATCTAGGGTGGAAGTTGTGGGTGGGTTTACAGCTTGCCAGAAACGGAAGTTGCCCCCCACACGTTCGGGACGAAAATTCCTCTATCTGGCCTTAAAGCCATAGTGTGGCAACAAGCCCAAAAGTCAGGTAATCAAATGGCAACATGCCAAGGCAAAGGAAACAGAAAAATGCAACCCTAGACTCCTATTTTGGGGGCATAGAGCGGGAAAAGGACTGTGAGGTCAGAAGTCCTGCTCCAAAAGCTCCAGGGGAAAACATGAGTGGGTTGCAGGCCATAGAGGACCTTAAGAAGGACTTTAAAAATCAAATAAGAGAAGTGGAGGAAAAATTAGAAAGAGAAATGAGAAGGATGCAGGAAAAGTATGAAATGAGGGTCAACAGCCTGACTGAGGAAAACAACACCTTAAAAAATAGACTAGCTCAAATGGCAAAGGAGGCCCAAAAGGGCAATGAGGAGAAGAATGCCTTAAAAAGTCGAATTTCCCAGATGGAAAAAGAATCTCAAAAGTTCACTGAGGAGATTCATTCCTTCAGAGTTAGACTGGAGCAAATGGAAGCTAATGACTTTATGAGAAATCAAGATGCTGTTAAGCAGATCCAAACAAATGAAAGATTAGAAGGCAATGTGAAATATCTCATGGGAAAAACCACTGACCTGGAAAATAGATCCAGGAGAGACAATTTAAAAATTATTGGACTACCTGAAAGCCATGATCAAAGAAAGAACCTAGAAATCACCCTTCAAGAAATTCTCAAGGAAAATTGCCCTGATGTTTTAGATCCAGAGGGCAAAATAGAGGTTGAAAGAATCCACAGATCACCTCCTGAAAAAGATCCCAAAAAGAAAACTCCCAGGAATATTATAGCCAGGTTCCAGAATCCCCAGATCAAGGAGAAAATACTACAAGCAGCCAGGAAGAAACAATTTCAATATTGTGGAAACACAATCAGAATAGCCCAGGACCTGGCAGCTTCTACACTGAGGGATTGAAAGGCATGGAATATGATATTCCAGAGGGCAAAAGAACTGGGAATGAACCCAAGGGTCACCTACCCAGCAAAACTGAGTATTTTGTTTCAGGGGAAAATATGGTCATTCAGTGGAATAGAGGACTTTCAAGCATTCTTGAGGAAAAAACCAGAATTGAATAGAAAATTTGACACCCAGACACAAGAAGGAAGAGATACCTGAGAAGGTAATCAGGGAAAAGAAATCAAAAGGAACTTATCAAAGTTGAACTATTTACATTCCTATATGGAAAAGCAATAACTGTGACTGATGATATCTTTCTCACTATGAAAATAATGGAAGAAGGGGGTGTGGTCATATGAATACATATGTGAATGTGTGTGTATATGGTTACAGTTATATATGGATAGAGGGCATAGGTTGAATTTGTTGGGAAGGAGAATACTCAAGGGATGAAATTATGAGGTGAGAGAGGAAAGTGGCAAGAGGAGATGGGGAGAGACAGGGTAGGGTAAACTATCCCATGTAGAAGAAGCAAGGGAAGTGGTTGCAAAGGAGGGGGAGAATAGGAAGGCTAAAAAGGCAAAACCACATTCACATTGAATTTGGTTCAGGGAGAAAATGACATACATACTAAATGGGATATCTCAACCTGCAGCAGAATAGGGGGAAGGGGGATGAGAGGAGGGATGATGGATGGGAGGGCATCCTTGGGGGAGGGGAGGTTGGAAGTACCCACTATAGAAGAGGGACAGGATCATGTAGGGAATGGACCAGGTGGGGGGTGGGATGAGTGGGAGGGAATTATAAGCAGCCTTGTACAATATATCTACTATGATAATGTTTTGCATAGCTAGACATGTACAACATATACTGAATTACTTATCTCTCAAGAAGGAATGGGTGACAAGAGAGGAAGGAAATGGATCTGAAATTCGAGGTTGTAACATTAAATGTTTCAAATATATATAAATACTACTATTAATACTCTTTTGCTTGTAATAAGGAGATAAGATGTGCAGGCATTGGGACTCAAAGATTCACCTTCTTCTAATGGAAAAGTCGATGGGGGTATGGGAGAAGATATGGGAGAGAGCAGATTGGAGGAAGTGATATCTTGTGGGACTACTATTCTGGGAGGTTGGGTAGGGGAATAATGGGGGGAAAATGATTGTAACTCAAAATCTGGCGGAAATGAATGCTGTAAAACAGAAGTTAATAAAGCATTTGTTAAAAAAAAAAAGAAAAGTAAACTGTATAAAAGTATATTTTAATAAACCGGGCCAAAACTTGTTTAAAAAAAAAAAAAGAATTTCTCAGATTATCTGCTTTGAGTCGAATAAAACTTTCAGTTAGTTAAAAAAAAAAAGAATTCATCTAAGTTTGTAGATGTTAAAAACCAAGCAGGTGAGTCTCTCAAATACTCAGATTGATTTGTCATTTGGTCTATTTGGAATTGCCCACCCACTTATTCGTGAATCAGTAAGCATTCATTATATATCTCATATGTGCCAAGCAGTGTACTAAGTTCTGGGTATACAAAAATAAGAGTGAAACAAACAAAAATGTACTAAATTAATAAAAAATAATTTGGGGAGGGAAAGCAGTGTTATGTAAGAGGACCAGGAAAGAGTTATAAGGTAAAAGGTGGTGCTTGTATGGACTCTTGAAGGAAATAAGAGTTTTTAAGGCAGAAGAGAGGAGGCAGAGCATTCCAGGCATGAAAGATAGGTAATGCAAAAAGTATTGAAGATAGGAGATAAAGGGTCATATACATAGAACAGCAAAAAGGCCATTTTTGCTGGACAGAAAAGTGCTGGGAGGGGAAGCAATGTTTAATAAGAGTAGATAAGAGGGTTAGTTCCAGGTTGTAAAGGGCTTTAAATGCCAAATAGAGGAGTTTATATTTGATTTTAGAGGCATAGGAAACTATTGGGTTTTACTGATTAGGGGACCAATGATGGGCAGACCTGTACTTTGGAAAATCACTGGCAGCTGTGTAGAGAATGAATCGGAGAGGCTTGATTTAGGGGTAGCAATTGGAAAGATTTTGCAGTGGTTTAGATGAAAGGTGATGTAGGCTTGAATTAGCAGAGTGATTGGGTAAAGTAGAGAACTGGAGAGATGTTGTGGAGCTAAAAACAATCAGATTGGCAACTAATTGGGTATGTAGGGATGAATGAAAGGGAGAAGTCAGGATTAGAGCCAAGGTCATGAACCTAAGTGACTGGAAGGATGGTGGTACCTCAATGGAAACAGGAAAATTGGAAAGAGGGGAGGGTTTTGGGGGAAAAAGTACTAATAGCGTCTATGCAATTAACAATTATCTGTTTCTGTTCATCTTGTACAACTATGCCCCACTGAAAAGGAAAGAAGTGATGAAGCTCTTCCTTCCTTTCCCCTACCTTAGAGCTCAGGGACTTTGAAAGGGCCATGGCTGCTGTTACCATGAGGTGATCTGAGGGTTCAAGTATCAGTATGCTAGAGGAGAAAGGGGATTTTTCCCAATGGCACCTCTACAGTAACCTTGGATAGTGTTAGGTTATAATCACAGTCAGGTTACAGTTGCCTCAGGGGGCTGATACCTAGACAGAAGGGAAAAGGTGAGGATCTTGAACACTGGATGGAGACCAGCAGTGGGAAGAGCATAAAGGGTCAGTGTGGGACAGTATTAGGTAATAACAGGTGAAAGGAGTAATATACTTTGTGTTGGAGATAAGCCTAGTGATTGGCTTTTCCAGGGAGGCTAGACTATCATAGATTTTTCCTCTCTCACATACATCTCCATGAGTTTTCCAAAAGCTCCTGAGCTTTCTATGTATTGTCTGACAATAGACCACAGCTATGCAGGTCTAGCACATAAAGAGTATATTAAAATATTAAATAATTACAGACTCACAGAGCTGGAAAGAACCTTGGAGGCTGCCTAGTGTAATTCATACCTAAATAAGCGTTCAACATGTCCATCTTGCCTTTTTCAAAGACCTCTAGTGAAGGGAAATCCACCTTCCCAGGCAGCCCATTCCACATTCAGATAATGCTAATAGTTAAGGGGTTTTCCCTGACATCAAGCCTAAATCACCCTCTTTGCACTGTCCACCTACTGCTCTTAATTCTGCCTTATGGGGCCAAGCATAATAAGACTAATCCCTCTTCTGCATAATGGTGATTGATAATCTTCTGCTGACCTGTAATTCCTCCTGTAATTCCAAACCCTTATGTGCACTAGACAGAGCTCAGAAAAAAAGCTAGGGTGCACAAAAGATAATCAGTCAAGGGTAGGATTTTCTGTTTGACCCAGAGTCCACTTAAATCCCTGTACCAGATCCAATGGGAATGTTACACAATCCATTTTGCATTTTATTCCTACTCAAGTTATTGTGAAATACAGCCACCATGGCAGATGTGTAATTGGTAATGTTTGCATCTGGGGCCAAAGAGCTAAATTGCTTTACAGAGCAAAGCCTTAATTCAGGCCTCCCCAGCTCCTCCCAGCCCAAGCCTTGGGATCTTGCCTTTCTCTTCCTCCACCCAGTCAGTACAAGAAGTCTCCAGTCTATCACAACTACTACCCAGCCCAAACATTCCAACAATGCCCCCTTGCTCTGTACATAATCTGCTTTGTTTCATTTCTGGGCTTTGTAGTGAGGGTGTGTTTTCTCCCCTCCCCCTTCCAGCACCTCAGCATAAAAGCAACCCTGCTATTAAAAGATAGTTCACGTCTGCAAGGTTTAGCTAAGTCTACTGAGAACATCGAATGTGTTAAAGTCCCACTAGACCATTTTAAAATGATGGCCTCCATTTCCACTGTTTTCCTTCCTCATCAGTGATTCTTTCCCAGCTACAAGATTTGATACACAATAGAAAATGCCCTTCAGCTCCCCCAGATTGAACATGGAGCAAATCTATTTTCTGAAGAGTGGGTAAGTGTCTTGAAATCTACTGTGTGTGTCTGCGGGCCCATGGTTAAGTGGGAGGGCAAAAATATATCAAACCAGGTCGGGAGAATGAGGACAATGTGCTGTCAAACACTCCTTGCCACACAATTACTTTTCACTGTCTGTTCTTCAAATACAACTGCCAACACTTAAGCTCTTATTTAGTTCTAAAGTGTAGTTGGTGTGTAAGCTGTTTTCTCAAACAGAAAGGAGGCCTGCAAATTCTGTGTTCTGCCAGCAGGCCCTCTCAGAGGTGAAGGGGGAGAAAGGTTTCTTTCACGTAAATGAATCATGGAGTTTCAGCTCTGGAAGGAGCTTCTGATAGGAGCCACATCCAGTCCAAACCTGAGCTAAAGGCACCTGCTGGAGTTTTACAGATGCTGAAGGTGTTTTAAAAGTGAGCAACCGAGACTACTGACAATGCCAGATCTACTTGTTAATTCTTACTGTGGCAAGGAATTGAGTGATTTATGTGAGCTATGTAAAAAGGAAACTTAATAATGAAGCATATCATCTTAAATATATTAATTTCTTTAAAAAGTGTTATTGCTGTCTTTTGTTCATTTACATGCATTTCCTGCCTTAGTGAAAAGAACCATCCCTTATGACAAGAATAAAAACAGAGGAAAAATATCCTAGTTCAGTAAAATTAACCAATACTGCAACCAAGTCCCTTATTGTATGCAGTGTTGTTCTGACTTCAGTTGAGTCTGACTCTGTGACCCCGTGGACCATACTGTCCATGGGCTTTTCTTGGCAAAGATACTAGAGTAGTTTGCCATTTTCTTCTCCAGTGGATTATGGCAAAGTGTTAAGTGACTTGTACAGGATCAAACAGCTAGTAAGTATCTAAGGCTGGATTTGGACACAGGTCTTCCTGACTCTAGGCCCAGTGCTCTATCTACAGAGTTCCTGTCCTTTCCAAACAAGGGAGGGAAAGGCATTCTCCTTATCTCAAATAACAGGTATTTATAGGTCCCTTTCTATGTTCAGAATGGTGCTCCTAGCTGAAGGGGACCCAATGGAATTATAAGACATGATCCCTGCCTTTCAGGAGATAATATTCAAGCTGGAGAAACAGAAGTAGCACACTTGAAACATTTCGAAGATAAGTGCTAGACGGTGTGGTCCTGAACCTTAGTGGCAGTGTGGCATATGGGGCATTGAATTCAGAATACCTGGGAATGAAAACAACCTCAGACACTTACTAGTTGTTTAATCATGGGCAAGTCACTTGACCTCTCTGAGACTCAGTTTTCTCATCTGTAAAAAGAGGAGCAGATAGACCAGAGATCAGTTCTAAACCTATGATCCTTAATAGGATTTCTGCTCCAACATTTCAAGAACACTGATTTCATCAGAAGGAGTACTTCCTTCTACTTCTCACTAAATCATCTTTATTAATTTTATGGAAGGATAAAATTGTGGTGGCCAATTTTTTAGGGATGAACCTCTCTGGATCAAAGATTACTGCAGACGGTGACTACAGGCATGAAATTAAAAGATGCTTGCTCTTTGGAAGGGAAGCCAGGGCAAATCTGGACAGCATACTAAAAAGCAGAGTTATCATCCTACTAACAAAGGTCTGTGCAGTGAAAACTGTGTTTTTCCAGAAGTAATGTATGGCCGTGAGAGTTGGATGTTGATGCTTTCAAACTGTGGTGCTAGAGAAGACGTTAGAGAGTCCCTTGGACAGCAAGGGGATCAAATCAGTCAATAATGAAAGAAACTAATTCAGACTGTTTCTTGGAAGCTGAAGCATAAATACTTGGGCCACATAAGACAGGACTCATTGGAAAAGACCTTGATGATGGAAAAGGTTTAAGACAAAAGAAGGGAATGGCAGAGGATGAGATGGATAGAGAGTGTCATGGAAGCAATGAACATGAACTTGGGCAGACTTTGGGCAGTAGATAAGGACAGAAGGGCCTGGCATGCCGCCATCCATAGGGTCACAAAAAGACACAACTGAATGACCAACCTGCACCAACAACTCTGGATTTAGCTAAACTAGCCTTTGAACAACAACCTGTACCAAATCTATACATAGATAAGTGGATGCATGATTAAATATATACATATGTTGATAATAGATTATTTTTATCTTCTGACCCATACTAGATAGATACAGAAACATACATATATATGTATGCATGATAGATGCATACATACATAGAGGATGTATAGAGCATTTATGAAGCACTTAATATACCAGGTTTTTGATAAGTGCTGAAGATACCCATACATGTAAACAAAACAGTTCTTTGACTCAATGAGCTTACATTCTAGTGGAGTAAGACAACATATAAAGGGGAGCTGGAAAGCAGGGAGCTCAGTGGAGGAAAGGATACCATCTCAGGGTCAAGGCTTCTGGTAAGAAAGTGAAGAAGGCTAAGTTCAGAATGGAGTAGAATGAGCATGACTTGGGCTCCTTATGTAATGGCAGTGGGGGCTAGATTCTGACTAATTGGGAGATCAAGCTTCAGGGCAGAGAAATCTCCAGGGTGCAAAAGCTTCTGGAGAGAAAGTGAAGTCTAGAGACTGAGCTGAGACAGGAAAGAACTAAGTGAATATGAATGGTGTCTCCCATGAAATGGCTCTCCAAGCTAAAGACTCAGCAGTCAGGAAATTTGTGCTCATTAGGAGGTGAAGACAATATAGCTTGTGTTCCATGGAACCCAGGGTTACCTTCATATCAAAATGAGGCACCTGGGTTGTACTTGAGAGAAGAAAGTAGAAATTAAGGCAATAAAATTAATGAATGTATAGGTTGAACATAAAATGTATATGCTGTACATTATATATAGTGTGAAGGGAAGGCTCTCAGACATTGGTGAACCCCTGGAGGTGAATTTATCAGAGGTCATAAACATGAATCATGCAGAATGGGCAGTCATGGTTGAGTTGATATCTGCATTGTTGGAGGGAGTACCCATATTGATAAGATCACAAACAGACTGCAGTACTAGAATATAGAAACAATTACGTAATAGAAAAGAAATCTAACAAAGTCCTACTCTATTGCCTCATTATGGTATGGAGAGGACTCTGGGTTCCTGAAAGCTATGCCTAGTGGAGCATAAGATATGTCAGATTCTCCCAAACTAGGAAGTCTTTTAGTATAGGCCTCAACACAGATTTCTTCAGACTATGTGCCTGTTGTCTGAGCAACAGCCTTATAATCAATTAATCAATAGACAAGCATTTATTAAGCACTTAGTATGTGCTAAAACACTGGACTAAGCACTTAGAATGCAAAGAAAAAATGGAAACATCTCCCCCAAGAAACTTCCATTCTAATGGGAGGAGACAAAGTGTATGTATATAGGTATGTATATAACGAATGCAAATAGATACAAGATAACAAATGCCTAGGAAGAGGTTGGCCATAGGATGAGAGCTAATCTTTGGCCACAATTCCCGAAGACCATCACTGAAGAGGGATAGTCATGACAGAGGGAGTAACCCCATGTGTAATAAGGCAGATCCTACAATAAAATTAATAAACACAGAGAAAAAGAGAAGGCATTCCAGGGCAAACAGAAAAACATAACTGAAAGTGAGGGTGAGCAGAGGTGGACTAGATGACCTCTAGTCCAGTTGCATTGAGTGGGTAGAAGGCAATTTAGGGAAATATACAGTGAGATATGGCAGCTAGGGGGCACAGTGATAGAGCATTGGACCTGAAGTCAGGAAGACCCAAGTTAAAATCTGACCTCAGACCAGACACTTACTAGTCATTAAAAACCCTGTTTCCCTCAGTTTCCTCATCTAGAAAATGAACTGGAGAAAGAAATGACAAAACACTCCAGTATCTTTGCCAGGGAAACCTCAAATGGGGTCACAAAGAGTCAGACATAACTGAAAATGACAACAACAGTGCGTTATCCTGCCCTACTGACTCAGAGGGTGTGTACGTGGGATAGGGAAATAA
Organism: Gymnobelideus leadbeateri; assembly: GCA_011680675.1. Classification (NCBI taxonomy): domain Eukaryota; kingdom Metazoa; phylum Chordata; class Mammalia; order Diprotodontia; family Petauridae; genus Gymnobelideus; species Gymnobelideus leadbeateri. The sequence continues at coordinate 35,583 of WOXC01007010.1, read as the reverse complement.
AGCTGATAGGATCAGAGCTTTAGAGTGGGACAGGACCTTAGAGACCATCAAATCCAACCCCTCCTTTTACATATGAGGAGCGTAAAGCACAGAGTGGTTTTCTTTCCCTGGTTCACACACCCAATAAGTATCAGAGACTGGATTTGAACCTAGGTTCTCTTGACTATAGAACTCCAGTGCTCCACACCAAGCTGAATAGGTAAGGGTGGGAAAGCCAGGAAAGCAGAGGATTTTGGTTGCAGCAGTCAAGAGGAATACATTGTAGATTTTTGAGCATGGGTAGTGACATGAGGAAAGCATTATTTTAGAAAATTACTGTTAGTGGTTTATAGGAGTGATGGGTTTGAGGTAGAAGAGACAGGAAGAAAGGGAACCAGTTATAGGACTGTTGTAAAAACCTGGGACCCAAGTAATAAGAGCCTAGAGTGGGATGGGGGCAGAGAAAAATAGAGAGGAAAGGGTAGAACCATATGCTGGAATGTGTATTACTGGAGACACAGAAATTATTTGAGGACAAATAAAAATGTAAGTTACAGTGTGAGAAACTGTCCATTCCCAAGTGAGCAATTCACCCAAATGCCTCATTGAGGTTAAAGATCTTATGAATAGGTGAGCTCAAGTTTACTACCTCTTCCACAGGACAATACTTCAGATACTTGTAGATAGTTGTCATGCCTCCTTCACCTTCTCCCTTCCCAAATGTATAGTTTTCTGGTACCTTCAGACAATTCATATATTATATGATTTCCAGGGTCTTATTTTCCCAGTTGCCCTTCTCTGGAAACCCTCTAATTTTCACTGCTCATTGTAAAATGTAGTACACAGAATTTAGCACGTTGCTATAAAGATGGTCTGATCAGGGTAAAGTACCATGGACTATAACCTTCCTTAAAAGAGATGTCTCTCTTAGTGATGCCTAAGAGAGATGCCACATCACCAAGCTGACTCATATTGAGCTACCAGTCCACTAAATCCTCTTGATCTTTTAAACTTCTGTCTAGCCATAACTTCTCTATCTCAAACTTTTTTTTTTTTACAAACCCAAGTATAAGATTACATTTATCCCCATCAGATAATAGATTTCATCCAGTCTTCTAGCCTTTGAGACCTTTTGGAATCCTGTTTCTGCCATCTGCTGTTTTAGCCATCCTCTCTAGTTTGTATTTTCATTTTTTTAAAATTTACTTACTTTTAGTTTACAACATTCAATTCCACAGCCCCTTGAGTTCCAAATTTTCTCCCCCTCTCTCTGCTCCCCCTCTCCCCTCCATGGTGGCATGCAATATGATATAGGTTCTACAAATACCTTCGCATTAAACATTAGTCAAGTTGTGGAGAAGAGTTATGACCAATTCTCCAGATTTGTATCATTAGAATTAGAATATAAGCATCTTGAAGGCAGGGATAGATTTATTCTTTATGTTTTTATCTTTAGTGCCCAGCCCAGTTCCTAGACCATAGTTCAGTTCAGTTATTTTCAATTGTGAACAACTCTTTGTATTGGGATTTTCTTGACAAAGATACTGGAGTAGCTTGCCATTTCCTTCTCCAGCTCATTTTATAGATGAGGAAACTGAGGCAAACAGCATTAAGTGACTTGTCTAGGGTTACACAGCTACTAATTGTCTGAAGCCAGATTTGAACTCCGGAAAATAAGTCTTCCTGATTGCAGGTCCTGCACACTGTCCTGGGTCACCTAACTGCTCATAGTAGGTGCTCAAAAAATTCTTGTTGATTGGTTGATCATTTGCTAATTTGATAAGCATTTCGTCTAGGCCTTTATACAATTAATTGATTTTTTTTTTAAAAAGCCTCAGTCAGAAGACTATTTCAATAGTCCAGGAGTGAGGTGATAGGGGTATGATCCAGGTTGTTGTCTGTATGAGTGGAGAGAAGAAGATATATGTGTATATATATATATGTATGTATGTGTGTGTGTATGTGTGTTAGATGTATACATTAGAAAGTAGAAATAATAAGATTTGGCAGCATATTAAATAGGTGGGCTGAGCATGAGTAAGAAGTTGAAGATGATGCTATAGGTGAGCCTGGATGAATGACAGGGTTATGGTGCCCTTGACAATAATAGGGAAATTGGGAAGTGGAAAAGGTTTTGGGGAAAGGTAATGAGATGAGTTTTGAGCATATTGAGTTTGAGATGCCCACAGGACATCTAAATTTGAGTTGTCCAAGAGGCAACTGGGAAGCTAAGAAAGGAGCTCAGAAGAGAGGGTGGAGTTAGACAAATAGATATAAGAACTATCTCCAGTAAGAAGACAGTTGAACTCTGGGAAGTTGAAGAAATTACCGAGCAAGTTAAGATAGAAAGAGAAAAAAAAAACAGATCAGCATGAGCCTTAGGAGGCATCTATGGTTAATGGTCATAACTCAGAGAAAAGAGGCTAGCCAAACAGATAAGAGAAGAACCAGGAGGGACAAGTGTCACAAAAACCTAGAAAGGAGTAAGTATACATTGGAAGAGGGTAAAGAATAGTGTCAGAGAAGCCAAGAAGGATCAGTTTTGAGAAAAAGCCATTAGATTTGGCAATTAAGAGATCATTGGTAAAACAGATAGTCTAGATAATGGTGAAAGATCTATGACATGCATGAGAAACTACTCATTTTTAAAAATAGCAAATTTTCAGCAACAGTGAAATCATACTACTTTTTTTGGCAAAGGGTAGGATAAGCTAGTCATGTAGTAAGAGAGTAAGGGATAACCACTGGATAATTCTTTTGCTTCACAGGTATCTATGTAATGTCACAATATAACAGTATCTATAAAGTGCTTTAAGGTAAGAACAATTATTATTAGTAACTAGAGTTTCCCCCTTTTTCTAAAGTCCCTGATTTCAAAAGTTTAGTCTCTTGAAGGACATTACTGATAATGAGATTGGACTAATTTTCTTAACAGTCTTGTTCTGGCCAGTGTAATGGGATTTTGAAGATCTTCCCTGCCCCTTAATAGACCTAGGGGGTAGTTTGAAGACCTCCCCTGCTTTGAAAGTAAACTCTGCCCCCTCATAGGGTAAATATAGTCACATGGAGTCTGTGGTGGGAGGAGTTTGCTGAAGGGAAGCAGAGCCCACAGGAACCTAGTTAGAACTAGCCAGATGGTGGTGGGGGAGAAAGAGGGACCTCAGGCAAGGAGTTAGGCTCCTGAGTAGATATTGATCTTGTATTGGTTTGTGGGAAGGCTGCAGGATGCTGTGTCTCTCAGCATTATTATGGCTTCTGAATATTTTTGGTACTATGATGGAATCAACTTACTGGTTTGGGGACTGGTTTTTGGTTTTCTGGGGGCTAAATAAATGCTTCAGTTCTATCCTCTATCTGGAGAATTTGGTATATTTTGTGATCAAACTTCATTTGATACTTATAGTCAGGGTCTTTATCTTGATTGTGGGTGCTGTAAATACTGCATTGGCGCTACAACTCTACCCAGGAGGGGAGGCCATTGTGCTTTAGTCAGGTTTGGGTGGGGATAAATTCTTTGCCCAAGGCTGGGGATGGTCTGGGTATAGGGATAATCTCTCTTTGACATTATGTCACTCTCAGCCTGTTCATTGTAATATTCATTCTCTCTTTAATTGTTAATAAATCAGAGTTGATTGCCACCCTCAGGAATACCCCTCTTCCAAAGGCCATATAAGCCATGAACCCACAGCCATAATTGTCTTTGATCTAAGAGAGAGATGGTCAAATGTTAATAAATATGCTGACATTATTTTTTAAAATGATTAAATTAGCCAGAAATTATGTCTCTCAAAAAATTTTTAAATGTTACAAAGGTTTGCAAAGTGCATTACCACTATCTTATTTGAGTCTCTCAATTATCTCAGAAGGTAGGTGCCCATTTTGCAGATTAAGAAACTGAGGCAGAAAGAGATTAACTGGGGAAGAGAATAAGCATTTATTTTGCCCCTAATACGTGCTCAGCACTATGCTAAGCACTTTTTTAAAAAACAAATATTCCCATTTGATCCTCACAACAATCCTCCAAGATAGCTGCTATTATTATCCCCATTTTATAGTTGAGGAAACTGAGGCAAACAGTTAAGTGACTTGCCCAAAGTCACACAGCTAATAAGTGTCTGAGTCTGAATTTGGCCTCAAGTCTTCCTTTAATCCAGGCCCAGTCCGCTAGCCACTGCACTGTCTAGTTGTCTCCAGAAATTTAGATCAGAGATCTAGAAGAAGGGCCTTACCACACTGGGGTCGACCCCAAGTGAAGGATTTACAGGAGGATAAGAACAAGCTTTGCTCAGCATTAGAAGGTATTTCTAGATGACCATATATACATCTGTGGGAGAGAGATAATACCCCACGATGATGAGATCTGACTCACAGAACTAAGTATATGAGTCAGAAGAGTTTCCAGTTGATGAGATATTTGATAGGATCCATTAAGAATTAAATAAGCCTTACAGAGCTGGGGGGTGGGGTGGGGATCTGGACCAATGAATTTCATTGGTGTGGGCTTCTCCCAGTGAACAAACTTCATTCATCAGTGGAGATCAACAATTTCTATAATTTACTACCCTTAGAGGCTTAGTTAAGTTGGCTCTGTGGATAGAGCTCTGGGACTGGATTCAAGAAGACCTGAATTAAAATCCAGTCCCAGACACTTCTAGCTGTATGACCCTGTGCAAGTCACTTAACTTGTCTTTGACTCAGTTTCCTCAGTTGTAAAATGGGGGTAATAACAGCACCTCCCTTGCAAGGCTGTTGTGAGATGAAATAAAACAATTTTTGTAAAAGCACTTAGCACAGTGTATGTAGCAGGTACTCTGTAAATGATGGTTTCCTAGAATGCTATAAGATTAAGTGACTTGTGTATAGGCTAGGTTTGTCAAGGGTAAAACTTGAACTCAGGTCTTACTGACTTCAAAACTAGCCTTCTTTCCACTTCAGAATGCTATCCCTGAGGAGTTATGGGATGAAAAGCTTGGGGAACCATTGAACTTGAGGCTATAATGCACATGGCTCATAATCTATAAGAAACTGATTAGAGCATGCCTGTATTCTTTTGTAGTATTATAGTAAAGGTAGAGGATGAGACCGCAGAATCTTGATTTGAAAAAAGGGATTTGATTAGGGCTCATTAAATTTTAATCATAAACTGAATTCAAAATAAATTGAAAACTGGTTGACAGAATACAAACAAAGGGTGCCGATAAATGGTTTTGGAGCTTCGTTAGGAGAAGGTTTCCAGGGGCTTGTGAAGCAAAGATGGGCTGAATTTAATGAAGGTGTGAAGTATCAGTAATTAAATGGAGTAAGAGCAGGAGTAAGGTTCCTGGATGATTAATAAGCTGGATAACTGATTCCTAAGCAATCAAAAGGGGGGAAAAACTAGATTTCAACAGCTGCTTGAGGTATCTGATTTTTCTTTCTTTGGTCAGCAATAGATTGTAAGAGTCCTTTGGAATCTATACATCCTCTGAACAGGTAGACGGTTCTTATGTTAATAAGGCAACACATATAGCTCAGTTTTACATAGATTTATATATGTTTCAAGATTGCTATTACTAACGCCCAAAAATCTGACTTCTGTCAGAATTTGTTACAGTTTTTTTAATGTCTCACTTGGTTACTAGTGAGACATTTTAAAGGAATGTTTCTAAGAATCAGGGATGAAAAAAATCGTTTAAAACTCTGCTAATAAAAAATAATAAAATAAAACTGCTAATACTTAGTGCCTCTCATCCCCTCCCCCAAATGTATGCCAATTTTATAGCATTGGTCTTCTTGGAAAATAATTGTGGAGGCCTGGTTTTGAGTGAATTGCTTGGCCAAGAGTCAAACTCTAGTGAACAAATACTTCCAACCTTACTTGCAAAATTTCCCAGACATAGAAGTTCTTCCGTTTTGCTTGCCAAAGGATTTGAAATAGGGGCAAGTGTTGGAGCCAAGAGAGCCCTAACTGCCCTTTTGAAAAAAAAAATCATTCTCTGTAATTCTCCCAGTGCAATGACTTGCTCTAAATTCAGTTGCCTTTGGGCATCTTTTTGAAACTTAAGAGTGTGGGAGCTACAGACTACAAGAAATAAACCAACATTTCTTTGCTAATTGATTATAAACATTCAGAAACATAAGCTGAAACCATTGTATCTGTTCAATTAAATTCAACAGAGCATTGATTAAGCCCTGCTTGTATACAAAGCATAATGTTAGAAAAAGCAAGACATTAAAAACTTGTAGCTGCGGGTCCACGAGGGAGATCTGGAAAGGTAGCACTTGAGCCTTCAAGAAAGCTAAGTGCTATAAGAGGCCAAGACAAGGAAGAAATGTCTTTCTGGAATGTGAAAAGAAAAGACATAAAAGCAGGATACGGAAAGGTTAGTTCTGGAAAGAGCAAATATTCCAGATAAAGGAGCACATGATGAGTGGGGCAGGGAGAGGGAGAGAAGAAGAGCAAACCTCAAGTCTGGAGAGGGCCATTTAGTTGGAAGTGGATGGAATACTGGAAATTCCTGGAGTTAGGAAATAATTTGGCAGAATAGAACCAAGCCTCCTAGGGCAAATAACTTCCATGACTAAACCCAAATGTGTGCCCGCATGCACATACATGCATATAAACTAAGTATCTGCCAATAGGCGAGCAGGTGGTAGAGAAGGCAGAGATATTGTGGCAATGCTTGGCATAAGGTCCCCAATTAGAGAATAAGGGCACAATAGCAGGGTCCCAGCCACAGACTGGAATGAGGTCTCATGAAGGCACCCACTCTCTAATCACCTTTTAATTTTCTTCTCTCCAAACTCTTCCTCAGGACTTGTGCTCATACATTAGCATATATGCAGCTATAAGTACACATACAAGCAACTGGAGAGAGGTGAGTCTAAGCAAAATATGGAAGAAATAGTGGACTTGTGATGCATCAGAAGGTAGAGAAACAGCCAGGAAGGTGAAACTCTCTTAAGGCTAATGAGCACAGAGTTCATGAGAGAGACCCTGAAGCAAAAAATTTCCTAATACAAATATGACACATTGCAGAGAGGCAGTGGACTTGTGTTAATTAAAAAAAATAATAAAAGGCCAGATAGTTGACTTGGGCTAGTCTCTCTCCGTTAGAATGTAAGCTCCTGGAGGGCAGGACTTGTTCCACTTTTGTCTTTGCATCCCTAGAGCCTATTAAGTACACCTTAGGAGCAGCTCTGTAGAGACCTGAGTTCAAATGCTACTTCAGACCCTGGGCAAGTCACTTTACCTCTGTTTGCCTTAATCCACTGGAGAAGGAAGTAGCAAACCACTCCAGTATTTCTGCCAAGAAAACCCCATGGACAGTATAGTATAGTCCAGGGGGTCATGAAGAGTTGAACATGACTGAAATACTGAACAACAAAGGAGCTTAGTCAATGCTAGATTGATTGATCCATTAATACTACTAATAAAAGCTAAGGTTTTTATAGCATTTCCTATTTACCAGGCACTATGCTTTCTTCCTTTAGGAAGTAATACATCATGTAATGTGTCTTATTATTTTGCTGTTGATGCTTGGAGTTAATCTATGCTTTAAAAAGGGAACGCAAGATTTCCTATAGCAGAAAACCGATGCAAATTCAAAGGATTCTCCTGTTTCACATAAAACAACATGTAAAAATACAAACTGAATTTAGACCATCTAAATACAGCATTTTTTCCTTCTCTCTCTCTGTCTCCTCCCTTCCTTTCCCTTCTTTCTCTTTCTCCTCTATTAAAAGAAAATTCCTCAAATATTGTGAATTCTCTTTCCTTCCTTTTCATTTTCAAAGTCCTAGACAAACACTAACTTTCTCTGTCCCTTGGGCCTACTATCTCTCTGCTATCTTCCTAGATTGGTTTCTCTTCCTGATTGCCAATTGTATGAGCATGCGCATCTTACTGGTTATAAGTACAGGGTTTAAAGGAGAACCATTGAAAGAGGAAATTACAAGCTATGTGACCCCAGGCAAGACATTTACCTTTTCTGAACCTGCCTACCTCATGGGGTTGTTATGAGGAAAGTGGGTATTTTTTTTTTTAATATTAAGTGCTAAGGTTGGTTTTGGTTTGTTTTGTTTTATTAGTTGGGGGAGGGCAGTCTAGATCTGTGATTTCATGTGTATACATGATATACATCAAGGGGAACTGATGTCAGCCTCCATCATTCAATCAGTCAATCAACAAATAAGCCTTAAGCCTTTATATTCTCAGTTAAGAAAAACTTCTACTATGAAGATCTATATGGAGTCTTAGTAGCCTGGAACGTTGAGATATTAAGTGACTTTCCCATAATCACAAAGTCACTCTGTGTTATAGGCAGGACATGAACCCATGGCATCCTCACTTGGACCAGCTGTCTATCCAATATATCATGCTGTCTCTCAAACTGCTAATTATCATTATCTTTATTATTATCAGTAGCAGGAGTGGTAGTGGTAGTAGTAGTTGGAGAAGGAGAAAGAAGAATAGTAACTCATGAATCCTGACAGAAACCCCTGGTGAAATAAGCCTCTAGGAATGTCCCTACACAGTATCTTATCCCTAAGAACATTTCCTCTCCCAAATTTTTCTGAAATTTCAGAAGTTACCTTCCTTGTTAGCTGAACTGGTGGCCTGCAAAGAGGGACAGTGGCCATATTACTAAGAGTCTGACAATGCTTTCTCAGCTGGCTGATTTGGGGCTACAGAACCATAAAAATAGGATTGTAGCGTGACATTTGGGAATCAAAGCTGTCTTGGCAGCTGAGCAATATTTAACCCAATGTTTGATAATGGTGCTGTAGTATTTGACTATAAAATCCAAAACCGCTTCTCAAGTTATGCATCCTTGAAAACTTCAGAATCCCCACATCATCTAACCTGGAAAGAAACCAAAACATCCTGAAAACTCTACCCTTCAAAGCCATAAACATGACATGGATTAGAAGGGGAACTAATGTCAGCCTCCATTATTCAATCAGTCAATTAACCAATAAGCCTTTATTTATTAAGGTATGTACTGGTACTGGTACTGGGTTGGGCTCTGAAGATTCAAAGACAGAAGGATTTGAATGTATTTAGGGTGTCCCAACACAATCACTGCCCTCAAAAAGCTTACATTTTAATGGGAAGATAGATTATAATAACAGATAAGTTAATATAGGCTATATACTAAATAAGTACACAGTGACTGGGGGAGGAGAGCTCTAGGAACCAGAAAAATAATAAAAGACCTCTTGAAGGGTCGGTATATCTCATTCAGCATAAGCCTATTCTGAATTTCATTTATGATGCCTGCTGGCAGTTGCCAGAAACACAAGAGAGTTGGGGGAGGGGAAGAAAAGGAAAGAAGGAAATTTGCCCGGCTAGCATTAAGTATTCTTTGTCATCAAACAGAGTTCCTAATCACATTTTGCAAACCTAGAGAATGTACAGGATGTGTTCTGTAGTTTCCTTTCCTAGGATATTAAAGGTGTCACAAACATTTATTACCCCCAGAAAAGAGTAATTTCAGCTGCTCGGTAATTCTGCTCTTCTCAGCTGCTAGATTTGCCAATGAGAACTTTGGACAGCACTTGCCTCACTTCAGGCAGTGGGAGCTATATAATGTTCTTTTTTCCCCTAAACTAAGTCCATAAAATCTTTTCTGTTCTAGTCCATATTGTCTGACCCTGGCCTGACGAGTCATGCCTGAACCACAAGCAGCCTTCCAGAGGACATAGTTGAGCTAGCTGTCTGTCTTGACACACCCAGCCCTTGTTACAATTGTTTTTGGTAAAAGTGGGTGAATCGATGGCTAAGCAGCAGAGAGAAACCTCAGTGGAAGAGGAAACAGAAAAGAAATGAAGATGGGAGTGTTTTTTCTTTCCCTTTTAAACCTCTAAACCTGATGCCCCCTCTTCTCACTCCAACATCCATCCTTCCCATTTGCCTACAAAACTCAGATTGGATTTCACAGTCTATAGTTCAAGCATTTATGGAATACTTACTCTTTAATTCAGCAAGCATGTATTAAATGCATACTGTGTGCAAGTCACTATGCTAGGTGCTGGGAATACAAAATGAAATAAACAGTTGCTACTCTCAAGGACTTAGAATTGGTTCGGTGTAATGCACAATAAAAGAACCCATTTATTCTATGGAATGCCAGTGGTACCAGGCACTGTGGGAGTTACAAAAATAATGTTGCCCAGGTTGCTTATGGGGAGACATCATTAAAAGACACAAAATAATTAGGCCACTGCTAAGGCCATCCATCATAGCTGTCCCTGATCTAATACAACTTAATTTCTTTTTGGTGATTGTGTGCTTCTCGGGGTGGGGGTGGTCTTTCCTATGCCAGTACTAAAGAGACCTCCCACAAAGTACAGAACACTGGAGAACATTAGTCTGGGGTTAGCTTCTAAGATCCAGGATAGCCCTTCTGTACTAGTTTTCCCTAAAGGTTCCTTTTTAGAGCCAGGAAATGAAAGGCTTCTTGAAGGAAAACACACCACCCACCAACTAATTGAAAATTGAGAGAAGCTGCCTGGCCTAAGCAAGTGTTGATTTTTCTCAGCTTTGAAAACATGGATGCAAGAAAACTTGGGAACTGTCTTCCCGGCACTGCCATTGACGTGTCCTGTGGCCCAGGGCCAGCCACTTCCCTTTTGCCAGTCTTAGCTCTCTCCTCAGGACAAATGGGGATCTGTCATCTTATTGTGGGAACACCAGGTTCCCTAAACAAATGTTTTCCCAGGCAAGATCTGAAATTTGAGAACAGAGTCCTGCTTCCCCCCAAAGAGTTAATTTTTGCCTCATTGATTGAAATTCTAAACCACCAAGTAACACTCTAGCAGGAGAGGGAAGGATTTCACTGTGCTCTTTTTCTAAACCAAAGCCGGAGAAATAAAGGGTGGGGAGGAAAAGGGGATGGGCAAAGGAGACAGGCCATTTCAGGAGACAAGGAAGAAAAACACCATTTTAAAAAATGGGTCAGTGGCTAGAAACAAGATCAGGCAGGGCAGCAGAGATCTTGAAACAACTCACCTTAGAATCAGGATGGAAGAAGCCTGACAGAACCCAGGGGAGGGGAAGAGGCAAAGGGAGGAGGGTCCCTCTCTCTCTCCCTCCTCTCTCTTGTCACTTCTTAAACCGTCCTCAGGATTTGGGTTGCTCTGGGTGCAACTCTTTCTCTCTCTTTCTCTCCCTGTCCTGTCTAGTCTCAGGTAAGTTGCAGAACAGGCTTTGAATCAGGAAGTAGAAGCTGTATGCAAATCACAACTGAGAACTAGAAAGCTCTGTCTCAGTATTTTCCTGTGGGGGAGTGAACTTACAGCGAAGTCATTTCATTTCTTAAAACCGAAACCTCTTTCATGGACTAGAAATGTCCAGTGACCAGTTAGGTTTTCTCTTCCCCTAGGCGCTCAGGACTAAAGAAATTGAGTGGAGGTATGCCAGTGGGACTTTAATGGCTATGGCAACTCCCTCTGGGTCACAGCTCCCAGGGGAAGTTCTCCTGGTTAATTGTTGTTCTGGCTTGTTAATCATTGCTATCAATTAGTTCAGGGCTCCCCACGGAAAAGAAAAGGGGTTTCATGGGAAAAGAGGCTGAGAAGCGATAGAGTGGGAAAGAGGATTTGGAGTAAGAGAAGCTGTGTTTAGATCCCTAGAAGAGTCTTACTAGCTGTATGACCTTGGGCAAATGCCCTCAGCTCTCTGAGCCTCGGTATTATAAAATAAGGTGACTGAACCAGAGGACCATTTGGGTCCTTTCTAGCTCTAAATATGGAAATCCTATAAAATGAAGAGACTCATATTGTAGAAGCTAATTTTATTAAAAACAAAACAAAACACCTTTGCTCCTTAGTTCAGGAGGAGAATTCATTCTGAAGTGTTCCTTATTTGAGACTTGGGAAAAGTCGATGGATCTGTAGCTACTTTTCAAGCTATGTTGCTCAGCTGGGGTTTCATCCTGGTTCACTTTCATAAAATTCAGTGAATTTCCCTGGTCTTTCATCAAATCCACTTAATTTCCCATCTTTTAATCAATCAACAACTTGGTGCAGTGAGAAACCCAGCTGGATTTAGGTGAGAAGGCTCTGCCGCTTTTTGTGTGTGATCTCTGGCAAGTCATGTTACCTCTCTGGACCTCGGTTTCCCCAACTGTATAATTAGGGGATTGGATTGGTTAGATGACCTCTAGCTAAGGTCACTTCAAAATCAGTACATCACCCTCCTGATGTCATTGGTCCTCTTCAAGAACAAAGAATAAACAACAACTGAGTCCTTTCCAGATCTAAATTTTACTCTGTGTCACCTGTGGCTTAGGTGATACAAGGCAGTCTAAACAAAATAAAGAATATATGATTCCTTTTCTTCCAAAAGCCCATAGTTGTATGAAGCCTCTGGGATAAGGACTAGACCTGTGATTTCATTGATAAAAGGAACTCCCAGGTAAGGAAATTCCTTCCACCAATGTAGGTCAGGGATGGGGGCAAATGCAAGTTGGGGTATTGGGTTTAAATGTAAGAGGAAGTAATTCTAGCTCTCGCCTTAAGCTCTTGCCAATCTCAGACAGCCAGTCACTTCTGACCCTATTCACTTGTGCTATTTAGCTTGTCCAATAAAAGGGGCCTTTCCATTCCCTGGGATTGCAAGCCCTCTTGTGCCACCCAGAGCAGTCTCAGGCAGGATTCTTACACAGCAAGACATCTCCAAGGTGTTTGACCTCTCCAGCCCTTTTCTTAAGTGATGGAGATTTGGAGCCTCTATATTTCTGTATAAACCCTTTATCTTATCACATTATCCAGGTTTATATCTATATAGGTTGGACCTGTTTTGAATTCTTGAGATTGTATTGTATCCTACTGACAGTCTAAACTGGGTTTTTCTTTGTCTTAAAATAAGACTTAGCCCCTTGATCTCCAAACTCATCATTGGGAAATCTCATTATCCTGCAGGATAAAATCTGCCTAGGTGTTCACATCTCATCAGTACCTTCTGCCCCTCTGATTGGACCCTCTGACTGAGGGCAGGGCCATGAGTTCCAGGGCCTCTATTTAAGAAAGGGTCTCAGCACAGTCTTCTATGAATTTCCCACCAGCTATTCTGCTTTGGGACTTTTTTTGGGACTTCTCCATTATGCTGTCACCATTCCCCACTGACCCTTTTTGACTTCCTTTTTGTGTATTGTCTTCCCCTGTGTATTTTTGTGTATTGTCTTTTAAGCTCTTTGATGGCAAAGACTGTCTTTTTTTAAAAAAACTTATATTTGTATCTTCATCATTTAGCACAATGCCTGGCACATAATAGGTCCTTAATAAATGTTTATTGAATTTAAAAAATTTAAAGTTGCATAGGGGCACTGAGAGGTTATGTAACTTGCCCAGGGTTATATGTATCAGAGCAGGGACTAGCTTTGAGCCCAGTTCTCTGTTTATTAAGTGATGCCACCTCTATGGGGATAGGAAGATGAACAAGATAGGATCTCTGCCCTCATGGAGTTTATAAGCATCAGCAACATCCTCCTCATGCTTAAGCTGTTCCACAGAAACAAGAGAACACTTTTTTTTTAAGCTCCTAGGATAAAATTCTGCTATAGGAAAACAGACTCATGGGAGACTCGTGGCCAACACAGGAATACTTGCCCATTGTTGGGCATTGAGAATACTTTGGTAACTCCCAGTCATCTAGTGAATAAAGCCTTAGCTCCTTGGCCTAACCTATGAGGCCCTCCCACAATCACTTACAACCTTATCTTTCTGGCCTTATCTTACATACTCCCTACCATCTACTCCAAGCTCCAGTCAAATTATATTTCTTGTGCCCCAGTTATATCCTGTCTTCTTTTATCTTTGCTGTCAACATTCCCTGTGTTTAAAGTCCAAATTCCCATCTGTTGCCTCCTGAGATCCTTCACAGCCTCTAAGACTGATCCTAAATGCCATTTCCTCCTTGAAGCAGAAATGACATTTTCCTCCTTATACCTCATATTAGCACTTGGTACTTTGCTTTCACCGGTACATAGACTTTAGCAAATAAGTCTCTGATAAAGTCTCTCAGAGTATCTGTGTTGCCATTACCACACTTTCCTCTCATGCGCCTAGACCTGACTCTGTTCACTTGTGCCTTGTACCCAAGTGCCTTCTTTTCTATGAAGAAACTTTGGGACTCACTACTGTGCCAATCTGCCTCAGCACAGTTGCTTGTTTCCAAGTCAGGCATCCCCAGAGTAGAACACATAGACAAGATATAAAGATGTGAGATAGGTAATAAGACAAATGGATTTGGAACTGGTTGAATAACTGGATGTAAAGGATAGTCATTAACGATTCAATGTCAGTCAGTCAACAAGCATTAGTTAAATGCTTACTATATTCCAGGCACCATGTTAAGGGGGATACAAAGAAAAATTCCTACCCTCAAGGAGTTTAAATTCTAATGTAAGAAATGCCATATACACATTTAGTTATATGCAAGATAATAAGCATGTTTGTTTACCACTTTAATGTTTGCAAAGAACTTTACATATGTTATCTCATTGCTCCTCCCCAACCACCCTGAAAGGTAAGTGCTATTATTAATCCCCATTTTACAGATTAGGAAACTGAAGCTGAGATAGGTTAAGTGACTTGCTTATAGCATACAGCTAGTACACATGATTCAGGCAGGGTTCAATTAGATCTTCCTTCATCTAGTGTTCTATCCACTATGACACTTAGCTACTCCAGCCCTGGTCAACATTTTTATCAATGCCTCAGATGAAGGAATAGATGGTATGCTTATTATATTTGCCAATGACATGGAGATGGAAAGAATAGTTAATGCATTGGATGACAAAGTAAGGATTCCCCCCCAAAAAAATTTTGGTTGTCAAGACAAGGGTTCTTAATCTAAGCCCCCCAGAATTCTGTTTTTTTTTTATATTTTGATAACCAAATTTCAGGATAATTGATTTCCTTTATAATCCTATGATTTTATTTTATTCATTTAAAAACTACTATTCCCATCAAGTGCACTGCTTTTGGACTTCTCTGACACTCTCAAATATGCCTTCCTTCCTAACTCTTCATTGGGAAGCTCCACTCACTGCAAGACTGAATTTCCCTGGGCTAGAATAAGGGGCCAAATTCAATAAGGTAAAATATAATAAACCAGTGGAAATTCATACACTTGCTTTTTTTTTTTTTTGGAGGGCAATTGGGGTTAAGTAACTTGACCAAGGTCACATGGCTAGGTTTTTGTTTGTATTAGTTAAGTGTCTGAGGTCGGATCCAAACTCAGGTCCTTCTAACTCCAGGGCCGGCGCTCTACTCACTGTGCCACCTAGCCTCTCCAATATACTTGATTTTTTAAAAAATCAGCTTCACAAGCACACTATGGGGAAAGGTATAGCTAGACAATAATTTGTGTGAAAAAAAAATCTGGGGGTTTTAGTAGACTGCAACTTCACTATGAGTCCAGAATATGGTATGGGAACAAAAAAGGGTCAGGTGACTTTAGCCTAAATTAAGAGAGGCATAGAGTCTAGAATGAGGAAGGGGATAATCTTAAAGTTTCCTGACCTGGTTTAATCATACAGGGTTATTGTCTTCAATAATGGCTCCTCCACATTTTTGGATGGGTATTGATAAGCTGGAAAATCTCCAGAAGAGGAAGATCAGTATGGTGAAGGGACTGGTGATCATGTCATGTCATAGTTGAAGGAACTAGGAATATTTAGCATGGAGAAGAGAAAGGTTGGGAGTATGTGGGGGAATGAAAGCTGTCTTCAAGTCTTTGAATGAATGAATGGAAAAATCATTTATTAAGCACTTCCTATGAGTCAAACACTGTTGTAAATGCTGGGGGTATGAATAAAAAATCCTAGACTAATGTTCTCAGGGACTTACACTCTAATTGGGGAAGATAGACTATAAAAGAGAGTTCAGCTGCAGGACAGATGGAAAGGTCCCGCAGTCCTAAGGGGCCATGGTGGGGTAGATGGAAAAGGCCAGAAAGTCCTTAGGTTGGTTACCTAAGTAATTAAGGTTATGAGGCAAGGAAGATGGTGCTAAGGCCCGAAAGATCTTCGTGGAAGGGAAGACGATAAGGCCTGGTGATCATCTCATGAGAAGGGATGGCATTTTTCACTTTATTCTCATTTAAGTCCTGTGAGCAGTCAAACAACAGACAAAAGGATAGGATGAGCTGGGTAGTGGTTTCTTTCTGTTTTTATTCTCTGATGAAGTTCTGGGACAGCCTGAATGGGGGGAGGTACAAAGGGGAATGACGTCTAGGCGACAGTGAATAGCTTGCCTGGCCTAGAGTCAGGAAGAGTTCAAATTTGGCATCATGCACTTAGTAGCTATCTGACTCTGGGCAAGCCATTTAAACCTACTTGCCTCAGTTTCCTCATCTGTAAAATGAGCTGGAAAAGGAAATGGCAAACCACTCCAGGATCTTTGCCAAGAAAACCTTAAATGGAGTCACAGACATGACTGAAAAATGACTGAACAACAAAAGAAGAGGGGCATACAAGGGGTGAAGAGATATCATTTGGAAGAGGGATTAAGTTTATGTTAAGGCAGGCAGCAGGAGCAATAGGTAGAAGTTGGAAAAAAATGCAGATTTCAACTGTATAGAAAGCTTTCCTAACAGTTAAAGCCATCCTAGAATGGAATGGGCTGCTTCCAGAGGTAGCATTCTCTTATAATAAAAATCTTCAGGCTAGCTGACCATTGACTGAAAGTGAAAGAAGGGATTTTTAATCAGATACAGTCTGGACTATGTGACTTCTAAAGACCCTTCCAACTTTGACATTCTGTAATGCAATATAGGTCACATTTTGTATTACAGTTATTTGTGCATATATTAATAATTCCTTAATGACATTATAAGTTTCAGAGGTTAGGGATGCTTGTATATTCGCCAGCCCCTATCATAGTGCTCCACATCCAACAAACATTCAATAAATGTTTGTTGAATTCAACCAAGTAAATGTTGCATTGCAGGATTGAACTGTTTGGAGAAGAGTGTCTTAGCCATGCATTCATTCTACAAACTTTTATGTACAATGAACTCTGTTGGCACTAGGGAGAGAAAGAGATAAATAACATATGGTCCCAACTCTCAAAGACATGAGGAATATCTCTTTGAACACATATGAAGGCCTGACAGTATAATGTGTAAATATTAAATGGACCCTGTCTTTAAGGAACTTAAAACTGAGTTTTTCCCTCCCTACTTTAATAGAATATTTACATAATTTAATACAATATTGACCCACTGACTGTTCAGCCCTAGTCTAGTCACTTAACCTCTTACTCCTCTAAACTCTCTAAGATTATAATTTGTAAACGAAGTGCCAACGTACAGTGGTAGAAGAAGTTCCCTCTATGAATGAAATCATAAGTCCATTCCCTATCTCTTCCATATCAATGAAATCAGTTTATTCCCTAGCTCTTCTTAATCTTTACATGGTCACAGTGTTATCTGTGTCTTCATTACATACTTAGACAGGCTCTTGGCAAGGTTGCTCTTAGTACAATTGTCTCTGAGAAACTCCTAGCAACAATCCATTGGAAAATGATGCAGGAAACAAGGCAGTTGTTCTCCATTAGCTGTTAACATGGATGCTGTTTCCAAGGTGACAGGCACCATACAAACATACCAACCCATCCTGTAACTCCTAATGAGAGTCAGCCCTTGACTCTCATCGAGAACTGGAGTTCAACTTTTGGGAGTTTTTATGTTTGCCCAATCCTAGCATTACTCAGTGTTCTTGCAAAAGCCAGTCAGGGGAATACCCTCCACAGATTTAGACCAAGTGCTAGGAAACTCTTTTCTCTGCCTGCTGCAGGATCCTCTGAAGTAGAATCTTGAAGGAAACCGTGGAAACATCCATCAGCCCCTTGATAAGCTTTGACTTTTCACCTCTAATTTTTATGATTGCTAGTCAATTTGAAAGTCCTATAGTATTTTAAATACTTTATAATGAGCACACTTCATAATTACATATACAAATCAGGTGGTTGAGTTTTGTTACAGAGCTGGGTAGTGAATATACTTCATAGAATCATCAATTAGAGATGGAAGAGACCTAGAAGCCATCAGTCCAAACCCTCTTTAGAACATCCTCCTTTTCCCCCCCTCCCCTCCTTACAGTCCCTTACTATGTTTGGGCATAAAGTCTTTTGTGGAGAAAATATTTGCATTCAATAGAAACCTTTTGTAGATAACACCTTGACCCAAAGGAATCATTCTAAGGATGAAATTTTCAGGTATAATGGTCAATTAGTGTGGGAGATATTTTCCAGTCAATCAATCAATCAATAACCATTTATTAAGTGCCTACTGTGTGCCAGGCACTGTCAAGTCTTTCAGATTCTACTTTGGAGATGTTAGGTGTAAACAAGGCAGGTTAATAGACCAGACATCACCCTTGGGGGAAGCTTTGTGCCTTGTTTGCTTTCACCAGCTTCCCCAAATGTCTGGTTACAAACGGAACTCTATGCATTTTAGGGAGGAAGAATTAAGTTGGTTGATTTCTTAGGGAATGAACATCGCTTTCCTGGCAGCTCTGAAATTTTGATTTTCCCTAATTTTTTTTTGAGGCAGTTGAGCTTAAGTGACTTGTCCAGGTACATAGCTAGTAAGTGTCTGAGGTCATATTTGAACTCATATCCTCCTGACTCCAGGGCTAGTGTTCTATCCACTACCCCACCTAGTTGCCTGGGTTTCCCTTAATTTTATAAGGCCAGTATACCCATTAGCTAAGTGAGGGCTAACTGTGATTCCCTGAAAAATGTGTCAAGAAGACTTGGGTAGCCATTTAATTTGTTTCTAAAAGCATTTAATCTTGTTTCTGAACTCCAGTCCTACATTGTTAACTGCCTGTTAGCACATCTCTACATGACTAACTTGGCAGCACCCCAAATTCAACAAGTCCTATATAAACTCATCATCTTCCTCTGATAAACTTGTCCTTCTTCCAATTTTCTAATTTTTTGTCTTAATGACACTACCATCCTCCACCATCCCTACATCCACCTTTTCCCTTATCCCCATTAAATCAGTTGCTAAGTCTTATAAATGTATCCAGTTTCTTGTCCGAATTTCTTGCATCTCTCCCCTCCTCTTCACTAATACACACAAGTCACTGTCTGCATTCTATTCCTTCTCCAATCAATCAACAAACATCTATTTATGAAGTGCCTACTATGTTCCAGGCACTGTTATCAATACAAAGACAATGGAAGACTTCCTGTATCCAAGGAGCTTGCATTCTATTGGGGAAGACAACATGTAATATAAATCAGTATTTACAAAATAAACACCAATTTTTGGTGATGAAGGAGGGCACCAGCAACTGGGGACTTAAGAAAGGCTTCCAGTAGAAGTTGTCACTTGAGCTGATTTATTAAAGGAAACAAGGGAAACAAAGAAGAGGTGAGGAGTGCAATCCAGACATGAAAGACAGCCAAGGTACAGAGATGGCTTAATTGGCTGGATCATAGAATTCAGGAAGGCATGTGAGATATAATGAGGTTGGAAAAGTAATTTGGGGCCATGGTGTAAAGGAATTTAAAAGCTAAACTTACATTTGATCTTAGGAATAATGGGAGTCACAGTAGCTTATTGAGGGGAATAGTACCTTGATCAGATTTGTGCTTTATACAACTGCTAAAGTAATTATCTTTTTTTTCTTTTTAAAAATTAATTTGTTCATTTTTAGTTTTCAATATTCACTTTTATAAGATTTTGAGTTCTAAATTTCCCTCTCCCTTTCCCCTATCCCTTCCCCAAGACAGCATCTGATATAGGCTATACATATACAATCATATTAAACATGAAAATAATCATCTTAATAAACAGAACTGACCGTGTTTTTTCAGTGGCTACTAGGGTAAAATATGAACTCTTATTCTGGCATTTTAGGCCTCCTGAAATTTGGCTTTCACTTACCTTTCCAGCTTTATTTCTTTATATCACCCCTTTTCTGAAACTCGACATTTTGTAATTTTCTTCCACATGTTGGCACAGGCCATTCCCTATGCCTGAAACAGGGGACAAACATCTCACTTCTTGGTTCCTTTCTGTTCCTTCAGGATGCAGTTCAGGTCTCACCTCCTCCATGAAACCTTTTCAAGTGAAAGTGAGCTCTCCCTCCTCAGATTTTCTGAGTTCCTTTTTTGAATCTCTTTGCTTCCATCATACCCTATATCTTGTATTAGTCTTAACACTCCAGTAGAATGTAAGCCTTTTGAAGGCAAGGGCTATTGTCTAAAATGACAAAAAATTAAAACATTTTTGTATTCTTAGCATATTTTTTTGGAGGCAGTCAGGGTTAAGTGACTTGCCTAGGGTCACACAGCTAATAAGTGTCTGAGACCATATTTGAACTCAGGTCCTCATGATTCCAGGGTCAGTGCTCTTATTTACTGTGCCATCTTAGCTGCCCTGTTTCCCTAGCACCCTGGGGTGGGAGAGTGGGGGGGGAAGATGTACAGCTGAATGTTGCAGTAGATAGAGTTGCTGGTCCTAGAGCTCTACAATTTCTTCCCTGGGAAAAGTTTATCTTTATCCCTTGTACCCTCTATAGACATCCTTATTTGCTTCTTGGGCCTGAAGTCAGGAAGACCTGAGTTCAAATCTGGCCTCAGACAACTTACTGTGTGACCCTAGGCAAGTCACTTAACCTCTGTCTGCTTCAGCTTCCTCAACTGTAAAATGGGGATAATGATAACACCTACTTCCCAGAATTATTGTAATGATCAAATAAGATGATTTTCATAAAGCACTTAGTACAGTGTCTGGAACACAGTAGGCACGTAATAAATACTTTTTTCCCCTTCCCCTCCTCCTCTGCATTATGGCCTTTTAAAACTTGCCTTAGCAATTCTGTTTTTCCTTCTTGAAACTAAGCATCATAGAATCTTATTTCTGGAAGACTCCTCAGGAACCATGTAGGCCACCAGAGATGGTACTTAAAGTGTGAGCTTCTCTATAACATTCCTAACAAGTGGCCTTGCAGCCTTCATCTGAAGAGCTTTGCTGATGGAGTCCCTTACTGCTGAAGCTACTCTATTCACATTTTGTATTTTTTATGACATATTGGAGTCAGGAAGACCTCATTCCAAATCCTACCCCAGATATTTACTAACTGTGTGATCATAGGCAAGGCATTTAACCTCAGTTTCCTCATTTGTAAAATGGGTATCATAATAGCTCCTGCTGCACAGAGTTGCTGTGAAGATCAAATTTTATACACATATGCATATAGAGACACACATGCATATAATATATGCACATATATGTAATGCATATACATTTATATGTATGTATATATAAAGCTCTTTGTGAACTTTAAAGTTCTATGTAAATGCTAGCAATTATTATATGATTGCAATTATTATTATTATTACATATTCCCTTAAGATCAGATGCTTACTGACTTCCATGGAGACAGTAGAGCAGTTTGATAAGCCAGTCCATGCCATGTTGCTAAGCACTGGGAAGAGAAGGCTAGATAGTGCAGTGGTTGCCAAACTCAGATAGAAAGGGGGGAGGGGGCGTGGAGGCATTAAAACATCTATAATAATTCCTGCAGGCTGCTTATTGACTCAGAAAACCACCTATCAAAATTATCCATGTTCTATTTATTTTGTTAAATATTTCCCAATTACATTTTAATAGAGTTCAGGCTGCCACACTAAGGAGGTAATTTTGTGGGCCAGCTTACTGTATGTTTGACACTTCTGGGATAGAGGAAATCTCCA
Source organism: Gymnobelideus leadbeateri (assembly GCA_011680675.1). Lineage (NCBI taxonomy): Eukaryota > Metazoa > Chordata > Mammalia > Diprotodontia > Petauridae > Gymnobelideus > Gymnobelideus leadbeateri. The sequence continues at coordinate 13,899 of WOXC01007010.1, read as the reverse complement.
GTCCTCTCCCCCACCCAGGTCACTCATGGCCAAGATGTGGAAATAACGTCCCCTCCTCTGCCATTTAATCCAAGGGACAACAGTGACTCTGATGGTGGGAGTTCTAGGTTAGGGAGGTAATATGAAAGGGGCAGACCCAGGCAGGACAGTCAGGAAGATCACAAAGTAACAGATTTAGAACTGGACAAGTCATAGAATCTTATTCCCTCATCTTATATTTGAGGGAACTGAGGTTCAGAAAGGTGAAGCATTTTCTCCCCAAGTCACAAGGGTAGCAAATGGCAAAGCTGAGGTTTGAATGCAGGTTCTCTAAGTTGAGATCTAATGTTCTTGGGAGCGGGGGCAACAAGCACCTCTTAAATCATACCATGTATGCATCTACCTGTTCTTATGCCATCTCTGTTTGGTCAGTGGATTTGGAAGATGATCCGTTTATTTTAGGGACTGATCTGTTTGTGGAAAAGGGCAGACCCTGGGTCTCATCTGGAACAGCAAGATAGATGAGTTCCTCGTGCTTTATGTACTTCTCCCGAACCTCTCAGTGAAGGCCCCCTCCCCACCCCATTTATAGGTAAGGGTGAAACCCCTTCCCTCCCATTTAAGCTTCTTTTAGCACCCACCTGTTTCCTGGTAGGGCCAAAGACTGTCTGTTCCCTACCAGGGATTAATATTCACAACAAGCAGCAAGCAATTAATTTAACTGGTTGAAATTTATTGTTCACTCTCCTTAGCTAGGATCTGCTGGGGGTTTATTTTTCACTGGTGATACATTACCGCATGACAACTCCAGAGCATCTGAATTTAAACTGTGCCATTTCCAGGTCCTTCCCCACCCCCCACCTTAGCGCCCCCAAACCCTCAGAGCTCTGTGTTTTATACAGTGGCATGTTTTGACAAATGTCGCTGCTGAGAAGGTAATTCTTGGTTGCTGGCCTATTGGAGCAGATGCTAAGCATGAAGCCTAAGGAGGTTTAAGGTTTTGGATTTCTTGCCTGGCACATTTTGCTGGTGACTCATTTAAGTCCAGGTGCTTTGGGCAAGAATTGTAACAATCCTGTTGGGCAACCCCTCCCCAGCCATGGAGGAGACCAAAAGAATATGCATCCACCTTCCAATCAGGGCCTCAACAGACAGAGCTATAATCTCACAGTAGATTGCACATCTGAAAAAAAAAGTATATACTATAAGCCCCAGATAGCTCCTCTCCTCCCTATTTGCCCTCCCTACATAAGATGCTCATGTTCCTGTCTAAAAAGAACTGTTCTTTGGTGATACTGAAATTTTCAGAACAAAGACAAAGGCTCTCAGGGAGGCTCCAATTTGGAGAAAAAGAAAAAAATGAGAAGCAAAAATAAGGGGGGGAAAGGGTTCATAAATCTGTAACTGGCTTTTATCAAATCAGAACTTGTAGCTCTCTGCTGACAGTCAGCCAGCAGCTGAAAGCCACAAGGGAGAGATCCCACTCGCAGCTTCTGGCTGGCTATTAGCTACCAGCAGCCTCCTGACCCTGTTTCCAGGGAAGTAACAGCTGGCAGCTGACACAGGCTCAGGCGTGGTGGGCCACTTTCGCTTCTCTGGGAATGGAGAAGAGATTGGCAGGAAACAAGCATTTAAAATATGGATATTACAAGAGCATTTTCCCTCATCCTTCCTCTACTTCTCTTCCAGAGTCTGCTTTTAGGTGCTAATGTCTATGTGCTGGGGAACTTGAGTAGATTTTTTCCTCCTTTATAAAAAGGATTAGGTGGCCCCACTTACTCCCTCCCAACGTTACTGTGGCAGACAAAGGTCTATTTCCAGACTCCCTTTTTTCCCACAAAAAACAAAAAAGTATAAACAGACAAATACCAACCTCAATAGAATTCCTTACTTAAATATTTCAAGGACCAGTAAACTGGAATGCTCTCTTTCCTTACCTCTGCCTCTCAGAATCCTTGGCTTATTTCAAGGCTTAGCTAACGGGCCATATCCTATATGAGGCCTTTTCTGATTCTCCCAGTTGCCAACATTTCCCTGTTTCCCTACCCCCATTTCCACCCCTCCCCCCACAAAATCTCCAACTGCTTGATATTTATATAAAACACATATATTTTGTACTGATTTATCTATATGAGAGGGTATAGAAAATGGATCACAAGATCAAAGATAGAGTTAGAAGGAATCTTGGAAGCCATGTGCTCTAACCCCCTCATTTTACAGATGAAGAAACTGAGGCCCAAGGAGGCTTTATGAGTTGCCCAGGATCACAAAGGCATTAAGAGTGTTGGCCTTCTTCCTCCAACTTCCAATAGAATGTAGATTCCTGAAAGGCAAGGACAATTTTCATTTTTGTTATTTTAGCCAAAGTCTTTAAGACCTAGCAGGTACTTAAATGCTGGTTGAATTGGAGTAGAACTTTAATACCTCTCCCTTCCCTATGTCTTCCTTTGGACTTCAAAACCATACCCCCTCTGCCTTTCTTCTATTGATAACTTCCTATTTTTCCTGTATGTAGTTTGTGGGGTTCTTGAGAGCAGAGACTATCTTTTGCCTTTCTTTATATAAATACTGGCATAAAGTAGGTGTTTAACAATTTTTTATTGATTGGCTGCCTGGGGGCTTCTTTTCCTGGAACAGCCTACCATCCCAGTAGCCTTCTCAGTACAGAATATCCCTCTGCAAGACCCACATCACTTCTTCCATTGGTGAATTGTCTTAGAGCTTTCATTTTGTTCAGGGTCAAAGGCCTTGCCTTCATTCTCCTCCTAGACATGTCCTTGACTTCAAAACCGTGTTTCCTTGCCCAGGTACCTTTATTTCCCCCACAACTCCCTCCCATTTCTGTTTTTTAGCTATTTTCTAAGTTGTTCCCTCTTCTCCATTAGATTGTAAGCTCCTTGAGGACAGGTCTATCTTTCTTTTTTTTTTTGTATTATTATACCCAGAACTTAGTACAGTGCCTAGGATGTAGCAAATGCTTTACAATTATCCCTTCCACATTGCAACTTTCCCCATTGTGGGTTTGATATATCGAGGGTTGGCATAAGAAATTAAATTGGAATTTTGGGGGAATTTTGTGGAGGTTGTAGATGATATGCAAAGGCCAGCAGATGACAAAGAAAAAGTTTGGAAATTCAGGAATGCATAAAATTTATGTATAATATTGTAAACACCCCTTAAAAGAAAAAAAATTCAGACTTCTTCTCTGGTACAAAGTAAAAGCCCAAAAAATTTTATATAGATTTTTATAGATCATGGGGGCTTCATACCCCTAACCCTTATGATGTGGAAGGAATAACAGTTTGATCCTTATTTATACCTTTCCTTCCTCCATTCCTTCCTTCTCTCCCTACTTCCCTGCCTCCCTCTCTTCCTTTCTTTCTTCCCTCTAGAGCATAGGTTCCCAAACTTATTTGACCTACTGCCCCCTTTAAAAAAATTTCATAGCATCCATCCCCCCAAAATCTACTTTCTTAAACCCTTTAACATTTTTAAAAATTTGCATCATTTAAAAAATGTAAAATATATTTTAAAAAAATAACACATCTTAAGTTTAACAATTTATTGTACATTTGTGGGTTTTTTCCTGTTTAAATTTTAATGACATAATATTGCATCATGTAACTATATAGTACTGTATTATAAACAAGTCATTACACATACATATTCCTACCAACGCATGCTGGATTGCCTGACAATGTATGACACACTTGCCTACCAACACTTGCTTGTTAAGACCTGTCAGGGGACTTGACCACTGATCAGTTATAATTTGCATTTTTTTTGTTTATTTGGAAAATAATGTAATCACTATGACTAACTCTGTTACACAACAGATGTATGAATGATTTTTCAAAATTTTCTTCCATCTCTTCTTTCCTTATACTTCCACTGCCCCTTTATTTTTATTCAATACCTCTCAATTGCACCATAGGCTAGTACCACCCCACCCATTGTTTCAGCGCCCCCCCCTCACCCTGGGGGTGGTATCGCTCACTTTGGGAACCTAAGCTAGAGGTAGAGGACCACTGTAGTATCTTCTGTTTTTAAATGTATCATCCTGTGAACTTAGATCTTAAAATAAGAAATCAAAGATGATAGAGAAGATAATAGTCATGAGGTTATAGAAATTGTTGTCTAATTTAAAACACATTTCAAGGTCAGTAAGCCAAACGTGCTTCAGGATCATATATGTTGCCTGAAGTCAAGGAGTCCCTTCCTCGTACCAAGAGCCCTTATGTCTGGGCTCCTGTAGAATAGGTTTATATCCTGGGGAGAGCCTAACTGATCCCAAAGCCAAGGGATCAGGCTTCCTTTCACTTTCTGGTTCATTGTACCCAAAGGCAAGAGTTATTTTAGGAAAACTTCTTTAAACAAAACTTAGACTTTGCTCCTGTCTAGAGTTTCCCCAAAAGGGATTAAAGGGCTTCCTTCTAGAAAGATATTCAATGTCCAAAACAAATCAGGTACAGGGGCAGCTATTTATTTCTTCCACTACAAAAAGAATGCTTGAAACATGTAGCCCCTATCCCAAAGCCCATTGGTATGGGACTCTCTCCTTACTGGTGGAGATAAAGGCTCTGCCCTACATAAAGGGGTAGGGCAGACTTGGTGAGAGGTGAGAGGCCTCCAGCCTTCACTAGACCCTCTTTTGGGACAATTTAAGTGAAAGTTCTGTTTGGGACCTCCAGTTCCTCCTAGGTACTTTTCAGGGTCAGTTCTCTGACTAGTTAAGCTTCAAGTCTTCTTCTCATATCTTGGCTTCCAGCTTCAAGAGAAAAAAATAGAAGACGCCATTCTCATTTCAGGTTGGTGAAGGAAAAGATTCTGGGGGAAACAAGAGAAGAGCTGGCAGTCTCTGTTATGTCCCTATGTCCAGCTTGCTACTCTAGAGACTTCGGGGTAGTTTCCCCTTGGGTGAGATCCTTTTCTCTTGGTTAAACTGACTTATCTGGTTCCCAACAGGACAACTCTTTCACTTTGTGTTGTCTGGTATATATTCTTCTATGTATACCTTCTCTGATTTCTGTTTGTTGTGATTTGGATAAATGGACTTCTTTGATATTTATTATGTGTCTTTATTATGCAACTGTTATTTGCTGGGAAGGGGCTTAAGCTTTGAATGTAGAACTTGGGCCCCCCCAGTATAGGCTGTCCCAAAGTGACAGTGATCAGAAGTTAGATGGTAGTGCAACAAGAACCCCACCATGCCCAGGGTGGCTGCCAACACAGGTTCTTAGATCTGCTTTTCTAAAGGAAAGAAACTCAAAATGGGTTAACAATCTTGCTTTAATCAAACATATGTCATTTACCTAGGTCAGGGGAAAAAGGTCAGCACCTGAACTTCAGAGAATACAAACAAGTTACAAGCAGAAGTTATAAGAAGACAGAGAAACAGATCAAGCAGACATCCACACCTAGTCACAGTTACCAGAGAGGGAAGCACCAGCATCTGAGTTTTCAAAGCCGTGGGCTCAACGGCTGGCCAAATCACACAACTCTTCTCAAAGTGAGCCCCAAAGCAAAGCCTCATATCAGGGTATATATTGCCTTCTCCTGGCTCAGAGAATGTCACAGCCCTCTTGACCCACTAACCAACCACAGAGTAACAAGGTGTAGGCATTCCTGAAAACCAAGCCTCCCACCACAGGCTCCAGGTGCACTTAAGCCTATTAAAGGGCCTAGGGGCAGGGAAGATCTTAAATTTCTGTTCCCATAACAGATGGAACTCGATCATATCCCCTAGACAAACAATATTTAAGGGAGCAGAAAGATATATGTCTGGTTCCCACTCCTTTTTTTTGTTTGTTTTTGCCTCTTTTTTTTTTTGAAATGTCAAATGTGATTATATTTATTTGTTTCTTTTTTTTCTGCAAATGCATTCATATTAAACATTATTCCAATTACAAAGGCATATTGTACTAGGTGGGATGAAAGATGGTAAGGAAGAAGTAAAACCAAACAATGAGAAGAACAAGATCATTTAGTTTGCTTCCATCAGGATTCAGGCTCGGTTCTTTCTAGTTATATCTCTGGATGGCGCATTTCTCACTTTCTTGAGTCATTCGGGATTAACTTATATCACTGCATTGCTGAAAAGAGTCCAGTCTGTCATAGTTGGTTGTCACAGATATGGTATGTCTGTGATTGTATACAAATTTCTTCTGATTCTACTCTTCTCGCTTAGCATCAGTTTGTATAAGTCTCTCCAGGTAATTATGAAATCCGTCACCTCCTCGTTTCTTATAGCACAATAAAATTCCATTACATTCATATACCACAACTTGTTTAGCCACTCCCCAATTGATGGGCACCCCTTTAGTTTCCAATTCTTTGCAACCACAAAAAGGGCTGCTAAAAATATTTTTGTACATATGGGTCTTCCTCCCACTTCTATGATCTCTTTGGGACATAACCCTAGAAGTGGTATTGTTGGGTCAAAGGGTATGAAATTATTTATAATCCTTTGGGCATAATTCCAGATTGCTCTCCAGAATGGTTGGATAAGTTCACAACTCCACCAGCAATGTATTAGTGTTCCAATTTGTCCACATCCTCTCCAGCATTTGTCACTTTCTTGTTTTGTCATCTTAGCCAATCTGACTGGAGAGATGTGGTATCTCAGAGTTGTTTTGATTTTCATTTCTCTAATTAATAGTGATTTAGAGCATTTCTTCATATGCTTATATATATCTTTAATTTCTTTCTCTGAAAACTTCCTATTCATATCCTTTGACCATTTCTCAATTGGGGAATGACTTGTATTCATATAGATTTGGCTCAATTCTCTATAAATTTTAGTAATGAGTCCTTTATCAGAGACACAAGTTGTAAAAATTCTTTCCCAATTTCCCACCTCCCTTTTGATCTTGGTTACATTGGCTTTGTTTGTGCAGAAGCTTTTCAATTTAATGTAATCAAAATCATCCATTTTGCATTTTATAATGCTCTCTAATTCTTGTTTGGTCCTAAAATCTTCCCCTCTCCACAGATCTGTCAGGTAAACTATTCCTTGCTTTCCCAAATTGCTTACAGTATCATCCTTTTTTTTTAATTTTTAAAATTTTTTATTTTTTTATCCCCATTTTTCCCCTACCCATCACCCCAGAATAGCAGTGCCACAAGATGTCCCCTCATCTAATCTGCTCTCTCCCATATCTTCTCCCATACCCCCTTCAACTTTACCATTAGGGCGAGGTAGATCTCTGTGCCCCAATGCCTGCATATCTTATCTCCCAATTACATGCAAAATAGTATTAATAATAGTATTTATATATATTTGAAACATTTAATTTTAAAACTTACTCACTGTGCCACCTAGCCGCCCCGTTAGGGCAATTGGGGTTAAGTAACTTGCCCAAGGTTACACGGCTAGGTTTTTGTTTGTGTGGATTAAGTGTCGGAGGCCAGCTCCGAACTCAGGTCCCTCCAACTCCAGGGCCAGCGCTCTATTCACTGCGCCACCTAGCCGCCCCAACAGCTTCTTAATTTCTCATAAAGTCACTAGCTTCCATTTGCTCCAGTCTAATTCTGAAGGAATGAATCTCCTCAGTGAGCTTTTGAGATTCTTTTTCCATCTGGCAAATTCAGGTTTTTAAGGCATTCTTCTCCTCATTGCCCTTTTGAGCCTCCTTTGCCATTTGAGTTAGTCTATTTTTAAGGTGTTATTTTCCTCAGTCAGGTTGTTGACTCTCATTTCATACTTTCTCTTTCCTTCTTTTTTTTTATTTATTTACCTTATTTTATTTTATTTTATTTTTAAACAAATGCTTTATTAACTTCTGTTTTACATCATTCATTTCCGCCAGATTTTGAGTTACAATCATTTTCCCCCCATTATTCCCCTACCCAACCTCCCAGAACAGTAATCCCACAAGATATCACTTCCTCCAATCTGCTCTCTCCCATACCTCTTTCCTTCTTTCAAGAGTGTCAAAATTCTTCCAGCTCTTCTTCATGCTTCCGATACAGAGATCTCTCTCTCTCCTCCTCTCTAGCATCAGCTAAAGCTGTCAGTGAATACATGTGTTTGCGTAAAACTGAATCTCAAGTCCCTAGCTGACTCTTCTGTTTTATTTATTTATTTACTTATTTATTTGTTTGTTTGTTTATTTATTTATTTTAAGCAATTGGGGTTAAGTAACTTGCTCAAGGTTACATGGCTAGTCATTATTTATGTGTGGGTGCTCATTTTCTGAGGCTGCATTTGATCTCGGGTCATCCCAACTCCGAGGCCGGGGCTCTTACTGCGCCACCTAGCCACCCCTTTTAGGGCAATTGGGGTTAAGTAACTTGCCCAAGGTCACATGGCTAGGTTTTTTTTTGTTTGTTTGTTTGTGCGGGTTAAGTGTCTGAGGCTGGATCCGAACTCAGGTCCTTCTGACTCCAGGGCCAGTGCTCTACTCACTGCACCACCTAGCCACCCCTAAGATATTCTTTGTTTGTTTGGTTTTTTTTTTGCTTTTTGGAGGGCAGTTGGGGTTAAGTAACTTGCCCAAGGTCACACGGCTAGGTTTTTGTGTGTGCGTTAAGTGTCTGAGGTCAGATCCGAACTGAGGTCCTTCTGACTCCAGGGCTGGAGCTCTACTCACTGTGCCACCTAGCCGCCCCTTGACTCTTCTGTTTTATGTTTCTTTCCTAAGCACAGGTGGCCAAATAGTGATCCGTAACCTCTCGGCAGCCTCTGACACTGCTGAACGTCCTCCTCTCCTTGATGTTCTCTTCTCTTTAGGTTTTTTGTGATGCTCCTCTTTCCTGGCTCTCCTGCTATATATCCAATCACTCCATCTCAGTCTCCTTTGCTAGATTTTCATCCAGTTCATGCCCCCTAACTGTTGGTGTCCCACATGGCTCTGTCCTGGACCCTCTTCTCTCTCTTCACTACTGCTTCAAATCATCAATATTTTCTTCAAGAAGCAAATGAAGGCCCTGGATGTGGTGAGCATCTAATGACATCACCAAAAAAAAAAAAGAAATTGATCATATCTTAACAGACAGGAAACAACTGGTTATTGATGTGGGAGTCATTTTAGAATCCTTTCTGTGTGCAGTCAGATCGTGTACTGTTTAAATCAAAGGTCAAAATCAATATCAAATTAGAACAAAGGATAGAGATCAGCAATAGATCCTGTATGCAATTAGAACTACTCCAATGTGACCTACTTATTTATAATTATTTTTGCACTTTCAGTATTTTTTTTAAATAAAAAAGTAGTTCAGCATTGTTGTTAGGCACAGTTAGTTACTATTAAATGGGATATATGCAAGCTTGTTTCCTAATAAAGATATGATGCCTTTGACCTATTAAAATGAAGTTTAATAGATGAAACAAGAGTAAGAGCCAAGATTTTCAGATGTGAATTAGAGTACTTTTTTAAAAAATGTTTTATTGTGGTCTTGTGTTTATTATACTTTATTAATTTCTTGATATTTCCTCTCCCTTGAACCTTCCTTTGAAACAACTGTTTCTTACAGCATGAGCAACATTTCACATCTGTAATCTTTGACTTCTCTGTTGATAGGACAGAAGTATGTTCTGACAACCTTGTTCCTCAAACAAAAACTCCATCTCCCAGCTCTGGGTATTTTCACTGACTGTCTCCCATACTTAGAATGCTCTTCCTTCCTGTTTCTCTTCAAATCCCCACTAAAATCCTCCTTTCTGCAAGAAGTCATTCCCAATCCCTTTTAATACTACTGCCTTCCCTCTGTGAATTATCTCTAACTTATTCTGTCTAGCCTGTATGTACATAATTATTTGCATGTTGACTCCCCCATTAGACTATGAGCTGCTTGAGAAGAGGAACTGTCTTTTGCCTTTCTTTGTATCATCAGTTCTTAGAATGGTGTCTAGAAAATAATAGGGGCTTAGTAAATGTTTATTGGCTGACTGACTGTTCTTCAGAATCAAGATTCAACTTGACCTAATTGTAAAAAGCCTGTTGACTCTGATAAATGGGAAATGCATTCAGTGGACTCTAATTATCAGCACTTCTAAGAGAAGTTTGATATAAATCAGTTGCCACAGCAAGAAGGCCAAATAAGTCCAGAAACCACCTTAGCCAACCAACAAACATGATCTCTTTGCCAAAAGGCAAGACTTGACAGCCAAGGGTAAGATCAGTTTAAAGTATACATTTATTTGTGGGAGTTAGAGCCAAGATGGTGGCATAGAAGCAGGAAAACTCCCTGAGCTCCCCCCCATAACCACCTCAAATACCTATAAAATATGACTAAACAAACTTTAGAACCCACAAAGTGACAAAGAGAAACAAATCTCCCGCTGAAGGCAGCCCAGCAGGCTGGGAAGAGGGGTCCATCTCAGTGGGTTGGGAGCAAAGAAGAGCCCCCTTCCCCCACGCCCCTGCCCCCAGCCAGGGTTTTAGCCGCAGGGTGTTCCTGACCAACTATGGCTAGATCAGACTTCTGGAGAGTGAATCACCAGCAGCTATGGCGGTTTCCAGAATTATCAACCCATAAATTCCAAAGCTTGCAAAGTAAAAGGTCAGTGTGGACTTTGGGAAGATGGGAACTGAAAGTGTGGTCCGGCCTTTGTCCCTGGAGAGAGAAGCAACTGAGGCCTGGTGGACGTTCAGCCACCACCACATGGCTACTTCTGAGATCCTGGCCTGGAGATTGTAGGGGGAACCAAGCAAATATTCAGAGGGGTAATTGCTCTTGCTTTAACCTGCTTTGATCAGGATCACTGTCTTGGGTGGAGGCCCTGGAGGTGCCAGAGCCTATGGAGGCTTCTGAGAGGGCACCCAACCAATAGCTCCAGCAGCTGAGAAAACCCCAGCGATTTGGGACAAAGCTCTCCTCTCTGGAGGCAGAGTTCTACTGTGGCAAAAAGCTCGAAAGTCAAGTAATTGAGTGGCAACATGAGCAAGCAAAGGAAGCAAAGAAAGCAGAGCAATCCAACTTTAGATTCCTTTTTGGGGGACAAAAAGGATCAAAGCATGGAACAGGAGGAAGAAAATGAAATCAGAACTCCTGCATCAAAAGTGTCCAAGAAAAATATGAACTGGTTATAGGCTATAGAGGAGCTTCAGAAGAATTTTGAAAACCAAATAAGAGAAGTGGAGGAAAAATTGGTAAGAGGAATGAGAATGATGCAAGAAAATTATGAAATGAGAGTCAACAGTCTGACTGAAGAAAATAACACCTTAAAAAATAGACTAACTCAAATGGCAAAAGAGGCTCAAAAAGCCAATGAGGAGAAGAATGCCTTAAAAAGCTGAAATTGCCACAAGGAAAAAGAATCTCAAAAGCTCACTGAAGAGAATAATTCCTTCAGAAATAGACTGGAGCAAATGGAAGCTAGTGACTTTATGAGAAATCAATATGCTGTTAAACAGATCCAAGCAATTGAAAGACTAGAAGGCATTGTGAAATATCTCATGGGAAAAACCACTGACCTGGAAAATAGATCCAGGAGAGATCATTTAAAAATTATTGGACTACCTGAAAGCCATGCTCAAAGAAAGAACCTAGAAATCATCGTTAAAGAAATTCTCAAGGAAAATTGCCCTGATGTTTTAGACCCAGAAGGGGAAATAGAGGTTGAAAGAATTCACCCATCAGGGGACGGAGCCAAGATGGCAGAGCAGAAACAGCATGTCCAAGCCACTCTGCCCCCAGATCACCTCCAAACTATGTAAAAGGGGACTCTGAACAACTTCTGGAGCCCCAGCACCCACAGAACAACAAAGAGAAGCTAACTTCCCACTGAGGACAGCCCAGCAGCCCTGCAGGAAGGATCTGTGCAGCAATCTGAGAGCTGGCAGCACAGCTCGCAGTATGCGGGGATCCGAGCACAGGGAGCCCAGCACAGGTCTGGTCCGCCTGAGTCACGGTTTTAGCCCCAGGGAGGCAGGGCCAGCAGCCAGCTGGAGGGACCCCAGAACACCAGCAGCTGTGGTGATTCCAGAATTATCAACATAGACATGCATAAGACAAAGTGAGAGGTTACTGCCCTATGGACTTTGGGACCAGTATTTGGGGAACGGGTCAACTTCCTCCCATGGGGGCTAGAAGACACTGAGGAGACACGCCATTTTGTAGTTTTCAGAGGCAGCTCCAGCTCCTGGCCTGCGATTGCAGGGAGATCCAGCGATCAGTCTTGGGGGGTAATCGCTCTTGCTTTAACCTCCCTGGATCTGGATTGTGATCTGGGGTGGAGGTCATGGGTGGGTTTCCAGCTTGCCAGAAACGGAAGTTGTCCCCCACACGTTCAGGACGAAAGTTCCCCTGTCTGGTGACAGAGCCATAGTGTGGCAACAAGCCCAAAAGTCAAGTAATTAAGTGGCAACATGCCAAGGCAAAGGAAACAAATTAAACAGAAAAATGCAACCTTAGACTCCTACTCTGGGGGCAAAGAGGATTGAAGCATGGAACAGTCAGAGGACTGTGAGGTCAGAAATCCTCCTCCAAAAGCCCCGAAGGAAAACATGAGTGGGTTACAGGCCATAGAGGACCTTAAGAAGAACTTTAAAAATCAAACAAGAGAAGTGGAGGAAAAATTGGGAAGAGAAATGAGAAGGATACAGGAAAAGTATAAAATGAGGGTCAACAGACTGAGGAAAACAACACCTTAAAAAATAGACTAACTCAAATGGCAAAGGAGGCTCAGAAGGGCAATGAGGAGAAGAATGCTTTAAAAAGTTGAATTTGCCAGATGGAAAAAGAATCTCAAAAGTTCACTGAGGAGATTCATTCCCTCAGAGTTAGACTGGAGCAAATGGAAGCTAATGACTTTATGAGAAATCAAGATGCTGTTAAGCAGATCCAAACAAATGAAAGAATAGAAGGCAATGTGAAATATCTCATGGGAAAAACCACTGACCTGGAAAATAGATCCAGGAGAGACAATTTAAAAAATTATTGGACTACCTGAAAGCCATGATCAAAGAAAGAACCTAGAAATCACCCTTCAAGAAATTCTCAAGGAAAATTGCCCTGATGTTTTAGACCCAGAGGGGAAATAGAGGTTGAAAGAATCCACAGATCACCTCCTGAAAAAGATCCCAAAAAGAAAACTCCCAGGAATATTATAGCCAGGTTCCAGAATCCCCAGATCAAGGAGAAAAATACTACAAGCAGCCAGGAAGAAACAATTTCAATATTGTGGAAACACAATCAGAATAGCACAGGCCCTGGCAGCTTCTACACTGAGGGATCAAAGGGCATGGAATATGATATTCCAGAGGGCAAAAGAACTGGGAATGAACCCAAGGGTCACCTACCCAGCAAAACTGAGTATTTGTTTCAGGGGAAAATATGGTCATTCAGTGGAATAGAGGACTTTCAAGCATTCTTGAGGAAAAAACCAGAATTGAATAGAAAATTTGACACCCAGACACAAGAAGGAAGAGATGCCTGAGAAGGTAATCAGGGAAAGAAATCAAAAGGAACTTATCAAAGTTGAACTATTTACATTCCTATATGGAAAAGCAATAACTGTGACTGATGATATCTTTCTCACTATGAAAATAATGGAAGAAGGGTGTGTGGTTATATGAATACATATGTGAATGTGTGTGTATATGGTTACAGTTATATATGGATAGAGGGCATAGGTTGAATTTGTTGGGAAGGGAGAATACTCAAGGAATGAAATTATGAGGTGAGAGAGGAAAGTGGCAGGAGGAGATGACGAAAGACAGGGTAGGGTAAACTATCTCATGTAGAAGAATCAAGGGGAAGTGGTTACAAGGGAGAGGGAAAATAGGAAGAAAAAAAAGGCAAAACCACATTCTCATTGAATTTGGTTCAGAGAGAGAATGACATACATACTAAATGGGATATCTCAACCTGCAGCAGAATAGGGGGAAGGGGGATGAGAGGAGGGATGATGGATGGGAGGGCATCCTTGGGGAGAGGGGAGGGTGGAAGTACCCACTATAGAAGAGGGACAGGATC